>OY796664.1:0-1200000 GCA_963680705.1 Rhagium mordax
AAAACCGTGCAAGATATCAAAAAACTTCATTCGGAAAAGTGTTCGGAATCGTCTTGTGCACCCCTGTACCAATTTTGGGGGCGATCGGAGCAACTTTTTAATTTCCAAAAAAGGGCTATATCTCGAAAACCGTGCAAGATATCAAAAAACTTCATTCGGAAAAGTGTTCGGAATCATCTTGTGCACCCCTGTACCAATTTTGGGGGCGATCGGAGCAACTTTTTGAATTTCCAAAAAAGGGCTATATCTCGAAAACCGTGCAAGATATCAAAAAACTTCATTAGGAAAAGTGTTCGGAATCGTCTTGTGCACCCCTGTACTAATTTTGGGGGCGATCGGAGCAACTTTTTGAATTTCCAAAAAAGGGCTATATCTCGAAAACCGTGCAAGATATCCAAAAACTTCATTCGGAAAAGTGTTCGGAATCGTCTTGTGCACCCCTGTACCAATTTTGGGGGCGATCGGAGCAACTTTTTGAATTTCCAAAAAAGGGCTATATCTCGAAAACCGTGCAAGATATCCAAAAACTTCATTCGGAAAAGTGTTCGGAATCGTCTTGTGCACCCCTGTACCAATTTTGGGGGCGATCGGAGCAACTTTTTGAATTTCCAAAAAAGGGCTATATCTCGAAAACCGTGCAAGATATCAAAAAACTTCATTCGGAAAAGTGTTCGGAATCGTCTTGTGCACCCCTGTACCAATTTTGGGGGCGATCGGAGCAACTTTTTGAATTTCCAAAAAAGGGCTATATCTCGAAAACCGTGCAAGATATCAAAAAACTTCATTAGGAAAAGTGTTCGAATCGTCTTGTGCACCCCTGTACCAATTTTGGGGGCGATCGGAGCAACTTTTTGAATTTCCAAAAAAGGGCTATATCTCGAAAACCGTGCAAGATATCAAAAAACTTCATTAGGAAAAGTGTTCGGAATCGTCTTGTGCACCCCTGTACCAATTTTGGGGGCGATCGGAGCAACTTTTTGAATTTCCAAAAAAGGGCTATATCTCGAAAACCGTGCAAGATATCCAAAAACTTCATTCGGAAAAGTGTTCGGAATCGTCTTGTGCACCCCTGTACCAATTTTGGGGCGATCGGAGCAACTTTTTGAATTTCCAAAAAAGGGCTATATCTCGAAAACCGTGCAAGATATCAAAAAACTTCATTCGGAAAAGTGTTCGGAATCGTCTTGTGCACCCCTGTACCAATTTTGGGGGCGATCGGAGCAACTTTTTGAATTTCCAAAAAAGGGCTATATCTCGAAAACCGTGCAAGATATCAAAAAACTTCATTAGGAAAAGTGTTCGGAATCGTCTTGTGCACCCCTGTACCAATTTTGGGGGCGATCGGAGCAACTTTTTGAATTTCCAAAAAAGGGCTATATCTCGAAAACCGTGCAAGATATCAAAAAACTTCATTCGGAAAAGTGTTCGGAATCGTCTTGTGCACCCCTGTACCAATTTTGGGGGCGATCGGAGCAACTTTTTGAATTTCCAAAAAAGGGCTATATCTCGAAAACCGTGCAAGATATCAAAAAACTTCATTCGGAAAAGTGTTCGGAATCGTCTTGTGCACCCCTGTACCAATTTTGGGGGCGATCGGAGCAACTTTTTGAATTTCCAAAAAAGGGCTATATCTCGAAAACCGTGCAAGATATCCAAAAACTTCATTCGGAAAAGTGTTCGGAATCGTCTTGTGCACCCCTGTACCAATTTTGGGGGCGATCGGAGCAACTTTTTGAATTTCCAAAAAAGGGCTATATCTCGAAAACCGTGCAAGATATCAAAAAACTTCATTCGGAAAAGTGTTCGGAATCGTCTTGTGCACCCCTGTACCAATTTTGGGGGCGATCGGAGCAACTTTTTGAATTTCCAAAAAAGGGCTATATCTCGAAAACCGTGCAAGATATCAAAAAACTTCATTAGGAAAAGTGTTCGGAATCGTCTTGTGCACCCCTGTACCAATTTTGGGGGCGATCGGAGCAACTTTTTGAATTTCCAAAAAAGGGCTATATCTCGAAAACCGTGCAAGATATCAAAAAACTTCATTCGGAAAAGTGTTCGGAATCGTCTTGTGCACCCCTGTACCAATTTTGGGGGCGATCGGAGCAACTTTTTGAATTTCCAAAAAAGGGCTATATCTCGAAAACCGTGCAAGATATCAAAAAACTTCATTAGGAAAAGTGTTCGGAATCGTCTTGTGCACCCCTGTACCAATTTTGGGGGCGATCGGAGCAACTTTTTGAATTTCCAAAAAAGGGCTATATCTCGAAAACCGTGCAAGATATCAAAAAACTTCATTCGGAAAAGTGTTCGGAATCGTCTTGTGCACCCCTGTACCAATTTTGGGGGCGATCGGAGCAACTTTTTGAATTTCCAAAAAAGGGCTATATCTCGAAAACCGTGCAAGATATCAAAAAACTTCATTAGGAAAAGTGTTCGGAATCGTCTTGTGCACCCCTGTACCAATTTTGGGGGCGATCGGAGCAACTTTTTGAATTTCCAAAAAAGGGCTATATCTCGAAAACCGTGCAAGATATCAAAAAACTTCATTAGGAAAAGTGTTCGGAATCGTCTTGTGCACCCCTGTACCAATTTTGGGGGCGATCGGAGCAACTTTTTGAATTTCCAAAAAAGGGCTATATCTCGAAAACCGTGCAAGATATCAAAAAACTTCATTCGGAAAAGTGTTCGGAATCGTCTTGTGCACCCCTGTACCAATTTTGGGGGCGATCGGAGCAACTTTTTGAATTTCCAAAAAAGGGCTATATCTCGAAAACCGTGCAAGATATCCAAAAACTTCATTAGGAAAAGTGTTCGGAATCGTCTTGTGCACCCCTGTACCAATTTTGAGGGCGATCGGAGCAACTTTTTGAATTTCCAAAAAAGGGCTATATCTCGAAAACCGTGCAAGATATCCAAAAACTTCATTAGGAAAAGTGTTCGGAATCGTCTTGTGCACCCCTGTACCAATTTTGAGGGCGATCGGAGCAACTTTTTGAATTTCCAAAAAAGGGCTATATCTCGAAAACCGTGCAAGATATCCAAAAACTTCATTAGGAAAAGTGTTCGGAATCGTCTTGTGCACCCCTGTACCAATTTTGAGGGCGATCGGAGCAACTTTTTGAATTTCCAAAAAAGGGCTATATCTCGAAAACCGTGCAAGATATCAAAAAACTTCATTAGGAAAAGTGTTCGGAATCGTCTTGTGCACCCCTGTACCAATTTTGGGGGCGATCGGAGCAACTTTTTGAATTTCCAAAAAAGGGCCATATCTCGAAAACCGTGCAAGATATCAAAAAACTTCATTCGGAAAAGTGTTCGGAATCGTCTTGTGCACCCCTGTACCAATTTTGGGGGCGATCGGAGCAACTTTTTGAATTTCCAAAAAAGGGCTATATCTCGAAAACCGTGCAAGATATCAAAAAACTTCATTAGGAAAAGTGTTCGGAATCGTCTTGTGCACCCCTGTACCAATTTTGGGGGCGATCGGAGCAACTTTTTGAATTTCCAAAAAAGGGCTATATCTCGAAAACCGTGCAAGATATCAAAAAACTTCATTAGGAAAAGTGTTCGGAATCGTCTTGTGCACCCCTGTACCAATTTTGGGGGCGATCGGAGCAACTTTTTGAATTTCCAAAAAAGGGCTATATCTCGAAAACCGTGCAAGATATCAAAAAACTTCATTCGGAAAAGTGTTCGGAATCGTCTTGTGCACCCCTGTACCAATTTTGGGGGCGATCGGAGCAACTTTTTGAATTTCCAAAAAAGGGCTATATCTCGAAAACCGTGCAAGATATCCAAAAACTTCATTAGGAAAAGTGTTCGGAATCGTCTTGTGCACCCCTGTACCAATTTTGAGGGCGATCGGAGCAACTTTTTGAATTTCCAAAAAAGGGCTATATCTCGAAAACCGTGCAAGATATCCAAAAACTTCATTAGGAAAAGTGTTCGGAATCGTCTTGTGCACCCCTGTACCAATTTTGAGGGCGATCGGAGCAACTTTTTGAATTTCCAAAAAAGGGCTATATCTCGAAAACCGTGCAAGATATCCAAAAACTTCATTAGGAAAAGTGTTCGGAATCGTCTTGTGCACCCCTGTACCAATTTTGAGGGCGATCGGAGCAACTTTTTGAATTTCCAAAAAAGGGCTATATCTCGAAAACCGTGCAAGATATCAAAAAACTTCATTAGGAAAAGTGTTCGGAATCGTCTTGTGCACCCCTGTACCAATTTTGGGGGCGATCGGAGCAACTTTTTGAATTTCCAAAAAAGGGCCATATCTCGAAAACCGTGCAAGATATCAAAAAACTTCATTCGGAAAAGTGTTCGGAATCGTCTTGTGCACCCCTGTACCAATTTTGGGGGCGATCGGAGCAACTTTTTGAATTTCCAAAAAAGGGCTATATCTCGAAAACCGTGCAAGATATCAAAAAACTTCATTCGGAAAAGTGTTCGGAATCGTCTTGTGCACCCCTGTACCAATTTTGGGGGCGATCGGAGCAACTTTTTGAATTTCCAAAAAAGGGCTATATCTCGAAAACCGTGCAAGATATCAAAAAACTTCATTTGGAAAAGTGTTCGGAATCGTCTTGTGCACCCCTGTACCAATTTTGGGGGCGATCGGAGCAACTTTTTAAATTTCCAAAAAAGGGCTATATCTCGAAAACCGTGCAAGATATCAAAAAACTTCATTCGGAAAAGTGTTCGGAATCATCTTGTGCACCCCTGTACCAATTTTGGGGGCGATCGGAGCAACTTTTTGAATTTCCAAAAAAGGGCTATATCTCGAAAACCGTGCAAGATATCAAAAAACTTCATTCGGAAAAGTGTTCGGAATCGTCTTGTGCACCCCTGTACCAATTTTGGGGGCGATCGGAGCAACTTTTTGAATTTCCAAAAAAGGGCTATATCTCGAAAACCGTGCAAGATATCAAAAAACTTCATTAGGAAAAGTGTTCGGAATCGTCTTGTGCACCCCTGTACCAATTTTGGGGGCGATCGGAGCAACTTTTTGAATTTCCAAAAAAGGGCTATATCTCGAAAACCGTGCAAGATATCAAAAAACTTCATTCGGAAAAGTGTTCGGAATCGTCTTGTGCACCCCTGTACCAATTTTGGGGGCGATCGGAGCAACTTTTTGAATTTCCAAAAAAGGGCTATATCTCGAAAACCGTGCAAGATATCAAAAAACTTCATTAGGAAAAGTGTTCGGAATCGTCTTGTGCACCCCTGTACCAATTTTGGGGGCGATCGGAGCAACTTTTTGAATTTCCAAAAAAGGGCTATATCTCGAAAACCGTGCAAGATATCAAAAAACTTCATTCGGAAAAGTGTTCGGAATCGTCTTGTGCACCCCTGTACCAATTTTGGGGGCGATCGGAGCAACTTTTTGAATTTCCAAAAAAGGGCTATATCTCGAAAACCGTGCAAGATATCCAAAAACTTCATTAGGAAAAGTGTTCGGAATCGTCTTGTGCACCCCTGTACCAATTTTGAGGGCGATCGGAGCAACTTTTTGAATTTCCAAAAAAGGGCTATATCTCGAAAACCGTGCAAGATATCCAAAAACTTCATTAGGAAAAGTGTTCGGAATCGTCTTGTGCACCCCTGTACCAATTTTGGGGGCGATCGGAGCAACTTTTTGAATTTCCAAAAAAGGGCTATATCTCGAAAACCGTGCAAGATATCAAAAAACTTCATTCGGAAAAGTGTTCGGAATCGTCTTGTGCACCCCTGTACCAATTTTGGGGGCGATCGGAGCAACTTTTTGAATTTCCAAAAAAGGGCTATATCTCGAAAACCGTGCAAGATATCAAAAAACTTCATTCGGAAAAGTGTTCGGAATCGTCTTGTGCACCCCTGTACCAATTTTGGGGGCGATCGGAGCAACTTTTTAAATTTCCAAAAAAGGGCTATATCTCGAAAACCGTGCAAGATATCAAAAATCTTCATTCGGAAAAGTGTTCGGAATCGTCTTGTGCACCCCTGTACCAATTTTGGGGGCGATCGGAGCAACTTTTTAAATTTCCAAAAAAGGGCTATATCTCGACAATAGGGAGCAAAATTCTGATTGGTCCATTTCGCATTTGCGACCGTTATGAAGGTTCGTTTTATTTTAAAATTATCGTTTAGAAATATTCACTCGATAAAACATCGATTTTAATTGAGAATACGTTACTTAGGTACCTAATATCAATTATTTAGGTACACAAAATGTAATAATTTAACGTATGCACTTATAAGTGCCAAAAATATAACCGAAAACCTTGACGTACTTCGAAAATGCATTGTGAAGTGACGGATGAACGGTATTTAGCTGCGTATTGTCACCACTGTTAAATATTAAGCCACTGTGAAGTGACCTAACAAAACAGTGACGACAATAGGGAGCAAAATTCTGATTGGTATTGTCGCCACTGTTAAATATTAAGCCACTGTGGGACAGTGACTTAACAAAGCAGTGACGACAATAGAGATTAAAATTCTGATTGGTCTATTTCGCATTTGCGGCCGTTGTGAAGGTTCGTTTTATTTTAAAATTATCGTTAAGAAACATTCACTCGATGAAATATCGATTTTAATTGAGAATACGTTATTTAGGTACCTAATATCAATTATTTAGGTACACAAAATGTAATAATTTAACTTACGCACTTATAATAGTGCCAAAAATATAACCGAAAACCTTGACGTACTTCGAAAATGCATTGTAAAATGACGGATGAACGGTATTTAGCTGCGTATTGTCACCACTGTTAAATATTAAGCCACTGTGGAGAAGCGTCTATCTAAATGGTTTTTACTTTTACTTACGGTTTGTGGCGTCGTCTGTTGTAAATAAATACAACAATCGACATATTTATTTATATGACACAGTAATGGTGGTCAAATATAAGCTCGAATAAATAATATTTTACTATAATTACCAATAAATCGGTTAGATAATCATCTGTCTCTATGAAACGGTGCAGGTCTGCTTTCATTCACAGTCGGACAGGGTGTAATATTGTAATACTTGGAATGGAATTTCCTTCGAGCCCAAACCACACCACGCAATCACGTCCCTGCTCTGGTACGTGTTTAATCCAGTCAGATTTCTTTAAGCAACACTAAATAGAATGAAGAATTAGAGCTCTAATAACTCGTCTCTTATGAGCCGCCTAGTTTAAAATACTTACGTAAGATCCTTGCGCATATAGGTACTCGATTTAAATATCTTCCAGCTTAAAATGTCGCACACGTATTCCTTCTCGTTTTTAAGAAGAGAGCCTGCAGTAAAAAGGCTCATGGTACCTACTCTTGCCAATTTCCGCCGGAACAGTTAGTTATACCACCCCTTCTTCTATCCAATTATTCGCCACACCGGTGTACTGTATATGTTGGGCATATTTTGGCAAGTGAAACGAACGTACCTTTTAAAAAAAGTATCAGGCAGGCAACCAACATTACGCTACAGTGTCATGTTGGTTATCTAAACCCGCTCGCCGCAGTTTCCTTGGCGCCATCTACCGGCGGAATCTACAAATTATATAGAGAGCATTAGACGACCAACATTACACTAGAGACGACTAGAGTGTGATGTTGGTTGCCTAGCGAAATTTTGATTTGAGAACGTCTTCTGTGACGTCGTTTAGGATCGGCTTATACAAGAAGCAGCGTATATAGCAACACCAAACAATTAAACTGTTAAATATTAAGCCATTGTGGGACAGTGACTTAACAAAGCAGTGACGACAATAGGGAGCAAAATTCTGATTGGTCCATTTCGCATTTGCGACCGTTATGAATGTTCGTTTTATATTGAAATTATCGTTTAGAAATATTCACTCGATAAAACATCGATTTTAATTGAGAATACGTTACTTAGGTACCTAATATCAATTATTTAGGTACACAAAATGTAATAATTTAACGTATGCACTTATAAGTGCCAAAAATATAACCGAAAACCTTGACGTACTTCGAAAATGCATTGTGAAGTGACGGATGAACGGTATTTAGCTGCGTATTGTCACCACTGTTAAATATTAAGCCACTGTGAAGTGACCTAACAAAACAGTGACGACAATAGGGAGCAAAACTCTGATTGGTATTGTCGCCACTGTTAAATATTAAGCCACTGTGGGACAGTGACTTAACAAAGCAGTGACGACAATAGAGATTAAAATTCTGATTGGTCTATTTCGCATTTGCGGCGGTTGTGAAGGTTCTTTTTATTTTAAAATTATTGTTAAGAAACATTCACTCAATGAAATATCGATTTTAATTGAGAATACGTTACTTAGGTACCTAATATCAATTATTTAGGTACACAAAATGTAATAATTTAACTTTCGCACTTATAATAGTCCTGAAGAGGGGTTGGAACCTTTGGTGTAGAACTTACACTTGGAGTAGCTTTCCACACACACCAAAACACTTTTGCACACACTCGACGCGCGTTTCGCCAACCAAGTTGGCATCATCGGGAGATGATTAAAACTGTTTTAATCATCTCCCGATGATGCCAACTTGGTTGGCGAAACGCGCGTCGAGTGTGTGCAAAAGTGTTTGGGTGTGTGTGGAAAACATACTCCAAGTGTAAACTTATAATAGTGCCAAAAATATAACCGAAAACCTTGACGTACTTCGAAAATGAATTGTAAAATGACGGATGAACGGTATTTAGCTGCGTATTCTCGCCACTGTTAAATATTAAGCCACTGTGGAACAGTGACCTAACAAAACAGTGACGACAATAGGGAGCAAAATTCTGATTGGTATTGTCGCCACTGTTAAATATTAAGCCACTGTGGGACAGTGACTTAACAAAGCAGTGACGACAATAGAGATTAAAATTCTGATTGGTCTATTTCGCATTTGCGACCGTTGTGAAGGTTCGTTTTATTTTGAAATTATCGTTTAGAAATATTCACTCGATAAAACATCGATTTTAATTGAGGATACGTTACTTAGGTACCTAATATCAATCTTTTAGGTACACAAAATGTAATAATTTAACTTACGCACTTATAATAGTGCCAAAAATATAACCGAAAACCTTGACGTACTTCGAAAATGCATTGTAAAATGACGGAAGAACGGTATTTAGCTACGTATTCTCGCCACTGTTAAATATTAACCCACAAACTACACTTAATCTAAAATTCCTCCATTTCATAGTCGCAGTAGTACCTACCTACATGGTGGGTTTATTCTCGATCTGCCAGATCTGCGGGCTACGCTTGCGCATATAGGTACTCGATTTAAATATCTTCCAGCTCAAAATGTCGCACACGTATTCCTTCTCGTCTTTAAGAAGAGAGGCTGCAGTAAAAAGGCTCATGGTACCTACTCTTGCCAATTTCCGCCGGAACAGTTAGTTATATCACCCCTTCTTCTATCCAATTATTCACAGTCGGACAGGGTCTAATATTGTAATACTTGGAATGGAATTTCCTTCGAGCCCAAACCACCACGCAATCACGTCCCTGCTCTGGTACGTGTCTAATCCAGTCAGATTTCTTTAAGCCATACTAAACAGAATGAAGAATTAGAGCTCTAATAACTCGTCTCTTATGAGCCGCCTAGTTTAAAATACTTACGTAAAATCCTTGCGCATATAGGTACTCGATTTAAATATCTTCCAGCTTAAAATGTCGCACACGTATTCCTTCTCGTTTTTAAGAAGAGAGGCTGCAGTAAAAAGGCTCATGGTACCTACTCTTGCCAATTTCCGCCGGAACAGTTAGTTATACCACGTACCCCTTCTTCTATCCAATTATTCGCCACACCGGTGTACTGTATATGTTGGGCATATTTTGGCAAGTGAAACGAACGTAGCTTTTAAAAAAAGTATCAGGCAGACAACCAACATTACGCTACAGTGTCATGTTGGTTATCTAAACCCGCTCCCCGCAGTTTCCTTGGCGCCATCTACCGGCGGAATCTACAAATTATATAGATAGCATTAGACGACCAACATTACACTAGAGACGACTAGAGTGTAATGTTGGTTGCCTAGCGAAATTTTTATTTGAGAACGTCTCCTGTGACGTCGCTTAGGATCGGCTTATACAAACAAGAAGCAGCGTATATATAGCAACACCAAACAATATAACAACAAAAAAAACACAAAGTAACACACCATTACACATACGAGAACTTATAGTTGAAAAAAGAAGAGCAAGAGGTAGATGGCAAAGAAACAGAAATCCAATAGATAAAGCTGAATACAACAGACTAACGAGACAACTAAAAACAGTTCTAGAAGAAACAAGAAATAACACATTCCAGCATTACCTCACCAGCTTATCAAAGGACGACCATTCCATATGGAAAGCGACAAAAAACTTTAAAAGACCAACGAAACATATCCCTCCTATTAAAAAAGACACCGGCGAAAGGAGTATAAGTGATCTGGAAAAAGCAACAGTTTTCGCAGATCATCTTTCACAAGTTTTTAACATACCAGAGCCTATCAACAATGATGATGATGATGATAATGATCATGACGAAAATATAAAAACATTCCTTGATAGTCCTTGATGTCCGATGACGTTACCCATTAAAGCAACATCCCCTTCAGAAGTACAGACAGAAATTAATAGAAGCAATAGCCATAAAGCACCTGGTTTTGACCTAATCACCAATCAAATATTGCTGGCTAAAGAACTGGCGCGTGAAAGTTAATCGAACTAAATCAACCCAAGTAACTTTCACAAACAGAAAAGTAGTTTGCCCAAGTATATCAATAAATAACACACAACTAGGTACCTATCAATACTCAAGTTAAATACTTAGGACTCATACTTGACAGTAAACTAACATGGAAACCGCAAATAGCCTGGGAAATGACCTAGAAGGGTTATCGTTTAATTTGACAAATCCTGGTTCAATTTTTATTTGCAAAAAAACTTAAAAAATATACTTATTTTCCAGTTTAAAGGGTAGCTACGACCCTCCTACGGCCTTGCAAACGTTGCACGATGTACCACCAGCTTTGGAAGGTTAATGGAAACGTCTGTATTAAATTTCATGACCAAACAAATCCCGGATCAATTTTTATTTGAAAAAAAACTTAAGAGATATACTTATTTTGCAGTTTAAAGGGTAGCTACGACCCTCCTACGGCCTGGCAAACGTTGCACGGTATACCACCAGCTTTGAAAGGTTAATGGAAACGTCTGTATTAAATTTCATGATCAAACAAATCCCGGATCAATTTTTATTTGCAAAAAAACTTAAGAAATATACTTATTTTCCGGTTTAAAGGGTAGCTATGACCCTCCTACAGCCTTGCAAACGTTGCACGGTATACCACCAGCTTTGGAAGGTTAATGGAAACGTCTGTATTAAATTTCATGACCAAACAAATCCCGGATCAATTTTTATTTGCAAAAAAACTTAAGAAATATACTTATTTTCCGGTTTAAAGGGTAGCTACGACCCTCCTACAGCCTTGCAAACGTTGCACGGTATACCACCAGCTTTGGAAGGTTAATGGAAACGTCTGTTTTAAATTTCATGACCAAACAAATCCCGGATCAATTTTTATTTGCAAAAAAACTTAAGAAATATACTTATTTTCCGGTTTAAAGGGTAGCTACGACCCTCCTACAGCCTTGCAAACGTTGCACGGTATACCACCAGCTTTGGAAGGTTAATGGAAACGTCTGTTTTAAATTTCATGACCAAACAAATCCCGGATCAATTTTTATTTGCAAAAAAACTTAAGAAATATACTTATTTTCCGGTTTAAAGGGTAGCTACGACCCTCCTACAGCCTTGCAAACGTTGCACGGTATACCACCAGCTTTGGAAGGTTAATGGAAACGTCTGTATTAAATTTCATGGCCAAACAAATCCTGGTTCAATTTTTATTTGCGAAAAAACTGAAAAATATACTTATTTTGCAGTTTAAAGGATAGCTGCGACCCTCCTACGGCCTGGCAAATGTTGCACAGTGTACCACCAGCTTTGGAAGGTTAATGGAAACTATGGCCGTGTACTATGCTTAAATTTTGCCACACTGCCCGTCCTCGCCTGGCCGTGTACTATGCTTGAATTTTGCCACGCTGTCCGTCCTCGCCTGGCCGTGTACTATGCTTGAATTTTGCCACGCTGTCCGTCCTCGCCTGGCCGTGTACTATGCTTGAATTTTGCCACGCTGTCCGTCCTCGCCTGGCCGTGTACTATGCTTGAATTTTGCCACGCTGTCCGTCCTCGCCTGGCCGTGTACTATGCTTGAATTTTGCCGCGCTGTCCGTCCTCGCCTGGCCGTGTACTATGCCTGAATTTTGCCACGCTGTCCGTCCTCGTCTGGCCGTGTACTATGCTTGAATTTTGCCAAGCTGTCCGTCCTCGCCTGGCCGTGTACTATGCTTGAATTTTGCCACGCTGCCCGTCCTCGCCTGGCCGTGTACTATGCCTGAATTTTGCCACACTGCCCGTCCTCGCCTGGCCGTGTACTATGCTTGAATTTTGCCACGCTGTCCGTCCTCGCCTGGCCGTGTACTATGCTTGAATTTTGCCGCGCTGTCCGTCCTCGCCTGGCCGTGTACTATGCCTGAATTTTGCCACGCTGTCCGTCCTCGTCTGGCCGTGTACTATGCTTGAATTTTGCCAAGCTGTCCGTCCTCGCCTGGCCGTGTACTATGCTTGAATTTTGCCACGCTGTCCGTCCTCGCCTGGCCGTGTACTAAGCCTGAATTTTGCCACGCTGTCCGTCCTCGTCTCGCCGTGTACTATGCTTGAATTTTGCCGCGCTGTCCGTCCTCGCCTGGCCGTGTACTATGCCTGAATTTTGCCACGCTGTCCGTCCTCGTCTGGCCGTGTACTATGCTTGAATTTTGCCACGCTGTCCGTCCTCGCCTGGCCGTGTACCATGCTTAAATTTTGCCACGCTGTCCGTCCTCGCCTGGCCGTGTACTATGCTTGAATTTTCCGGGCCTGGAAGATGGATGACTTAGAAGGGTTATCGTTTAATTACGAAGCAAAAGGCTTCCGTGGAGAAGTGTACGTCTATCCAAATGGTTTTTACTTTTACTTACGGTTTGTGGCGTCGTCTGTTGTAAATAAACACAACAATCGACATATTTATTTATAAGACACAGCAATGGTGGTCAAATATAAGCTCGAATAAATAATATTTTACTATAATTACCAATAAATCGGTTAGATAATCATCTGTCTCTATGAAACGGTGCAGGTCTGCTTTCATTCACAGTCGGACAGGGTGTAATATTGTAATACTTGGAATGGAATTTCCTTGGAGCCCAAACCACACCACGCAATCACGTCCCTGCTCTGGTACGTGTTTAATCCAGTCAGATTTCTTTAAGCCATACTAAACAGAATGAAGAATTAGAGCTCTAATAACTCGTCTCTTATGAGCCGACTAGTTTAAAATACTTACGTAAAATCCTTGCGCATAGGTACTCTATTTAAATATATATCTTCCAGCTTAAAGTGTCGCACACGTATTCCTTCTCGCTTTTAAGAAGAGAGGCTGCAGTAAAAAGGCTCATGGTACCTACTCTTGCCAATTTCCGCCGGAACAGTTAGTTATACCACCCCTTCTTCTTTCCAATTATTCGCCACACCGGTGTGTTGGGCATATTTTCCGGTTAAAATTACACCTCGATTGGGACAACATATTGGCGAGTTAACAAACCGAAATGAGCCAAGTATATTCCCTGCTTTTACCTATTTAGTCGAATGTCGATACCAACAGCGTTTTGGAAAATTTTTACCCCAGAACAACAACTTGTACTGTACTGTGTTGGCAACCATAACCTCAAATGTTTTCATCATTCATTCATTGCGGTACCTAAAATACGCCATCAATCTTAGTATTTTTTATATATTATTTGCAACTGTATCACACCATTGCATTTTTCCTTACCTTCAGCTCTTCGAGCATCCTCTCTAGATACGTCTACTGTAAATCCTGTATTAGTGGCAGAATCAATCAAAGTAATTAACATTTTTCAAACCATACATTTGAATTTGAAACTGATTTAAAGCCAAACATAACCAACAATAATTCTTTGACATCTTTACCAAAACTGACCTTGAACAAACTTGGGTAAGATTTGCAAGTAAGCAAGAAATTAGGTAGACTTGGCGCAAGGATTGTTAACTAGAAAGGATAGCTTATCAACACCGATTTATTCCCCCAAGGTCACGCAGGCGTGACGTCGCCAACGGTACCGGTACGCTAGCGGCTTGCACCAGCGGTCCTTTTTACAATAGATACTACATTGGTGGGATGCCGTTTTATTCTTTTAGCTAAATAGATCTTGATATTTTATGGACGTTAAAATAAAAATTCGTAGATTTTTATTTTACACAGTTCATCATATACATTAGGTACTTCTATGTATTATGTATAATGAATATAACAATTAATTTGTTTTAAAAACTTATTTTTGAAATCAACAAATAGTTATGTCTATGGAAAAAGAATAAAACACATTCTTTAAAATAAAGATACTTAGTTTTAATACTAAGTATAAAAAAAATATAATGATATTTTAAATTGTAGAAAGTGCAGAGACTGACACATTATATTTTAATTTATTATTTTATTTAATTTACGAGTTTTCCCTCTTTTAGAATCTGAGGAATTACTATTCTTCCTTTTCAATTTTTGTTTCTGGTTGGCCTGAAAATTATTGAAATTTATTTTTATGATTGTTCTTAATTTACAAAATTCTGATATAATTTCAAATGGGAATAACTGAATTTCCTTTTTTGAAATTTTTTTTGCCAGCAGTTTAGCGTCGGAACTGCAGTTTTTTTTTATTTTCGATGCAAAGGTAGACCTAGAAAAAGAAAATAAAAAATACTTAGGTAGGTACCTACCTAATTTCAATAAAATATATAATTTTTTTTACCTAAAAGCTCATTTTGAAGGTCTCGTTCATAGGCATCTTCGGTAAAATGATTAGAGCAAACCCAAGCGTTTTTTAAATTAAACGAAACTGCTTTCTTACAGCGACGAATCCATTCTTTCTTGATGGTACTGGATACCAAATCCCGTGCAACAGGGAAACAATGGAAAATGATATCCGTAATACCAGCTTTTTTTAAAGCCAATTTGTTATTTTTACAAGATGCTACAGCACATTGACGACCAGGCATCTTCGTTACTTTAAATTAAAAAATTAAAATTAAAAGTGCTTTAAAACCCATAAAAACATAGGTAATTGTATTTAGAAATAGAATTCACGAAAAAGTTCACAATCCACAGAGTTCAAATAAACAAACACAAATTATACTGAACGTATCAAAAATATATTGTTAATAAGTCAAATAAATAAGCAAATTGCAAAAAAACACCTTCAAAAACACACTTTTCATAGAGTCGAAAGAAACCAAAACACTGAGACGACGCAACGTATCGTATTGTACTGTAACGACCCGTGGCGAAATCAACTAGCGCCCACATATCGCCGCACCAACAATTCAACCGTTCACACGTCACTAACGGTACCAAAGGCGTGGGGGGTGGGCAACGTTGCGCTTATGGAGATGAGCGATCCTTTCTAGTTAACAATCCTTGGACTTGGCGTAGGTAAGGGGGAAGTAACATAGGGCGAGTTGCTTTATTCACCGGTGGATCCATCAGATGTGTTTTATCTCGTTCTATCTCCGAGGGAATTCGTTCCGGGCCTGGGAGATGACCTAAACAAAACAGTGACGACAATAGGGAGCAAAATTCTGATTGGTATTGTCGCCACTGTTAAAATATTAAGCCACTGTGGGACAGTGACTTAACAAACCAGTGACGACAATAGAGATTAAAATTCTGATTGGTCTATTTCGCATTTGTGACCGTTATGAAGGTTCGTTTTATTTTGAAATTATCGTTTAGAAATATTCACTCGATAAAACATCGATTTTAATTGAGAATACGTTACTTAGGTACCTAAAATATCAATTATTTAGGTACACAAAATGTAATAATTTAACTTACGCACTTATAATAGTGCCAAAAATATAACCGAAAACCTTGACGTACTTCGAAAATGAATAATGGTAAAATGACGGATGAACGGTATTTAGCTGCGTATTGTCACCACTGTTAAATATTAAGCCACTGTGAAGTGACCTAACAAAACAGTGACGACAATAGGGAGCAAAATTCTGATTGGTATTGTCGCCACTGTTAAATATTAAGCCACTGTGGGACAGTGACTTAACAAAGCAGTGACGACAATAGAGATTAAAATTCGGATAGGTCTATTTCGCATTTGCGACTGTTGTGAAGGTTCGTTTTATTTTAAAATTATCGTTAAGAAATATTCACTCGATGAAATATCGATTTTAATTGAGAAAACGTTACTTAGGTACCTAATATCAATTATTTAGGTACACAAAATGTAATAATTTAACGTACGCACTTATAATAGTGCCAAAAATATAACCAAAAACCTTGACGTACTTCGAAAATGAATTGTAAAATGACGGATGAACGGTATTTAGCTGCGTATTCTCGCCACTGTTAAATATTAAGCCACAAACTACACTTAATCTAAAATTCCTCCATTTCATAGTCGCAGTAGTATACCTACATGGTGGGTTTTTTCTCGATCTGCCAGATCTGCGGGCTACGCTTTCTTTGGGAGACGTCTGTTTCTCTGCACTGCCAGCCACTGTCGACCCCGTGATACGTGACGTCGTCGCTGGAATTCCTCCTGGGCCTGGGAGATGACCTAGAAGGGTTATCGTTTAATAACGAGGCAAAAGTACACCACGGGAAGGCTCCCGTGGAGAAGCGTCTATCTAAATGGTTTTTACTTTTACTTACGTTTGTGGCGTCGTCTGTTGTAAATAAATACAACAATCGACATATTTATTTATAAGACACAGCAATGGTGGTCAAATATAAGCTCGAATAAATAATATTTTACTATAATTACCAATAAATCGGTTAGATAATCATCTGTCTCTATGAAACGGTGCAGGTCTGCTTTCATTCACAGTCGGACAGGGTGTAATATTGTAATACTTGGAATGGAATTTCCTTCGAGCCCAAACCACACCACGCAATCACGTCCCTGCTCTGGTACGTGTTTAATCCAGTCAGATTTCTTTAAGCCACACTAAATAGAATGAAGAATTAGAGCTCTAATAACTCGTCTCTTATGAGCCGCCTAGTTTAAAATACTTACGTAAAATCCTTGCGCATATAGGTACTCGATTTAAATATCTTCCAGCTTAAAATGTCGCACACGTATTCCTTCTCGTTTTTAAGAAGAGAGGCTGCAGTAAAAAGGCTCATGGTACCTACTCTTGCCAATTTCCGCCGGAACAGTTAGTTATACCACGTACCCCTTCTTCTATCCAATTATTCGTCACACCGGTGTACTGTTTATGTTGGGCATATTTTGGCAAGTGAAACGAACATAGCTTTTAAAAAAAGTATCAGGCAGGCAGGCAGGCAACCAACATTACGCTACAGTGTCATGTTGGTTATCCAAACCCGCTCGCCGCAGTTTCCTTGGCGCCATCTACCGGTGGAATCTACAAATTATATAGAATGCATTAGGCAACCAACATTACACTAGAGACGACTAGAGTGTAATGTTGGTTGCCTAGCGAAATTTTGATTTGAGAGACAGACTGACAAATAATTTTAATTTAAAATTTTCCAGCCGCCCCTAACTTGTATAGCTCAAAAACAAACTACAGTTAATCTAAAATTCCTCCATTTCATAGTCGCAGTAGTATAATACCTACATGGTGGGTTTTTTCTCGATCTGCCAGATCTGCGGGCTACGCTTTCTTTGGGAGACGTCTGTTTCTCTGCACTGCCAGCCACTGTCGACCCCGTGATACGTGACGTCGTCGCTGGTCTGTTCTCTCCGTCCGTGCTACTCTGGGTTGCCCTTGGGGAATTCGTCCTGGGCCTGGGAGATGACCTAACAAAACAGTGACGACAATAGGGAGCAAAATTCTGATTGGTATTGTCGCCACTGTTAAATATTAAGCCACTGTGGGACAGTGACTTAACAAAGCAGTGACGACAATAGAGATTAAAATTCTGATTGGTCTATTTCGCATTTGTGATCGTTATGAAGGTTTGTTTTATTTTGAAATTATCGTTTAGAAATATTCACTCGATAAAACATCGATTTTAATTGAGAGTACGTTACTTAGGTACCTAATATCAATTATTTAGGGACACAAAATGTAATAATTTAACTTACGCACTTATAATAGTGCCAAAAATATAACCGAAAACCTTGACGTACTCGAAAGTGAATTGTTAAAATGATGGATGAATGGTATTTAGCTGCGTATTGTCGCCACTGTTAAATATTAAGCCACTGTGGAACAGAGCCCTAAACAGTGACGACAATAGGGAGCAAAATTCTGATTGGTATTGTCGCCACTGTTAAATATTAAGCCACTGTGGGACAGTGACTTAACAAAGCAGTGACGACAATAGAGATTAAAATTCTGATTGGTCTATTTCCATTTTCGACCGTTATGAAGGTTCGTTTTATTTTGAAATTATCGTTTAGAAATATTCACTCGATAAAACATCGTTTTTAATTGAGAATACGTTACTTAGGTACCTAATATCAATTATTTAGGTACACTGCCAGATCTGCGGGCTACGCTTTCTTCGGGAGACGTCTGTTTCTCTGCACTGCCAGCCACTGTCGACCCCGTGATACATGACGTTGTCGCTGGTCTGTTGTCTCCGTCCGTGTTACTCTCTGGGTTGCCCTTGGGGAATTCGTCCCGGGCCTGGGAGATGACCTAGAAGGGTTATCGTTTAATTTAACAAATCCTGGTTCAATTTTTATTTGCAAAAAAACTTAAAAAATATACTTATTTTCCAGTTTAAATGGTAGCTGCGACCCTCCTACGGCCTGGCAAACGTTGTACGGTGTACCACCAGTAATGGAAACGTCTGTATCAAATTTCATGACCAAACAAATCCCGGATCAATTTTTATTTGCAAAAAAACTTAAGAAATATACTTATTTTCCGGTTTAAAGGGTAGCTACGACCCTCCTACAGCCTTGCAAACGTTGCACGGTATACCACCAGCTTTGGAAGGTTAATGGAAACGTCTGTTTTAAATTTCATGACCAAACAAATCCCGGAGCAATTTTTATTTGCAAAAAAACTTAAGAAATATACTTATTTTCCGGTTTAAAGGGTAGCTACGACCCTCCTACAGCCTTGCAAACGTTGCACGGTATACCACCAGCTTTGGAAGGTTAATGGAAACGTCTGTATTAAATTTCATGGCCAAACAAATCCTGGTTCAATTTTTATCTGCGAAAAAACTGAAAAAATATACTTATTTTGCAGTTTAAAGGGTAGCTACGACCCTCCTACGGCCTGGCGAACGTTGCACGGTATACCACCAGCTTTGGAAGGTTAATGGAAACGTCTGTATTAAATTTCATGACCAAACAAATCCTGGATCAATTTTTATTTGCAAAAAAACTCAAAGAATATACTTACTTTCCAGTTTAAAGGATAGCTGCGACCCTCCTACGGCCTGGCAAATGTTGCACAGTGTACCACAAGCTTTGGAAGGTTAATGGAAACTATGGCCGTGTACTATGCTTAAATTTTGCCACACTGCCCGTCCTCGCCTGGCCGTGTACTATGCCTGAATTTTGCCACGCTGTCCGTCCTCGTCTCGCCGTGTACTATGCTTGAATTTTGCCGCGCTGTCCGTCCTCGCCTGGCCGTGTACTATGCCTGAATTTTGCCACGCTGTCCGTCCTCGTCTGGCCGTGTACTATGCTTGAATTTTGCCACGCTGTCCGTCCTCGCCTGGCCGTGTACCATGCTTGAATTTTGCCACGCTGTCCGTCCTCGCCTGGCCGTGTACTATGCTTGAATTTTGCCACGCTGTCCGTCCTCGCCTGGCCGTGTACTATGCTAGAATTTTGCCCGGGCCTGGAAGATGGATGACTTAGAAGGGTTATCGTTTAATTACGAAGCAAAAGGCTTCCGTGGAGAAGTGTACGTCTATCCAAATGGTTTTTACTTTTACTTACGGTTTGTGGCGTCGTCTGTTGTAAATAAACACAACAATCGACATATTTATTTATAAGACACAGCAATGGTGGTCAAATATAAGCTCGAATAAATAATATTTTACTATAATTACCAATAAATCGGTTAGATAATCATCTGTCTCTATGAAACGGTGCAGGTCTGCTTTCATTCACAGTCGGACAGGGTGTAATATTGTAATACTTGGAATGGAATTTCCTTGGAGCCCAAACCACACCACGCAATCACGTCCCTGCTCTGGTACGTGTTTAATCCAGTCAGATTTCTTTAAGCCATACTAAACAGAATGAAGAATTAGAGCTCTAATAACTCGTCTCTTATGAGCCGACTAGTTTAAAATACTTACGTAAAATCCTTGCGCATAGGTACTCGATTTAAATATATATCTTCCAGCTTAAAGTGTCGCACACGTATTCCTTCTCGCTTTTAAGAAGAGAGGCTGCAGTAAAAAGGCTCATGGTACCTACTCTTGCCAATTTCCGCCGGAACAGTTAGTTATACCACCCCTTCTTCTTTCCAATTATTCGCCACACCGGTGTGTTGGGCATATTTTCCGGTTAAAATTACACCTCGATTGGGACAACATATTGGCGAGTTAACAAACCGAAATGAGCCAAGTATATTCCCTGCTTTTACCTATTTAGTCGAATGTCGATACCAACAGCGTTTTGGAAAATTTTTACCCCAGAACAACAACTTGTACTGTACTGTGTTGGCAACCATAACCTCAAATGTTTTCATCATTCATTCATTGCGGTACCTAAAATACGCCATCAATCTTAGTATTTTTTATATATTATTTGCAACTGTATCACACCATTGCATTTTTCCTTACCTTCAGCTCTTCGAGCATCCTCTCTAGATACGTCTACTGTAAATCCTGTATTAGTGGCAGAATCAATCAAAGTAATTAACATTTTTCAAACCATACATTTGAATTTGAAACTGATTTAAAGCCAAACATAACCAACAATAATTCTTTGACATCTTTACCAAAACTGACCTTGAACAAACTTGGGTAAGATTTGCAAGTAAGCAAGAAATTAGGTAGACTTGGCGTAGGTAAGGGGGAAGTAACATAGGGCGAGTTGCTTTATTCACCGGTGGATCCATCAGATGTGTTTTATCTCGTTCTATCTCCGAGGGAATTCGTTCCGGGCCTGGGAGATGACCTAACAAAACAGTGACGACAATAGGGAGCAAAATTCTGATTGGTATTGTCGCCACTGTTAAAATATTAAGCCACTGTGGGACAGTGACTTATCAAACCAGTGACGACAATAGAGATTAAAATTCTGATTGGTCTATTTCGCATTTGCGACCGTTATGAAGGGTCGTTTTATTTTGAAATTATCGTTTAGAAATATTCACTCGATAAAACATCGATTTTAATTGAGAATACGTTACTTAGGTACCTAAAATATCAATTATTTAGGTACACAAAATGTAATAATTTAACTTACGCACTTATAATAGTGCCAAAAATATAACCGAAAACCTTGACGTACTTCGAAAATGAATAATGGTAAAATGACGGATGAACGGTATTTAGCTGCGTATTGTCACCACTGTTAAATATTAAGCCACTGTGAAGTGACCTAACAAAACAGTGACGACAATAGGGAGCAAAATTCTGATTGGTATTGTCGCCACTGTTAAATATTAAGCCACTGTGGGACAGTGACTTAACAAAGCAGTGACGACAATAGAGATTAAAATTCGGATAGGTCTATTTCGCATTTGCGACTGTTGTGAAGGTTCGTTTTATTTTAAAATTATCGTTAAGAAATATTCACTCGATGAAATATCGATTTTAATTGAGAAAACGTTACTTAGGTACCTAATATCAATTATTTAGGTACACAAAATGTAATAATTTAACGTACGCACTTATAATAGTGCCAAAAATATAACCAAAAACCTTGACGTACTTCGAAAATGAATTGTAAAATGACGGATGAACGGTATTTAGCTGCGTATTCTCGCCACTGTTAAATATTAAGCCACAAACTACACTTAATCTAAAATTCCTCCATTTCATAGTCGCAGTAGTATACCTACATGGTGGGTTTTTTCTCGATCTGCCAGATCTGCGGGCTACGCTTTCTTTGGGAGACGTCTGTTTCTCTGCACTGCCAGCCACTGTCGACCCCGTGATACGTGACGTCGTCGCTGGAATTCCTCCTGGGCCTGGGAGATGACCTAGAAGGGTTATCGTTTAATAACGAGGCAAAAGTACACCACGGGAAGGCTCCCGTGGAGAAGCGTCTATCTAAATGGTTTTTACTTTTACTTACGTTTGTGGCGTCGTCTGTTGTAAATAAATACAACAATCGACATATTTATTTATATGACACAGCAATGGTGGTCAAATATAAGCTCGAATAAATAATATTTTACTATAATTACCAATAAATCGGTTAGATAATCATCTGTCTCTATGAAACGGTGCAGGTCTGCTTTCATTCACAGTCGGACAGGGTGTCATATTGTAATACTTGGAATGGAATTTCCTTCGAGCCCAAACCACACCACGCAATCACGTCCCTGCTCTGGTACGTGTTTAATCCAGTCAGATTTCTTTAAGCCACACTAAATAGAATGAAGAATTAGAGCTCTAATAACTCGTCTCTTATGAGCCGCCTAGTTTAAAATACTTACGTAAAATCCTTGCGCATATAGGTACTCGATTTAAATATCTTCCAGCTTAAAATGTCGCACACGTATTCCTTCTCGTTTTTAAGAAGAGAGGCTGCAGTAAAAAGGCTCATGGTACCTACTCTTGCCAATTTCCGCCGGAACAGTTAATTATACCACGTACCCCTTCTTCTATCCAATTATTCGCCACACCGGTGTACTGTTTATGTTGGGCATATTTTGGCAAGTGAAACGAACATAGCTTTTAAAAAAAGTATCAGGCAGGCAGGCAGGCAACCAACATTACGCTACAGTGTCATGTTGGTTATCCAAACCCGCTCGCCGCAGTTTCCTTGGCGCCATCTACCGGTGGAATCTACAAATTATATAGAATGCATTAGGCAACCAACATTACACTAGAGACGACTAGAGTGTAATGTTGGTTGCCTAGCGAAATTTTGATTTGAGAGACAGACTGACAAATAATTTTAATTTAAAATTTTCCAGCCGCCCCTAACTTGTATAGCTCAAAAACAAACTACAGTTAATCTAAAATTCCTCCATTTCATAGTCGCAGTAGTATAATACCTACATGGTGGGTTTTTTCTCGATCTGCCAGATCTGCGGGCTACGCTTTCTTTGGGAGACGTCTGTTTCTCTGCACTGCCAGCCACTGTCGACCCCGTGATACGTGACGTCGTCGCTGGTCTGTTCTCTCCGTCCGTGCTACTCTGGGTTGCCCTTGGGGAATTCGTCCTGGGCCTGGGAGATGACCTAACAAAACAGTGACGACAATAGGGAGCAAAATTCTGATTGGTATTGTCGCCACTGTTAAATATTAAGCCACTGTGGGACAGTGACTTAACAAAGCAGTGACGACAATAGAGATTAAAATTCTGATTGGTCTATTTCGCATTTGTGATCGTTATGAAGGTTTGTTTTATTTTGAAATTATCGTTTAGAAATATTCACTCGATAAAACATCGATTTTAATTGAGAGTACGTTACTTAGGTACCTAATATCAATTATTTAGGGACACAAAATGTAATAATTTAACTTACGCACTTATAATAGTGCCAAAAATATAACCGAAAACCTTGACGTACTCGAAAGTGAATTGTTAAAATGATGGATGAACGGTATTTAGCTGCGTATTGTCGCCACTGTTAAATATTAAGCCACTGTGGAACAGAGCCCTAAACAGTGACGACAATAGGGAGCAAAATTCTGATTGGTATTGTCGCCACTGTTAAATATTAAGCCACTGTGGGACAGTGACTTAACAAAGCAGTGACGACAATAGAGATTAAAATTCTGATTGGTCTATTTCCATTTTCGACCGTTATGAAGGTTCGTTTTATTTTGAAATTATCGTTTAGAAATATTCACTCGATAAAACATCGTTTTTAATTGAGAATACGTTACTTAGGTACCTAATATCAATTATTTAGGTACACAAAATGTAATAATTTAACGTACCTACGCACTTATAATGGTGCCAAAAATATAACCGAAAACCTTGACGTACTTCGAAAATGAATAATGGTAAAATGACGGATGAACGGTATTTAGCTGCGTATTCTCGCCACTGTTAAATATTAAGCCACAAACTACACTTAATCTAAAATTCCTCCATTTCATAGTCACAGTAGTACCTACCTACATGGTGGGTTTTTTCTCGATCTGCCAGATCTGCGGGCTACGCTTTCTTCGGGAGACGTCTGTTTCTCTGCACTGCCAGCCACTGTCGACCCCGTGATACATGACGTTGTCGCTGGTCTGTTGTCTCCGTCCGTGTTACTCTCTGGGTTGCCCTTGGGGAATTCGTCCCGGGCCTGGGAGATGACCTAGAAGGGTTATCGTTTAATTTAACAAATCCTGGTTCAATTTTTATTTGCAAAAAAACTTAAAAAATATACTTATTTTCCAGTTTAAATGGTAGCTGCGACCCTCCTACGGCCTGGCAAACATTGCACGGTGTACCACCAGTAATGGAAACGTCTGTATCAAATTTCATGACCAAACAAATCCCGGATCAATTTTTATTTGCAAAAAAACTTAAGAAATATACTTATTTTCCGGTTTAAAGGGTAGCTACGACCCTCCTACAGCCTTGCAAACGTTGCACGGTATACCACCAGCTTTGGAAGGTTAATGGAAACGTCTGTATTAAATTTCATGGCCAAACAAATCCTGGTTCAATTTTTATTTGCGAAAAAACTGAAAAAATATACTTATTTTGCAGTTTAAAGGGTAGCTACGACCCTCCTACGGCCTGGCGAACGTTGCACGGTATACCACCAGCTTTGGAAGGTTAATGGAAACGTCTGTATTAAATTTCATGACCAAACAAATCCTGGATCAATTTTTATTTGCAAAAAAACTCAAAGAATATACTTACTTTCCAGTTTAAAGGATAGCTGCGACCCTCCTACGGCCTGGCAAATGTTGCACAGTGTACCACCAGCTTTGGAAGGTTAATGGAAACTATGGCCGTGTACTATGCTTAAATTTTGCCACACTGCCCGTCCTCGCCTGGCCGTGTACTATGCTTGAATTTTGCCACGCTGTCCGTCCTCGCCTGGCCGTGTACTATGCTTGAATTTTGCCACGCTGTCCGTCCTCGCCTGGCCGTGTACTATGCTTGAATTTTGCCGCGCTGTCCGTCCTCGCCTGGCCGTGTACTATGCCTGAATTTTGCCACGCTGTCCGTCCTCGTCTGGCCGTGTACTATGCTTGAATTTTGACAAGCTGTCCGTCCTCGCCTGGCCGTGTACTATGCTTGAATTTTGCCACGCTGTCCGTCCTCGCCTGGCCGTGTACTATGCCTGAATTTTGCCACGCTGTCCGTCCTCGTCTCGCCGTGTACTATGCTTGAATTTTGCCGCGCTGTCCGTCCTCGCCTGGCCGTGTACTATGCCTGAATTTTGCCACGCTGTCCGTCCTCGTCTGGCCGTGTACTATGCTTGAATTTTGCCACGCTGTCCGTCCTCGCCTGGCCGTGTACCATGCTTAAATTTTGCCACGCTGTCCGTCCTCGCCTGGCCGTGTACTATGCTTGAATTTTGCCACGCTGTCCGTCCTCGCCTGGCCGTGTACTATGCTAGAATTTTGCCCGGGCCTGGAAGATGGATGACTTAGAAGGGTTATCGTTTAATTACGAAGCAAAAGGCTTCCGTGGAGAAGTGTACGTCTATCCAAATGGTTTTTACTTTTACTTACGGTTTGTGGCGTCGTCTGTTGTAAATAAACACAACAATCGACATATTTATTTATAAGACACAGCAATGGTGGTCAAATATAAGCTCGAATAAATAATATTTTACTATAATTACCAATAAATCGGTTAGATAATCATCTGTCTCTATGAAACGGTGCAGGTCTGCTTTCATTCACAGTCGGACAGGGTGTAATATTGTAATACTTGGAATGGAATTTCCTTGGAGCCCAAACCACACCACGCAATCACGTCCCTGCTCTGGTACGTGTTTAATCCAGTCAGATTTCTTTAAGCCATACTAAACAGAATGAAGAATTAGAGCTCTAATAACTCGTCTCTTATGAGCCGACTAGTTTAAAATACTTACGTAAAATCCTTGCGCATAGGTACTCGATTTAAATATATATCTTCCAGCTTAAAGTGTCGCACACGTATTCCTTCTCGCTTTTAAGAAGAGAGGCTGCAGTAAAAAGGCTCATGGTACCTACTCTTGCCAATTTCCGCCGGAACAGTTAGTTATACCACCCCTTCTTCTTTCCAATTATTCGCCACACCGGTGTGTTGGGCATATTTTCCGGTTAAAATTACACCTCGATTGGGACAACATATTGGCGAGTTAACAAACCGAAATGAGCCAAGTATATTCCCTGCTTTTACCTATTTAGTCGAATGTCGATACCAACAGCGTTTTGGAAAATTTTTACCCCAGAACAACAACTTGTACTGTACTGTGTTGGCAACCATAACCTCAAATGTTTTCATCATTCATTCATTGCGGTACCTAAAATACGCCATCAATCTTAGTATTTTTTATATATTATTTGCAACTGTATCACACCATTGCATTTTTCCTTACCTTCAGCTCTTCGAGCATCCTCTCTAGATACGTCTACTGTAAATCCTGTATTAGTGGCAGAATCAATCAAAGTAATTAACATTTTTCAAACCATACATTTGAATTTGAAACTGATTTAAAGCCAAACATAACCAACAATAATTCTTTGACATCTTTACCAAAACTGACCTTGAACAAACTTGGGTAAGATTTGCAAGTAAGCAAGAAATTAGGTAGACTTGGCGTAGGTAAGGGGGAAGTAACATAGGGCGAGTTGCTTTATTCACCGGTGGATCCATCAGATGTGTTTTATCTCGTTCTATCTCCGAGGGAATTCGTTCCGGGCCTGGGAGATGACCTAACAAAACAGTGACGACAATAGGGAGCAAAATTCTGATTGGTATTGTCGCCACTGTTAAAATATTAAGCCACTGTGGGACAGTGACTTATCAAACCAGTGACGACAATAGAGATTAAAATTCTGATTGGTCTATTTCGCATTTGCGACCGTTATGAAGGGTCGTTTTATTTTGAAATTATCGTTTAGAAATATTCACTCGATAAAACATCGATTTTAATTGAGAATACGTTACTTAGGTACCTAAAATATCAATTATTTAGGTACACAAAATGTAATAATTTAACTTACGCACTTATAATAGTGCCAAAAATATAACCGAAAACCTTGACGTACTTCGAAAATGAATAATGGTAAAATGACGGATGAACGGTATTTAGCTGCGTATTGTCACCACTGTTAAATATTAAGCCACTGTGAAGTGACCTAACAAAACAGTGACGACAATAGGGAGCAAAATTCTGATTGGTATTGTCGCCACTGTTAAATATTAAGCCACTGTGGGACAGTGACTTAACAAAGCAGTGACGACAATAGAGATTAAAATTCGGATAGGTCTATTTCGCATTTGCGACTGTTGTGAAGGTTCGTTTTATTTTAAAATTATCGTTAAGAAATATTCACTCGATGAAATATCGATTTTAATTGAGAAAACTTTACTTAGGTACCTAATATCAATTATTTAGGTACACAAAATGTAATAATTTAACGTACGCACTTATAATAGTGCCAAAAATATAACCAAAAACCTTGACGTACTTCGAAAATGAATTGTAAAATGACGGATGAACGGTATTTAGCTGCGTATTCTCGCCACTGTTAAATATTAAGCCACAAACTACACTTAATCTAAAATTCCTCCATTTCATAGTCGCAGTAGTATACCTACATGGTGGGTTTTTTCTCGATCTGCCAGATCTGCGGGCTACGCTTTCTTCGGGAGACGTCTGTTTCTCTGCACTGCCAGCCACTGTCGACCCCGTGATACATGACGTTGTCGCTGGTCTGTTGTCTCCGTCCGTGTTACTCTCTGGGTTGCCCTTGGGGAATTCGTCCCGGGCCTGGGAGATGACCTAGAAGGGTTATCGTTTAATTTAACAAATCCTGGTTCAATTTTTATTTGCAAAAAAACTTAAAAAATATACTTATTTTCCAGTTTAAATGGTAGCTGCGACCCTCCTACGGCCTGGCAAACGTTGCACGGTGTACCACCAGTAATGGAAACGTCTGTATCAAATTTCATGACCAAACAAATCCCGGATCAATTTTTATTTGCAAAAAAACTTAAGAAATATACTTATTTTCCGGTTTAAAGGGTAGCTACGACCCTCCTACAGCCTTGCAAACGTTGCACGGTATACCACCAGCTTTGGAAGGTTAATGGAAACGTCTGTTTTAAATTTCATGACCAAACAAATCCCGGATCAATTTTTATTTGCAAAAAAACTTAAGAAATATACTTATTTTCCGGTTTAAAGGGTAGCTACGACCCTCCTACAGCCTTGCAAACGTTGCACGGTATACCACCAGCTTTGGAAGGTTAATGGAAACGTCTGTATTAAATTTCATGGCCAAACAAATCCTGGTTCAATTTTTATTTGCGAAAAAACTGAAAAAATATACTTATTTTGCAGTTTAAAGGGTAGCTATGACCCTCCTACGGCCTGGCGAACGTTGCACGGTATACCACCAGCTTTGGAAGGTTAATGGAAACGTCTGTATTAAATTTCATGACCAAACAAATCCTGGATCAATTTTTATTTGCAAAAAAACTCAAAGAATATACTTACTTTCCAGTTTAAAGGATAGCTGCGACCCTCCTACGGCCTGGCAAATGTTGCACAGTGTACCACCAGCTTTGGAAGGTTAATGGAAACTATGGCCGTGTACTATGCTTAAATTTTGCCACACTGCCCGTCCTCGCCTGGCCGTGTACTATGCTTGAATTTTGCCACGCTGTCCGTCCTCGCCTGGCCGTGTACTATGCTTGAATTTTGCCACGCTGTCCGTCCTCGCCTGGCCGTGTACTATGCTTGAATTTTGCCACGCTGTCCGTCCTCGCCTGGCCGTGTACTATGCCTGAATTTTGCCACGCTGTCCGTCCTCGTCTGGCCGTGTACTATGCTTGAATTTTGCCAAGCTGTCCGTCCTCGCCTGGCCGTGTACTATGCTTGAATTTTGCCAAGCTGTCCGTCCTCGCCTGGCCGTGTACTATGCTTGAATTTTGCCACGCTGTCCGTCCTCGCCTGGCCGTGTACTATGCTTGAATTTTGCCACGCTGTCCGTCCTCGCCTGGCCGTGTACTATGCCTGAATTTTGCCACGCTGTCCGTCCTCGTCTCGCCGTGTACTATGCTTGAATTTTGCCGCGCTGTCCGTCCTCGCCTGGCCGTGTACTATGCCTGAATTTTGCCACGCTGTCCGTCCTCGTCTGGCCGTGTACTATGCTTGAATTTTGCCACGCTGTCCGTCCTCGCCTGGCCGTGTACCATGCTTAAATTTTGCCACGCTGTCCGTCCTCGCCTGGCCGTGTACTATGCTTGAATTTTGCCACGCTGTCCGTCCTCGCCTGGCCGTGTACTATGCTAGAATTTTGCCCGGGCCTGGAAGATGGATGACTTAGAAGGGTTATCGTTTAATTACGAAGCAAAAGGCTTCCGTGGAGAAGTGTACGTCTATCCAAATGGTTTTTACTTTTACTTACGGTTTGTGGCGTCGTCTGTTGTAAATAAACACAACAATCGACATATTTATTTATAAGACACAGCAATGGTGGTCAAATATAAGCTCGAATAAATAATATTTTACTATAATTACCAATAAATCGGTTAGATAATCATCTGTCTCTATGAAACGGTGCAGGTCTGCTTTCATTCACAGTCGGACAGGGTGTAATATTGTAATACTTGGAATGGAATTTCCTTGGAGCCCAAACCACACCACGCAATCACGTCCCTGCTCTGGTACGTGTTTAATCCAGTCAGATTTCTTTAAGCCATACTAAACAGAATGAAGAATTAGAGCTCTAATAACTCGTCTCTTATGAGCCGACTAGTTTAAAATACTTACGTAAAATCCTTGCGCATAGGTACTCGATTTAAATATATATCTTCCAGCTTAAAGTGTCGCACACGTATTCCTTCTCGCTTTTAAGAAGAGAGGCTGCAGTAAAAAGGCTCATGGTACCTACTCTTGCCAATTTCCGCCGGAACAGTTAGTTATACCACGTACCCCTTCTTCTATCCAATTATTCGCCACACCGGTGTACTGTTTATGTTGGGCATATTTTGGCAAGTGAAACGAACATAGCTTTTAAAAAAAGTATCAGGCAGGCAACCAACATTACGCTACAGTGTCATGTTGGTTATCCAAACCCGCTCGCCGCAGTTTCCTTGGCGCCATCTACCGGTGGAATCTACAAATTATATAGAATGCATTAGACAACCAACATTACACTAGAGACGACTAGAGTGTAATGTTGGTTGCCTAGCGAAATTTTGATTTGAGAGAGACTGACAAATAATTTTAATTTAAAATTTTCCAGCCGCCCCTAACTTGTATAGCTCAAAAACAAACTACAGTTAATCTAAAATTCCTCCATTTCATAGTCGCAGTAGTATAATACCTACATGGTGGGTTTTTTCTCGATCTGCCAGATCTGCGGGCTACGCTTTCTTTGGGAGACGTCTGTTTCTCTGCACTGCCAGCCACTGTCGACCCCGTGATACGTGACGTCGTCGCTGGTCTGTTCTCTCCGTCCGTGCTACTCTGGGTTGCCCTTGGGGAATTCGTCCTGGGCCTGGGAGATGACCTAACAAAACAGTGACGACAATAGGGAGCAAAATTCTGATTGGTATTGTCGCCACTGTTAAATATTAAGCCACTGTGGGACAGTGACTTAACAAAGCAGTGACGACAATAGAGATTAAAATTCTGATTGGTCTATTTCGCATTTGTGATCGTTATGAAGGTTTGTTTTATTTTGAAATTATCGTTTAGAAATATTCACTCGATAAAACATCGATTTTAATTGAGAGTACGTTACTTAGGTACCTAATATCAATTATTTAGGGACACAAAATGTAATAATTTAACTTACGCACTTATAATAGTGCCAAAAATATAACCGAAAACCTTGACGTACTCGAAAGTGAATTGTTAAAATGATGGATGAACGGTATTTAGCTGCGTATTGTCGCCACTGTTAAATATTAAGCCACTGTGGAACAGAGCCCTAAACAGTGACGACAATAGGGAGCAAAATTCTGATTGGTATTGTCGCCACTGTTAAATATTAAGCCACTGTGGGACAGTGACTTAACAAAGCAGTGACGACAATAGAGATTAAAATTCTGATTGGTCTATTTCGCATTTGTGATCGTTATGAAGGTTTGTTTTATTTTGAAATTATCGTTTAGAAATATTCACTCGATAAAACATCGATTTTAATTGAGAGTACGTTACTTAGGTAACTAATATCAATTATTTAGGGACACAAAATGTAATAATTTAACTTACGCACTTATAATAGTGCCAAAAATATAACCGAAAACCTTGACGTACTCGAAAGTGAATTGTTAAAATGATGGATGAACGGTATTTAGCTGCGTATTGTCGCCACTGTTAAATATTAAGCCACTGTGGAACAGAGCCCTAAAGAGTGACGACAATAGGGAGCAAAATTCTGATTGGTATTGTCGCCACTGTTAAATATTAAGCCACTGTGGGACAGTGACTTAACAAAGCAGTGACGACAATAGAGATTAAAATTCTGATTGGTCTATTTCCATTTTCGACCGTTATGAAGGTTCGTTTTATTTTGAAATTATCGTTTAGAAATATTCACTCGATAAAACATCGTTTTTAATTGAGAATACGTTACTTAGGTACCTAATATCAATTATTTAGGTACACAAAATGTAATAATTTAACGTACCTACGCACTTATAATGGTGCCAAAAATATAACCGAAAACCTTGACGTACTTCGAAAATGAATAATGGTAAAATGACGGATGAACGGTATTTAGCTGCGTATTCTCGCCACTGTTAAATATTAAGCCACAAACTACACTTAATCTAAAATTCCTCCATTTCATAGTCACAGTAGTACCTACCTACATGGTGGGTTTTTTCTCGATCTGCCAGATCTGCGGGCTACGCTTTCTTCGGGAGACGTCTGTTTCTCTGCACTGCCAGCCACTGTCGACCCCGTGATACATGACGTTGTCGCTGGTCTGTTGTCTCCGTCCGTGTTACTCTCTGGGTTGCCCTTGGGGAATTCGTCCCGGGCCTGGGAGATGACCTAGAAGGGTTATCGTTTAATTTAACAAATCCTGGTTCAATTTTTATTTGCAAAAAAACTTAAAAAATATACTTATTTTCCAGTTTAAATGGTAGCTGCGACCCTCCTACGGCCTGGCAAACGTTGCACGGTGTACCACCAGTAATGGAAACGTCTGTATCAAATTTCATGACCAAACAAATCCCGGATCAATTTTTATTTGCAAAAAAACTTAAGAAATATACTTATTTTCCGGTTTAAAGGGTAGCTACGACCCTCCTACAGCCTTGCAAACGTTGCACGGTATACCACCAGCTTTGGAAGGTTAATGGAAACGTCTGTTTTAAATTTCATGACCAAACAAATCCCGGATCAATTTTTATTTGCAAAAAAACTTAAGAAATATACTTATTTTCCGGTTTAAAGGGTAGCTACGACCCTCCTACAGCCTTGCAAACGTTGCACGGTATACCACCAGCTTTGGAAGGTTAATGGAAACGTCTGTATTAAATTTCATGGCCAAACAAATCCTGGTTCAATTTTTATTTGCGAAAAAACTGAAAAAATATACTTATTTTGCAGTTTAAAGGGTAGCTATGACCCTCCTACGGCCTGGCGAACGTTGCACGGTATACCACCAGCTTTGGAAGGTTAATGGAAACGTCTGTATTAAATTTCATGACCAAACAAATCCTGGATCAATTTTTATTTGCAAAAAAACTCAAAGAATATACTTACTTTCCAGTTTAAAGGATAGCTGCGACCCTCCTACGGCCTGGCAAATGTTGCACAGTGTACCACCAGCTTTGGAAGGTTAATGGAAACTATGGCCGTGTACTATGCTTAAATTTTGCCACACTGCCCGTCCTCGCCTGGCCGTGTACTATGCTTGAATTTTGCCACGCTGTCCGTCCTCGCCTGGCCGTGTACTATGCTTGAATTTTGCCACGCTGTCCGTCCTCGCCTGGCCGTGTACTATGCTTGAATTTTGCCACGCTGTCCGTCCTCGCCTGGCCGTGTACTATGCTTGAATTTTGCCGCGCTGTCCGTCCTCGCCTGGCCGTGTACTATGCCTGAATTTTGCCACGCTGTCCGTCCTCGTCTGGCCGTGTACTATGCTTGAATTTTGCCAAGCTGTCCGTCCTCGCCTGGCCGTGTACTATGCTTGAATTTTGCCACGCTGTCCGTCCTCGCCTGGCCGTGTACTATGCCTGAATTTTGCCACGCTGTCCGTCCTCGTCTCGCCGTGTACTATGCTTGAATTTTGCCGCGCTGTCCGTCCTCGCCTGGCCGTGTACTATGCCTGAATTTTGCCACGCTGTCCGTCCTCGTCTGGCCGTGTACTATGCTTGAATTTTGCCACGCTGTCCGTCCTCGCCTGGCCGTGTACCATGCTTAAATTTTGCCACGCTGTCCGTCCTCGCCTGGCCGTGTACTATGCTTGAATTTTGCCACGCTGTCCGTCCTCGCCTGGCCGTGTACTATGCTAGAATTTTGCCCGGGCCTGGAAGATGGATGACTTAGAAGGGTTATCGTTTAATTACGAAGCAAAAGGCTTCCGTGGAGAAGTGTACGTCTATCCAAATGGTTTTTACTTTTACTTACGGTTTGTGGCGTCGTCTGTTGTAAATAAACACAACAATCGACATATTTATTTATAAGACACAGCAATGGTGGTCAAATATAAGCTCGAATAAATAATATTTTACTATAATTACCAATAAATCGGTTAGATAATCATCTGTCTCTATGAAACGGTGCAGGTCTGCTTTCATTCACAGTCGGACAGGGTGTAATATTGTAATACTTGGAATGGAATTTCCTTGGAGCCCAAACCACACCACGCAATCACGTCCCTGCTCTGGTACGTGTTTAATCCAGTCAGATTTCTTTAAGCCATACTAAACAGAATGAAGAATTAGAGCTCTAATAACTCGTCTCTTATGAGCCGACTAGTTTAAAATACTTACGTAAAATCCTTGCGCATAGGTACTCGATTTAAATATATATCTTCCAGCTTAAAGTGTCGCACACGTATTCCTTCTCGCTTTTAAGAAGAGAGGCTGCAGTAAAAAGGCTCATGGTACCTACTCTTGCCAATTTCCGCCGGAACAGTTAGTTATACCACCCCTTCTTCTTTCCAATTATTCGCCACACCGGTGTGTTGGGCATATTTTCCGGTTAAAATTACACCTCGATTGGGACAACATATTGGCGAGTTAACAAACCGAAATGAGCCAAGTATATTCCCTGCTTTTACCTATTTAGTCGAATGTCGATACCAACAGCGTTTTGGAAAATTTTTACCCCAGAACAACAACTTGTACTGTACTGTGTTGGCAACCATAACCTCAAATGTTTTCATCATTCATTCATTGCGGTACCTAAAATACGCCATCAATCTTAGTATTTTTTATATATTATTTGCAACTGTATCACACCATTGCATTTTTCCTTACCTTCAGCTCTTCGAGCATCCTCTCTAGATACGTCTACTGTAAATCCTGTATTAGTGGCAGAATCAATCAAAGTAATTAACATTTTTCAAACCATACATTTGAATTTGAAACTGATTTAAAGCCAAACATAACCAACAATAATTCTTTGACATCTTTACCAAAACTGACCTTGAACAAACTTGGGTAAGATTTGCAAGTAAGCAAGAAATTAGGTAGACTTGGCGTAGGTAAGGGGGAAGTAACATAGGGCGAGTTGCTTTATTCACCGGTGGATCCATCAGATGTGTTTTATCTCGTTCTATCTCCGAGGGAATTCGTTCCGGGCCTGGGAGATGACCTAACAAAACAGTGACGACAATAGGGAGCAAAATTCTGATTGGTATTGTCGCCACTGTTAAAATATTAAGCCACTGTGGGACAGTGACTTATCAAACCAGTGACGACAATAGAGATTAAAATTCTGATTGGTCTATTTCGCATTTGCGACCGTTATGAAGGGTCGTTTTATTTTGAAATTATCGTTTAGAAATATTCACTCGATAAAACATCGATTTTAATTGAGAATACGTTACTTAGGTACCTAAAATATCAATTATTTAGGTACACAAAATGTAATAATTTAACTTACGCACTTATAATAGTGCCAAAAATATAACCGAAAACCTTGACGTACTTCGAAAATGAATAATGGTAAAATGACGGATGAACGGTATTTAGCTGCGTATTGTCACCACTGTTAAATATTAAGCCACTGTGAAGTGACCTAACAAAACAGTGACGACAATAGGGAGCAAAATTCTGATTGGTATTGTCGCCACTGTTAAATATTAAGCCACTGTGGGACAGTGACTTAACAAAGCAGTGACGACAATAGAGATTAAAATTCGGATAGGTCTATTTCGCATTTGCGACTGTTGTGAAGGTTCGTTTTATTTTAAAATTATCGTTAAGAAATATTCACTCGATGAAATATCGATTTTAATTGAGAAAACGTTACTTAGGTACCTAATATCAATTATTTAGGTACACAAAATGTAATAATTTAACGTACGCACTTATAATAGTGCCAAAAATATAACCAAAAACCTTGACGTACTTCGAAAATGAATTGTAAAATGACGGATGAACGGTATTTAGCTGCGTATTCTCGCCACTGTTAAATATTAAGCCACAAACTACACTTAATCTAAAATTCCTCCATTTCATAGTCGCAGTAGTATACCTACATGGTGGGTTTTTTCTCGATCTGCCAGATCTGCGGGCTACGCTTTCTTTGGGAGACGTCTGTTTCTCTGCACTGCCAGCCACTGTCGACCCCGTGATACGTGACGTCGTCGCTGGAATTCCTCCTGGGCCTGGGAGATGACCTAGAAGGGTTATCGTTTAATAACGAGGCAAAAGTACACCACGGGAAGGCTCCCGTGGAGAAGCGTCTATCTAAATGGTTTTTACTTTTACTTACGTTTGTGGCGTCGTCTGTTGTAAATAAATAGAACAATCGACATATTTATTTATATGACACAGCAATGGTGGTCAAATATAAGCTCGAATAAATAATATTTTACTATAATTACCAATAAATCGGTTAGATAATCATCTGTCTCTATGAAACGGTGCAGGTCTGCTTTCATTCACAGTCGGACAGGGTGTAATATTGTAATACTTGGAATGGAATTTCCTTCGAGCCCAAACCACACCACGCAATCACGTCCCTGCTCTGGTACGTGTTTAATCCAGTCAGATTTCTTTAAGCCACACTAAATAGAATGAAGAATTAGAGCTCTAATAACTCGTCTCTTATGAGCCGCCTAGTTTAAAATACTTACGTAAAATCCTTGCGCATATAGGTACTCGAATTAAATATCTTCCAGCTTAAAATGTCGCACACGTATTCCTTCTCGTTTTTAAGAAGAGAGGCTGCAGTAAAAAGGCTCATGGTACCTACTCTTGCCAATTTCCGCCGGAACAGTTAGTTATACCACGTACCCCTTCTTCTATCCAATTATTCGCCACACCGGTGTACTGTTTATGTTGGGCATATTTTGGCAAGTGAAACGAACATAGCTTTTAAAAAAAGTATCAGGCAGGCAACCAACATTACGCTACAGTGTCATGTTGGTTATGCAAACCCGCTCGCCGCAGTTTCCTTGGCGCCATCTACCGGTGGAATCTACAAATTATATAGAATGCATTAGACAACCAACATTACACTAGAGACGACTAGAGTGTAATGTTGGTTGCCTAGCGAAATTTTGATTTGAGAGACAGACTGACAAATAATTTTAATTTAAAATTTTCCAGCCGCCCCTAACTTGTATAGCTCAAAAACAAACTACAGTTAATCTAAAATTCCTCCATTTCATAGTCGCAGTAGTATAATACCTACATGGTGGGTTTTTTCTCGATCTGCCAGATCTGCGGGCTACGCTTTCTTTGGGAGACGTCTGTTTCTCTGCACTGCCAGCCACTGTCGACCCCGTGATACGTGACGTCGTCGCTGGTCTGTTCTCTCCGTCCGTGCTACTCTGGGTTGCCCTTGGGGAATTCGTCCTGGGCCTGGGAGATGACCTAACAAAACAGTGACGACAATAGGGAGCAAAATTCTGATTGGTATTGTCGCCACTGTTAAATATTAAGCCACTGTGGGACAGTGACTTAACAAAGCAGTGACGACAATAGAGATTAAAATTCTGATTGGTCTATTTCGCATTTGTGATCGTTATGAAGGTTTGTTTTATTTTGAAATTATCGTTTAGAAATATTCACTCGATAAAACATCGATTTTAATTGAGAGTACGTTACTTAGGTACCTAATATCAATTATTTAGGGACACAAAATGTAATAATTTAACGTACCTACGCACTTATAATGGTGCCAAAAATGTAACCGAAAACCTTGACGTACTTCGAAAATGAATTGTAAAATGACGGATGAACGGTATTTAGCTGCGTATTCTCGCCACTGTTAAATATTAAGCCACAAACTACACTTAATCTAAAATTCCTCCATTTCATAGTCACAGTAGTACCTACCTACATGGTGGGTTTTTTCTCGATCTGCCAGATCTGCGGGCTACGCTTTCTTCGGGAGACGTCTGTTTCTCTGCACTGCCAGCCACTGTCGACCCCGTGATACATGACGTTGTCGCTGGTCTGTTGTCTCCGTCCGTGTTACTCTCTGGGTTGCCCTTGGGGAATTCGTCCCGGGCCTGGGAGATGACCTAGAAGGGTTATCGTTTAATTTAACAAATCCTGGTTCAATTTTTATTTGCGAAAAAACTGAAAAAATATACTTATTTTGCAGTTTAAAGGGTAGCTACGACCCTCCTACGGCCTGGCGAACGTTGCACGGTATACCACCAGCTTTGGAAGGTTAATGGAAACGTCTGTATTAAATTTCATGACCAAACAAATCCTGGATCAATTTTTATTTGCAAAAAAACTCAAAGAATATACTTACTTTCCAGTTTAAAGGATAGCTGCGACCCTCCTACGGCCTGGCAAATGTTGCACAGTGTACCACCAGCTTTGGAAGGTTAATGGAAACTATGGCCGTGTACTATGCTTAAATTTTGCCACACTGCCCGTCCTCGCCTGGCCGTGTACTATGCTTGAATTTTGCCACGCTGTCCGTCCTCGCCTGGCCGTGTACTATGCTTGAATTTTGCCACGCTGTCCGTCCTCGCCTGGCCGTGTACTATGCTTGAATTTTGACAAGCTGTCCGTCCTCGCCTGGCCGTGTACTATGCTTGAATTTTGCCACGCTGTCCGTCCTCGCCTGGCCGTGTACTATGCCTGAATTTTGCCACGCTGTCCGTCCTCGTCTCGCCGTGTACTATGCTTGAATTTTGCCGCGCTGTCCGTCCTCGCCTGGCCGTGTACTATGCCTGAATTTTGCCACGCTGTCCGTCCTCGTCTGGCCGTGTACTATGCTTGAATTTTGCCACGCTGTCCGTCCTCGCCTGGCCGTGTACCATGCTTAAATTTTGCCACGCTGTCCGTCCTCGCCTGGCCGTGTACTATGCTTGAATTTTGCCACGCTGTCCGTCCTCGCCTGGCCGTGTACTATGCTAGAATTTTGCCCGGGCCTGGAAGATGGATGACTTAGAAGGGTTATCGTTTAATTACGAAGCAAAAGGCTTCCGTGGAGAAGTGTACGTCTATCCAAATGGTTTTTACTTTTACTTACGGTTTGTGGCGTCGTCTGTTGTAAATAAACACAACAATCGACATATTTATTTATAAGACACAGCAATGGTGGTCAAATATAAGCTCGAATAAATAATATTTTACTATAATTACCAATAAATCGGTTAGATAATCATCTGTCTCTATGAAACGGTGCAGGTCTGCTTTCATTCACAGTCGGACAGGGTGTAATATTGTAATACTTGGAATGGAATTTCCTTGGAGCCCAAACCACACCACGCAATCACGTCCCTGCTCTGGTACGTGTTTAATCCAGTCAGATTTCTTTAAGCCATACTAAACAGAATGAAGAATTAGAGCTCTAATAACTCGTCTCTTATGAGCCGACTAGTTTAAAATACTTACGTAAAATCCTTGCGCATAGGTACTCGATTTAAATATATATCTTCCAGCTTAAAGTGTCGCACACGTATTCCTTCTCGCTTTTAAGAAGAGAGGCTGCAGTAAAAAGGCTCATGGTACCTACTCTTGCCAATTTCCGCCGGAACAGTTAGTTATACCACGTACCCCTTCTTCTATCCAATTATTCGCCACACCGGTGTACTGTTTATGTTGGGCATATTTTGGCAAGTGAAACGAACATAGCTTTTAAAAAAAGTATCAGGCAGGCAACCAACATTACGCTACAGTGTCATGTTGGTTATCCAAACCCGCTCGCCGCAGTTTCCTTGGCGCCATCTACCGGTGGAATCTACAAATTATATAGAATGCATTAGACAACCAACATTACACTAGAGACGACTAGAGTGTAATGTTGGTTGCCTAGCGAAATTTTGATTTGAGAGACAGACTGACAAATAATTTTAATTTAAAATTTTCCAGCCGCCCCTAACTTGTATAGCTCAAAAACAAACTACAGTTAATCTAAAATTCCTCCATTTCATAGTCGCAGTAGTATAATACCTACATGGTGGGTTTTTTCTCGATCTGCCAGATCTGCGGGCTACGCTTTCTTTGGGAGACGTCTGTTTCTCTGCACTGCCAGCCACTGTCGACCCCGTGATACGTGACGTCGTCGCTGGTCTGTTCTCTCCGTCCGTGCTACTCTGGGTTGCCCTTGGGGAATTCGTCCTGGGCCTGGGAGATGACCTAACAAAACAGTGACGACAATAGGGAGCAAAATTCTGATTGGTATTGTCGCCACTGTTAAATATTAAGCCACTGTGGGACAGTGACTTAACAAAGCAGTGACGACAATAGAGATTAAAATTCTGATTGGTCTATTTCGCATTTGTGATCGTTATGAAGGTTTGTTTTATTTTGAAATTATCGTTTAGAAATATTCACTCGATAAAACATCGATTTTAATTGAGAGTACGTTACTTAGGTACCTAATATCAATTATTTAGGGACACAAAATGTAATAATTTAACTTACGCACTTATAATAGTGCCAAAAATATAACCGAAAACCTTGACGTACTCGAAAGTGAATTGTTAAAATGATGGATGAACGGTATTTAGCTGCGTATTGTCGCCACTGTTAAATATTAAGCCACTGTGGAACAGAGCCCTAAACAGTGACGACAATAGGGAGCAAAATTCTGATTGGTATTGTCGCCACTGTTAAATATTAAGCCACTGTGGGACAGTGACTTAACAAAGCAGTGACGACAATAGAGATTAAAATTCTGATTGGTCTATTTCGCATTTGTGATCGTTATGAAGGTTTGTTTTATTTTGAAATTATCGTTTAGAAATATTCACTCGATAAAACATCGATTTTAATTGAGAGTACGTTACTTAGGTAACTAATATCAATTATTTAGGGACACAAAATGTAATAATTTAACTTACGCACTTATAATAGTGCCAAAAATATAACCGAAAACCTTGACGTACTCGAAAGTGAATTGTTAAAATGATGGATGAACGGTATTTAGCTGCGTATTGTCGCCACTGTTAAATATTAAGCCACTGTGGAACAGAGCCCTAAAGAGTGACGACAATAGGGAGCAAAATTCTGATTGGTATTGTCGCCACTGTTAAATATTAAGCCACTGTGGGACAGTGACTTAACAAAGCAGTGACGACAATAGAGATTAAAATTCTGATTGGTCTATTTCCATTTTCGACCGTTATGAAGGTTCGTTTTATTTTGAAATTATCGTTTAGAAATATTCACTCGATAAAACATCGTTTTTAATTGAGAATACGTTACTTAGGTACCTAATATCAATTATTTAGGTACACAAAATGTAATAATTTAACGTACCTACGCACTTATAATGGTGCCAAAAATATAACCGAAAACCTTGACGTACTTCGAAAATGAATAATGGTAAAATGACGGATGAACGGTATTTAGCTGCGTATTCTCGCCACTGTTAAATATTAAGCCACAAACTACACTTAATCTAAAATTCCTCCATTTCATAGTCACAGTAGTACCTACCTACATGGTGGGTTTTTTCTCGATCTGCCAGATCTGCGGGCTACGCTTTCTTCGGGAGACGTCTGTTTCTCTGCACTGCCAGCCACTGTCGACCCCGTGATACATGACGTTGTCGCTGGTCTGTTGTCTCCGTCCGTGTTACTCTCTGGGTTGCCCTTGGGGAATTCGTCCCGGGCCTGGGAGATGACCTAGAAGGGTTATCGTTTAATTTAACAAATCCTGGTTCAATTTTTATTTGCAAAAAAACTTAAAAAATATACTTATTTTCCAGTTTAAATGGTAGCTGCGACCCTCCTACGGCCTGGCAAACGTTGCACGGTGTACCACCAGTAATGGAAACGTCTGTATCAAATTTCATGACCAAACAAATCCCGGATCAATTTTTATTTGCAAAAAAACTTAAGAAATATACTTATTTTCCGGTTTAAAGGGTAGCTACGACCCTCCTACAGCCTTGCAAACGTTGCACGGTATACCACCAGCTTTGGAAGGTTAATGGAAACGTCTGTTTTAAATTTCATGACCAAACAAATCCCGGATCAATTTTTATTTGCAAAAAAACTTAAGAAATATACTTATTTTCCGGTTTAAAGGGTAGCTACGACCCTCCTACAGCCTTGCAAACGTTGCACGGTATACCACCAGCTTTGGAAGGTTAATGGAAACGTCTGTATTAAATTTCATGGCCAAACAAATCCTGGTTCAATTTTTATTTGCGAAAAAACTGAAAAAATATACTTATTTTGCAGTTTAAAGGGTAGCTATGACCCTCCTACGGCCTGGCGAACGTTGCACGGTATACCACCAGCTTTGGAAGGTTAATGGAAACGTCTGTATTAAATTTCATGACCAAACAAATCCTGGATCAATTTTTATTTGCAAAAAAACTCAAAGAATATACTTACTTTCCAGTTTAAAGGATAGCTGCGACCCTCCTACGGCCTGGCAAATGTTGCACAGTGTACCACCAGCTTTGGAAGGTTAATGGAAACTATGGCCGTGTACTATGCTTAAATTTTGCCACACTGCCCGTCCTCGCCTGGCCGTGTACTATGCTTGAATTTTGCCACGCTGTCCGTCCTCGCCTGGCCGTGTACTATGCTTGAATTTTGCCACGCTGTCCGTCCTCGCCTGGCCGTGTACTATGCTTGAATTTTGCCACGCTGTCCGTCCTCGCCTGGCCGTGTACTATGCTTGAATTTTGCCGCGCTGTCCGTCCTCGCCTGGCCGTGTACTATGCCTGAATTTTGCCACGCTGTCCGTCCTCGTCTGGCCGTGTACTATGCTTGAATTTTGCCAAGCTGTCCGTCCTCGCCTGGCCGTGTACTATGCTTGAATTTTGCCACGCTGTCCGTCCTCGCCTGGCCGTGTACTATGCCTGAATTTTGCCACGCTGTCCGTCCTCGTCTCGCCGTGTACTATGCTTGAATTTTGCCGCGCTGTCCGTCCTCGCCTGGCCGTGTACTATGCCTGAATTTTGCCACGCTGTCCGTCCTCGTCTGGCCGTGTACTATGCTTGAATTTTGCCACGCTGTCCGTCCTCGCCTGGCCGTGTACCATGCTTAAATTTTGCCACGCTGTCCGTCCTCGCCTGGCCGTGTACTATGCTTGAATTTTGCCACGCTGTCCGTCCTCGCCTGGCCGTGTACTATGCTAGAATTTTGCCCGGGCCTGGAAGATGGATGACTTAGAAGGGTTATCGTTTAATTACGAAGCAAAAGGCTTCCGTGGAGAAGTGTACGTCTATCCAAATGGTTTTTACTTTTACTTACGGTTTGTGGCGTCGTCTGTTGTAAATAAACACAACAATCGACATATTTATTTATAAGACACAGCAATGGTGGTCAAATATAAGCTCGAATAAATAATATTTTACTATAATTACCAATAAATCGGTTAGATAATCATCTGTCTCTATGAAACGGTGCAGGTCTGCTTTCATTCACAGTCGGACAGGGTGTAATATTGTAATACTTGGAATGGAATTTCCTTGGAGCCCAAACCACACCACGCAATCACGTCCCTGCTCTGGTACGTGTTTAATCCAGTCAGATTTCTTTAAGCCATACTAAACAGAATGAAGAATTAGAGCTCTAATAACTCGTCTCTTATGAGCCGACTAGTTTAAAATACTTACGTAAAATCCTTGCGCATAGGTACTCGATTTAAATATATATCTTCCAGCTTAAAGTGTCGCACACGTATTCCTTCTCGCTTTTAAGAAGAGAGGCTGCAGTAAAAAGGCTCATGGTACCTACTCTTGCCAATTTCCGCCGGAACAGTTAGTTATACCACCCCTTCTTCTTTCCAATTATTCGCCACACCGGTGTGTTGGGCATATTTTCCGGTTAAAATTACACCTCGATTGGGACAACATATTGGCGAGTTAACAAACCGAAATGAGCCAAGTATATTCCCTGCTTTTACCTATTTAGTCGAATGTCGATACCAACAGCGTTTTGGAAAATTTTTACCCCAGAACAACAACTTGTACTGTACTGTGTTGGCAACCATAACCTCAAATGTTTTCATCATTCATTCATTGCGGTACCTAAAATACGCCATCAATCTTAGTATTTTTTATATATTATTTGCAACTGTATCACACCATTGCATTTTTCCTTACCTTCAGCTCTTCGAGCATCCTCTCTAGATACGTCTACTGTAAATCCTGTATTAGTGGCAGAATCAATCAAAGTAATTAACATTTTTCAAACCATACATTTGAATTTGAAACTGATTTAAAGCCAAACATAACCAACAATAATTCTTTGACATCTTTACCAAAACTGACCTTGAACAAACTTGGGTAAGATTTGCAAGTAAGCAAGAAATTAGGTAGACTTGGCGTAGGTAAGGGGGAAGTAACATAGGGCGAGTTGCTTTATTCACCGGTGGATCCATCAGATGTGTTTTATCTCGTTCTATCTCCGAGGGAATTCGTTCCGGGCCTGGGAGATGACCTAACAAAACAGTGACGACAATAGGGAGCAAAATTCTGATTGGTATTGTCGCCACTGTTAAAATATTAAGCCACTGTGGGACAGTGACTTATCAAACCAGTGACGACAATAGAGATTAAAATTCTGATTGGTCTATTTCGCATTTGCGACCGTTATGAAGGGTCGTTTTATTTTGAAATTATCGTTTAGAAATATTCACTCGATAAAACATCGATTTTAATTGAGAATACGTTACTTAGGTACCTAAAATATCAATTATTTAGGTACACAAAATGTAATAATTTAACTTACGCACTTATAATAGTGCCAAAAATATAACCGAAAACCTTGACGTACTTCGAAAATGAATAATGGTAAAATGACGGATGAACGGTATTTAGCTGCGTATTGTCACCACTGTTAAATATTAAGCCACTGTGAAGTGACCTAACAAAACAGTGACGACAATAGGGAGCAAAATTCTGATTGGTATTGTCGCCACTGTTAAATATTAAGCCACTGTGGGACAGTGACTTAACAAAGCAGTGACGACAATAGAGATTAAAATTCGGATAGGTCTATTTCGCATTTGCGACTGTTGTGAAGGTTCGTTTTATTTTAAAATTATCGTTAAGAAATATTCACTCGATGAAATATCGATTTTAATTGAGAAAACGTTACTTAGGTACCTAATATCAATTATTTAGGTACACAAAATGTAATAATTTAACGTACGCACTTATAATAGTGCCAAAAATATAACCAAAAACCTTGACGTACTTCGAAAATGAATTGTAAAATGACGGATGAACGGTATTTAGCTGCGTATTCTCGCCACTGTTAAATATTAAGCCACAAACTACACTTAATCTAAAATTCCTCCATTTCATAGTCGCAGTAGTATACCTACATGGTGGGTTTTTTCTCGATCTGCCAGATCTGCGGGCTACGCTTTCTTCGGGAGACGTCTGTTTCTCTGCACTGCCAGCCACTGTCGACCCCGTGATACATGACGTTGTCGCTGGTCTGTTGTCTCCGTCCGTGTTACTCTCTGGGTTGCCCTTGGGGAATTCGTCCCGGGCCTGGGAGATGACCTAGAAGGGTTATCGTTTAATAACGAGGCAAAAGTACACCACGGGAAGGCTCCCGTGGAGAAGCGTCTATCTAAATGGTTTTTACTTTTACTTACGTTTGTGGCGTCGTCTGTTGTAAATAAATAGAACAATCGACATATTTATTTATATGACACAGCAATGGTGGTCAAATATAAGCTCGAATAAATAATATTTTACTATAATTACCAATAAATCGGTTAGATAATCATCTGTCTCTATGAAACGGTGCAGGTCTGCTTTCATTCACAGTCGGACAGGGTGTAATATTGTAATACTTGGAATGGAATTTCCTTCGAGCCCAAACCACACCACGCAATCACGTCCCTGCTCTGGTACGTGTTTAATCCAGTCAGATTTCTTTAAGCCACACTAAATAGAATGAAGAATTAGAGCTCTAATAACTCGTCTCTTATGAGCCGCCTAGTTTAAAATACTTACGTAAAATCCTTGCGCATATAGGTACTCGATTTAAATATCTTCCAGCTTAAAATGTCGCACACGTATTCCTTCTCGTTTTTAAGAAGAGAGGCTGCAGTAAAAAGGCTCATGGTACCTACTCTTGCCAATTTCCGCCGGAACAGTTAGTTATACCACGTACCCCTTCTTCTATCCAATTATTCGCCACACCGGTGTACTGTTTATGTTGGGCATATTTTGGCAAGTGAAACGAACATAGCTTTTAAAAAAAGTATCAGGCAGGCAACCAACATTACGCTACAGTGTCATGTTGGTTATGCAAACCCGCTCGCCGCAGTTTCCTTGGCGCCATCTACCGGTGGAATCTACAAATTATATAGAATGCATTAGACAACCAACATTACACTAGAGACGACTAGAGTGTAATGTTGGTTGCCTAGCGAAATTTTGATTTGAGAGACAGACTGACAAATAATTTTAATTTAAAATTTTCCAGCCGCCCCTAACTTGTATAGCTCAAAAACAAACTACAGTTAATCTAAAATTCCTCCATTTCATAGTCGCAGTAGTATAATACCTACATGGTGGGTTTTTTCTCGATCTGCCAGATCTGCGGGCTACGCTTTCTTTGGGAGACGTCTGTTTCTCTGCACTGCCAGCCACTGTCGACCCCGTGATACGTGACGTCGTCGCTGGTCTGTTCTCTCCGTCCGTGCTACTCTGGGTTGCCCTTGGGGAATTCGTCCTGGGCCTGGGAGATGACCTAACAAAACAGTGACGACAATAGGGAGCAAAATTCTGATTGGTATTGTCGCCACTGTTAAATATTAAGCCACTGTGGGACAGTGACTTAACAAAGCAGTGACGACAATAGAGATTAAAATTCTGATTGGTCTATTTCGCATTTGTGATCGTTATGAAGGTTTGTTTTATTTTGAAATTATCGTTTAGAAATATTCACTCGATAAAACATCGATTTTAATTGAGAGTACGTTACTTAGGTACCTAATATCAATTATTTAGGGACACAAAATGTAATAATTTAACTTACGCACTTATAATAGTGCCAAAAATATAACCGAAAACCTTGACGTACTCGAAAGTGAATTGTTAAAATGATGGATGAACGGTATTTAGCTGCGTATTGTCGCCACTGTTAAATATTAAGCCACTGTGGAACAGAGCCCTAAACAGTGACGACAATAGGGAGCAAAATTCTGATTGGTATTGTCGCCACTGTTAAATATTAAGCCACTGTGGGACAGTGACTTAACAAAGCAGTGACGACAATAGAGATTAAAATTCTGATTGGTCTATTTCCATTTTCGACCGTTATGAAGGTTCGTTTTATTTTGAAATTATCGTTTAGAAATATTCACTCGATAAAACATCGTTTTTAATTGAGAATACGTTACTTAGGTACCTAATATCAATTATTTAGGTACACAAAATGTAATAATTTAACGTACCTACGCACTTATAATGGTGCCAAAAATATAACCGAAAACCTTGACGTACTTCGAAAATGAATAATGGTAAAATGACGGATGAACGGTATTTAGCTGCGTATTCTCGCCACTGTTAAATATTAAGCCACAAACTACACTTAATCTAAAATTCCTCCATTTCATAGTCACAGTAGTACCTACCTACATGGTGGGTTTTTTCTCGATCTGCCAGATCTGCGGGCTACGCTTTCTTCGGGAGACGTCTGTTTCTCTGCACTGCCAGCCACTGTCGACCCCGTGATACATGACGTTGTCGCTGGTCTGTTGTCTCCGTCCGTGTTACTATCTGGGTTGCCCTTGGGGAATTCGTCCCGGGCCTGGGAGATGACCTAGAAGGGTTATCGTTTAATTTAACAAATCCTGGTTCAATTTTTATTTGCAAAAAAACTTAAAAAATATACTTATTTTCCAGTTTAAATGGTAGCTGCGACCCTCCTACGGCCTGGCAAACGTTGCACGGTGTACCACCAGTAATGGAAACGTCTGTATCAAATTTCATGACCAAACAAATCCCGGATCAATTTTTATTTGCAAAAAAACTTAAGAAATATACTTATTTTCCGGTTTAAAGGGTAGCTACGACCCTCCTACAGCCTTGCAAACGTTGCACGGTATACCACCAGCTTTGGAAGGTTAATGGAAACGTCTGTATTAAATTTCATGGCCAAACAAATCCTGGTTCAATTTTTATTTGCGAAAAAACTGAAAAAATATACTTATTTTGCAGTTTAAAGGGTAGCTACGACCCTCCTACGGCCTGGCGAACGTTGCACGGTATACCACCAGCTTTGGAAGGTTAATGGAAACGTCTGTATTAAATTTCATGGCCAAACAAATCCTGGTTCAATTTTTATTTGCAAAAAAACTGAAAAAATATACTTATTTTGCAGTTTAAAGGGTAGCTACGACCCTCCTACGGCCTGGCGAACGTTGCACGGTATACCACCAGCTTTGGAAGGTTAATGGAAACGTCTGTATTAAATTTCATGACCAAACAAATCCTGGATCAATTTTTATTTGCAAAAAAACTCAAAGAATATACTTACTTTCCAGTTTAAAGGATAGCTGCGACCCTCCTACGGCCTGGCAAATGTTGCACAGTGTACCACCAGCTTTGGAAGGTTAATGGAAACTATGGCCGTGTACTATGCTTAAATTTTGCCACACTGCCCGTCCTCGCCTGGCCGTGTACTATGCTTGAATTTTGCCACGCTGTCCGTCCTCGCCTGGCCGTGTACTATGCTTGAATTTTGCCACGCTGTCCGTCCTCGCCTGGCCGTGTACTATGCTTGAATTTTGCCACGCTGTCCGTCCTCGCCTGGCCGTGTACTATGCTTGAATTTTGCCGCGCTGTCCGTCCTCGCCTGGCCGTGTACTATGCCTGAATTTTGCCACGCTGTCCGTCCTCGTCTGGCCGTGTACTATGCTTGAATTTTGCCAAGCTGTCCGTCCTCGCCTGGCCGTGTACTATGCTTGAATTTTGCCACGCTGTCCGTCCTCGCCTGGCCGTGTACTATGCCTGAATTTTGCCACGCTGTCCGTCCTCGTCTCGCCGTGTACTATGCTTGAATTTTGCCGCGCTGTCCGTCCTCGCCTGGCCGTGTACTATGCCTGAATTTTGCCACGCTGTCCGTCCTCGACTGGCCGTGTACTATGCTTGAATTTTGCCACGCTGTCCGTCCTCGCCTGGCCGTGTACCATGCTTAAATTTTGCCACGCTGTCCGTCCTCGCCTGGCCGTGTACTATGCTTGAATTTTGCCACGCTGTCCGTCCTCGCCTGGCCGTGTACTATGCTAGAATTTTGCCCGGGCCTGGAAGATGGATGACTTAGAAGGGTTATCGTTTAATTACGAAGCAAAAGGCTTCCGTGGAGAAGTGTACGTCTATCCAAATGGTTTTTACTTTTACTTACGGTTTGTGGCGTCGTCTGTTGTAAATAAACACAACAATCGACATATATATATATTTATATATTTATTTATAAGACACAGCAATGGTGGTCAAATATAAGCTCGAATAAATAATATTTTACTATAATTACCAATAAATCGGTTAGATAATCATCTGTCTCTATGAAACGGTGCAGGTCTGCTTTCATTCACAGTCGGACAGGGTGTAATATTGTAATACTTGGAATGGAATTTCCTTGGAGCCCAAACCACACCACGCAATCACGTCCCTGCTCTGGTACGTGTTTAATCCAGTCAGATTTCTTTAAGCCATACTAAACAGAATGAAGAATTAGAGCTCTAATAACTCGTCTCTTATGAGCCGACTAGTTTAAAATACTTACGTAAAATCCTTGCGCATAGGTACTCGATTTAAATATATATCTTCCAGCTTAAAGTGTCGCACACGTATTCCTTCTCGCTTTTAAGAAGAGAGGCTGCAGTAAAAAGGCTCATGGTACCTACTCTTGCCAATTTCCGCCGGAACAGTTAGTTATACCACCCCTTCTTCTTTCCAATTATTCGCCACACCGGTGTGTTGGGCATATTTTCCGGTTAAAATTACACCTCGATTGGGACAACATATTGGCGAGTTAACAAACCGAAATGAGCCAAGTATATTCCCTGCTTTTACCTATTTAGTCGAATGTCGATACCAACAGCGTTTTGGAAAATTTTTACCCCAGAACAACAACTTGTACTGTACTGTGTTGGCAACCATAACCTCAAATGTTTTCATCATTCATTCATTGCGGTACCTAAAATACGCCATCAATCTTAGTATTTTTTATATATTATTTGCAACTGTATCACACCATTGCATTTTTCCTTACCTTCAGCTCTTCGAGCATCCTCTCTAGATACGTCTACTGTAAATCCTGTATTAGTGGCAGAATCAATCAAAGTAATTAACATTTTTCAAACCATACATTTGAATTTGAAACTGATTTAAAGCCAAACATAACCAACAATAATTCTTTGACATCTTGACCAAAACTGACCTTGAACAAACTTGGGTAAGATTTGCAAGTAAGCAAGAAATTAGGTAGACTTGGCGTAGGTAAGGGGGAAGTAACATAGGGCGAGTTGCTTTATTCACCGGTGGATCCATCAGATGTGTTTTATCTCGTTCTATCTCCGAGGGAATTCGTTCCGGGCCTGGGAGATGACCTAACAAAACAGTGACGACAATAGGGAGCAAAATTCTGATTGGTATTGTCGCCACTGTTAAAATATTAAGCCACTGTGGGACAGTGACTTAACAAACCAGTGACGACAATAGAGATTAAAATTCTGATTGGTCTATTTCGCATTTGCGACCGTTATGAAGGTTCGTTTTATTTTGAAATTATCCTTTAGAAATATTCACTCGATAAAACATCGATTTTAATTGAGAATACGTTACTTAGGTACCTAATATCAATTATTTAGGTACACAAAATGTAATAATTTAACTTACGCACTTATAATAGTGCCAAAAATATAACCGAAAACCTTGACGTACTTCGAAAATGAATAATGGTAAAATGACGGATGAACGGTATTTAGCTGCGTATTGTCACCACTGTTAAATATTAAGCCACTGTGAAGTGACCTAACAAAACAGTGACGACAATAGGGAGCAAAATTCTGATTGGTATTGTCGCCACTGTTAAATATTAAGCCACTGTGGGACAGTGACTTAACAAAGCAGTGACGACAATAGAGATTAAAATTCGGATAGGTCTATTTCGCATTTGCGACTGTTGTGAAGGTTCGTTTTATTTTAAAATTATCGTTAAGAAATATTCACTCGATGAAATATCGATTTTAATTGAGAAAACGTTACTTAGGTACCTAATATCAATTATTTAGGTACACAAAATGTAATAATTTAACGTACGCACTTATAATAGTGCCAAAAATATAACCAAAAACCTTGACGTACTTCGAAAATGAATTGTAAAATGACGGATGAACGGTATTTAGCTGCGTATTCTCGCCACTGTTAAATATTAAGCCACAAACTACACTTAATCTAAAATTCCTCCATTTCATAGTCGCAGTAGTATACCTACATGGTGGGTTTTTTCTCGATCTGCCAGATCTGCGGGCTACGCTTTCTTTGGGAGACGTCTGTTTCTCTGCACTGCCAGCCACTGTCGACCCCGTGATACGTGACGTCGTCGCTGGAATTCCTCCTGGGCCTGGGAGATGACCTAGAAGGGTTATCGTTTAATAACGAGGCAAAAGTACACCACGGGAAGGCTCCCGTGGAGAAGCGTCTATCTAAATGGTTTTTACTTTTACTTACGTTTGTGGCGTCGTCTGTTGTAAATAAATACAACAATCGACATATTTATTTATATGACACAGCAATGGTGGTCAAATATAAGCTCGAATAAATAATATTTTACTATAATTACCAATAAATCGGTTAGATAATCATCTGTCTCTATGAAACGGTGCAGGTCTGCTTTCATTCACAGTCGGACAGGGTGTAATATTGTAATACTTGGAATGGAATTTCCTTCGAGCCCAAACCACACCACGCAATCACGTCCCTGCTCTGGTATGTGTTTAATCCAGTCAGATTTCTTTAAGCCACACTAAATAGAATGAAGATTTAGAGCTCTAATAACTCGTCTCTTATGAGCCGCCTAGTTTAAAATACTTACGTAAAATCCTTGCGCATATAGGTACTCGATTTAAATATCTTCCAGCTTAAAATGTCGCACACGTATTCCTTCTCGTTTTTAAGAAGAGAGGCTGCAGTAAAAAGGCTCATGGTACCTACTCTTGCCAATTTCCGCCGGAACAGTTAGTTATACCACGTACCCCTTCTTCTATCCAATTATTCGCCACACCGGTGTACTGTTTATGTTGGGCATATTTTGGCAAGTGAAACGAACATAGCTTTTAAAAAAAGTATCAGGCAGGCAGGCAGGCAACCAACAGTACGCTACAGTGTCATGTTGGTTATCCAAACCCGCTCGCCGCAGTTTCCTTGGCGCCATCTACCGGTGGAATCTACAAATTATATAGAATGCATTAGACAACCAACATTACACTAGAGACGACTAGAGTGTAATGTTGGTTGCCTAGCGAAATTTTGATTTGAGAGACAGACTGACAAATAATTTTAATTTAAAATTTTCCAGCCGCCCCTAACTTGTATAGCTCAAAAACAAACTACAGTTAATCTAAAATTCCTCCATTTCATAGTCGCAGTAGTATAATACCTACATGGTGGGTTTTTTCTCGATCTGCCAGATCTGCGGGCTACGCTTTCTTTGGGAGACGTCTGTTTCTCTGCACTGCCAGCCACTGTCGACCCCGTGATACGTGACGTCGTCGCTGGTCTGTTCTCTCCGTCCGTGCTACTCTGGGTTGCCCTTGGGGAATTCGTCCTGGGCCTGGGAGATGACCTAACAAAACAGTGACGACAATAGGGAGCAAAATTCTGATTGGTATTGTCGCCACTGTTAAATATTAAGCCACTGTGGGACAGTGACTTAACAAAGCAGTGACGACAATAGAGATTAAAATTCTGATTGGTCTATTTCGCATTTGTGATCGTTATGAAGGTTTGTTTTATTTTGAAATTATCGTTTAGAAATATTCACTCGATAAAACATCGATTTTAATTGAGAGTACGTTACTTAGGTACCTAATATCAATTATTTAGGGACACAAAATGTAATAATTTAACTTACGCACTTATAATAGTGCCAAAAATATAACCGAAAACCTTGACGTACTCGAAAGTGAATTGTTAAAATGATGGATGAACGATATTTAGCTGCGTATTGTCGCCACTGTTAAATATTAAGCCACTGTGGAACAGAGCCCTAAACAGTGACGACAATAGGGAGCAAAATTCTGATTGGTATTGTCGCCACTGTTAAATATTAAGCCACTGTGGGACAGTGACTTAACAAAGCAGTGACGACAATAGAGTTTAAAATTCTGATTGGTCTATTTCCATTTTCGACCGTTATGAAGGTTCGTTTTATTTTGAAATTATCGTTTAGAAATATTCACTCGATAAAACATCGTTTTTAATTGAGAATACGTTACTTAGGTACCTAATATCAATTATTTAGGTACACAAAATGTAATAATTTAACGTACCTACGCACTTATAATGGTGCCAAAATTACTTCGAAAATGAATTGTAAAATGACGGATGAACGGTATTTAGCTCCGTATTCTCGCCACTGTTAAATATTAAGCCACAAACTACACTTAATCTAAAATTCCTCCATTTCATAGTCACAGTAGTACCTACCTACATGGTGGGTTTTTTCTCGATCTGCCAGATCTGCGGGCTACGCTTTCTTCGGGAGACGTCTGTTTCTCTGCACTGCCAGCCACTGTCGACCCCGTGATACATGACGTTGTCGCTGGTCTGTTGTCTCCGTCCGTGTTACTCTCTGGGTTGCCCTTGGGGAATTCGTCCCGGACCTGGGAGATGACCTAGAAGGGTTATCGTTTAATTTAACAAATCCTGGTTCAATTTTTATTTGCAAAAAAACTTAAAAAATATACTTATTTTCCAGTTTAAATGGTAGCTGCGACCCTCCTACGGCCTGGCAAACGTTGCACGGTGTACCACCAGTAATGGAAACGTCTGTATCAAATTTCATGACCAAACAAATCCCGGATCAATTTTTATTTGCAAAAAAACTTAAGAAATATACTTATTTTCCGGTTTAAAGGGTAGCTACGACCCTCCTACAGCCTTGCAAACGTTGCACGGTATACCACCAGCTTTGGAAGGTTAATGGAAACGTCTGTTTTAAATTTCATGACCAAACAAATCCCGGATCAATTTTTATTTGCAAAAAAACTTAAGAAATATACTTATTTTCCGGTTTAAAGGGTAGCTACGACCCTCCTACAGCCTTGCAAACGTTGCACGGTATACCACCAGCTTTGGAAGGTTAATGGAAACGTCTGTATTAAATTTCATGGCCAAACAAATCCTGGTTCAATTTTTATTTGCGAAAAAACTGAAAAAATATACTTATTTTGCAGTTTAAAGGGTAGCTACGACCCTCCTACGGCCTGGCGAACGTTGCACGGTATACCACCAGCTTTGGAAGGTTAATGGAAACGTCTGTATTAAATTTCATGACCAAACAAATCCTGGATCAATTTTTATTTGCAAAAAAACTCAAAGAATATACTTACTTTCCAGTTTAAAGGATAGCTGCGACCCTCCTACGGCCTGGCAAATGTTGCACAGTGTACCACCAGCTTTGGAAGGTTAATGGAAACTATGGCCGTGTACTATGCTTAAATTTTGCCACACTGCCCGTCCTCGCCTGGCCGTGTACTATGCTTGAATTTTGCCACGCTGTCCGTCCTCGCCTGGCCGTGTACTATGCTTGAATTTTGCCACGCTGTCCGTCCTCGCCTGGCCGTGTACTATGCTTGAATTTTGCCGCGCTGTCCGTCCTCGCCTGGCCGTGTACTATGCCTGAATTTTGCCACGCTGTCCGTCCTCGTCTGGCCGTGTACTATGCTTGAATTTTGCCAAGCTGTCCGTCCTCGCCTGGCCGTGTACTATGCTTGAATTTTGCCACGCTGTCCGTCCTCGCCTGGCCGTGTACTATGCCTGAATTTTGCCACGCTGTCCGTCCTCGTCTCGCCGTGTACTATGCTTGAATTTTGCCGCGCTGTCCGTCCTCGCCTGGCCGTGTACTATGCTAGAATTTTGCCCGGGCCTGGAAGATGGATGACTTAGAAGGGTTATCGTTTAATTACGAAGCAAAAGGCTTCCGTGGAGAAGTGTACGTCTATCCAAATGGTTTTTACTTTTACTTACGGTTTGTGGCGTCGTCTGTTGTAAATAAACACAACAATCGACATATTTATTTATAAGACACAGCAATGGTGGTCAAATATAAGCTCGAATAAATAATATTTTACTATAATTACCAATAAATCGGTTAGATAATCATCTGTCTCTATGAAACGGTGCAGGTCTGCTTTCATTCACAGTCGGACAGGGTGTAATATTGTAATACTTGGAATGGAATTTCCTTGGAGCCCAAACCACACCACGCAATCACGTCCCTGCTCTGGTACGTGTTTAATCCAGTCAGATTTCTTTAAGCCATACTAAACAGAATGAAGAATTAGAGCTCTAATAACTCGTCTCTTATGAGCCGACTAGTTTAAAATACTTACGTAAAATCCTTGCGCATAGGTACTCGATTTAAATATATATCTTCCAGCTTAAAGTGTCGCACACGTATTCCTTCTCGCTTTTAAGAAGAGAGGCTGCAGTAAAAAGGCTCATGGTACCTACTCTTGCCAATTTCCGCCGGAACAGTTAGTTATACCACCCCTTCTTCTTTCCAATTATTCGCCACACCGGTGTGTTGGGCATATTTTCCGGTTAAAATTACACCTCGATTGGGACAACATATTGGCGAGTTAACAAACCGAAATGAGCCAAGTATATTCCCTGCTTTTACCTATTTAGTCGAATGTCGATACCAACAGCGTTTTGGAAAATTTTTACCCCAGAACAACAACTTGTACTGTACTGTGTTGGCAACCATAACCTCAAATGTTTTCATCATTCATTCATTGCGGTACCTAAAATACGCCATCAATCTTAGTATTTTTTATATATTATTTGCAACTGTATCACACCATTGCATTTTTCCTTACCTTCAGCTCTTCGAGCATCCTCTCTAGATACGTCTACTGTAAATCCTGTATTAGTGGCAGAATCAATCAAAGTAATTAACATTTTTCAAACCATACATTTGAATTTGAAACTGATTTAAAGCCAAACATAACCAACAATAATTCTTTGACATCTTGACCAAAACTGACCTTGAACAAACTTGGGTAAGATTTGCAAGTAAGCAAGAAATTAGGTAGACTTGGCATAGGTAAGGGGGAAGTAACATAGGGCGAGTTGCTTTATTCACCGGTGGATCCATCAGATGTGTTTTATCTCGTTCTATCTCCGAGGGAATTCGTTCCGGGCCTGGGAGATGACCTAACAAAACAGTGACGACAATAGGGAGCAAAATTCTGATTGGTATTGTCGCCACTGTTAAAATATTAAGCCACTGTGGGACAGTGACTTAACAAACCAGTGACGACAATAGAGATTAAAATTCTGATTGGTCTATTTCGCATTTGCGACCGTTATGAAGGTTCGTTTTATTTTGAAATTATCCTTTAGAAATATTCACTCGATAAAACATCGATTTTAATTGAGAATACGTTACTTAGGTACCTAATATCAATTATTTAGGTACACAAAATGTAATAATTTAACTTACGCACTTATAATAGTGCCAAAAATATAACCGAAAACCTTGACGTACTTCGAAAATGAATAATGGTAAAATGACGGATGAACGGTATTTAGCTGCGTATTGTCACCACTGTTAAATATTAAGCCACTGTGAAGTGACCTAACAAAACAGTGACGACAATAGGGAGCAAAATTCTGATTAGTATTGTCGCCACTGTTAAATATTAAGCCACTGTGGGACAGTGACTTAACAAAGCAGTGACGACAATAGAGATTAAAATTCGGATAGGTCTATTTCGCATTTGCGACTGTTGTGAAGGTTCGTTTTATTTTAAAATTATCGTTAAGAAATATTCACTCGATGAAATATCGATTTTAATTGAGAAAACGTTACTTAGGTACCTAATATCAATTATTTAGGTACACAAAATGTAATAATTTAACGTACGCACTTATAATAGTGCCAAAAATATAACCAAAAACCTTGACGTACTTCGAAAATGAATTGTAAAATGACGGATGAACGGTATTTAGCTGCGTATTCTCGCCACTGTTAAATATTAAGCCACAAACTACACTTAATCTAAAATTCCTCCATTTCATAGTCGCAGTAGTATACCTACATGGTGGGTTTTTTCTCGATCTGCCAGATCTGCGGGCTACGCTTTCTTTGGGAGACGTCTGTTTCTCTGCACTGCCAGCCACTGTCGACCCCGTGATACGTGACGTCGTCGCTGGAATTCCTCCTGGGCCTGGGAGATGACCTAGAAGGGTTATCGTTTAATAACGAGGCAAAAGTACACCACGGGAAGGCTCCCGTGGAGAAGCGTCTATCTAAATGGTTTTTACTTTTACTTACGTTTGTGGCGTCGTCTGTTGTAAATAAATACAACAATCGACATATTTATTTATATGACACAGCAATGGTGGTCAAATATAAGCTCGAATAAATAATATTTTACTATAATTACCAATAAATCGGTTAGATAATCATCTGTCTCTATGAAACGGTGCAGGTCTGCTTTCATTCACAGTCGGACAGGGTGTAATATTGTAATACTTGGAATGGAATTTCCTTCGAGCCCAAACCACACCACGCAATCACGTCCCTGCTCTGGTACGTGTTTAATCCAGTCAGATTTCTTTAAGCCACACTAAATAGAATGAAGAATTAGAGCTCTAATAACTCGTCTCTTATGAGCCGCCTAGTTTAAAATACTTACGTAAAATCCTTGCGCATATAGGTACTCGATTTAAATATCTTCCAGCTTAAAATGTCGCACACGTATTCCTTCTCGTTTTTAAGAAGAGAGGCTGCAGTAAAAAGGCTCATGGTACCTACTCTTGCCAATTTCCGCCGGAACAGTTAGTTATACCACGTACCCCTTCTTCTATCCAATTATTCGCCACACCGGTGTACTGTTTATGTTGGGCATATTTTGGCAAGTGAAACGAACATAGCTTTTAAAAAAAGTATCAGGCAGGCAACCAACATTACGCTACAGTGTCATGTTGGTTATCCAAACCCGCTCGCCGCAGTTTCCTTGGCGCCATCTACCGGTGGAATCTACAAATTATATAGAATGCATTAGACAACCAACATTACACTAGAGACGACTAGAGTGTAATGTTGGTTGCCTAGCGAAATTTTGATTTGAGAGACAGACTGACAAATAATTTTAATTTAAAATTTTCCAGCCGCCCCTAACTTGTATAGCTCAAAAACAAACTACAGTTAATCTAAAATTCCTCCATTTCATAGTCGCAGTAGTATAATACCTACATGGTGGGTTTTTTCTCGATCTGCCAGATCTGCGGGCTACGCTTTCTTTGGGAGACGTCTGTTTCTCTGCACTGCCAGCCACTGTCGACCCCGTGATACGTGACGTCGTCGCTGGTCTGTTCTCTCCGTCCGTGCTACTCTGGGTTGCCCTTGGGGAATTCGTCCTGGGCCTGGGAGATGACCTAACAAAACAGTGACGACAATAGGGAGCAAAATTCTGATTGGTATTGTCGCCACTGTTAAATATTAAGCCACTGTGGGACAGTGACTTAACAAAGCAGTGACGACAATAGAGATTAAAATTCTGATTGGTCTATTTCGCATTTGTGATCGTTATGAAGGTTTGTTTTATTTTGAAATTATCGTTTAGAAATATTCACTCGATAAAACATCGATTTTAATTGAGAGTACGTTACTTAGGTACCTAATATCAATTATTTAGGGACACAAAATGTAATAATTTAACTTACGCACTTATAATAGTGCCAAAAATATAACCGAAAACCTTGACGTACTCGAAAGTGAATTGTTAAAATGATGGATGAACGGTATTTAGCTGCGTATTGTCGCCACTGTTAAATATTAAGCCACTGTGGAACAGAGCCCTAAACAGTGACGACAATAGGGAGCAAAATTCTGATTGGTATTGTCGCCACTGTTAAATATTAAGCCACTGTGGGACAGTGACTTAACAAAGCAGTGACGACAATAGAGATTAAAATTCTGATTGGTCTATTTCCATTTTCGACCGTTATGAAGGTTCGTTTTATTTTGAAATTATCGTTTAGAAATATTCACTCGATAAAACATCGTTTTTAATTGAGAATACGTTACTTAGGTACCTAATATCAATTATTTAGGTACACAAAATGTAATAATTTAACGTACCTACGCACTTATAATGGTGCCAAAAATATAACCGAAAACCTTGACGTACTTCGAAAATGAATAATGGTAAAATGACGGATGAACGGTATTTAGCTGCGTATTCTCGCCACTGTTAAATATTAAGCCACAAACTACACTTAATCTAAAATTCCTCCATTTCATAGTCACAGTAGTACCTACCTACATGGTGGGTTTTTTCTCGATCTGCCAGATCTGCGGGCTACGCTTTCTTCGGGAGACGTCTGTTTCTCTGCACTGCCAGCCACTGTCGACCCCGTGATACATGACGTTGTCGCTGGTCTGTTGTCTCCGTCCGTGTTACTATCTGGGTTGCCCTTGGGGAATTCGTCCCGGGCCTGGGAGATGACCTAGAAGGGTTATCGTTTAATTTAACAAATCCTGGTTCAATTTTTATTTGCAAAAAAACTTAAAAAATATACTTATTTTCCAGTTTAAATGGTAGCTGCGACCCTCCTACGGCCTGGCAAACGTTGCACGGTGTACCACCAGTAATGGAAACGTCTGTATCAAATTTCATGACCAAACAAATCCCGGATCAATTTTTATTTGCAAAAAAACTTAAGAAATATACTTATTTTCCGGTTTAAAGGGTAGCTACGACCCTCCTACAGCCTTGCAAACGTTGCACGGTATACCACCAGCTTTGGAAGGTTAATGGAAACGTCTGTATTAAATTTCATGGCCAAACAAATCCTGGTTCAATTTTTATTTGCGAAAAAACTGAAAAAATATACTTATTTTGCAGTTTAAAGGGTAGCTACGACCCTCCTACGGCCTGGCGAACGTTGCACGGTATACCACCAGCTTTGGAAGGTTAATGGAAACGTCTGTATTAAATTTCATGGCCAAACAAATCCTGGTTCAATTTTTATTTGCAAAAAAACTGAAAAAATATACTTATTTTGCAGTTTAAAGGGTAGCTACGACCCTCCTACGGCCTGGCGAACGTTGCACGGTATACCACCAGCTTTGGAAGGTTAATGGAAACGTCTGTATTAAATTTCATGACCAAACAAATCCTGGATCAATTTTTATTTGCAAAAAAACTCAAAGAATATACTTACTTTCCAGTTTAAAGGATAGCTGCGACCCTCCTACGGCCTGGCAAATGTTGCACAGTGTACCACCAGCTTTGGAAGGTTAATGGAAACTATGGCCGTGTACTATGCTTAAATTTTGCCACACTGCCCGTCCTCGCCTGGCCGTGTACTATGCTTGAATTTTGCCACGCTGTCCGTCCTCGCCTGGCCGTGTACTATGCTTGAATTTTGCCACGCTGTCCGTCCTCGCCTGGCCGTGTACTATGCTTGAATTTTGCCACGCTGTCCGTCCTCGCCTGGCCGTGTACTATGCTTGAATTTTGCCGCGCTGTCCGTCCTCGCCTGGCCGTGTACTATGCCTGAATTTTGCCACGCTGTCCGTCCTCGTCTGGCCGTGTACTATGCTTGAATTTTGCCAAGCTGTCCGTCCTCGCCTGGCCGTGTACTATGCTTGAATTTTGCCACGCTGTCCGTCCTCGCCTGGCCGTGTACTATGCCTGAATTTTGCCACGCTGTCCGTCCTCGTCTCGCCGTGTACTATGCTTGAATTTTGCCGCGCTGTCCGTCCTCGCCTGGCCGTGTACTATGCCTGAATTTTGCCACGCTGTCCGTCCTCGACTGGCCGTGTACTATGCTTGAATTTTGCCACGCTGTCCGTCCTCGCCTGGCCGTGTACCATGCTTAAATTTTGCCACGCTGTCCGTCCTCGCCTGGCCGTGTACTATGCTTGAATTTTGCCACGCTGTCCGTCCTCGCCTGGCCGTGTACTATGCTAGAATTTTGCCCGGGCCTGGAAGATGGATGACTTAGAAGGGTTATCGTTTAATTACGAAGCAAAAGGCTTCCGTGGAGAAGTGTACGTCTATCCAAATGGTTTTTACTTTTACTTACGGTTTGTGGCGTCGTCTGTTGTAAATAAACACAACAATCGACATATATATATATTTATATATTTATGTATAAGACACAGCAATGGTGGTCAAATATAAGCTCGAATAAATAATATTTTACTATAATTACCAATAAATCGGTTAGATAATCATCTGTCTCTATGAAACGGTGCAGGTCTGCTTTCATTCACAGTCGGACAGGGTGTAATATTGTAATACTTGGAATGGAATTTCCTTGGAGCCCAAACCACACCACGCAATCACGTCCCTGCTCTGGTACGTGTTTAATCCAGTCAGATTTCTTTAAGCCATACTAAACAGAATGAAGAATTAGAGCTCTAATAACTCGTCTCTTATGAGCCGACTAGTTTAAAATACTTACGTAAAATCCTTGCGCATAGGTACTCGATTTAAATATATATCTTCCAGCTTAAAGTGTCGCACACGTATTCCTTCTCGCTTTTAAGAAGAGAGGCTGCAGTAAAAAGGCTCATGGTACCTACTCTTGCCAATTTCCGCCGGAACAGTTAGTTATACCACCCCTTCTTCTTTCCAATTATTCGCCACACCGGTGTGTTGGGCATATTTTCCGGTTAAAATTACACCTCGATTGGGACAACATATTGGCGAGTTAACAAACCGAAATGAGCCAAGTATATTCCCTGCTTTTACCTATTTAGTCGAATGTCGATACCAACAGCGTTTTGGAAAATTTTTACCCCAGAACAACAACTTGTACTGTACTGTGTTGGCAACCATAACCTCAAATGTTTTCATCATTCATTCATTGCGGTACCTAAAATACGCCATCAATCTTAGTATTTTTTATATATTATTTGCAACTGTATCACACCATTGCATTTTTCCTTACCTTCAGCTCTTCGAGCATCCTCTCTAGATACGTCTACTGTAAATCCTGTATTAGTGGCAGAATCAATCAAAGTAATTAACATTTTTCAAACCATACATTTGAATTTGAAACTGATTTAAAGCCAAACATAACCAACAATAATTCTTTGACATCTTGACCAAAACTGACCTTGAACAAACTTGGGTAAGATTTGCAAGTAAGCAAGAAATTAGGTAGACTTGGCGTAGGTAAGGGGGAAGTAACATAGGGCGAGTTGCTTTATTCACCGGTGGATCCATCAGATGTGTTTTATCTCGTTCTATCTCCGAGGGAATTCGTTCCGGGCCTGGGAGATGACCTAACAAAACAGTGACGACAATAGGGAGCAAAATTCTGATTGGTATTGTCGCCACTGTTAAAATATTAAGCCACTGTGGGACAGTGACTTAACAAACCAGTGACGACAATAGAGATTAAAATTCTGATTGGTCTATTTCGCATTTGCGACCGTTATGAAGGTTCGTTTTATTTTGAAATTATCGTTTAGAAATATTCACTCGATAAAACATCGTTTTTAATTGAGAATACGTTACTTAGGTACCTAATATCAATTATTTAGGTACACAAAATGTAATAATTTAACGTACCTACGCACTTATAATGGTGCCAAAAATATAACCGAAAACCTTGACGTACTTCGAAAATGAATAATGGTAAAATGACGGATGAACGGTATTTAGCTGCGTATTCTCGCCACTGTTAAATATTAAGCCACAAACTACACTTAATCTAAAATTCCTCCATTTCATAGTCACAGTAGTACCTACCTACATGGTGGGTTTTTTCTCGATCTGCCAGATCTGCGGGCTACGCTTTCTTCGGGAGACGTCTGTTTCTCTGCACTGCCAGCCACTGTCGACCCCGTGATACATGACGTTGTCGCTGGTCTGTTGTCTCCGTCCGTGTTACTATCTGGGTTGCCCTTGGGGAATTCGTCCCGGGCCTGGGAGATGACCTAGAAGGGTTATCGTTTAATTTAACAAATCCTGGTTCAATTTTTATTTGCAAAAAAACTTAAAAAATATACTTATTTTCCAGTTTAAATGGTAGCTGCGACCCTCCTACGGCCTGGCAAACGTTGCACGGTGTACCACCAGTAATGGAAACGTCTGTATCAAATTTCATGACCAAACAAATCCCGGATCAATTTTTATTTGCAAAAAAACTTAAGAAATATACTTATTTTCCGGTTTAAAGGGTAGCTACGACCCTCCTACAGCCTTGCAAACGTTGCACGGTATACCACCAGCTTTGGAAGGTTAATGGAAACGTCTGTATTAAATTTCATGGCCAAACAAATCCTGGTTCAATTTTTATTTGCGAAAAAACTGAAAAAATATACTTATTTTGCAGTTTAAAGGGTAGCTACGACCCTCCTACGGCCTGGCGAACGTTGCACGGTATACCACCAGCTTTGGAAGGTTAATGGAAACGTCTGTATTAAATTTCATGGCCAAACAAATCCTGGTTCAATTTTTATTTGCAAAAAAACTGAAAAAATATACTTATTTTGCAGTTTAAAGGGTAGCTACGACCCTCCTACGGCCTGGCGAACGTTGCACGGTATACCACCAGCTTTGGAAGGTTAATGGAAACGTCTGTATTAAATTTCATGACCAAACAAATCCTGGATCAATTTTTATTTGCAAAAAAACTCAAAGAATATACTTACTTTCCAGTTTAAAGGATAGCTGCGACCCTCCTACGGCCTGGCAAATGTTGCACAGTGTACCACCAGCTTTGGAAGGTTAATGGAAACTATGGCCGTGTACTATGCTTAAATTTTGCCACACTGCCCGTCCTCGCCTGGCCGTGTACTATGCTTGAATTTTGCCACGCTGTCCGTCCTCGCCTGGCCGTGTACTATGCTTGAATTTTGCCACGCTGTCCGTCCTCGCCTGGCCGTGTACTATGCTTGAATTTTGCCACGCTGTCCGTCCTCGCCTGGCCGTGTACTATGCTTGAATTTTGCCGCGCTGTCCGTCCTCGCCTGGCCGTGTACTATGCCTGAATTTTGCCACGCTGTCCGTCCTCGTCTGGCCGTGTACTATGCTTGAATTTTGCCAAGCTGTCCGTCCTCGCCTGGCCGTGTACTATGCTTGAATTTTGCCACGCTGTCCGTCCTCGCCTGGCCGTGTACTATGCCTGAATTTTGCCACGCTGTCCGTCCTCGTCTCGCCGTGTACTATGCTTGAATTTTGCCGCGCTGTCCGTCCTCGCCTGGCCGTGTACTATGCCTGAATTTTGCCACGCTGTCCGTCCTCGACTGGCCGTGTACTATGCTTGAATTTTGCCACGCTGTCCGTCCTCGCCTGGCCGTGTACCATGCTTAAATTTTGCCACGCTGTCCGTCCTCGCCTGGCCGTGTACTATGCTTGAATTTTGCCACGCTGTCCGTCCTCGCCTGGCCGTGTACTATGCTAGAATTTTGCCCGGGCCTGGAAGATGGATGACTTAGAAGGGTTATCGTTTAATTACGAAGCAAAAGGCTTCCGTGGAGAAGTGTACGTCTATCCAAATGGTTTTTACTTTTACTTACGGTTTGTGGCGTCGTCTGTTGTAAATAAACACAACAATCGACATATTTATTTATAAGACACAGCAATGGTGGTCAAATATAAGCTCGAATAAATAATATTTTACTATAATTACCAATAAATCGGTTAGATAATCATCTGTCTCTATGAAACGGTGCAGGTCTGCTTTCATTCACAGTCGGACAGGGTGTAATATTGTAATACTTGGAATGGAATTTCCTTGGAGCCCAAACCACACCACGCAATCACGTCCCTGCTCTGGTACGTGTTTAATCCAGTCAGATTTCTTTAAGCCATACTAAACAGAATGAAGAATTAGAGCTCTAATAACTCGTCTCTTATGAGCCGACTAGTTTAAAATACTTACGTAAAATCCTTGCGCATAGGTACTCGATTTAAATATATATCTTCCAGCTTAAAGTGTCGCACACGTATTCCTTCTCGCTTTTAAGAAGAGAGGCTGCAGTAAAAAGGCTCATGGTACCTACTCTTGCCAATTTCCGCCGGAACAGTTAGTTATACCACCCCTTCTTCTTTCCAATTATTCGCCACACCGGTGTGTTGGGCATATTTTCCGGTTAAAATTACACCTCGATTGGGACAACATATTGGCGAGTTAACAAACCGAAATGAGCCAAGTATATTCCCTGCTTTTACCTATTTAGTCGAATGTCGATACCAACAGCGTTTTGGAAAATTTTTACCCCAGAACAACAACTTGTACTGTACTGTGTTGGCAACCATAACCTCAAATGTTTTCATCATTCATTCATTGCGGTACCTAAAATACGCCATCAATCTTAGTATTTTTTATATATTATTTGCAACTGTATCACACCATTGCATTTTTCCTTACCTTCAGCTCTTCGAGCATCCTCTCTAGATACGTCTACTGTAAATCCTGTATTAGTGGCAGAATCAATCAAAGTAATTAACATTTTTCAAACCATACATTTGAATTTGAAACTGATTTAAAGCCAAACATAACCAACAATAATTCTTTGACATCTTTACCAAAACTGACCTTGAACAAACTTGGGTAAGATTTGCAAGTAAGCAAGAAATTAGGTAGACTTGGCGTAGGTAAGGGGGAAGTAACATAGGGCGAGTTGCTTTATTCACCGGTGGATCCATCAGATGTGTTTTATCTCGTTCTATCTCCGAGGGAATTCGTTCCGGGCCTGGGAGATGACCTAACAAAACAGTGACGACAATAGGGAGCAAAATTCTGATTGGTATTGTCGCCACTGTTAAAATATTAAGCCACTGTGGGACAGTGACTTATCAAACCAGTGACGACAATAGAGATTAAAATTCTGATTGGTCTATTTCGCATTTGCGACCGTTATGAAGGGTCGTTTTATTTTGAAATTATCGTTTAGAAATATTCACTCGATAAAACATCGATTTTAATTGAGAATACGTTACTTAGGTACCTAAAATATCAATTATTTAGGTACACAAAATGTAATAATTTAACTTACGCACTTATAATAGTGCCAAAAATATAACCGAAAACCTTGACGTACTTCGAAAATGAATAATGGTAAAATGACGGATGAACGGTATTTAGCTGCGTATTGTCACCACTGTTAAATATTAAGCCACTGTGAAGTGACCTAACAAAACAGTGACGACAATAGGGAGCAAAATTCTGATTGGTATTGTCGCCACTGTTAAATATTAAGCCACTGTGGGACAGTGACTTAACAAAGCAGTGACGACAATAGAGATTAAAATTCGGATAGGTCTATTTCGCATTTGCGACTGTTGTGAAGGTTCGTTTTATTTTAAAATTATCGTTAAGAAATATTCACTCGATGAAATATCGATTTTAATTGAGAAAACGTTACTTAGGTACCTAATATCAATTATTTAGGTACACAAAATGTAATAATTTAACGTACGCACTTATAATAGTGCCAAAAATATAACCAAAAACCTTGACGTACTTCGAAAATGAATTGTAAAATGACGGATGAACGGTATTTAGCTGCGTATTCTCGCCACTGTTAAATATTAAGCCACAAACTACACTTAATCTAAAATTCCTCCATTTCATAGTCGCAGTAGTATACCTACATGGTGGGTTTTTTCTCGATCTGCCAGATCTGCGGGCTACGCTTTCTTTGGGAGACGTCTGTTTCTCTGCACTGCCAGCCACTGTCGACCCCGTGATACGTGACGTCGTCGCTGGAATTCCTCCTGGGCCTGGGAGATGACCTAGAAGGGTTATCGTTTAATAACGAGGCAAAAGTACACCACGGGAAGGCTCCCGTGGAGAAGCGTCTATCTAAATGGTTTTTACTTTTACTTACGTTTGTGGCGTCGTCTGTTGTAAATAAATACAACAATCGACATATTTATTTATATGACACAGCAATGGTGGTCAAATATAAGCTCGAATAAATAATATTTTACTATAATTACCAATAAATCGGTTAGATAATCATCTGTCTCTATGAAACGGTGCAGGTCTGCTTTCATTCACAGTCGGACAGGGTGTAATATTGTAATACTTGGAATGGAATTTCCTTCGAGCCCAAACCACACCACGCAATCACGTCCCTGCTCTGGTACGTGTTTAATCCAGTCAGATTTCTTTAAGCCACACTAAATAGAATGAAGAATTAGAGCTCTAATAACTCGTCTCTTATGAGCCGCCTAGTTTAAAATACTTACGTAAAATCCTTGCGCATATAGGTACTCGATTTAAATATCTTCCAGCTTAAAATGTCGCACACGTATTCCTTCTCGTTTTTAAGAAGAGAGGCTGCAGTAAAAAGGCTCATGGTACCTACTCTTGCCAATTTCCGCCGGAACAGTTAGTTATACCACGTACCCCTTCTTCTATCCAATTATTCGCCACACCGGTGTACTGTTTATGTTGGGCATATTTTGGCAAGTGAAACGAACATAGCTTTTAAAAAAAGTATCAGGCAGGCAACCAACATTACGCTACAGTGTCATGTTGGTTATGCAAACCCGCTCGCCGCAGTTTCCTTGGCACCATCTACCGGTGGAATCTACAAATTATATAGAATGCATTAGGCAACCAACAATACACTAGAGACGACTAGAGTGTAATGTTGGTTGCCTAGCGAAATTTTGATTTGAGAGACAGACTGACAAATAATATTAATTTAAAATTTTCCAGCCGCCCCTAACTTGTATAGCTCAAAAACAAACTACAGTTAATCTAAAATTCCTCCATTTCATAGTCGCAGTAGTATAATACCTACATGGTGGGTTTTTTCTCGATCTGCCAGATCTGCGGGCTACGCTTTCTTTGGGAGACGTCTGTTTCTCTGCACTGCCAGCCACTGTCGACCCCGTGATACGTGACGTCGTCGCTGGTCTGTTCTCTCCGTCCGTGCTACTCTGGGTTGCCCTTGGGGAATTCGTCCTGGGCCTGGGAGATGACCTAACAAAACAGTGACGACAATAGGGAGCAAAATTCTGATTGGTATTGTCGCCACTGTTAAATATTAAGCCACTGTGGGACAGTGACTTAACAAAGCAGTGACGACAATAGAGATTAAAATTCTGATTGGTCTATTTCGCATTTGTGATCGTTATGAAGGTTTGTTTTATTTTGAAATTATCGTTTAGAAATATTCACTCGATAAAACATCGATTTTAATTGAGAGTACGTTACTTAGGTACCTAATATCAATTATTTAGGGACACAAAATGTAATAATTTAACTTACGCACTTATAATAGTGCCAAAAATATAACCGAAAACCTTGACGTACTCGAAAGTGAATTGTTAAAATGATGGATGAACGGTATTTAGCTGCGTATTGTCGCCACTGTTAAATATTAAGCCACTGTGGAACAGAGCCCTAAACAGTGACGACAATAGGGAGCAAAATTCTGATTGGTATTGTCGCCACTGTTAAATATTAAGCCACTGTGGGACAGTGACTTAACAAAGCAGTGACGACAATAGAGATTAAAATTCTGATTGGTCTATTTCCATTTTCGACCGTTATGAAGGTTCGTTTTATTTTGAAATTATCGTTTAGAAATATTCACTCGATAAAACATCGTTTTTAATTGAGAATACGTTACTTAGGTACCTAATATCAATTATTTAGGTACACAAAATGTAATAATTTAACGTACCTACGCACTTATAATGGTGCCAAAATTACTTCGAAAATGAATTGTAAAATGACGGATGAACGGTATTTAGCTCCGTATTCTCGCCACTGTTAAATATTAAGCCACAAACTACACTTAATCTAAAATTCCTCCATTTCATTGTCACAGTAGTACCTACCTACATGGTGGGTTTTTTCTCGATCTGCCAGATCTGCGGGCTACGCTTTCTTCGGGAGACGTCTGTTTCTCTGCACTGCCAGCCACTGTCGACCCCGTGATACATGACGTTGTCGCTGGTCTGTTGTCTCCGTCCGTGTTACTCTCTGGGTTGCCCTTGGGGAATTCGTCCCGGGCCTGGGAGATGACCTAGAAGGGTTATCGTTTAATTTAACAAATCCTGGTTCAATTTTTATTTGCAAAAAAACTTAAAAAATATACTTATTTTCCAGTTTAAATGGTAGCTGCGACCCTCCTACGGCCTGGCAAACGTTGCACGGTGTACCACCAGTAATGGAAACGTCTGTATCAAATTTCATGACCAAACAAATCCCGGATCATTTTTTATTTGCAAAAAAACTTAAGAAATATACTTATTTTCCGGTTTAAAGGGTAGCTACGACCCTCCTACAGCCTTGCAAACGTTGCACGGTATACCACCAGCTTTGGAAGGTTAATGGAAACGTCTGTTTTAAATTTCATGACCAAACAAATCCCGGATCAATTTTTATTTGCAAAAAAACTTAAGAAATATACTTATTTTCCGGTTTAAAGGGTAGCTACGACCCTCCTACAGCCTTGCAAACGTTGCACGGTATACCACCAGCTTTGGAAGGTTAATGGAAACGTCTGTATTAAATTTCATGGCCAAACAAATCCTGGTTCAATTTTTATTTGCGAAAAAACTGAAAAAATATACTTATTTTGCAGTTTAAAGGGTAGCTACGACCCTCCTACGGCCTGGCGAACGTTGCACGGTATACCACCAGCTTTGGAAGGTTAATGGAAACGTCTGTATTAAATTTCATGACCAAACAAATCCTGGATCAATTTTTATTTGCAAAAAAACTCAAAGAATATACTTACTTTCCAGTTTAAAGGATAGCTGCGACCCTCCTACGGCCTGGCAAATGTTGCACAGTGTACCACCAGCTTTGGAAGGTTAATGGAAACTATGGCCGTGTACTATGCTTAAATTTTGCCACACTGCCCGTCCTCGCCTGGCCGTGTACTATGCTTGAATTTTGCCACGCTGTCCGTCCTCGCCTGGCCGTGTACTATGCTTGAATTTTGCCACGCTGTCCGTCCTCGCCTGGCCGTGTACTATGCTTGAATTTTGCCGCGCTGTCCGTCCTCGCCTGGCCGTGTACTATGCCTGAATTTTGCCACGCTGTCCGTCCTCGTCTGGCCGTGTACTATGCTTGAATTTTGCCAAGCTGTCCGTCCTCGCCTGGCCGTGTACTATGCTTGAATTTTGCCACGCTGTCCGTCCTCGCCTGGCCGTGTACTATGCCTGAATTTTGCCACGCTGTCCGTCCTCGTCTCGCCGTGTACTATGCTTGAATTTTGCCGCGCTGTCCGTCCTCGCCTGGCCGTGTACTATGCTAGAATTTTGCCCGGGCCTGGAAGATGGATGACTTAGAAGGGTTATCGTTTAATTACGAAGCAAAAGGCTTCCGTGGAGAAGTGTACGTCTATCCAAATGGTTTTTACTTTTACTTACGGTTTGTGGCGTCGTCTGTTGTAAATAAACACAACAATCGACATATTTATTTATAAGACACAGCAATGGTGGTCAAATATAAGCTCGAATAAATAATATTTTACTATAATTACCAATAAATCGGTTAGATAATCATCTGTCTCTATGAAACGGTGCAGGTCTGCTTTCATTCACAGTCGGACAGGGTGTAATATTGTAATACTTGGAATGGAATTTCCTTGGAGCCCAAACCACACCACGCAATCACGTCCCTGCTCTGGTACGTGTTTAATCCAGTCAGATTTCTTTAAGCCATACTAAACAGAATGAAGAATTAGAGCTCTAATAACTCGTCTCTTATGAGCCGACTAGTTTAAAATACTTACGTAAAATCCTTGCGCATAGGTACTCGATTTAAATATATATCTTCCAGCTTAAAGTGTCGCACACGTATTCCTTCTCGCTTTTAAGAAGAGAGGCTGCAGTAAAAAGGCTCATGGTACCTACTCTTGCCAATTTCCGCCGGAACAGTTAGTTATACCACCCCTTCTTCTTTCCAATTATTCGCCACACCGGTGTGTTGGGCATATTTTCCGGTTAAAATTACACCTCGATTGGGACAACATATTGGCGAGTTAACAAACCGAAATGAGCCAAGTATATTCCCTGCTTTTACCTATTTAGTCGAATGTCGATACCAACAGCGTTTTGGAAAATTTTTACCCCAGAACAACAACTTGTACTGTACTGTGTTGGCAACCATAACCTCAAATGTTTTCATCATTCATTCATTGCGGTACCTAAAATACGCCATCAATCTTAGTATTTTTTATATATTATTTGCAACTGTATCACACCATTGCATTTTTCCTTACCTTCAGCTCTTCGAGCATCCTCTCTAGATACGTCTACTGTAAATCCTGTATTAGTGGCAGAATCAATCAAAGTAATTAACATTTTTCAAACCATACATTTGAATTTGAAACTGATTTAAAGCCAAACATAACCAACAATAATTCTTTGACATCTTGACCAAAACTGACCTTGAACAAACTTGGGTAAGATTTGCAAGTAAGCAAGAAATTAGGTAGACTTGGCGTAGGTAAGGGGGAAGTAACATAGGGCGAGTTGCTTTATTCACCGGTGGATCCATCAGATGTGTTTTATCTCGTTCTATCTCCGAGGGAATTCGTTCCGGGCCTGGGAGATGACCTAACAAAACAGTGACGACAATAGGGAGCAAAATTCTGATTGGTATTGTCGCCACTGTTAAAATATTAAGCCACTGTGGGACAGTGACTTAACAAACCAGTGACGACAATAGAGATTAAAATTCTGATTGGTCTATTTCGCATTTGCGACCGTTATGAAGGTTCGTTTTATTTTGAAATTATCCTTTAGAAATATTCACTCGATAAAACATCGATTTTAATTGAGAATACGTTACTTAGGTACCTAATATCAATTATTTAGGTACACAAAATGTAATAATTTAACTTACGCACTTATAATAGTGCCAAAAATATAACCGAAAACCTTGACGTACTTCGAAAATGAATAATGGTAAAATGACGGATGAACGGTATTTAGCTGCGTATTGTCACCACTGTTAAATATTAAGCCACTGTGAAGTGACCTAACAAAACAGTGACGACAATAGGGAGCAAAATTCTGATTGGTATTGTCGCCACTGTTAAATATTAAGCCACTGTGGGACAGTGACTTAACAAAGCAGTGACGACAATAGAGATTAAAATTCGGATAGGTCTATTTCGCATTTGCGACTGTTGTGAAGGTTCGTTTTATTTTAAAATTATCGTTAAGAAATATTCACTCGATGAAATATCGATTTTAATTGAGAAAACGTTACTTAGGTACCTAATATCAATTATTTAGGTACACAAAATGTAATAATTTAACGTACGCACTTATAATAGTGCCAAAAATATAACCAAAAACCTTGACGTACTTCGAAAATGAATTGTAAAATGACGGATTAACGGTATTTAGCTGCGTATTCTCGCCACTGTTAAATATTAAGCCACAAACTACACTTAATCTAAAATTCCTCCATTTCATAGTCGCAGTAGTATACCTACATGGTGGGTTTTTTCTCGATCTGCCAGATCTGCGGGCTACGCTTTCTTTGGGAGACGTCTGTTTCTCTGCACTGCCAGCCACTGTCGACCCCGTGATACGTGACGTCGTCGCTGGAATTCCTCCTGGGCCTGGGAGATGACCTAGAAGGGTTATCGTTTAATAACGAGGCAAAAGTACACCACGGGAAGGCTCCCGTGGAGAAGCGTCTATCTAAATGGTTTTTACTTTTACTTACGTTTGTGGCGTCGTCTGTTGTAAATAAATACAACAATCGACATATTTATTTATATGACACAGCAATGGTGGTCAAATATAAGCTCGAATAAATAATATTTTACTATAATTACCAATAAATCGGTTAGATAATCATCTGTCTCTATGAAACGGTGCAGGTCTGCTTTCATTCACAGTCGGACAGGGTGTAATATTGTAATACTTGGAATGGAATTTCCTTCGAGCCCAAACCACACCACGCAATCACGTCCCTGCTCTGGTATGTGTTTAATCCAGTCAGATTTCTTTAAGCCACACTAAATAGAATGAAGATTTAGAGCTCTAATAACTCGTCTCTTATGAGCCGCCTAGTTTAAAATACTTACGTAAAATCCTTGCGCATATAGGTACTCGATTTAAATATCTTCCAGCTTAAAATGTCGCACACGTATTCCTTCTCGTTTTTAAGAAGAGAGGCTGCAGTAAAAAGGCTCATGGTACCTACTCTTGCCAATTTCCGCCGGAACAGTTAGTTATACCACGTACCCCTTCTTCTATCCAATTATTCGCCACACCGGTGTACTGTTTATGTTGGGCATATTTTGGCAAGTGAAACGAACATAGCTTTTAAAAAAAGTATCAGGCAGGCAGGCAGGCAACCAACAGTACGCTACAGTGTCATGTTGGTTATCCAAACCCGCTCGCCGCAGTTTCCTTGGCGCCATCTACCGGTGGAATCTACAAATTATATAGAATGCATTAGACAACCAACATTACACTAGAGACGACTAGAGTGTAATGTTGGTTGCCTAGCGAAATTTTGATTTGAGAGACAGACTGACAAATAATTTTAATTTAAAATTTTCCAGCCGCCCCTAACTTGTATAGCTCAAAAACAAACTACAGTTAATCTAAAATTCCTCCATTTCATAGTCGCAGTAGTATAATACCTACATGGTGGGTTTTTTCTCGATCTGCCAGATCTGCGGGCTACGCTTTCTTTGGGAGACGTCTGTTTCTCTGCACTGCCAGCCACTGTCGACCCCGTGATACGTGACGTCGTCGCTGGTCTGTTCTCTCCGTCCGTGCTACTCTGGGTTGCCCTTGGGGAATTCGTCCTGGGCCTGGGAGATGACCTAACAAAACAGTGACGACAATAGGGAGCAAAATTCTGATTGGTATTGTCACCACTGTTAAATATTAAGCCACTGTGGGACAGTGACTTAACAAAGCAGTGACGACAATAGAGATTAAAATTCTGATTGGTCTATTTCGCATTTGTGATCGTTATGAAGGTTTGTTTTATTTTGAAATTATCGTTTAGAAATATTCACTCGATAAAACATCGATTTTAATTGAGAGTACGTTACTTAGGTACCTAATATCAATTATTTAGGGACACAAAATGTAATAATTTAACTTACGCACTTATAATAGTGCCAAAAATATAACCGAAAACCTTGACGTACTCGAAAGTGAATTGTTAAAATGATGGATGAACGATATTTAGCTGCGTATTGTCGCCACTGTTAAATATTAAGCCACTGTGGGACAGTGACTTAACAAAGCAGTGACGACAATAGAGTTTAAAATTCTGATTGGTCTATTTCCATTTTCGACCGTTATGAAGGTTCGTTTTATTTTGAAATTATCGTTTAGAAATATTCACTCGATAAAACATCGTTTTTAATTGAGAATACGTTACTTAGGTACCTAATATCAATTATTTAGGTACACAAAATGTAATAATTTAACGTACCTACGCACTTATAATGGTGCCAAAATTACTTCGAAAATGAATTGTAAAATGACGGATGAACGGTATTTAGCTGCGTATTCTCGCCACTGTTAAATATTAAGCCACAAACTACACTTAATCTAAAATTCCTCCATTTCATAGTCACAGTAGTACCTACCTACATGGTGGGTTTTTTCTCGATCTGCCAGATCTGCGGGCTACGCTTTCTTCGGGAGACGTCTGTTTCTCTGCACTGCCAGCCACTGTCGACCCCGTGATACATGACGTTGTCGCTGGTCTGTTGTCTCCGTCCGTGTTACTCTCTGGGTTGCCCTTGGGGAATTCGTCCCGGGCCTGGGAGATGACCTAGAAGGGTTATCGTTTAATTTAACAAATCCTGGTTCAATTTTTATTTGCAAAAAAACTTAAAAAATATACTTATTTTCCAGTTTAAATGGTAGCTGCGACCCTCCTACGGCCTGGCAAACGTTGCACGGTGTACCACCAGTAATGGAAACGTCTGTATCAAATTTCATGACCAAACAAATCCCGGATCATTTTTTATTTGCAAAAAAACTTAAGAAATATACTTATTTTCCGGTTTAAAGGGTAGCTACGACCCTCCTACAGCCTTGCAAACGTTGCACGGTATACCACCAGCTTTGGAAGGTTAATGGAAACGTCTGTTTTAAATTTCATGACCAAACAAATCCCGGATCAATTTTTATTTGCAAAAAAACTTAAGAAATATACTTATTTTCCGGTTTAAAGGGTAGCTACGACCCTCCTACAGCCTTGCAAACGTTGCACGGTATACCACCAGCTTTGGAAGGTTAATGGAAACGTCTGTATTAAATTTCATGGCCAAACAAATCCTGGTTCAATTTTTATTTGCGAAAAAACTGAAAAAATATACTTATTTTGCAGTTTAAAGGGTAGCTACGACCCTCCTACGGCCTGGCGAACGTTGCACGGTATACCACCAGCTTTGGAAGGTTAATGGAAACGTCTGTATTAAATTTCATGACCAAACAAATCCTGGATCAATTTTTATTTGCAAAAAAACTCAAAGAATATACTTACTTTCCAGTTTAAAGGATAGCTGCGACCCTCCTACGGCCTGGCAAATGTTGCACAGTGTACCACCAGCTTTGGAAGGTTAATGGAAACTATGGCCGTGTACTATGCTTAAATTTTGCCACACTGCCCGTCCTCGCCTGGCCGTGTACTATGCTTGAATTTTGCCACGCTGTCCGTCCTCGCCTGGCCGTGTACTATGCTTGAATTTTGCCACGCTGTCCGTCCTCGCCTGGCCGTGTACTATGCTTGAATTTTGCCGCGCTGTCCGTCCTCGCCTGGCCGTGTACTATGCCTGAATTTTGCCACGCTGTCCGTCCTCGTCTGGCCGTGTACTATGCTTGAATTTTGCCAAGCTGTCCGTCCTCGCCTGGCCGTGTACTATGCTTGAATTTTGCCACGCTGTCCGTCCTCGCCTGGCCGTGTACTATGCCTGAATTTTGCCACGCTGTCCGTCCTCGTCTCGCCGTGTACTATGCTTGAATTTTGCCGCGCTGTCCGTCCTCGCCTGGCCGTGTACTATGCTAGAATTTTGCCCGGGCCTGGAAGATGGATGACTTAGAAGGGTTATCGTTTAATTACGAAGCAAAAGGCTTCCGTGGAGAAGTGTACGTCTATCCAAATGGTTTTTACTTTTACTTACGGTTTGTGGCGTCGTCTGTTGTAAATAAACACAACAATCGACATATTTATTTATAAGACACAGCAATGGTGGTCAAATATAAGCTCGAATAAATAATATTTTACTATAATTACCAATAAATCGGTTAGATAATCATCTGTCTCTATGAAACGGTGCAGGTCTGCTTTCATTCACAGTCGGACAGGGTGTAATATTGTAATACTTGGAATGGAATTTCCTTGGAGCCCAAACCACACCACGCAATCACGTCCCTGCTCTGGTACGTGTTTAATCCAGTCAGATTTCTTTAAGCCATACTAAACAGAATGAAGAATTAGAGCTCTAATAACTCGTCTCTTATGAGCCGACTAGTTTAAAATACTTACGTAAAATCCTTGCGCATAGGTACTCGATTTAAATATATATCTTCCAGCTTAAAGTGTCGCACACGTATTCCTTCTCGCTTTTAAGAAGAGAGGCTGCAGTAAAAAGGCTCATGGTACCTACTCTTGCCAATTTCCGCCGGAACAGTTAGTTATACCACCCCTTCTTCTTTCCAATTATTCGCCACACCGGTGTGTTGGGCATATTTTCCGGTTAAAATTACACCTCGATTGGGACAACATATTGGCGAGTTAACAAACCGAAATGAGCCAAGTATATTCCCTGCTTTTACCTATTTAGTCGAATGTCGATACCAACAGCGTTTTGGAAAATTTTTAACCCAGAACAACAACTTGTACTGTACTGTGTTGGCAAACATAACCTCAAATGTTTTCATCATTCATTCATTGCGGTACCTAAAATACGCCATCAATCTTAGTATTTTTTATATATTATTTGCAACTGTATCACACCATTGCATTTTTCCTTACCTTCAGCTCTTCGAGCATCCTCTCTAGATACGTCTACTGTAAATCCTGTATTAGTGGCAGAATCAATCAAAGTAATTAACATTTTTCAAACCATACATTTGAATTTGAAACTGATTTAAAGCCAAACATAACCAACAATAATTCTTTGACATCTTGACCAAAACTGACCTTGAACAAACTTGGGTAAGATTTGCAAGTAAGCAAGAAATTAGGTAGACTTGGCGTAGGTAAGGGGGAAGTAACATAGGGCGAGTTGCTTTATTCACCGGTGGATCCATCAGATGTGTTTTATCTCGTTCTATCTCCGAGGGAATTCGTTCCGGGCCTGGGAGATGACCTAACAAAACAGTGACGACAATAGGGAGCAAAATTCTGATTGGTATTGTCGCCACTGTTAAAATATTAAGCCACTGTGGGACAGTGACTTAACAAACCAGTGACGACAATAGAGATTAAAATTCTGATTGGTCTATTTCGCATTTGCGACCGTTATGAAGGTTCGTTTTATTTTGAAATTATCCTTTAGAAATATTCACTCGATAAAACATCGATTTTAATTGAGAATACGTTACTTAGGTACCTAATATCAATTATTTAGGTACACAAAATGTAATAATTTAAATTACGCACTTATAATAGTGCCAAAAATATAACCGAAAACCTTGACGTACTTCGAAAATGAATAATGGTAAAATGACGGATGAACGGTATTTAGCTGCGTATTGTCACCACTGTTAAATATTAAGCCACTGTGAAGTGACCTAACAAAACAGTGACGACAATAGGGAGCAAAATTCTGATTAGTATTGTCGCCACTGTTAAATATTAAGCCACTGTGGGACAGTGACTTAACAAAGCAGTGACGACAATAGAGATTAAAATTCGGATAGGTCTATTTCGCATTTGCGACTGTTGTGAAGGTTCGTTTTATTTTAAAATTATCGTTAAGAAATATTCACTCGATGAAATATCGATTTTAATTGAGAAAACGTTACTTAGGTACCTAATATCAATTATTTAGGTACACAAAATGTAATAATTTAACGTACGCACTTATAATAGTGCCAAAAATATAACCAAAAACCTTGACGTACTTCGAAAATGAATTGTAAAATGACGGATGAACGGTATTTAGCTGCGTATTCTCGCCACTGTTAAATATTAAGCCACAAACTACACTTAATCTAAAATTCCTCCATTTCATAGTCGCAGTAGTATACCTACATGGTGGGTTTTTTCTCGATCTGCCAGATCTGCGGGCTACGCTTTCTTTGGGAGACGTCTGTTTCTCTGCACTGCCAGCCACTGTCGACCCCGTGATACGTGACGTCGTCGCTGGAATTCCTCCTGGGCCTGGGAGATGACCTAGAAGGGTTGTCGTTTAATAACGAGGCAAAAGTACACCACGGGAAGGCTCCCGTGGAGAAGCGTCTATCTAAATGGTTTTTACTTTTACTTACGTTTGTGGCGTCGTCTGTTGTAAATAAATACAACAATCGACATATTTATTTATATGACACAGCAATGGTGGTCAAATATAAGCTCGAATAAATAATATTTTACTATAATTACCAATAAATCGGTTAGATAATCATCTGTCTCTATGAAACGGTGCAGGTCTGCTTTCATTCACAGTCGGACAGGGTGTAATATTGTAATACTTGGAATGGAATTTCCTTCGAGCCCAAACCACACCACGCAATCACGTCCCTGCTCTGGTACGTGTTTAATCCAGTCAGATTTCTTTAAGCCACACTAAATAGAATGAAGAATTAGAGCTCTAATAACTCGTCTCTTATGAGCCGCCTAGTTTAAAATACTTACGTAAAATCCTTGCGCATATAGGTACTCGATTTAAATATCTTCCAGCTTAAAATGTCGCACACGTATTCCTTCTCGTTTTTAAGAAGAGAGGCTGCAGTAAAAAGGCTCATGGTACCTACTCTTGCCAATTTCCGCCGGAACAGTTAGTTATACCACGTACCCCTTCTTCTATCCAATTATTCGCCACACCGGTGTACTGTTTATGTTGGGCATATTTTGGCAAGTGAAACGAACATAGCTTTTAAAAAAAGTATCAGGCAGGCAACCAACATTACGCTACAGTGTCATGTTGGTTATGCAAACCCGCTCGCCGCAGTTTCCTTGGCGCCATCTACCGGTGGAATCTACAAATTATATAGAATGCATTAGACAACCAACATTACACTAGAGACGACTAGAGTGTAATGTTGGTTGCCTAGCGAAATTTTGATTTGAGAGACAGACTGACAAATAATTTTAATTTAAAATTTTCCAGCCGCCCCTAACTTGTATAGCTCAAAAACAAACTACAGTTAATCTAAAATTCCTCCATTTCATAGTCGCAGTAGTATAATACCTACATGGTGGGTTTTTTCTCGATCTGCCAGATCTGCGGGCTACGCTTTCTTTGGGAGACGTCTGTTTCTCTGCACTGCCAGCCACTGTCGACCCCGTGATACGTGACGTCGTCGCTGGAATTCCTCCTGGGCCTGGGAGATGACCTAGAAGGGTTGTCGTTTAATAACGAGGCAAAAGTACACCACGGGAAGGCTCCCGTGGAGAAGCGTCTATCTAAATGGTTTTTACTTTTACTTACGTTTGTGGCGTCGTCTGTTGTAAATAAATAAATACAACAATCGACATATTTATTTATATGACACAGCAATGGTGGTCAAATATAAGCTCGAATAAATAATATTTTACTATAATTACCAATAAATCGGTTAGATAATCATCTGTCTCTATGAAACGGTGCAGGTCTGCTTTCATTCACAGTCGGACAGGGTGTAATATTGTAATACTTGGAATGGAATTTCCTTCGAGCCCAAACCACACCACGCAATCACGTCCCTGCTCTGGTACGTGTTTAATCCAGTCAGATTTCTTTAAGCCACACTAAATAGAATGAAGAATTAGAGCTCTAATAACTCGTCTCTTATGAGCCGCCTAGTTTAAAATACTTACGTAAAATCCTTGCGCATATAGGTACTCGATTTAAATATCTTCCAGCTTAAAATGTCGCACACGTATTCCTTCTCGTTTTTAAGAAGAGAGGCTGCAGTAAAAAGGCTCATGGTACCTACTCTTGCCAATTTCCGCCGGAACAGTTAGTTATACCACGTACCCCTTCTTCTATCCAATTATTCGCCACACCGGTGTACTGTTTATGTTGGGCATATTTTGGCAAGTGAAACGAACATAGCTTTTAAAAAAAGTATCAGGCAGGCAGGCAGGCAACCAACATTACGCTACAGTGTCATGTTGGTTATCCAGACCCGCTCGCCGCAGTTTCCTTGGCGCCATCTACCGGTGGAATCTACAAATTATATAGAATGCATTAGACAACCAACATTACACTAGAGACGACTAGAGTGTAATGTTGGTTGCCTAGCGAAATTTTGATTTGAGAGACAGACTGACAAATAATTTTAATTTAAAATTTTCCAGCCGCCCCTAACTTGTATAGCTCAAAAACAAACTACAGTTAATCTAAAATTCCTCCATTTCATAGTCGCAGTAGTATAATACCTACATGGTGGGTTTTTTCTCGATCTGCCAGATCTGCGGGCTACGCTTTCTTTGGGAGACGTCTGTTTCTCTGCACTGCCAGCCACTGTCGACCCCGTGATACGTGACGTCGTCGCTGGTCTGTTCTCTCCGTCCGTGCTACTCTGGGTTGCCCTTGGGGAATTCGTCCTGGGCCTGGGAGATGACCTAACAAAACAGTGACGACAATAGGGAGCAAAATTCTGATTGGTATTGTCGCCACTGTTAAATATTAAGCCACTGTGGGACAGTGACTTAACAAAGCAGTGACGACAATAGAGATTAAAATTCTGATTGGTCTATTTCGCATTTGTGATCGTTATGAAGGTTTGTTTTATTTAGAAATTATCGTTTAGAAATATTCACTCGATAAAACATCGATTTTAATTGAGAGTACGTTACTTAGGTACCTAATATCAATTATTTAGGGACACAAAATGTAATAATTTAACGTACCTACGCACTTATAATGGTGCCAAAAATGTAACCGAAAACCTTGACGTACTTCGAAAATGAATTGTAAAATGACGGATGAACGGTATTTAGCTGCGTATTCTCGCCACTGTTAAATATTAAGCCACAAACTACACTTAATCTAAAATTCCTCCATTTCATAGTCACAGTAGTACCTACCTACATGGTGGGTTTTTTCTCGATCTGCCAGATCTGCGGGCTACGCTTTCTTCGGGAGACGTCTGTTTCTCTGCACTGCCAGCCACTGTCGACCCCGTGATACATGACGTTGTCGCTGGTCTGTTGTCTCCGTCCGTGTTACTCTCTGGGTTGCCCTTGGGGAATTCGTCCCGGGCCTGGGAGATGACCTAGAAGGGTTATCGTTTAATTTAACAAATCCTGGTTCAATTTTTATTTGCAAAAAAACTTAAAAAATATACTTATTTTCCAGTTTAAATGGTAGCTGCGACCCTCCTACGGCCTGGCAAACGTTGCACGGTGTACCACCAGTAATGGAAACGTCTGTATCAAATTTCATGACCAAACAAATCCCGGATCAATTTTTATTTGCAAAAAAACTTAAGAAATATACTTATTTTCCGGTTTAAAGGGTAGCTACGACCCTCCTACAGCCTTGCAAACGTTGCACGGTATACCACCAGCTTTGGAAGGTTAATGGAAACGTCTGTTTTAAATTTCATGACCAAACAAATCCCGGATCAATTTTTATTTGCAAAAAAACTTAAGAAATATACTTATTTTCCGGTTTAAAGGGTAGCTACGACCCTCCTACAGCCTTGCAAACGTTGCACGGTATACCACCAGCTTTGGAAGGTTAATGGAAACGTCTGTATTAAATTTCATGGCCAAACAAATCCTGGTTCAATTTTTATTTGCGAAAAAACTGAAAAAATATACTTATTTTGCAGTTTAAAGGGTAGCTACGACCCTCCTACGGCCTGGCGAACGTTGCACGGTATACCACCAGCTTTGGAAGGTTAATGGAAACGTCTGTATTAAATTTCATGACCAAACAAATCCTGGATCAATTTTTATTTGCAAAAAAACTCAAAGAATATACTTACTTTCCAGTTTAAAGGATAGCTGCGACCCTCCTACGGCCTGGCAAATGTTGCACAGTGTACCACCAGCTTTGGAAGGTTAATGGAAACTATGGCCGTGTACTATGCTTAAATTTTGCCACACTGCCCGTCCTCGCCTGGCCGTGTACTATGCTTGAATTTTGCCACGCTGTCCGTCCTCGCCTGGCCGTGTACTATGCTTGAATTTTGCCACGCTGTCCGTCCTCGCCTGGCCGTGTACTATGCTTGAATTTTGCCGCGCTGTCCGTCCTCGCCTGGCCGTGTACTATGCCTGAATTTTGCCACGCTGTCCGTCCTCGTCTGGCCGTGTACTATACTTGAATTTTGCCAAGCTGTCCGTCCTCGCCTGGCCGTGTACTATGCTTGAATTTTGCCACGCTGTCCGTCCTCGCCTGGCCGTGTACTATGCCTGAATTTTGCCACGCTGTCCGTCCTCGTCTCGCCGTGTACTATGCTTGAATTTTGCCGCGCTGTCCGTCCTCGCCTGGCCGTGTACTATGCCTGAATTTTGCCACGCTGTCCGTCCTCGACTGGCCGTGTACTATGCTTGAATTTTGCCACGCTGTCCGTCCTCGCCTGGCCGTGTACCATGCTTAAATTTTGCCACGCTGTCCGTCCTCGCCTGGCCGTGTACTATGCTTGAATTTTGCCACGCTGTCCGTCCTCGCCTGGCCGTGTACTATGCTAGAATTTTGCCCGGGCCTGGAAGATGGATGACTTAGAAGGGTTATCGTTTAATTACGAAGCAAAAGGCTTCCGTGGAGAAGTGTACGTCTATCCAAATGGTTTTTACTTTTACTTACGGTTTGTGGCGTCGTCTGTTGTAAATAAACACAACAATCGACATATTTATTTATAAGACACAGCAATGGTGGTCAAATATAAGCTCGAATAAATAATATTTTACTATAATTACCAATAAATCGGTTAGATAATCATCTGTCTCTATGAAACGGTGCAGGTCTGCTTTCATTCACAGTCGGACAGGGTGTAATATTGTAATACTTGGAATGGAATTTCCTTGGAGCCCAAACCACACCACGCAATCACGTCCCTGCTCTGGTACGTGTTTAATCCAGTCAGATTTCTTTAAGCCATACTAAACAGAATGAAGAATTAGAGCTCTAATAACTCGTCTCTTATGAGCCGACTAGTTTAAAATACTTACGTAAAATCCTTGCGCATAGGTACTCGATTTAAATATATATCTTCCAGCTTAAAGTGTCGCACACGTATTCCTTCTCGCTTTTAAGAAGAGAGGCTGCAGTAAAAAGGCTCATGGTACCTACTCTTGCCAATTTCCGCCGGAACAGTTAGTTATACCACCCCTTCTTCTTTCCAATTATTCGCCACACCGGTGTGTTGGGCATATTTTCCGGTTAAAATTACACCTCGATTGGGACAACATATTGGCGAGTTAACAAACCGAAATGAGCCAAGTATATTCCCTGCTTTTACCTATTTAGTCGAATGTCGATACCAACAGCGTTTTGGAAAATTTTTACCCCAGAACAACAACTTGTACTGTACTGTGTTGGCAACCATAACCTCAAATGATTTCATCATTCATTCATTGCGGTACCTAAAATACGCCATCAATCTTAGTATTTTTTATATATTATTTGCAACTGTATCACACCATTGCATTTTTCCTTACCTTCAGCTCTTCGAGCATCCTCTCTAGATACGTCTACTGTAAATCCTGTATTAGTGGCAGAATCAATCAAAGTAATTAACATTTTTCAAACCATACATTTGAATTTGAAACTGATTTAAAGCCAAACATAACCAACAATAATTCTTTGACATCTTTACCAAAACTGACCTTGAACAAACTTGGGTAAGATTTGCAAGTAAGCAAGAAATTAGGTAGACTTGGCGTAGGTAAGGGGGAAGTAACATAGGGCGAGTTGCTTTATTCACCGGTGGATCCATCAGATGTGTTTTATCTCGTTCTATCTCCGAGGGAATTCGTTCCGGGCCTGGGAGATGACCTAACAAAACAGTGACGACAATAGGGAGCAAAATTCTGATTGGTATTGTCGCCACTGTTAAAATATTAAGCCACTGTGGGACAGTGACTTATCAAACCAGTGACGACAATAGAGATTAAAATTCTGATTGGTCTATTTCGCATTTGCGACCGTTATGAAGGGTCGTTTTATTTTGAAATTATCGTTTAGAAATATTCACTCGATAAAACATCGATTTTAATTGAGAATACGTTACTTAGGTACCTAAAATATCAATTATTTAGGTACACAAAATGTAATAATTTAACTTACGCACTTATAATAGTGCCAAAAATATAACCGAAAACCTTGACGTACTTCGAAAATGAATAATGGTAAAATGACGGATGAACGGTATTTAGCTGCGTATTGTCACCACTGTTAAATATTAAGCCACTGTGAAGTGACCTAACAAAACAGTGACGACAATAGGGAGCAAAATTCTGATTGGTATTGTCGCCACTGTTAAATATTAAGCCACTGTGGGACAGTGACTTAACAAAGCAGTGACGACAATAGAGATTAAAATTCGGATAGGTCTATTTCGCATTTGCGACTGTTGTGAAGGTTCGTTTTATTTTAAAATTATCGTTAAGAAATATTCACTCGATGAAATATCGATTTTAATTGAGAAAACGTTACTTAGGTACCTAATATCAATTATTTAGGTACACAAAATGTAATAATTTAACGTACGCACTTATAATAGTGCCAAAAATATAACCAAAAACCTTGACGTACTTCGAAAATGAATTGTAAAATGACGGATGAACGGTATTTAGCTGCGTATTCTCGCCACTGTTAAATATTAAGCCACAAACTACACTTAATCTAAAATTCCTCCATTTCATAGTCGCAGTAGTATACCTACATGGTGGGTTTTTTCTCGATCTGCCAGATCTGCGGGCTACGCTTTCTTTGGGAGACGTCTGTTTCTCTGCACTGCCAGCCACTGTCGACCCCGTGATACGTGACGTCGTCGCTGGAATTCCTCCTGGGCCTGGGAGATGACCTAGAAGGGTTATCGTTTAATAACGAGGCAAAAGTACACCACGGGAAGGCTCCCGTGGAGAAGCGTCTATCTAAATGGTTTTTACTTTTACTTACGTTTGTGGCGTCGTCTGTTGTAAATAAATACAACAATCGACATATTTATTTATATGACACAGCAATGGTGGTCAAATATAAGCTCGAATAAATAATATTTTACTATAATTACCAATAAATCGGTTAGATAATCATCTGTCTCTATGAAACGGTGCAGGTCTGCTTTCATTCACAGTCGGACAGGGTGTAATATTGTAATACTTGGAATGGAATTTCCTTCGAGCCCAAACCACACCACGCAATCACGTCCCTGCTCTGGTACGTGTTTAATCCAGTCAGATTTCTTTAAGCCACACTAAATAGAATGAAGAATTAGAGCTCTAATAACTCGTCTCTTATGAGCCGCCTAGTTTAAAATACTTACGTAAAATCCTTGCGCATATAGGTACTCGATTTAAATATCTTCCAGCTTAAAATGTCGCACACGTATTCCTTCTCGTTTTTAAGAAGAGAGGCTGCAGTAAAAAGGCTCATGGTACCTACTCTTGCCAATTTCCGCCGGAACAGTTAGTTATACCACGTACCCCTTCTTCTATCCAATTATTCGCCACACCGGTGTACTGTTTATGTTGGGCATATTTTGGCAAGTGAAACGAACATAGCTTTTAAAAAAAGTATCAGGCAGGCAACCAACATTACGCTACAGTGTCATGTTGGTTATGCAAACCCGCTCGCCGCAGTTTCCTTGGCGCCATCTACCGGTGGAATCTACAAATTATATAGAATGCATTAGACAACCAACATTACACTAGAGACGACTAGAGTGTAATGTTGGTTGCCTAGCGAAATTTTGATTTGAGAGACAGACTGACAAATAATTTTAATTTAAAATTTTCCAGCCGCCCCTAACTTGTATAGCTCAAAAACAAACTACAGTTAATCTAAAATTCCTCCATTTCATAGTCGCAGTAGTATAATACCTACATGGTGGGTTTTTTCTCGATCTGCCAGATCTGCGGGCTACGCTTTCTTTGGGAGACGTCTGTTTCTCTGCACTGCCAGCCACTGTCGACCCCGTGATACGTGACGTCGTCGCTGGTCTGTTCTCTCCGTCCGTGCTACTCTGGGTTGCCCTTGGGGAATTCGTCCTGGGCCTGGGAGATGACCTAACAAAACAGTGACGACAATAGGGAGCAAAATTCTGATTGGTATTGTCGCCACTGTTAAATATTAAGCCACTGTGGGACAGTGACTTAACAAAGCAGTGACGACAATAGAGATTAAAATTCTGATTGGTCTATTTCGCATTTGTGATCGTTATGAAGGTTTGTTTTATTTAGAAATTATCGTTTAGAAATATTCACTCGATAAAACATCGATTTTAATTGAGAGTACGTTACTTAGGTACCTAATATCAATTATTTAGGGACACAAAATGTAATAATTTAACTTACGCACTTATAATAGTGCCAAAAATATAACCGAAAACCTTGACGTACTCGAAAGTGAATTGTTAAAATGATGGATGAACGGTATTTAGCTGCGTATTGTCGCCACTGTTAAATATTAAGCCACTGTGGAACAGAGCCCTAAACAGTGACGACAATAGGGAGCAAAATTCTGATTGGTATTGTCGCCACTGTTAAATATTAAGCCACTGTGGGACAGTGACTTAACAAAGCAGTGACGACAATAGAGATTAAAATTCTGATTGGTCTATTTCCATTTTCGACCGTTATGAAGGTTCGTTTTATTTTGAAATTATCGTTTAGAAATATTCACTCGATAAAACATCGTTTTTAATTGAGAATACGTTACTTAGGTACCTAATATCAATTATTTAGGTACACAAAATGTAATAATTTAACGTACCTACGCACTTATAATGGTGCCAAAAATATAACCGAAAACCTTGACGTACTTCGAAAATGAATAATGGTAAAATGACGGATGAACGGTATTTAGCTGCGTATTCTCGCCACTGTTAAATATTAAGCCACAAACTACACTTAATCTAAAATTCCTCCATTTCATAGTCACAGTAGTACCTACCTACATGGTGGGTTTTTTCTCGATCTGCCAGATCTGCGGGCTACGCTTTCTTCGGGAGACGTCTGTTTCTCTGCACTGCCAGCCACTGTCGACCCCGTGATACATGACGTTGTCGCTGGTCTGTTGTCTCCGTCCGTGTTACTATCTGGGTTGCCCTTGGGGAATTCGTCCCGGGCCTGGGAGATGACCTAGAAGGGTTATCGTTTAATTTAACAAATCCTGGTTCAATTTTTATTTGCAAAAAAACTTAAAAAATATACTTATTTTCCAGTTTAAATGGTAGCTGCGACCCTCCTACGGCCTGGCAAACGTTGCACGGTGTACCACCAGTAATGGAAACGTCTGTATCAAATTTCATGACCAAACAAATCCCGGATCAATTTTTATTTGCAAAAAAACTTAAGAAATATACTTATTTTCCGGTTTAAAGGGTAGCTACGACCCTCCTACAGCCTTGCAAACGTTGCACGGTATACCACCAGCTTTGGAAGGTTAATGGAAACGTCTGTTTTAAATTTCATGACCAAACAAATCCCGGATCAATTTTTATTTGCAAAAAAACTTAAGAAATATACTTATTTTCCGGTTTAAAGGGTAGCTACGACCCTCCTACAGCCTTGCAAACGTTGCACGGTATACCACCAGCTTTGGAAGGTTAATGGAAACGTCTGTATTAAATTTCATGGCCAAACAAATCCTGGTTCAATTTTTATTTGCGAAAAAACTGAAAAAATATACTTATTTTGCAGTTTAAAGGGTAGCTACGACCCTCCTACGGCCTGGCGAACGTTGCACGGTATACCACCAGCTTTGGAAGGTTAATGGAAACGTCTGTATTAAATTTCATGGCCAAACAAATCCTGGTTCAATTTTTATTTGCGAAAAAACTGAAAAAATATACTTATTTTGCAGTTTAAAGGATAGCTGCGACCCTCCTACGGCCTGGCAAATGTTGCACAGTGTACCACCAGCTTTGGAAGGTTAATGGAAACTATGGCCGTGTACTATGCTTAAATTTTGCCACACTGCCCGTCCTCGCCTGGCCGTGTACTATGCTTGAATTTTGCCACGCTGTCCGTCCTCGCCTGGCCGTGTACTATGCTTGAATTTTGCCACGCTGTCCGTCCTCGCCTGGCCGTGTACTATGCTTGAATTTTGCCACGCTGTCCGTCCTCGCCTGGCCGTGTACTATGCTTGAATTTTGCCGCGCTGTCCGTCCTCGCCTGGCCGTGTACTATGCCTGAATTTTGCCACGCTGTCCGTCCTCGTCTGGCCGTGTACTATGCTTGAATTTTGCCAAGCTGTCCGTCCTCGCCTGGCCGTGTACTATGCTTGAATTTTGCCACGCTGTCCGTCCTCGCCTGGCCGTGTACTATGCCTGAATTTTGCCACGCTGTCCGTCCTCGTCTCGCCGTGTACTATGCTTGAATTTTGCCGCGCTGTCCGTCCTCGCCTGGCCGTGTACTATGCCTGAATTTTGCCACGCTGTCCGTCCTCGCCTGGCCGTGTACCATGCTTAAATTTTGCCACGCTGTCCGTCCTCGCCTGGCCGTGTACTATGCTTGAATTTTGCCACGCTGTCCGTCCTCGCCTGGCCGTGTACTATGCTAGAATTTTGCCCGGGCCTGGAAGATGGATGACTTAGAAGGGTTATCGTTTAATTACGAAGCAAAAGGCTTCCGTGGAGAAGTGTACGTCTATCCAAATGGTTTTTACTTTTACTTACGGTTTGTGGCGTCGTCTGTTGTAAATAAACACAACAATCGACATATTTATTTATAAGACACAGCAATGGTGGTCAAATATAAGCTCGAATAAATAATATTTTACTATAATTACCAATAAATCGGTTAGATAATCATCTGTCTCTATGAAACGGTGCAGGTCTGCTTTCATTCACAGTCGGACAGGGTGTAATATTGTAATACTTGGAATGGAATTTCCTTGGAGCCCAAACCACACCACGCAATCACGTCCCTGCTCTGGTACGTGTTTAATCCAGTCAGATTTCTTTAAGCCATACTAAACAGAATGAAGAATTAGAGCTCTAATAACTCGTCTCTTATGAGCCGACTAGTTTAAAATACTTACGTAAAATCCTTGCGCATAGGTACTCGATTTAAATATATATCTTCCAGCTTAAAGTGTCGCACACGTATTCCTTCTCGCTTTTAAGAAGAGAGGCTGCAGTAAAAAGGCTCATGGTACCTACTCTTGCCAATTTCCGCCGGAACAGTTAGTTATACCACCCCTTCTTCTTTCCAATTATTCGCCACACCGGTGTGTTGGGCATATTTTCCGGTTAAAATTACACCTCGATTGGGACAACATATTGGCGAGTTAACAAACCGAAATGAGCCAAGTATATTCCCTGCTTTTACCTATTTAGTCGAATGTCGATACCAACAGCGTTTTGGAAAATTTTTACCCCAGAACAACAACTTGTACTGTACTGTGTTGGCAACCATAACCTCAAATGTTTTCATCATTCATTCATTGCGGTACCTAAAATACGCCATCAATCTTAGTATTTTTTATATATTATTTGCAACTGTATCACACCATTGCATTTTTCCTTACCTTCAGCTCTTCGAGCATCCTCTCTAGATACGTCTACTGTAAATCCTGTATTAGTGGCAGAATCAATCAAAGTAATTAACATTTTTCAAACCATACATTTGAATTTGAAACTGATTTAAAGCCAAACATAACCAACAATAATTCTTTGACATCTTGACCAAAACTGACCTTGAACAAACTTGGGTAAGATTTGCAAGTAAGCAAGAAATTAGGTAGACTTGGCATAGGTAAGGGGGAAGTAACATAGGGCGAGTTGCTTTATTCACCGGTGGATCCATCAGATGTGTTTTATCTCGTTCTATCTCCGAGGGAATTCGTTCCGGGCCTGGGAGATGACCTAACAAAACAGTGACGACAATAGGGAGCAAAATTCTGATTGGTATTGTCGCCACTGTTAAAATATTAAGCCACTGTGGGACAGTGACTTAACAAACCAGTGACGACAATAGAGATTAAAATTCTGATTGGTCTATTTCGCATTTGCGACCGTTATGAAGGTTCGTTTTATTTTGAAATTATCCTTTAGAAATATTCACTCGATAAAACATCGATTTTAATTGAGAATACGTTACTTAGGTACCTAATATCAATTATTTAGGTACACAAAATGTAATAATTTAACTTACGCACTTATAATAGTGCCAAAAATATAACCGAAAACCTTGACGTACTTCGAAAATGAATAATGGTAAAATGACGGATGAACGGTATTTAGCTGCGTATTGTCACCACTGTTAAATATTAAGCCACTGTGAAGTGACCTAACAAAACAGTGACGACAATAGGGAGCAAAATTCTGATTAGTATTGTCGCCACTGTTAAATATTAAGCCACTGTGGGACAGTGACTTAACAAAGCAGTGACGACAATAGAGATTAAAATTCGGATAGGTCTATTTCGCATTTGCGACTGTTGTGAAGGTTCGTTTTATTTTAAAATTATCGTTAAGAAATATTCACTCGATGAAATATCGATTTTAATTGAGAAAACGTTACTTAGGTACCTAATATCAATTATTTAGGTACACAAAATGTAATAATTTAACGTACGCACTTATAATAGTGCCAAAAATATAACCAAAAACCTTGACGTACTTCGAAAATGAATTGTAAAATGACGGATGAACGGTATTTAGCTGCGTATTCTCGCCACTGTTAAATATTAAGCCACAAACTACACTTAATCTAAAATTCCTCCATTTCATAGTCGCAGTAGTATACCTACATGGTGGGTTTTTTCTCGATCTGCCAGATCTGCGGGCTACGCTTTCTTCGGGAGACGTCTGTTTCTCTGCACTGCCAGCCACTGTCGACCCCGTGATACATGACGTTGTCGCTGGTCTGTTGTCTCCGTCCGTGTTACTCTCTGGGTTGCCCTTGGGGAATTCGTCCCGGGCCTGGGAGATGACCTAGAAGGGTTATCGTTTAATTTAACAAATCCTGGTTCAATTTTTATTTGCAAAAAAACTTAAAAAATATACTTATTTTCCAGTTTAAATGGTAGCTGCGACCCTCCTACGGCCTGGCAAACGTTGCACGGTGTACCACCAGTAATGGAAACGTCTGTATCAAATTTCATGACCAAACAAATCCCGGATCAATTTTTATTTGCAAAAAAACTTAAGAAATATACTTATTTTCCGGTTTAAAGGGTAGCTACGACCCTCCTACAGCCTTGCAAACGTTGCACGGTATACCACCAGCTTTGGAAGGTTAATGGAAACGTCTGTTTTAAATTTCATGACCAAACAAATCCCGGATCAATTTTTATTTGCAAAAAAACTTAAGAAATATACTTATTTTCCGGTTTAAAGGGTAGCTACGACCCTCCTACAGCCTTGCAAACGTTGCACGGTATACCACCAGCTTTGGAAGGTTAATGGAAACGTCTGTATTAAATTTCATGGCCAAACAAATCCTGGTTCAATTTTTATTTGCGAAAAAACTGAAAAAATATACTTATTTTGCAGTTTAAAGGGTAGCTACGACCCTCCTACGGCCTGGCGAACGTTGCACGGTATACCACCAGCTTTGGAAGGTTAATGGAAACGTCTGTATTAAATTTCATGACCAAACAAATCCTGGATCAATTTTTATTTGCAAAAAAACTCAAAGAATATACTTACTTTCCAGTTTAAAGGATAGCTGCGACCCTCCTACGGCCTGGCAAATGTTGCACAGTGTACCACCAGCTTTGGAAGGTTAATGGAAACTATGGCCGTGTACTATGCTTAAATTTTGCCACACTGCCCGTCCTCGCCTGGCCGTGTACTATGCTTGAATTTTGCCACGCTGTCCGTCCTCGCCTGGCCGTGTACTATGCTTGAATTTTGCCACGCTGTCCGTCCTCGCCTGGCCGTGTACTATGCTTGAATTTTGCCGCGCTGTCCGTCCTCGCCTGGCCGTGTACTATGCCTGAATTTTGCCACGCTGTCCGTCCTCGTCTGGCCGTGTACTATGCTTGAATTTTGCCAAGCTGTCCGTCCTCGCCTGGCCGTGTACTATGCTTGAATTTTGCCACGCTGTCCGTCCTCGCCTGGCCGTGTACTATGCCTGAATTTTGCCACGCTGTCCGTCCTCGTCTCGCCGTGTACTATGCTTGAATTTTGCCGCGCTGTCCGTCCTCGCCTGGCCGTGTACTATGCCTGAATTTTGCCACGCTGTCCGTCCTCGACTGGCCGTGTACTATGCTTGAATTTTGCCACGCTGTCCGTCCTCGCCTGGCCGTGTACCATGCTTAAATTTTGCCACGCTGTCCGTCCTCGCCTGGCCGTGTACTATGCTTGAATTTTGCCACGCTGTCCGTCCTCGCCTGGCCGTGTACTATGCTAGAATTTTGCCCGGGCCTGGAAGATGGATGACTTAGAAGGGTTATCGTTTAATTACGAAGCAAAAGGCTTCCGTGGAGAAGTGTACGTCTATCCAAATGGTTTTTACTTTTACTTACGGTTTGTGGCGTCGTCTGTTGTAAATAAACACAACAATCGACATATTTATTTATAAGACACAGCAATGGTGGTCAAATATAAGCTCGAATAAATAATATTTTACTATAATTACCAATAAATCGGTTAGATAATCATCTGTCTCTATGAAACGGTGCAGGTCTGCTTTCATTCACAGTCGGACAGGGTGTAATATTGTAATACTTGGAATGGAATTTCCTTGGAGCCCAAACCACACCACGCAATCACGTCCCTGCTCTGGTACGTGTTTAATCCAGTCAGATTTCTTTAAGCCATACTAAACAGAATGAAGAATTAGAGCTCTAATAACTCGTCTCTTATGAGCCGACTAGTTTAAAATACTTACGTAAAATCCTTGCGCATAGGTACTCGATTTAAATATATATCTTCCAGCTTAAAGTGTCGCACACGTATTCCTTCTCGCTTTTAAGAAGAGAGGCTGCAGTAAAAAGGCTCATGGTACCTACTCTTGCCAATTTCCGCCGGAACAGTTAGTTATACCACCCCTTCTTCTTTCCAATTATTCGCCACACCGGTGTGTTGGGCATATTTTCCGGTTAAAATTACACCTCGATTGGGACAACATATTGGCGAGTTAACAAACCGAAATGAGCCAAGTATATTCCCTGCTTTTACCTATTTAGTCGAATGTCGATACCAACAGCGTTTTGGAAAATTTTTACCCCAGAACAACAACTTGTACTGTACTGTGTTGGCAACCATAACCTCAAATGATTTCATCATTCATTCATTGCGGTACCTAAAATACGCCATCAATCTTAGTATTTTTTATATATTATTTGCAACTGTATCACACCATTGCATTTTTCCTTACCTTCAGCTCTTCGAGCATCCTCTCTAGATACGTCTACTGTAAATCCTGTATTAGTGGCAGAATCAATCAAAGTAATTAACATTTTTCAAACCATACATTTGAATTTGAAACTGATTTAAAGCCAAACATAACCAACAATAATTCTTTGACATCTTTACCAAAACTGACCTTGAACAAACTTGGGTAAGATTTGCAAGTAAGCAAGAAATTAGGTAGACTTGGCGTAGGTAAGGGGGAAGTAACATAGGGCGAGTTGCTTTATTCACCGGTGGATCCATCAGATGTGTTTTATCTCGTTCTATCTCCGAGGGAATTCGTTCCGGGCCTGGGAGATGACCTAACAAAACAGTGACGACAATAGGGAGCAAAATTCTGATTGGTATTGTCGCCACTGTTAAAATATTAAGCCACTGTGGGACAGTGACTTATCAAACCAGTGACGACAATAGAGATTAAAATTCTGATTGGTCTATTTCGCATTTGCGACCGTTATGAAGGGTCGTTTTATTTTGAAATTATCGTTTAGAAATATTCACTCGATAAAACATCGATTTTAATTGAGAATACGTTACTTAGGTACCTAAAATATCAATTATTTAGGTACACAAAATGTAATAATTTAACTTACGCACTTATAATAGTGCCAAAAATATAACCGAAAACCTTGACGTACTTCGAAAATGAATAATGGTAAAATGACGGATGAACGGTATTTAGCTGCGTATTGTCACCACTGTTAAATATTAAGCCACTGTGAAGTGACCTAACAAAACAGTGACGACAATAGGGAGCAAAATTCTGATTGGTATTGTCGCCACTGTTAAATATTAAGCCACTGTGGGACAGTGACTTAACAAAGCAGTGACGACAATAGAGATTAAAATTCGGATAGGTCTATTTCGCATTTGCGACTGTTGTGAAGGTTCGTTTTATTTTAAAATTATCGTTAAGAAATATTCACTCGATGAAATATCGATTTTAATTGAGAAAACGTTACTTAGGTACCTAATATCAATTATTTAGGTACACAAAATGTAATAATTTAACGTACGCACTTATAATAGTGCCAAAAATATAACCAAAAACCTTGACGTACTTCGAAAATGAATTGTAAAATGACGGATGAACGGTATTTAGCTGCGTATTCTCGCCACTGTTAAATATTAAGCCACAAACTACACTTAATCTAAAATTCCTCCATTTCATAGTCGCAGTAGTATACCTACATGGTGGGTTTTTTCTCGATCTGCCAGATCTGCGGGCTACGCTTTCTTTGGGAGACGTCTGTTTCTCTGCACTGCCAGCCACTGTCGACCCCGTGATACGTGACGTCGTCGCTGGAATTCCTCCTGGGCCTGGGAGATGACCTAGAAGGGTTATCGTTTAATAACGAGGCAAAAGTACACCACGGGAAGGCTCCCGTGGAGAAGCGTCTATCTAAATGGTTTTTACTTTTACTTACGTTTGTGGCGTCGTCTGTTGTAAATAAATACAACAATCGACATATTTATTTATATGACACAGCAATGGTGGTCAAATATAAGCTCGAATAAATAATATTTTACTATAATTACCAATAAATCGGTTAGATAATCATCTGTCTCTATGAAACGGTGCAGGTCTGCTTTCATTCACAGTCGGACAGGGTGTAATATTGTAATACTTGGAATGGAATTTCCTTCGAGCCCAAACCACACCACGCAATCACGTCCCTGCTCTGGTACGTGTTTAATCCAGTCAGATTTCTTTAAGCCACACTAAATAGAATGAAGAATTAGAGCTCTAATAACTCGTCTCTTATGAGCCGCCTAGTTTAAAATACTTACGTAAAATCCTTGCGCATATAGGTACTCGATTTAAATATCTTCCAGCTTAAAATGTCGCACACGTATTCCTTCTCGTTTTTAAGAAGAGAGGCTGCAGTAAAAAGGCTCATGGTACCTACTCTTGCCAATTTCCGCCGGAACAGTTAGTTATACCACGTACCCCTTCTTCTATCCAATTATTCGCCACACCGGTGTACTGTTTATGTTGGGCATATTTTGGCAAGTGAAACGAACATAGCTTTTAAAAAAAGTATCAGGCAGGCAGGCAGGCAACCAACATTACGCTACAGTGTCATGTTGGTTATCCAGACCCGCTCGCCGCAGTTTCCTTGGCGCCATCTACCGGTGGAATCTACAAATTATATAGAATGCATTAGACAACCAACATTACACTAGAGACGACTAGAGTGTAATGTTGGTTGCCTAGCGAAATTTTGATTTGAGAGACAGACTGACAAATAATTTTAATTTAAAATTTTCCAGCCGCCCCTAACTTGTATAGCTCAAAAACAAACTACAGTTAATCTAAAATTCCTCCATTTCATAGTCGCAGTAGTATAATACCTACATGGTGGGTTTTTTCTCGATCTGCCAGATCTGCGGGCTACGCTTTCTTTGGGAGACGTCTGTTTCTCTGCACTGCCAGCCACTGTCGACCCCGTGATACGTGACGTCGTCGCTGGTCTGTTCTCTCCGTCCGTGCTACTCTGGGTTGCCCTTGGGGAATTCGTCCTGGGCCTGGGAGATGACCTAACAAAACAGTGACGACAATAGGGAGCAAAATTCTGATTGGTATTGTCGCCACTGTTAAATATTAAGCCACTGTGGGACAGTGACTTAACAAAGCAGTGACGACAATAGAGATTAAAATTCTGATTGGTCTATTTCGCATTTGTGATCGTTATGAAGGTTTGTTTTATTTAGAAATTATCGTTTAGAAATATTCACTCGATAAAACATCGATTTTAATTGAGAGTACGTTACTTAGGTACCTAATATCAATTATTTAGGGACACAAAATGTAATAATTTAACGTACCTACGCACTTATAATGGTGCCAAAAATGTAACCGAAAACCTTGACGTACTTCGAAAATGAATTGTAAAATGACGGATGAACGGTATTTAGCTGCGTATTCTCGCCACTGTTAAATATTAAGCCACAAACTACACTTAATCTAAAATTCCTCCATTTCATAGTCACAGTAGTACCTACCTACATGGTGGGTTTTTTCTCGATCTGCCAGATCTGCGGGCTACGCTTTCTTCGGGAGACGTCTGTTTCTCTGCACTGCCAGCCACTGTCGACCCCGTGATACATGACGTTGTCGCTGGTCTGTTGTCTCCGTCCGTGTTACTCTCTGGGTTGCCCTTGGGGAATTCGTCCCGGGCCTGGGAGATGACCTAGAAGGGTTATCGTTTAATTTAACAAATCCTGGTTCAATTTTTATTTGCAAAAAAACTTAAAAAATATACTTATTTTCCAGTTTAAATGGTAGCTGCGACCCTCCTACGGCCTGGCAAACGTTGCACGGTGTACCACCAGTAATGGAAACGTCTGTATCAAATTTCATGACCAAACAAATCCCGGATCAATTTTTATTTGCAAAAAAACTTAAGAAATATACTTATTTTCCGGTTTAAAGGGTAGCTACGACCCTCCTACAGCCTTGCAAACGTTGCACGGTATACCACCAGCTTTGGAAGGTTAATGGAAACGTCTGTTTTAAATTTCATGACCAAACAAATCCCGGATCAATTTTTATTTGCAAAAAAACTTAAGAAATATACTTATTTTCCGGTTTAAAGGGTAGCTACGACCCTCCTACAGCCTTGCAAACGTTGCACGGTATACCACCAGCTTTGGAAGGTTAATGGAAACGTCTGTATTAAATTTCATGGCCAAACAAATCCTGGTTCAATTTTTATTTGCGAAAAAACTGAAAAAATATACTTATTTTGCAGTTTAAAGGGTAGCTACGACCCTCCTACGGCCTGGCGAACGTTGCACGGTATACCACCAGCTTTGGAAGGTTAATGGAAACGTCTGTATTAAATTTCATGACCAAACAAATCCTGGATCAATTTTTATTTGCAAAAAAACTCAAAGAATATACTTACTTTCCAGTTTAAAGGATAGCTGCGACCCTCCTACGGCCTGGCAAATGTTGCACAGTGTACCACCAGCTTTGGAAGGTTAATGGAAACTATGGCCGTGTACTATGCTTAAATTTTGCCACACTGCCCGTCCTCGCCTGGCCGTGTACTATGCTTGAATTTTGCCACGCTGTCCGTCCTCGCCTGGCCGTGTACTATGCTTGAATTTTGCCACGCTGTCCGTCCTCGCCTGGCCGTGTACTATGCTTGAATTTTGCCGCGCTGTCCGTCCTCGCCTGGCCGTGTACTATGCCTGAATTTTGCCACGCTGTCCGTCCTCGTCTGGCCGTGTACTATGCTTGAATTTTGCCAAGCTGTCCGTCCTCGCCTGGCCGTGTACTATGCTTGAATTTTGCCACGCTGTCCGTCCTCGCCTGGCCGTGTACTATGCCTGAATTTTGCCACGCTGTCCGTCCTCGTCTCGCCGTGTACTATGCTTGAATTTTGCCGCGCTGTCCGTCCTCGCCTGGCCGTGTACTATGCCTGAATTTTGCCACGCTGTCCGTCCTCGACTGGCCGTGTACTATGCTTGAATTTTGCCACGCTGTCCGTCCTCGCCTGGCCGTGTACCATGCTTAAATTTTGCCACGCTGTCCGTCCTCGCCTGGCCGTGTACTATGCTTGAATTTTGCCACGCTGTCCGTCCTCGCCTGGCCGTGTACTATGCTAGAATTTTGCCCGGGCCTGGAAGATGGATGACTTAGAAGGGTTATCGTTTAATTACGAAGCAAAAGGCTTCCGTGGAGAAGTGTACGTCTATCCAAATGGTTTTTACTTTTACTTACGGTTTGTGGCGTCGTCTGTTGTAAATAAACACAACAATCGACATATTTATTTATAAGACACAGCAATGGTGGTCAAATATAAGCTCGAATAAATAATATTTTACTATAATTACCAATAAATCGGTTAGATAATCATCTGTCTCTATGAAACGGTGCAGGTCTGCTTTCATTCACAGTCGGACAGGGTGTAATATTGTAATACTTGGAATGGAATTTCCTTGGAGCCCAAACCACACCACGCAATCACGTCCCTGCTCTGGTACGTGTTTAATCCAGTCAGATTTCTTTAAGCCATACTAAACAGAATGAAGAATTAGAGCTCTAATAACTCGTCTCTTATGAGCCGACTAGTTTAAAATACTTACGTAAAATCCTTGCGCATAGGTACTCGATTTAAATATATATCTTCCAGCTTAAAGTGTCGCACACGTATTCCTTCTCGCTTTTAAGAAGAGAGGCTGCAGTAAAAAGGCTCATGGTACCTACTCTTGCCAATTTCCGCCGGAACAGTTAGTTATACCACCCCTTCTTCTTTCCAATTATTCGCCACACCGGTGTGTTGGGCATATTTTCCGGTTAAAATTACACCTCGATTGGGACAACATATTGGCGAGTTAACAAACCGAAATGAGCCAAGTATATTCCCTGCTTTTACCTATTTAGTCGAATGTCGATACCAACAGCGTTTTGGAAAATTTTTACCCCAGAACAACAACTTGTACTGTACTGTGTTGGCAACCATAACCTCAAATGATTTCATCATTCATTCATTGCGGTACCTAAAATACGCCATCAATCTTAGTATTTTTTATATATTATTTGCAACTGTATCACACCATTGCATTTTTCCTTACCTTCAGCTCTTCGAGCATCCTCTCTAGATACGTCTACTGTAAATCCTGTATTAGTGGCAGAATCAATCAAAGTAATTAACATTTTTCAAACCATACATTTGAATTTGAAACTGATTTAAAGCCAAACATAACCAACAATAATTCTTTGACATCTTTACCAAAACTGACCTTGAACAAACTTGGGTAAGATTTGCAAGTAAGCAAGAAATTAGGTAGACTTGGCGTAGGTAAGGGGGAAGTAACATAGGGCGAGTTGCTTTATTCACCGGTGGATCCATCAGATGTGTTTTATCTCGTTCTATCTCCGAGGGAATTCGTTCCGGGCCTGGGAGATGACCTAACAAAACAGTGACGACAATAGGGAGCAAAATTCTGATTGGTATTGTCGCCACTGTTAAAATATTAAGCCACTGTGGGACAGTGACTTATCAAACCAGTGACGACAATAGAGATTAAAATTCTGATTGGTCTATTTCGCATTTGCGACCGTTATGAAGGGTCGTTTTATTTTGAAATTATCGTTTAGAAATATTCACTCGATAAAACATCGATTTTAATTGAGAATACGTTACTTAGGTACCTAAAATATCAATTATTTAGGTACACAAAATGTAATAATTTAACTTACGCACTTATAATAGTGCCAAAAATATAACCGAAAACCTTGACGTACTTCGAAAATGAATAATGGTAAAATGACGGATGAACGGTATTTAGCTGCGTATTGTCACCACTGTTAAATATTAAGCCACTGTGAAGTGACCTAACAAAACAGTGACGACAATAGGGAGCAAAATTCTGATTGGTATTGTCGCCACTGTTAAATATTAAGCCACTGTGGGACAGTGACTTAACAAAGCAGTGACGACAATAGAGATTAAAATTCGGATAGGTCTATTTCGCATTTGCGACTGTTGTGAAGGTTCGTTTTATTTTAAAATTATCGTTAAGAAATATTCACTCGATGAAATATCGATTTTAATTGAGAAAACGTTACTTAGGTACCTAATATCAATTATTTAGGTACACAAAATGTAATAATTTAACGTACGCACTTATAATAGTGCCAAAAATATAACCAAAAACCTTGACGTACTTCGAAAATGAATTGTAAAATGACGGATGAACGGTATTTAGCTGCGTATTCTCGCCACTGTTAAATATTAAGCCACAAACTACACTTAATCTAAAATTCCTCCATTTCATAGTCGCAGTAGTATACCTACATGGTGGGTTTTTTCTCGATCTGCCAGATCTGCGGGCTACGCTTTCTTTGGGAGACGTCTGTTTCTCTGCACTGCCAGCCACTGTCGACCCCGTGATACGTGACGTCGTCGCTGGAATTCCTCCTGGGCCTGGGAGATGACCTAGAAGGGTTATCGTTTAATAACGAGGCAAAAGTACACCACGGGAAGGCTCCCGTGGAGAAGCGTCTATCTAAATGGTTTTTACTTTTACTTACGTTTGTGGCGTCGTCTGTTGTAAATAAATACAACAATCGACATATTTATTTATATGACACAGCAATGGTGGTCAAATATAAGCTCGAATAAATAATATTTTACTATAATTACCAATAAATCGGTTAGATAATCATCTGTCTCTATGAAACGGTGCAGGTCTGCTTTCATTCACAGTCGGACAGGGTGTAATATTGTAATACTTGGAATGGAATTTCCTTCGAGCCCAAACCACACCACGCAATCACGTCCCTGCTCTGGTACGTGTTTAATCCAGTCAGATTTCTTTAAGCCACACTAAATAGAATGAAGAATTAGAGCTCTAATAACTCGTCTCTTATGAGCCGCCTAGTTTAAAATACTTACGTAAAATCCTTGCGCATATAGGTACTCGATTTAAATATCTTCCAGCTTAAAATGTCGCACACGTATTCCTTCTCGTTTTTAAGAAGAGAGGCTGCAGTAAAAAGGCTCATGGTACCTACTCTTGCCAATTTCCGCCGGAACAGTTAGTTATACCACGTACCCCTTCTTCTATCCAATTATTCGCCACACCGGTGTATTGTTTATGTTGGGCATATTTTGGCAAGTGAAACGAACATAGCTTTTAAAAAAAGTATCAGGCAGGCAACCAACATTACGCTACAGTGTCATGTTGGTTATGCAAACCCGCTCGCCGCAGTTTCCTTGGCGCCATCTACCGGTGGAATCTACAAATTATATAGAATGCATTAGACAACCAACATTACACTAGAGACGACTAGAGTGTAATGTTGGTTGCCTAGCGAAATTTTGATTTGAGAGACAGACTGACAAATAATTTTAATTTAAAATTTTCCAGCCGCCCCTAACTTGTATAGCTCAAAAACAAACTACAGTTAATCTAAAATTCCTCCATTTCATAGTCGCAGTAGTATAATACCTACATGGTGGGTTTTTTCTCGATCTGCCAGATCTGCGGGCTACGCTTTCTTTGGGAGACGTCTGTTTCTCTGCACTGCCAGCCACTGTCGACCCCGTGATACGTGACGTCGTCGCTGGTCTGTTCTCTCCGTCCGTGCTACTCTGGGTCGCCCTTGGGGAATTCGTCCTGGGCCTGGGAGATGACCTAACAAAACAGTGACGACAATAGGGAGCAAAATTCTGATTGGTATTGTCGCCACTGTTAAATATTAAGCCACTGTGGGACAGTGACTTAACAAAGCAGTGACGACAATAGAGATTAAAATTCTGATTGGTCTATTTCGCATTTGTGATCGTTATGAAGGTTTGTTTTATTTAGAAATTATCGTTTAGAAATATTCACTCGATAAAACATCGATTTTAATTGAGAGTACGTTACTTAGGTACCTAATATCAATTATTTAGGGACACAAAATGTAATAATTTAACTTACGCACTTATAATAGTGCCAAAAATATAACCGAAAACCTTGACGTACTCGAAAGTGAATTGTTAAAATGATGGATGAACGGTATTTAGCTGCGTATTGTCGCCACTGTTAAATATTAAGCCACTGTGGAACAGAGCCCTAAACAGTGACGACAATAGGGAGCAAAATTCTGATTGGTATTGTCGCCACTGTTAAATATTAAGCCACTGTGGGACAGTGACTTAACAAAGCAGTGACGACAATAGAGATTAAAATTCTGATTGGTCTATTTCCATTTTCGACCGTTATGAAGGTTCGTTTTATTTTGAAATTATCGTTTAGAAATATTCACTCGATAAAACATCGTTTTTAATTGAGAATACGTTACTTAGGTACCTAATATCAATTATTTAGGTACACAAAATGTAATAATTTAACGTACCTACGCACTTATAATGGTGCCAAAAATATAACCGAAAACCTTGACGTACTTCGAAAATGAATAATGGTAAAATGACGGATGAACGGTATTTAGCTGCGTATTCTCGCCACTGTTAAATATTAAGCCACAAACTACACTTAATCTAAAATTCCTCCATTTCATAGTCACAGTAGTACCTACCTACATGGTGGGTTTTTTCTCGATCTGCCAGATCTGCGGGCTACGCTTTCTTCGGGAGACGTCTGTTTCTCTGCACTGCCAGCCACTGTCGACCCCGTGATACATGACGTTGTCGCTGGTCTGTTGTCTCCGTCCGTGTTACTATCTGGGTTGCCCTTGGGGAATTCGTCCCGGGCCTGGGAGATGACCTAGAAGGGTTATCGTTTAATTTAACAAATCCTGGTTCAATTTTTATTTGCAAAAAAACTTAAAAAATATACTTATTTTCCAGTTTAAATGGTAGCTGCGACCCTCCTACGGCCTGGCAAACGTTGCACGGTGTACCACCAGTAATGGAAACGTCTGTATCAAATTTCATGACCAAACAAATCCCGGATCAATTTTTATTTGCAAAAAAACTTAAGAAATATACTTATTTTCCGGTTTAAAGGGTAGCTACGACCCTCCTACAGCCTTGCAAACGTTGCACGGTATACCACCAGCTTTGGAAGGTTAATGGAAACGTCTGTATTAAATTTCATGGCCAAACAAATCCTGGTTCAATTTTTATTTGCGAAAAAACTGAAAAAATATACTTATTTTGCAGTTTAAAGGGTAGCTACGACCCTCCTACGGCCTGGCGAACGTTGCACGGTATACCACCAGCTTTGGAAGGTTAATGGAAACGTCTGTATTAAATTTCATGGCCAAACAAATCCTGGTTCAATTTTTATTTGCGAAAAAACTGAAAAAATATACTTATTTTGCAGTTTAAAGGGTAGCTACGACCCTCCTACGGCCTGGCGAACGTTGCACGGTATACCACCAGCTTTGGAAGGTTAATGGAAACGTCTGTATTAAATTTCATGACCAAACAAATCCTGGATCAATTTTTATTTGCAAAAAAACTCAAAGAATATACTTACTTTCCAGTTTAAAGGATAGCTGCGACCCTCCTACGGCCTGGCAAATGCTGCACAGTGTACCACCAGCTTTGGAAGGTTAATGGAAACTATGGCCGTGTACTATGCTTAAATTTTGCCACACTGCCCGTCCTCGCCTGGCCGTGTACTATGCTTGAATTTTGCCACGCTGTCCGTCCTCGCCTGGCCGTGTACTATGCTTGAATTTTGCCACGCTGTCCGTCCTCGCCTGGCCGTGTACTATGCTTGAATTTTGCCGCGCTGTCCGTCCTCGCCTGGCCGTGTACTATGCCTGAATTTTGCCACGCTGTCCGTCCTCGTCTGGCCGTGTACTATGCTTGAATTTTGACAAGCTGTCCGTCCTCGCCTGGCCGTGTACTATGCTTGAATTTTGCCACGCTGTCCGTCCTCGCCTGGCCGTGTACTATGCCTGAATTTTGCCACGCTGTCCGTCCTCGTCTCGCCGTGTACTATGCTTGAATTTTGCCGCGCTGTCCGTCCTCGCCTGGCCGTGTACTATGCCTGAATTTTGCCACGCTGTCCGTCCTCGTCTGGCCGTGTACTATGCTTGAATTTTGCCACGCTGTCCGTCCTCGCCTGGCCGTGTACCATGCTTAAATTTTGCCACGCTGTCCGTCCTCGCCTGGCCGTGTACTATGCTTGAATTTTGCCACGCTGTCCGTCCTCGCCTGGCCGTGTACTATGCTAGAATTTTGCCCGGGCCTGGAAGATGGATGACTTAGAAGGGTTATCGTTTAATTACGAAGCAAAAGGCTTCCGTGGAGAAGTGTACGTCTATCCAAATGGTTTTTACTTTTACTTACGGTTTGTGGCGTCGTCTGTTGTAAATAAACACAACAATCGACATATTTATTTATAAGACACAGCAATGGTGGTCAAATATAAGCTCGAATAAATAATATTTTACTATAATTACCAATAAATCGGTTAGATAATCATCTGTCTCTATGAAACGGTGCAGGTCTGCTTTCATTCACAGTCGGACAGGGTGTAATATTGTAATACTTGGAATGGAATTTCCTTGGAGCCCAAACCACACCACGCAATCACGTCCCTGCTCTGGTACGTGTTTAATCCAGTCAGATTTCTTTAAGCCATACTAAACAGAATGAAGAATTAGAGCTCTAATAACTCGTCTCTTATGAGCCGACTAGTTTAAAATACTTACGTAAAATCCTTGCGCATAGGTACTCGATTTAAATATATATCTTCCAGCTTAAAGTGTCGCACACGTATTCCTTCTCGCTTTTAAGAAGAGAGGCTGCAGTAAAAAGGCTCATGGTACCTACTCTTGCCAATTTCCGCCGGAACAGTTAGTTATACCACCCCTTCTTCTTTCCAATTATTCGCCACACCGGTGTGTTGGGCATATTTTCCGGTTAAAATTACACCTCGATTGGGACAACATATTGGCGAGTTAACAAACCGAAATGAGCCAAGTATATTCCCTGCTTTTACCTATTTAGTCGAATGTCGATACCAACAGCGTTTTGGAAAATTTTTACCCCAGAACAACAACTTGTACTGTACTGTGTTGGCAACCATAACCTCAAATGTTTTCATCATTCATTCATTGCGGTACCTAAAATACGCCATCAATCTTAGTATTTTTTATATATTATTTGCAACTGTATCACACCATTGCATTTTTCCTTACCTTCAGCTCTTCGAGCATCCTCTCTAGATACGTCTACTGTAAATCCTGTATTAGTGGCAGAATCAATCAAAGTAATTAACATTTTTCAAACCATACATTTGAATTTGAAACTGATTTAAAGCCAAACATAACCAACAATAATTCTTTGACATCTTTACCAAAACTGACCTTGAACAAACTTGGGTAAGATTTGCAAGTAAGCAAGAAATTAGGTAGACTTGGCGTAGGTAAGGGGGAAGTAACATAGGGCGAGTTGCTTTATTCACCGGTGGATCCATCAGATGTGTTTTATCTCGTTCTATCTCCGAGGGAATTCGTTCCGGGCCTGGGAGATGACCTAACAAAACAGTGACGACAATAGGGAGCAAAATTCTGATTGGTATTGTCGCCACTGTTAAAATATTAAGCCACTGTGGGACAGTGACTTATCAAACCAGTGACGACAATAGAGATTAAAATTCTGATTGGTCTATTTCGCATTTGCGACCGTTATGAAGGGTCGTTTTATTTTGAAATTATCGTTTAGAAATATTCACTCGATAAAACATCGATTTTAATTGAGAATACGTTACTTAGGTACCTAAAATATCAATTATTTAGGTACACAAAATGTAATAATTTAACTTACGCACTTATAATAGTGCCAAAAATATAACCGAAAACCTTGACGTACTTCGAAAATGAATAATGGTAAAATGACGGATGAACGGTATTTAGCTGCGTATTGTCACCACTGTTAAATATTAAGCCACTGTGAAGTGACCTAACAAAACAGTGACGACAATAGGGAGCAAAATTCTGATTGGTATTGTCGCCACTGTTAAATATTAAGCCACTGTGGGACAGTGACTTAACAAAGCAGTGACGACAATAGAGATTAAAATTCGGATAGGTCTATTTCGCATTTGCGACTGTTGTGAAGGTTCGTTTTATTTTAAAATTATCGTTAAGAAATATTCACTCGATGAAATATCGATTTTAATTGAGAAAACGTTACTTAGGTACCTAATATCAATTATTTAGGTACACAAAATGTAATAATTTAACGTACGCACTTATAATAGTGCCAAAAATATAACCAAAAACCTTGACGTACTTCGAAAATGAATTGTAAAATGACGGATGAACGGTATTTAGCTGCGTATTCTCGCCACTGTTAAATATTAAGCCACAAACTACACTTAATCTAAAATTCCTCCATTTCATAGTCGCAGTAGTATACCTACATGGTGGGTTTTTTCTCGATCTGCCAGATCTGCGGGCTACGCTTTCTTTGGGAGACGTCTGTTTCTCTGCACTGCCAGCCACTGTCGACCCCGTGATACGTGACGTCGTCGCTGGAATTCCTCCTGGGCCTGGGAGATGACCTAGAAGGGTTATCGTTTAATAACGAGGCAAAAGTACACCACGGGAAGGCTCCCGTGGAGAAGCGTCTATCTAAATGGTTTTTACTTTTACTTACGTTTGTGGCGTCGTCTGTTGTAAATAAATAGAACAATCGACATATTTATTTATATGACACAGCAATGGTGGTCAAATATAAGCTCGAATAAATAATATTTTACTATAATTACCAATAAATCGGTTAGATAATCATCTGTCTCTATGAAACGGTGCAGGTCTGCTTTCATTCACAGTCGGACAGGGTGTAATATTGTAATACTTGGAATGGAATTTCCTTCGAGCCCAAACCACACCACGCAATCACGTCCCTGCTCTGGTACGTGTTTAATCCAGTCAGATTTCTTTAAGCCACACTAAATAGAATGAAGAATTAGAGCTCTAATAACTCGTCTCTTATGAGCCGCCTAGTTTAAAATACTTACGTAAAATCCTTGCGCATATAGGTACTCGATTTAAATATCTTCCAGCTTAAAATGTCGCACACGTATTCCTTCTCGTTTTTAAGAAGAGAGGCTGCAGTAAAAAGGCTCATGGTACCTACTCTTGCCAATTTCCGCCGGAACAGTTAGTTATACCACGTACCCCTTCTTCTATCCAATTATTCGCCACACCGGTGTACTGTTTATGTTGGGCATATTTTGGCAAGTGAAACGAACATAGCTTTTAAAAAAAGTATCAGGCAGGCAACCAACATTACGCTACAGTGTCATGTTGGTTATGCAAACCCGCTCGCCGCAGTTTCCTTGGCGCCATCTACCGGTGGAATCTACAAATTATATAGAATGCATTAGACAACCAACATTACACTAGAGACGACTAGAGTGTAATGTTGGTTGCCTAGCGAAATTTTGATTTGAGAGACAGACTGACAAATAATTTTAATTTAAAATTTTCCAGCCGCCCCTAACTTGTATAGCTCAAAAACAAACTACAGTTAATCTAAAATTCCTCCATTTCATAGTCGCAGTAGTATAATACCTACATGGTGGGTTTTTTCTCGATCTGCCAGATCTGCGGGCTACGCTTTCTTTGGGAGACGTCTGTTTCTCTGCACTGCCAGCCACTGTCGACCCCGTGATACGTGACGTCGTCGCTGGTCTGTTCTCTCCGTCCGTGCTACTCTGGGTTGCCCTTGGGGAATTCGTCCTGGGCCTGGGAGATGACCTAACAAAACAGTGACGACAATAGGGAGCAAAATTCTGATTGGTATTGTCGCCACTGTTAAATATTAAGCCACTGTGGGACAGTGACTTAACAAAGCAGTGACGACAATAGAGATTAAAATTCTGATTGGTCTATTTCGCATTTGTGATCGTTATGAAGGTTTGTTTTATTTTGAAATTATCGTTTAGAAATATTCACTCGATAAAACATCGATTTTAATTGAGAGTACGTTACTTAGGTACCTAATATCAATTATTTAGGGACACAAAATGTAATAATTTAACGTACCTACGCACTTATAATGGTGCCAAAAATGTAACCGAAAACCTTGACGTACTTCGAAAATGAATTGTAAAATGACGGATGAACGGTATTTAGCTGCGTATTCTCGCCACTGTTAAATATTAAGCCACAAACTACACTTAATCTAAAATTCCTCCATTTCATAGTCACAGTAGTACCTACCTACATGGTGGGTTTTTTCTCGATCTGCCAGATCTGCGGGCTACGCTTTCTTCGGGAGACGTCTGTTTCTCTGCACTGCCAGCCACTGTCGACCCCGTGATACATGACGTTGTCGCTGGTCTGTTGTCTCCGTCCGTGTTACTCTCTGGGTTGCCCTTGGGGAATTCGTCCCGGGCCTGGGAGATGACCTAGAAGGGTTATCGTTTAATTTAACAAATCCTGGTTCAATTTTTATTTGCGAAAAAACTGAAAAAATATACTTATTTTGCAGTTTAAAGGGTAGCTACGACCCTCCTACGGCCTGGCGAACGTTGCACGGTATACCACCAGCTTTGGAAGGTTAATGGAAACGTCTGTATTAAATTTCATGACCAAACAAATCCTGGATCAATTTTTATTTGCAAAAAAACTCAAAGAATATACTTACTTTCCAGTTTAAAGGATAGCTGCGACCCTCCTACGGCCTGGCAAATGTTGCACAGTGTACCACCAGCTTTGGAAGGTTAATGGAAACTATGGCCGTGTACTATGCTTAAATTTTGCCACACTGCCCGTCCTCGCCTGGCCGTGTACTATGCTTGAATTTTGCCACGCTGTCCGTCCTCGCCTGGCCGTGTACTATGCTTGAATTTTGCCACGCTGTCCGTCCTCGCCTGGCCGTGTACTATGCTTGAATTTTGACAAGCTGTCCGTCCTCGCCTGGCCGTGTACTATGCTTGAATTTTGCCACGCTGTCCGTCCTCGCCTGGCCGTGTACTATGCCTGAATTTTGCCACGCTGTCCGTCCTCGTCTCGCCGTGTACTATGCTTGAATTTTGCCGCGCTGTCCGTCCTCGCCTGGCCGTGTACTATGCCTGAATTTTGCCACGCTGTCCGTCCTCGTCTGGCCGTGTACTATGCTTGAATTTTGCCACGCTGTCCGTCCTCGCCTGGCCGTGTACCATGCTTAAATTTTGCCACGCTGTCCGTCCTCGCCTGGCCGTGTACTATGCTTGAATTTTGCCACGCTGTCCGTCCTCGCCTGGCCGTGTACTATGCTAGAATTTTGCCCGGGCCTGGAAGATGGATGACTTAGAAGGGTTATCGTTTAATTACGAAGCAAAAGGCTTCCGTGGAGAAGTGTACGTCTATCCAAATGGTTTTTACTTTTACTTACGGTTTGTGGCGTCGTCTGTTGTAAATAAACACAACAATCGACATATTTATTTATAAGACACAGCAATGGTGGTCAAATATAAGCTCGAATAAATAATATTTTACTATAATTACCAATAAATCGGTTAGATAATCATCTGTCTCTATGAAACGGTGCAGGTCTGCTTTCATTCACAGTCGGACAGGGTGTAATATTGTAATACTTGGAATGGAATTTCCTTGGAGCCCAAACCACACCACGCAATCACGTCCCTGCTCTGGTACGTGTTTAATCCAGTCAGATTTCTTTAAGCCATACTAAACAGAATGAAGAATTAGAGCTCTAATAACTCGTCTCTTATGAGCCGACTAGTTTAAAATACTTACGTAAAATCCTTGCGCATAGGTACTCGATTTAAATATATATCTTCCAGCTTAAAGTGTCGCACACGTATTCCTTCTCGCTTTTAAGAAGAGAGGCTGCAGTAAAAAGGCTCATGGTACCTACTCTTGCCAATTTCCGCCGGAACAGTTAGTTATACCACGTACCCCTTCTTCTATCCAATTATTCGCCACACCGGTGTACTGTTTATGTTGGGCATATTTTGGCAAGTGAAACGAACATAGCTTTTAAAAAAAGTATCAGGCAGGCAACCAACATTACGCTACAGTGTCATGTTGGTTATCCAAACCCGCTCGCCGCAGTTTCCTTGGCGCCATCTACCGGTGGAATCTACAAATTATATAGAATGCATTAGACAACCAACATTACACTAGAGACGACTAGAGTGTAATGTTGGTTGCCTAGCGAAATTTTGATTTGAGAGACAGACTGACAAATAATTTTAATTTAAAATTTTCCAGCCGCCCCTAACTTGTATAGCTCAAAAACAAACTACAGTTAATCTAAAATTCCTCCATTTCATAGTCGCAGTAGTATAATACCTACATGGTGGGTTTTTTCTCGATCTGCCAGATCTGCGGGCTACGCTTTCTTTGGGAGACGTCTGTTTCTCTGCACTGCCAGCCACTGTCGACCCCGTGATACGTGACGTCGTCGCTGGTCTGTTCTCTCCGTCCGTGCTACTCTGGGTTGCCCTTGGGGAATTCGTCCTGGGCCTGGGAGATGACCTAACAAAACAGTGACGACAATAGGGAGCAAAATTCTGATTGGTATTGTCGCCACTGTTAAATATTAAGCCACTGTGGGACAGTGACTTAACAAAGCAGTGACGACAATAGAGATTAAAATTCTGATTGGTCTATTTCGCATTTGTGATCGTTATGAAGGTTTGTTTTATTTTGAAATTATCGTTTAGAAATATTCACTCGATAAAACATCGATTTTAATTGAGAGTACGTTACTTAGGTACCTAATATCAATTATTTAGGGACACAAAATGTAATAATTTAACGTACCTACGCACTTATAATGGTGCCAAAAATGTAACCGAAAACCTTGACGTACTTCGAAAATGAATTGTAAAATGACGGATGAACGGTATTTAGCTGCGTATTCTCGCCACTGTTAAATATTAAGCCACAAACTACACTTAATCTAAAATTCCTCCATTTCATAGTCACAGTAGTACCTACCTACATGGTGGGTTTTTTCTCGATCTGCCAGATCTGCGGGCTACGCTTTCTTCGGGAGACGTCTGTTTCTCTGCACTGCCAGCCACTGTCGACCCCGTGATACATGACGTTGTCGCTGGTCTGTTGTCTCCGTCCGTGTTACTCTCTGGGTTGCCCTTGGGGAATTCGTCCCGGGCCTGGGAGATGACCTAGAAGGGTTATCGTTTAATTTAACAAATCCTGGTTCAATTTTTATTTGCGAAAAAACTGAAAAAATATACTTATTTTGCAGTTTAAAGGGTAGCTACGACCCTCCTACGGCCTGGCGAACGTTGCACGGTATACCACCAGCTTTGGAAGGTTAATGGAAACGTCTGTATTAAATTTCATGACCAAACAAATCCTGGATCAATTTTTATTTGCAAAAAAACTCAAAGAATATACTTACTTTCCAGTTTAAAGGATAGCTGCGACCCTCCTACGGCCTGGCAAATGTTGCACAGTGTACCACCAGCTTTGGAAGGTTAATGGAAACTATGGCCGTGTACTATGCTTAAATTTTGCCACACTGCCCGTCCTCGCCTGGCCGTGTACTATGCTTGAATTTTGCCACGCTGTCCGTCCTCGCCTGGCCGTGTACTATGCTTGAATTTTGCCACGCTGTCCGTCCTCGCCTGGCCGTGTACTATGCTTGAATTTTGCCGCGCTGTCCGTCCTCGCCTGGCCGTGTACTATGCCTGAATTTTGCCACGCTGTCCGTCCTCGTCTGGCCGTGTACTATGCTTGAATTTTGACAAGCTGTCCGTCCTCGCCTGGCCGTGTACTATGCTTGAATTTTGCCACGCTGTCCGTCCTCGCCTGGCCGTGTACTATGCCTGAATTTTGCCACGCTGTCCGTCCTCGTCTCGCCGTGTACTATGCTTGAATTTTGCCGCGCTGTCCGTCCTCGCCTGGCCGTGTACTATGCCTGAATTTTGCCACGCTGTCCGTCCTCGTCTGGCCGTGTACTATGCTTGAATTTTGCCACGCTGTCCGTCCTCGCCTGGCCGTGTACCATGCTTAAATTTTGCCACGCTGTCCGTCCTCGCCTGGCCGTGTACTATGCTTGAATTTTGCCACGCTGTCCGTCCTCGCCTGGCCGTGTACTATGCTAGAATTTTGCCCGGGCCTGGAAGATGGATGACTTAGAAGGGTTATCGTTTAATTACGAAGCAAAAGGCTTCCGTGGAGAAGTGTACGTCTATCCAAATGGTTTTTACTTTTACTTACGGTTTGTGGCGTCGTCTGTTGTAAATAAACACAACAATCGACATATTTATTTATAAGACACAGCAATGGTGGTCAAATATAAGCTCGAATAAATAATATTTTACTATAATTACCAATAAATCGGTTAGATAATCATCTGTCTCTATGAAACGGTGCAGGTCTGCTTTCATTCACAGTCGGACAGGGTGTAATATTGTAATACTTGGAATGGAATTTCCTTGGAGCCCAAACCACACCACGCAATCACGTCCCTGCTCTGGTACGTGTTTAATCCAGTCAGATTTCTTTAAGCCATACTAAACAGAATGAAGAATTAGAGCTCTAATAACTCGTCTCTTATGAGCCGACTAGTTTAAAATACTTACGTAAAATCCTTGCGCATAGGTACTCGATTTAAATATATATCTTCCAGCTTAAAGTGTCGCACACGTATTCCTTCTCGCTTTTAAGAAGAGAGGCTGCAGTAAAAAGGCTCATGGTACCTACTCTTGCCAATTTCCGCCGGAACAGTTAGTTATACCACGTACCCCTTCTTCTATCCAATTATTCGCCACACCGGTGTACTGTTTATGTTGGGCATATTTTGGCAAGTGAAACGAACATAGCTTTTAAAAAAAGTATCAGGCAGGCAACCAACATTACGCTACAGTGTCATGTTGGTTATCCAAACCCGCTCGCCGCAGTTTCCTTGGCGCCATCTACCGGTGGAATCTACAAATTATATAGAATGCATTAGACAACCAACATTACACTAGAGACGACTAGAGTGTAATGTTGGTTGCCTAGCGAAATTTTGATTTGAGAGACAGACTGACAAATAATTTTAATTTAAAATTTTCCAGCCGCCCCTAACTTGTATAGCTCAAAAACAAACTACAGTTAATCTAAAATTCCTCCATTTCATAGTCGCAGTAGTATAATACCTACATGGTGGGTTTTTTCTCGATCTGCCAGATCTGCGGGCTACGCTTTCTTTGGGAGACGTCTGTTTCTCTGCACTGCCAGCCACTGTCGACCCCGTGATACGTGACGTCGTCGCTGGTCTGTTCTCTCCGTCCGTGCTACTCTGGGTTGCCCTTGGGGAATTCGTCCTGGGCCTGGGAGATGACCTAACAAAACAGTGACGACAATAGGGAGCAAAATTCTGATTGGTATTGTCGCCACTGTTAAATATTAAGCCACTGTGGGACAGTGACTTAACAAAGCAGTGACGACAATAGAGATTAAAATTCTGATTGGTCTATTTCGCATTTGTGATCGTTATGAAGGTTTGTTTTATTTTGAAATTATCGTTTAGAAATATTCACTCGATAAAACATCGATTTTAATTGAGAGTACGTTACTTAGGTACCTAATATCAATTATTTAGGGACACAAAATGTAATAATTTAACTTACGCACTTATAATAGTGCCAAAAATATAACCGAAAACCTTGACGTACTCGAAAGTGAATTGTTAAAATGATGGATGAACGGTATTTAGCTGCGTATTGTCGCCACTGTTAAATATTAAGCCACTGTGGAACAGAGCCCTAAACAGTGACGACAATAGGGAGCAAAATTCTGATTGGTATTGTCGCCACTGTTAAATATTAAGCCACTGTGGGACAGTGACTTAACAAAGCAGTGACGACAATAGAGATTAAAATTCTGATTGGTCTATTTCGCATTTGTGATCGTTATGAAGGTTTGTTTTATTTTGAAATTATCGTTTAGAAATATTCACTCGATAAAACATCGATTTTAATTGAGAGTACGTTACTTAGGTAACTAATATCAATTATTTAGGGACACAAAATGTAATAATTTAACTTACGCACTTATAATAGTGCCAAAAATATAACCGAAAACCTTGACGTACTCGAAAGTGAATTGTTAAAATGATGGATGAACGGTATTTAGCTGCGTATTGTCGCCACTGTTAAATATTAAGCCACTGTGGAACAGAGCCCTAAAGAGTGACGACAATAGGGAGCAAAATTCTGATTGGTATTGTCGCCACTGTTAAATATTAAGCCACTGTGGGACAGTGACTTAACAAAGCAGTGACGACAATAGAGATTAAAATTCTGATTGGTCTATTTCCATTTTCGACCGTTATGAAGGTTCGTTTTATTTTGAAATTATCGTTTAGAAATATTCACTCGATAAAACATCGTTTTTAATTGAGAATACGTTACTTAGGTACCTAATATCAATTATTTAGGTACACAAAATGTAATAATTTAACGTACCTACGCACTTATAATGGTGCCAAAAATATAACCGAAAACCTTGACGTACTTCGAAAATGAATAATGGTAAAATGACGGATGAACGGTATTTAGCTGCGTATTCTCGCCACTGTTAAATATTAAGCCACAAACTACACTTAATCTAAAATTCCTCCATTTCATAGTCACAGTAGTACCTACCTACATGGTGGGTTTTTTCTCGATCTGCCAGATCTGCGGGCTACGCTTTCTTCGGGAGACGTCTGTTTCTCTGCACTGCCAGCCACTGTCGACCCCGTGATACATGACGTTGTCGCTGGTCTGTTGTCTCCGTCCGTGTTACTCTCTGGGTTGCCCTTGGGGAATTCGTCCCGGGCCTGGGAGATGACCTAGAAGGGTTATCGTTTAATTTAACAAATCCTGGTTCAATTTTTATTTGCAAAAAAACTTAAAAAATATACTTATTTTCCAGTTTAAATGGTAGCTGCGACCCTCCTACGGCCTGGCAAACGTTGCACGGTGTACCACCAGTAATGGAAACGTCTGTATCAAATTTCATGACCAAACAAATCCCGGATCAATTTTTATTTGCAAAAAAACTTAAGAAATATACTTATTTTCCGGTTTAAAGGGTAGCTACGACCCTCCTACAGCCTTGCAAACGTTGCACGGTATACCACCAGCTTTGGAAGGTTAATGGAAACGTCTGTTTTAAATTTCATGACCAAACAAATCCCGGATCAATTTTTATTTGCAAAAAAACTTAAGAAATATACTTATTTTCCGGTTTAAAGGGTAGCTACGACCCTCCTACAGCCTTGCAAACGTTGCACGGTATACCACCAGCTTTGGAAGGTTAATGGAAACGTCTGTATTAAATTTCATGGCCAAACAAATCCTGGTTCAATTTTTATTTGCGAAAAAACTGAAAAAATATACTTATTTTGCAGTTTAAAGGGTAGCTATGACCCTCCTACGGCCTGGCGAACGTTGCACGGTATACCACCAGCTTTGGAAGGTTAATGGAAACGTCTGTATTAAATTTCATGACCAAACAAATCCTGGATCAATTTTTATTTGCAAAAAAACTCAAAGAATATACTTACTTTCCAGTTTAAAGGATAGCTGCGACCCTCCTACGGCCTGGCAAATGTTGCACAGTGTACCACCAGCTTTGGAAGGTTAATGGAAACTATGGCCGTGTACTATGCTTAAATTTTGCCACACTGCCCGTCCTCGCCTGGCCGTGTACTATGCTTGAATTTTGCCACGCTGTCCGTCCTCGCCTGGCCGTGTACTATGCTTGAATTTTGCCACGCTGTCCGTCCTCGCCTGGCCGTGTACTATGCTTGAATTTTGCCACGCTGTCCGTCCTCGCCTGGCCGTGTACTATGCTTGAATTTTGCCGCGCTGTCCGTCCTCGCCTGGCCGTGTACTATGCCTGAATTTTGCCACGCTGTCCGTCCTCGTCTGGCCGTGTACTATGCTTGAATTTTGCCAAGCTGTCCGTCCTCGCCTGGCCGTGTACTATGCTTGAATTTTGCCACGCTGTCCGTCCTCGCCTGGCCGTGTACTATGCCTGAATTTTGCCACGCTGTCCGTCCTCGTCTCGCCGTGTACTATGCTTGAATTTTGCCGCGCTGTCCGTCCTCGCCTGGCCGTGTACTATGCCTGAATTTTGCCACGCTGTCCGTCCTCGTCTGGCCGTGTACTATGCTTGAATTTTGCCACGCTGTCCGTCCTCGCCTGGCCGTGTACCATGCTTAAATTTTGCCACGCTGTCCGTCCTCGCCTGGCCGTGTACTATGCTTGAATTTTGCCACGCTGTCCGTCCTCGCCTGGCCGTGTACTATGCTAGAATTTTGCCCGGGCCTGGAAGATGGATGACTTAGAAGGGTTATCGTTTAATTACGAAGCAAAAGGCTTCCGTGGAGAAGTGTACGTCTATCCAAATGGTTTTTACTTTTACTTACGGTTTGTGGCGTCGTCTGTTGTAAATAAACACAACAATCGACATATTTATTTATAAGACACAGCAATGGTGGTCAAATATAAGCTCGAATAAATAATATTTTACTATAATTACCAATAAATCGGTTAGATAATCATCTGTCTCTATGAAACGGTGCAGGTCTGCTTTCATTCACAGTCGGACAGGGTGTAATATTGTAATACTTGGAATGGAATTTCCTTGGAGCCCAAACCACACCACGCAATCACGTCCCTGCTCTGGTACGTGTTTAATCCAGTCAGATTTCTTTAAGCCATACTAAACAGAATGAAGAATTAGAGCTCTAATAACTCGTCTCTTATGAGCCGACTAGTTTAAAATACTTACGTAAAATCCTTGCGCATAGGTACTCGATTTAAATATATATCTTCCAGCTTAAAGTGTCGCACACGTATTCCTTCTCGCTTTTAAGAAGAGAGGCTGCAGTAAAAAGGCTCATGGTACCTACTCTTGCCAATTTCCGCCGGAACAGTTAGTTATACCACCCCTTCTTCTTTCCAATTATTCGCCACACCGGTGTGTTGGGCATATTTTCCGGTTAAAATTACACCTCGATTGGGACAACATATTGGCGAGTTAACAAACCGAAATGAGCCAAGTATATTCCCTGCTTTTACCTATTTAGTCGAATGTCGATACCAACAGCGTTTTGGAAAATTTTTACCCCAGAACAACAACTTGTACTGTACTGTGTTGGCAACCATAACCTCAAATGTTTTCATCATTCATTCATTGCGGTACCTAAAATACGCCATCAATCTTAGTATTTTTTATATATTATTTGCAACTGTATCACACCATTGCATTTTTCCTTACCTTCAGCTCTTCGAGCATCCTCTCTAGATACGTCTACTGTAAATCCTGTATTAGTGGCAGAATCAATCAAAGTAATTAACATTTTTCAAACCATACATTTGAATTTGAAACTGATTTAAAGCCAAACATAACCAACAATAATTCTTTGACATCTTTACCAAAACTGACCTTGAACAAACTTGGGTAAGATTTGCAAGTAAGCAAGAAATTAGGTAGACTTGGCGTAGGTAAGGGGGAAGTAACATAGGGCGAGTTGCTTTATTCACCGGTGGATCCATCAGATGTGTTTTATCTCGTTCTATCTCCGAGGGAATTCGTTCCGGGCCTGGGAGATGACCTAACAAAACAGTGACGACAATAGGGAGCAAAATTCTGATTGGTATTGTCGCCACTGTTAAAATATTAAGCCACTGTGGGACAGTGACTTATCAAACCAGTGACGACAATAGAGATTAAAATTCTGATTGGTCTATTTCGCATTTGCGACCGTTATGAAGGGTCGTTTTATTTTGAAATTATCGTTTAGAAATATTCACTCGATAAAACATCGATTTTAATTGAGAATACGTTACTTAGGTACCTAAAATATCAATTATTTAGGTACACAAAATGTAATAATTTAACTTACGCACTTATAATAGTGCCAAAAATATAACCGAAAACCTTGACGTACTTCGAAAATGAATAATGGTAAAATGACGGATGAACGGTATTTAGCTGCGTATTGTCACCACTGTTAAATATTAAGCCACTGTGAAGTGACCTAACAAAACAGTGACGACAATAGGGAGCAAAATTCTGATTGGTATTGTCGCCACTGTTAAATATTAAGCCACTGTGGGACAGTGACTTAACAAAGCAGTGACGACAATAGAGATTAAAATTCGGATAGGTCTATTTCGCATTTGCGACTGTTGTGAAGGTTCGTTTTATTTTAAAATTATCGTTAAGAAATATTCACTCGATGAAATATCGATTTTAATTGAGAAAACGTTACTTAGGTACCTAATATCAATTATTTAGGTACACAAAATGTAATAATTTAACGTACGCACTTATAATAGTGCCAAAAATATAACCAAAAACCTTGACGTACTTCGAAAATGAATTGTAAAATGACGGATGAACGGTATTTAGCTGCGTATTCTCGCCACTGTTAAATATTAAGCCACAAACTACACTTAATCTAAAATTCCTCCATTTCATAGTCGCAGTAGTATACCTACATGGTGGGTTTTTTCTCGATCTGCCAGATCTGCGGGCTACGCTTTCTTTGGGAGACGTCTGTTTCTCTGCACTGCCAGCCACTGTCGACCCCGTGATACGTGACGTCGTCGCTGGAATTCCTCCTGGGCCTGGGAGATGACCTAGAAGGGTTATCGTTTAATAACGAGGCAAAAGTACACCACGGGAAGGCTCCCGTGGAGAAGCGTCTATCTAAATGGTTTTTACTTTTACTTACGTTTGTGGCGTCGTCTGTTGTAAATAAATACAACAATCGACATATTTATTTATATGACACAGCAATGGTGGTCAAATATAAGCTCGAATAAATAATATTTTACTATAATTACCAATAAATCGGTTAGATAATCATCTGTCTCTATGAAACGGTGCAGGTCTGCTTTCATTCACAGTCGGACAGGGTGTCATATTGTAATACTTGGAATGGAATTTCCTTCGAGCCCAAACCACACCACGCAATCACGTCCCTGCTCTGGTACGTGTTTAATCCAGTCAGATTTCTTTAAGCCACACTAAATAGAATGAAGAATTAGAGCTCTAATAACTCGTCTCTTATGAGCCGCCTAGTTTAAAATACTTACGTAAAATCCTTGCGCATATAGGTACTCGATTTAAATATCTTCCAGCTTAAAATGTCGCACACGTATTCCTTCTCGTTTTTAAGAAGAGAGGCTGCAGTAAAAAGGCTCATGGTACCTACTCTTGCCAATTTCCGCCGGAACAGTTAATTATACCACGTACCCCTTCTTCTATCCAATTATTCGCCACACCGGTGTACTGTTTATGTTGGGCATATTTTGGCAAGTGAAACGAACATAGCTTTTAAAAAAAGTATCAGGCAGGCAGGCAGGCAACCAACATTACGCTACAGTGTCATGTTGGTTATCCAAACCCGCTCGCCGCAGTTTCCTTGGCGCCATCTACCGGTGGAATCTACAAATTATATAGAATGCATTAGGCAACCAACATTACACTAGAGACGACTAGAGTGTAATGTTGGTTGCCTAGCGAAATTTTGATTTGAGAGACAGACTGACAAATAATTTTAATTTAAAATTTTCCAGCCGCCCCTAACTTGTATAGCTCAAAAACAAACTACAGTTAATCTAAAATTCCTCCATTTCATAGTCGCAGTAGTATAATACCTACATGGTGGGTTTTTTCTCGATCTGCCAGATCTGCGGGCTACGCTTTCTTTGGGAGACGTCTGTTTCTCTGCACTGCCAGCCACTGTCGACCCCGTGATACGTGACGTCGTCGCTGGTCTGTTCTCTCCGTCCGTGCTACTCTGGGTTGCCCTTGGGGAATTCGTCCTGGGCCTGGGAGATGACCTAACAAAACAGTGACGACAATAGGGAGCAAAATTCTGATTGGTATTGTCGCCACTGTTAAATATTAAGCCACTGTGGGACAGTGACTTAACAAAGCAGTGACGACAATAGAGATTAAAATTCTGATTGGTCTATTTCGCATTTGTGATCGTTATGAAGGTTTGTTTTATTTTGAAATTATCGTTTAGAAATATTCACTCGATAAAACATCGATTTTAATTGAGAGTACGTTACTTAGGTACCTAATATCAATTATTTAGGTACACAAAATGTAATAATTTAACGTACCTACGCACTTATAATGGTGCCAAAAATATAACCGAAAACCTTGACGTACTCGAAAGTGAATTGTTAAAATGATGGATGAACGGTATTTAGCTGCGTATTGTCGCCACTGTTAAATATTAAGCCACTGTGGAACAGAGCCCTAAACAGTGACGACAATAGGGAGCAAAATTCTGATTGGTATTGTCGCCACTGTTAAATATTAAGCCACTGTGGGACAGTGACTTAACAAAGCAGTGACGACAATAGAGATTAAAATTCTGATTGGTCTATTTCCATTTTCGACCGTTATGAAGGTTCGTTTTATTTTGAAATTATCGTTTAGAAATATTCACTCGATAAAACATCGTTTTTAATTGAGAATACGTTACTTAGGTACCTAATATCAATTATTTAGGTACACAAAATGTAATAATTTAACGTACCTACGCACTTATAATGGTGCCAAAAATATAACCGAAAACCTTGACGTACTTCGAAAATGAATAATGGTAAAATGACGGATGAACGGTATTTAGCTGCGTATTCTCGCCACTGTTAAATATTAAGCCACAAACTACACTTAATCTAAAATTCCTCCATTTCATAGTCACAGTAGTACCTACCTACATGGTGGGTTTTTTCTCGATCTGCCAGATCTGCGGGCTACGCTTTCTTCGGGAGACGTCTGTTTCTCTGCACTGCCAGCCACTGTCGACCCTGTGATACATGACGTTGTCGCTGGTCTGTTGTCTCCGTCCGTGTTACTATCTGGGTTGCCCTTGGGGAATTCGTCCCGGGCCTGGGAGATGACCTAGAAGGGTTATCGTTTAATTTAACAAATCCTGGTTCAATTTTTATTTGCAAAAAAACTTAAAAAATATACTTATTTTCCAGTTTAAATGGTAGCTGCGACCCTCCTACGGCCTGGCAAACGTTGCACGGTGTACCACCAGTAATGGAAACGTCTGTATCAAATTTCATGACCAAACAAATCCCGGATCAATTTTTATTTGCAAAAAAACTTAAGAAATATACTTATTTTCCGGTTTAAAGGGTAGCTACGACCCTCCTACAGCCTTGCAAACGTTGCACGGTATACCACCAGCTTTGGAAGGTTAATGGAAACGTCTGTATTAAATTTCATGGCCAAACAAATCCTGGTTCAATTTTTATTTGCGAAAAAACTGAAAAAATATACTTATTTTGCAGTTTAAAGGGTAGCTACGACCCTCCTACGGCCTGGCGAACGTTGCACGGTATACCACCAGCTTTGGAAGGTTAATGGAAACGTCTGTATTAAATTTCATGGCCAAACAAATCCTGGTTCAATTTTTATTTGCAAAAAAACTGAAAAAATATACTTATTTTGCAGTTTAAAGGGTAGCTACGACCCTCCTACGGCCTGGCGAACGTTGCACGGTATACCACCAGCTTTGGAAGGTTAATGGAAACGTCTGTATTAAATTTCATGACCAAACAAATCCTGGATCAATTTTTATTTGCAAAAAAACTCAAAGAATATACTTACTTTCCAGTTTAAAGGATAGCTGCGACCCTCCTACGGCCTGGCAAATGTTGCACAGTGTACCACCAGCTTTGGAAGGTTAATGGAAACTATGGCCGTGTACTATGCTTAAATTTTGCCACACTGCCCGTCCTCGCCTGGCCGTGTACTATGCTTGAATTTTGCCACGCTGTCCGTCCTCGCCTGGCCGTGTACTATGCTTGAATTTTGCCACGCTGTCCGTCCTCGCCTGGCCGTGTACTATGCTTGAATTTTGCCACGCTGTCCGTCCTCGCCTGGCCGTGTACTATGCTTGAATTTTGCCGCGCTGTCCGTCCTCGCCTGGCCGTGTACTATGCCTGAATTTTGCCACGCTGTCCGTCCTCGTCTGGCCGTGTACTATGCTTGAATTTTGCCAAGCTGTCCGTCCTCGCCTGGCCGTGTACTATGCTTGAATTTTGCCACGCTGTCCGTCCTCGCCTGGCCGTGTACTATGCCTGAATTTTGCCACGCTGTCCGTCCTCGTCTCGCCGTGTACTATGCTTGAATTTTGCCGCGCTGTCCGTCCTCGCCTGGCCGTGTACTATGCCTGAATTTTGCCACGCTGTCCGTCCTCGACTGGCCGTGTACTATGCTTGAATTTTGCCACGCTGTCCGTCCTCGCCTGGCCGTGTACCATGCTTAAATTTTGCCACGCTGTCCGTCCTCGCCTGGCCGTGTACTATGCTTGAATTTTGCCACGCTGTCCGTCCTCGCCTGGCCGTGTACTATGCTAGAATTTTGCCCGGGCCTGGAAGATGGATGACTTAGAAGGGTTATCGTTTAATTACGAAGCAAAAGGCTTCCGTGGAGAAGTGTACGTCTATCCAAATGGTTTTTACTTTTACTTACGGTTTGTGGCGTCGTCTGTTGTAAATAAACACAACAATCGACATATATATATATTTATATATTTATTTATAAGACACAGCAATGGTGGTCAAATATAAGCTCGAATAAATAATATTTTACTATAATTACCAATAAATCGGTTAGATAATCATCTGTCTCTATGAAACGGTGCAGGTCTGCTTTCATTCACAGTCGGACAGGGTGTAATATTGTAATACTTGGAATGGAATTTCCTTGGAGCCCAAACCACACCACGCAATCACGTCCCTGCTCTGGTACGTGTTTAATCCAGTCAGATTTCTTTAAGCCATACTAAACAGAATGAAGAATTAGAGCTCTAATAACTCGTCTCTTATGAGCCGACTAGTTTAAAATACTTACGTAAAATCCTTGCGCATAGGTACTCGATTTAAATATATATCTTCCAGCTTAAAGTGTCGCACACGTATTCCTTCTCGCTTTTAAGAAGAGAGGCTGCAGTAAAAAGGCTCATGGTACCTACTCTTGCCAATTTCCGCCGGAACAGTTAGTTATACCACCCCTTCTTCTTTCCAATTATTCGCCACACCGGTGTGTTGGGCATATTTTCCGGTTAAAATTACACCTCGATTGGGACAACATATTGGCGAGTTAACAAACCGAAATGAGCCAAGTATATTCCCTGCTTTTACCTATTTAGTCGAATGTCGATACCAACAGCGTTTTGGAAAATTTTTACCCCAGAACAACAACTTGTACTGTACTGTGTTGGCAACCATAACCTCAAATGTTTTCATCATTCATTCATTGCGGTACCTAAAATACGCCATCAATCTTAGTATTTTTTATATATTATTTGCAACTGTATCACACCATTGCATTTTTCCTTACCTTCAGCTCTTCGAGCATCCTCTCTAGATACGTCTACTGTAAATCCTGTATTAGTGGCAGAATCAATCAAAGTAATTAACATTTTTCAAACCATACATTTGAATTTGAAACTGATTTAAAGCCAAACATAACCAACAATAATTCTTTGACATCTTGACCAAAACTGACCTTGAACAAACTTGGGTAAGATTTGCAAGTAAGCAAGAAATTAGGTAGACTTGGCGTAGGTAAGGGGGAAGTAACATAGGGCGAGTTGCTTTATTCACCGGTGGATCCATCAGATGTGTTTTATCTCGTTCTATCTCCGAGGGAATTCGTTCCGGGCCTGGGAGATGACCTAACAAAACAGTGACGACAATAGGGAGCAAAATTCTGATTGGTATTGTCGCCACTGTTAAAATATTAAGCCACTGTGGGACAGTGACTTAACAAACCAGTGACGACAATAGAGATTAAAATTCTGATTGGTCTATTTCGCATTTGCGACCGTTATGAAGGTTCGTTTTATTTTGAAATTATCCTTTAGAAATATTCACTCGATAAAACATCGATTTTAATTGAGAATACGTTACTTAGGTACCTAATATCAATTATTTAGGTACACAAAATGTAATAATTTAACTTACGCACTTATAATAGTGCCAAAAATATAACCGAAAACCTTGACGTACTTCGAAAATGAATAATGGTAAAATGACGGATGAACGGTATTTAGCTGCGTATTGTCACCACTGTTAAATATTAAGCCACTGTGAAGTGACCTAACAAAACAGTGACGACAATAGGGAGCAAAATTCTGATTGGTATTGTCGCCACTGTTAAATATTAAGCCACTGTGGGACAGTGACTTAACAAAGCAGTGACGACAATAGAGATTAAAATTCGGATAGGTCTATTTCGCATTTGCGACTGTTGTGAAGGTTCGTTTTATTTTAAAATTATCGTTAAGAAATATTCACTCGATGAAATATCGATTTTAATTGAGAAAACGTTACTTAGGTACCTAATATCAATTATTTAGGTACACAAAATGTAATAATTTAACGTACGCACTTATAATAGTGCCAAAAATATAACCAAAAACCTTGACGTACTTCGAAAATGAATTGTAAAATGACGGATGAACGGTATTTAGCTGCGTATTCTCGCCACTGTTAAATATTAAGCCACAAACTACACTTAATCTAAAATTCCTCCATTTCATAGTCGCAGTAGTATACCTACATGGTGGGTTTTTTCTCGATCTGCCAGATCTGCGGGCTACGCTTTCTTTGGGAGACGTCTGTTTCTCTGCACTGCCAGCCACTGTCGACCCCGTGATACGTGACGTCGTCGCTGGAATTCCTCCTGGGCCTGGGAGATGACCTAGAAGGGTTATCGTTTAATAACGAGGCAAAAGTACACCACGGGAAGGCTCCCGTGGAGAAGCGTCTATCTAAATGGTTTTTACTTTTACTTACGTTTGTGGCGTCGTCTGTTGTAAATAAATACAACAATCGACATATTTATTTATATGACACAGCAATGGTGGTCAAATATAAGCTCGAATAAATAATATTTTACTATAATTACCAATAAATCGGTTAGATAATCATCTGTCTCTATGAAACGGTGCAGGTCTGCTTTCATTCACAGTCGGACAGGGTGTAATATTGTAATACTTGGAATGGAATTTCCTTCGAGCCCAAACCACACCACGCAATCACGTCCCTGCTCTGGTATGTGTTTAATCCAGTCAGATTTCTTTAAGCCACACTAAATAGAATGAAGATTTAGAGCTCTAATAACTCGTCTCTTATGAGCCGCCTAGTTTAAAATACTTACGTAAAATCCTTGCGCATATAGGTACTCGATTTAAATATCTTCCAGCTTAAAATGTCGCACACGTATTCCTTCTCGTTTTTAAGAAGAGAGGCTGCAGTAAAAAGGCTCATGGTACCTACTCTTGCCAATTTCCGCCGGAACAGTTAGTTATACCACGTACCCCTTCTTCTATCCAATTATTCGCCACACCGGTGTACTGTTTATGTTGGGCATATTTTGGCAAGTGAAACGAACATAGCTTTTAAAAAAAGTATCAGGCAGGCAGGCAGGCAACCAACAGTACGCTACAGTGTCATGTTGGTTATCCAAACCCGCTCGCCGCAGTTTCCTTGGCGCCATCTACCGGTGGAATCTACAAATTATATAGAATGCATTAGACAACCAACATTACACTAGAGACGACTAGAGTGTAATGTTGGTTGCCTAGCGAAATTTTGATTTGAGAGACAGACTGACAAATAATTTTAATTTAAAATTTTCCAGCCGCCCCTAACTTGTATAGCTCAAAAACAAACTACAGTTAATCTAAAATTCCTCCATTTCATAGTCGCAGTAGTATAATACCTACATGGTGGGTTTTTTCTCGATCTGCCAGATCTGCGGGCTACGCTTTCTTTGGGAGACGTCTGTTTCTCTGCACTGCCAGCCACTGTCGACCCCGTGATACGTGACGTCGTCGCTGGTCTGTTCTCTCCGTCCGTGCTACTCTGGGTTGCCCTTGGGGAATTCGTCCTGGGCCTGGGAGATGACCTAACAAAACAGTGACGACAATAGGGAGCAAAATTCTGATTGGTATTGTCACCACTGTTAAATATTAAGCCACTGTGGGACAGTGACTTAACAAAGCAGTGACGACAATAGAGATTAAAATTCTGATTGGTCTATTTCGCATTTGTGATCGTTATGAAGGTTTGTTTTATTTTGAAATTATCGTTTAGAAATATTCACTCGATAAAACATCGATTTTAATTGAGAGTACGTTACTTAGGTACCTAATATCAATTATTTAGGGACACAAAATGTAATAATTTAACTTACGCACTTATAATAGTGCCAAAAATATAACCGAAAACCTTGACGTACTCGAAAGTGAATTGTTAAAATGATGGATGAACGATATTTAGCTGCGTATTGTCGCCACTGTTAAATATTAAGCCACTGTGGAACAGAGCCCTAAACAGTGACGACAATAGGGAGCAAAATTCTGATTGGTATTGTCGCCACTGTTAAATATTAAGCCACTGTGGGACAGTGACTTAACAAAGCAGTGACGACAATAGAGTTTAAAATTCTGATTGGTCTATTTCCATTTTCGACCGTTATGAAGGTTCGTTTTATTTTGAAATTATCGTTTAGAAATATTCACTCGATAAAACATCGTTTTTAATTGAGAATACGTTACTTAGGTACCTAATATCAATTATTTAGGTACACAAAATGTAATAATTTAACGTACCTACGCACTTATAATGGTGCCAAAATTACTTCGAAAATGAATTGTAAAATGACGGATGAACGGTATTTAGCTCCGTATTCTCGCCACTGTTAAATATTAAGCCACAAACTACACTTAATCTAAAATTCCTCCATTTCATAGTCACAGTAGTACCTACCTACATGGTGGGTTTTTTCTCGATCTGCCAGATCTGCGGGCTACGCTTTCTTCGGGAGACGTCTGTTTCTCTGCACTGCCAGCCACTGTCGACCCCGTGATACATGACGTTGTCGCTGGTCTGTTGTCTCCGTCCGTGTTACTCTCTGGGTTGCCCTTGGGGAATTCGTCCCGGACCTGGGAGATGACCTAGAAGGGTTATCGTTTAATTTAACAAATCCTGGTTCAATTTTTATTTGCAAAAAAACTTAAAAAATATACTTATTTTCCAGTTTAAATGGTAGCTGCGACCCTCCTACGGCCTGGCAAACGTTGCACGGTGTACCACCAGTAATGGAAACGTCTGTATCAAATTTCATGACCAAACAAATCCCGGATCAATTTTTATTTGCAAAAAAACTTAAGAAATATACTTATTTTCCGGTTTAAAGGGTAGCTACGACCCTCCTACAGCCTTGCAAACGTTGCACGGTATACCACCAGCTTTGGAAGGTTAATGGAAACGTCTGTTTTAAATTTCATGACCAAACAAATCCCGGATCAATTTTTATTTGCAAAAAAACTTAAGAAATATACTTATTTTCCGGTTTAAAGGGTAGCTACGACCCTCCTACAGCCTTGCAAACGTTGCACGGTATACCACCAGCTTTGGAAGGTTAATGGAAACGTCTGTATTAAATTTCATGGCCAAACAAATCCTGGTTCAATTTTTATTTGCGAAAAAACTGAAAAAATATACTTATTTTGCAGTTTAAAGGGTAGCTACGACCCTCCTACGGCCTGGCGAACGTTGCACGGTATACCACCAGCTTTGGAAGGTTAATGGAAACGTCTGTATTAAATTTCATGACCAAACAAATCCTGGATCAATTTTTATTTGCAAAAAAACTCAAAGAATATACTTACTTTCCAGTTTAAAGGATAGCTGCGACCCTCCTACGGCCTGGCAAATGTTGCACAGTGTACCACCAGCTTTGGAAGGTTAATGGAAACTATGGCCGTGTACTATGCTTAAATTTTGCCACACTGCCCGTCCTCGCCTGGCCGTGTACTATGCTTGAATTTTGCCACGCTGTCCGTCCTCGCCTGGCCGTGTACTATGCTTGAATTTTGCCACGCTGTCCGTCCTCGCCTGGCCGTGTACTATGCTTGAATTTTGCCGCGCTGTCCGTCCTCGCCTGGCCGTGTACTATGCCTGAATTTTGCCACGCTGTCCGTCCTCGTCTGGCCGTGTACTATGCTTGAATTTTGCCAAGCTGTCCGTCCTCGCCTGGCCGTGTACTATGCTTGAATTTTGCCACGCTGTCCGTCCTCGCCTGGCCGTGTACTATGCCTGAATTTTGCCACGCTGTCCGTCCTCGTCTCGCCGTGTACTATGCTTGAATTTTGCCGCGCTGTCCGTCCTCGCCTGGCCGTGTACTATGCTAGAATTTTGCCCGGGCCTGGAAGATGGATGACTTAGAAGGGTTATCGTTTAATTACGAAGCAAAAGGCTTCCGTGGAGAAGTGTACGTCTATCCAAATGGTTTTTACTTTTACTTACGGTTTGTGGCGTCGTCTGTTGTAAATAAACACAACAATCGACATATTTATTTATAAGACACAGCAATGGTGGTCAAATATAAGCTCGAATAAATAATATTTTACTATAATTACCAATAAATCGGTTAGATAATCATCTGTCTCTATGAAACGGTGCAGGTCTGCTTTCATTCACAGTCGGACAGGGTGTAATATTGTAATACTTGGAATGGAATTTCCTTGGAGCCCAAACCACACCACGCAATCACGTCCCTGCTCTGGTACGTGTTTAATCCAGTCAGATTTCTTTAAGCCATACTAAACAGAATGAAGAATTAGAGCTCTAATAACTCGTCTCTTATGAGCCGACTAGTTTAAAATACTTACGTAAAATCCTTGCGCATAGGTACTCGATTTAAATATATATCTTCCAGCTTAAAGTGTCGCACACGTATTCCTTCTCGCTTTTAAGAAGAGAGGCTGCAGTAAAAAGGCTCATGGTACCTACTCTTGCCAATTTCCGCCGGAACAGTTAGTTATACCACCCCTTCTTCTTTCCAATTATTCGCCACACCGGTGTGTTGGGCATATTTTCCGGTTAAAATTACACCTCGATTGGGACAACATATTGGCGAGTTAACAAACCGAAATGAGCCAAGTATATTCCCTGCTTTTACCTATTTAGTCGAATGTCGATACCAACAGCGTTTTGGAAAATTTTTACCCCAGAACAACAACTTGTACTGTACTGTGTTGGCAACCATAACCTCAAATGTTTTCATCATTCATTCATTGCGGTACCTAAAATACGCCATCAATCTTAGTATTTTTTATATATTATTTGCAACTGTATCACACCATTGCATTTTTCCTTACCTTCAGCTCTTCGAGCATCCTCTCTAGATACGTCTACTGTAAATCCTGTATTAGTGGCAGAATCAATCAAAGTAATTAACATTTTTCAAACCATACATTTGAATTTGAAACTGATTTAAAGCCAAACATAACCAACAATAATTCTTTGACATCTTGACCAAAACTGACCTTGAACAAACTTGGGTAAGATTTGCAAGTAAGCAAGAAATTAGGTAGACTTGGCATAGGTAAGGGGGAAGTAACATAGGGCGAGTTGCTTTATTCACCGGTGGATCCATCAGATGTGTTTTATCTCGTTCTATCTCCGAGGGAATTCGTTCCGGGCCTGGGAGATGACCTAACAAAACAGTGACGACAATAGGGAGCAAAATTCTGATTGGTATTGTCGCCACTGTTAAAATATTAAGCCACTGTGGGACAGTGACTTAACAAACCAGTGACGACAATAGAGATTAAAATTCTGATTGGTCTATTTCGCATTTGCGACCGTTATGAAGGTTCGTTTTATTTTGAAATTATCCTTTAGAAATATTCACTCGATAAAACATCGATTTTAATTGAGAATACGTTACTTAGGTACCTAATATCAATTATTTAGGTACACAAAATGTAATAATTTAACTTACGCACTTATAATAGTGCCAAAAATATAACCGAAAACCTTGACGTACTTCGAAAATGAATAATGGTAAAATGACGGATGAACGGTATTTAGCTGCGTATTGTCACCACTGTTAAATATTAAGCCACTGTGAAGTGACCTAACAAAACAGTGACGACAATAGGGAGCAAAATTCTGATTAGTATTGTCGCCACTGTTAAATATTAAGCCACTGTGGGACAGTGACTTAACAAAGCAGTGACGACAATAGAGATTAAAATTCGGATAGGTCTATTTCGCATTTGCGACTGTTGTGAAGGTTCGTTTTATTTTAAAATTATCGTTAAGAAATATTCACTCGATGAAATATCGATTTTAATTGAGAAAACGTTACTTAGGTACCTAATATCAATTATTTAGGTACACAAAATGTAATAATTTAACGTACGCACTTATAATAGTGCCAAAAATATAACCAAAAACCTTGACGTACTTCGAAAATGAATTGTAAAATGACGGATGAACGGTATTTAGCTGCGTATTCTCGCCACTGTTAAATATTAAGCCACAAACTACACTTAATCTAAAATTCCTCCATTTCATAGTCGCAGTAGTATACCTACATGGTGGGTTTTTTCTCGATCTGCCAGATCTGCGGGCTACGCTTTCTTTGGGAGACGTCTGTTTCTCTGCACTGCCAGCCACTGTCGACCCCGTGATACGTGACGTCGTCGCTGGAATTCCTCCTGGGCCTGGGAGATGACCTAGAAGGGTTATCGTTTAATAACGAGGCAAAAGTACACCACGGGAAGGCTCCCGTGGAGAAGCGTCTATCTAAATGGTTTTTACTTTTACTTACGTTTGTGGCGTCGTCTGTTGTAAATAAATACAACAATCGACATATTTATTTATATGACACAGCAATGGTGGTCAAATATAAGCTCGAATAAATAATATTTTACTATAATTACCAATAAATCGGTTAGATAATCATCTGTCTCTATGAAACGGTGCAGGTCTGCTTTCATTCACAGTCGGACAGGGTGTAATATTGTAATACTTGGAATGGAATTTCCTTCGAGCCCAAACCACACCACGCAATCACGTCCCTGCTCTGGTACGTGTTTAATCCAGTCAGATTTCTTTAAGCCACACTAAATAGAATGAAGAATTAGAGCTCTAATAACTCGTCTCTTATGAGCCGCCTAGTTTAAAATACTTACGTAAAATCCTTGCGCATATAGGTACTCGATTTAAATATCTTCCAGCTTAAAATGTCGCACACGTATTCCTTCTCGTTTTTAAGAAGAGAGGCTGCAGTAAAAAGGCTCATGGTACCTACTCTTGCCAATTTCCGCCGGAACAGTTAGTTATACCACGTACCCCTTCTTCTATCCAATTATTCGCCACACCGGTGTACTGTTTATGTTGGGCATATTTTGGCAAGTGAAACGAACATAGCTTTTAAAAAAAGTATCAGGCAGGCAACCAACATTACGCTACAGTGTCATGTTGGTTATCCAAACCCGCTCGCCGCAGTTTCCTTGGCGCCATCTACCGGTGGAATCTACAAATTATATAGAATGCATTAGACAACCAACATTACACTAGAGACGACTAGAGTGTAATGTTGGTTGCCTAGCGAAATTTTGATTTGAGAGACAGACTGACAAATAATTTTAATTTAAAATTTTCCAGCCGCCCCTAACTTGTATAGCTCAAAAACAAACTACAGTTAATCTAAAATTCCTCCATTTCATAGTCGCAGTAGTATAATACCTACATGGTGGGTTTTTTCTCGATCTGCCAGATCTGCGGGCTACGCTTTCTTTGGGAGACGTCTGTTTCTCTGCACTGCCAGCCACTGTCGACCCCGTGATACGTGACGTCGTCGCTGGTCTGTTCTCTCCGTCCGTGCTACTCTGGGTTGCCCTTGGGGAATTCGTCCTGGGCCTGGGAGATGACCTAACAAAACAGTGACGACAATAGGGAGCAAAATTCTGATTGGTATTGTCGCCACTGTTAAATATTAAGCCACTGTGGGACAGTGACTTAACAAAGCAGTGACGACAATAGAGATTAAAATTCTGATTGGTCTATTTCGCATTTGTGATCGTTATGAAGGTTTGTTTTATTTTGAAATTATCGTTTAGAAATATTCACTCGATAAAACATCGATTTTAATTGAGAGTACGTTACTTAGGTACCTAATATCAATTATTTAGGGACACAAAATGTAATAATTTAACTTACGCACTTATAATAGTGCCAAAAATATAACCGAAAACCTTGACGTACTCGAAAGTGAATTGTTAAAATGATGGATGAACGGTATTTAGCTGCGTATTGTCGCCACTGTTAAATATTAAGCCACTGTGGAACAGAGCCCTAAACAGTGACGACAATAGGGAGCAAAATTCTGATTGGTATTGTCGCCACTGTTAAATATTAAGCCACTGTGGGACAGTGACTTAACAAAGCAGTGACGACAATAGAGATTAAAATTCTGATTGGTCTATTTCCATTTTCGACCGTTATGAAGGTTCGTTTTATTTTGAAATTATCGTTTAGAAATATCAAATCAAATCAAATTTCAAATTTCATATTCACTCGATAAAACATCGTTTTTAATTGAGAATACGTTACTTAGGTACCTAATATCAATTATTTAGGTACACAAAATGTAATAATTTAACGTACCTACGCACTTATAATGGTGCCAAAAATATAACCGAAAACCTTGACGTACTTCGAAAATGAATTGTAAAATGACGGATGAACGGTATTTAGCTCCGTATTCTCGCCACTGTTAAATATTAAGCCACAAACTACACTTAATCTAAAATTCCTCCATTTCATAGTCACAGTAGTACCTACCTACATGGTGGGTTTTTTCTCGATCTGCCAGATCTGCGGGCTACGCTTTCTTCGGGAGACGTCTGTTTCTCTGCACTGCCAGCCACTGTCGACCCCGTGATACATGACGTTGTCGCTGGTCTGTTGTCTCCGTCCGTGTTACTCTCTGGGTTGCCCTTGGGGAATTCGTCCCGGGCCTGGGAGATGACCTAGAAGGGTTATCGTTTAATTTAACAAATCCTGGTTCAATTTTTATTTGCAAAAAAACTTAAAAAATATACTTATTTTCCAGTTTAAATGGTAGCTGCGACCCTCCTACGGCCTGGCAAACGTTGCACGGTGTACCACCAGTAATGGAAACGTCTGTATCAAATTTCATGACCAAACAAATCCCGGATCATTTTTTATTTGCAAAAAAACTTAAGAAATATACTTATTTTCCGGTTTAAAGGGTAGCTACGACCCTCCTACAGCCTTGCAAACGTTGCACGGTATACCACCAGCTTTGGAAGGTTAATGGAAACGTCTGTTTTAAATTTCATGACCAAACAAATCCCGGATCAATTTTTATTTGCAAAAAAACTTAAGAAATATACTTATTTTCCGGTTTAAAGGGTAGCTACGACCCTCCTACAGCCTTGCAAACGTTGCACGGTATACCACCAGCTTTGGAAGGTTAATGGAAACGTCTGTATTAAATTTCATGGCCAAACAAATCCTGGTTCAATTTTTATTTGCGAAAAAACTGAAAAAATATACTTATTTTGCAGTTTAAAGGGTAGCTACGACCCTCCTACGGCCTGGCGAACGTTGCACGGTATACCACCAGCTTTGGAAGGTTAATGGAAACGTCTGTATTAAATTTCATGACCAAACAAATCCTGGATCAATTTTTATTTGCAAAAAAACTCAAAGAATATACTTACTTTCCAGTTTAAAGGATAGCTGCGACCCTCCTACGGCCTGGCAAATGTTGCACAGTGTACCACCAGCTTTGGAAGGTTAATGGAAACTATGGCCGTGTACTATGCTTAAATTTTGCCACACTGCCCGTCCTCGCCTGGCCGTGTACTATGCTTGAATTTTGCCACGCTGTCCGTCCTCGCCTGGCCGTGTACTATGCTTGAATTTTGCCACGCTGTCCGTCCTCGCCTGGCCGTGTACTATGCTTGAATTTTGCCGCGCTGTCCGTCCTCGCCTGGCCGTGTACTATGCCTGAATTTTGCCACGCTGTCCGTCCTCGTCTGGCCGTGTACTATGCTTGAATTTTGCCAAGCTGTCCGTCCTCGCCTGGCCGTGTACTATGCTTGAATTTTGCCACGCTGTCCGTCCTCGCCTGGCCGTGTACTATGCCTGAATTTTGCCACGCTGTCCGTCCTCGTCTGGCCGTGTACTATGCTTGAATTTTGCCAAGCTGTCCGTCCTCGCCTGGCCGTGTACTATGCTTGAATTTTGCCACGCTGTCCGTCCTCGCCTGGCCGTGTACTATGCCTGAATTTTGCCACGCTGTCCGTCCTCGTCTGGCCGTGTACTATGCTTGAATTTTGCCACGCTGTCCGTCCTCGCCTGGCCGTGTACCATGCTTAAATTTTGCCACGCTGTCCGTCCTCGCCTGGCCGTGTACTATGCTTGAATTTTGCCACGCTGTCCGTCCTCGCCTGGCCGTGTACTATGCTAGAATTTTGCCCGGGCCTGGAAGATGGATGACTTAGAAGGGTTATCGTTTAATTACGAAGCAAAAGGCTTCCGTGGAGAAGTGTACGTCTATCCAAATGGTTTTTACTTTTACTTACGGTTTGTGGCGTCGTCTGTTGTAAATAAACACAACAATCGACATATTTATTTATAAGACACAGCAATGGTGGTCAAATATAAGCTCGAATAAATAATATTTTACTATAATTACCAATAAATCGGTTAGATAATCATCTGTCTCTATGAAACGGTGCAGGTCTGCTTTCATTCACAGTCGGACAGGGTGTAATATTGTAATACTTGGAATGGAATTTCCTTCGAGCCCAAACCACACCACGCAATCACGTCCCTGCTCTGGTACGTGTTTAATCCAGTCAGATTTCTTTAAGCCACACTAAATAGAATGAAGAATTAGAGCTCTAATAACTCGTCTCTTATGAGCCGCCTAGTTTAAAATACTTACGTAAAATCCTTGCGCATATAGGTACTCGATTTAAATATCTTCCAGCTTAAAATGTCGCACACGTATTCCTTCTCGTTTTTAAGAAGAGAGGCTGCAGTAAAAAGGCTCATGGTACCTACTCTTGCCAATTTCCGCCGGAACAGTTAGTTATACCACGTACCCCTTCTTCTATCCAATTATTCGCCACACCGGTGTACTGTTTATGTTGGGCATATTTTGGCAAGTGAAACGAACATAGCTTTTAAAAAAAGTATCAGGCAGGCAGGCAGGCAACCAACATTACGCTACAGTGTCATGTTGGTTATCCAGACCCGCTCGCCGCAGTTTCCTTGGCGCCATCTACCGGTGGAATCTACAAATTATATAGAATGCATTAGACAACCAACATTACACTAGAGACGACTAGAGTGTAATGTTGGTTGCCTAGCGAAATTTTGATTTGAGAGACAGACTGACAAATAATTTTAATTTAAAATTTTCCAGCCGCCCCTAACTTGTATAGCTCAAAAACAAACTACAGTTAATCTAAAATTCCTCCATTTCATAGTCGCAGTAGTATAATACCTACATGGTGGGTTTTTTCTCGATCTGCCAGATCTGCGGGCTACGCTTTCTTTGGGAGACGTCTGTTTCTCTGCACTGCCAGCCACTGTCGACCCCGTGATACGTGACGTCGTCGCTGGTCTGTTCTCTCCGTCCGTGCTACTCTGGGTCGCCCTTGGGGAATTCGTCCTGGGCCTGGGAGATGACCTAACAAAACAGTGACGACAATAGGGAGCAAAATTCTGATTGGTATTGTCGCCACTGTTAAATATTAAGCCACTGTGGGACAGTGACTTAACAAAGCAGTGACGACAATAGAGATTAAAATTCTGATTGGTCTATTTCGCATTTGTGATCGTTATGAAGGTTTGTTTTATTTAGAAATTATCGTTTAGAAATATTCACTCGATAAAACATCGATTTTAATTGAGAGTACGTTACTTAGGTACCTAATATCAATTATTTAGGGACACAAAATGTAATAATTTAACTTACGCACTTATAATAGTGCCAAAAATATAACCGAAAACCTTGACGTACTCGAAAGTGAATTGTTAAAATGATGGATGAACGGTATTTAGCTGCGTATTGTCGCCACTGTTAAATATTAAGCCACTGTGGAACAGAGCCCTAAACAGTGACGACAATAGGGAGCAAAATTCTGATTGGTATTGTCGCCACTGTTAAATATTAAGCCACTGTGGGACAGTGACTTAACAAAGCAGTGACGACAATAGAGATTAAAATTCTGATTGGTCTATTTCCATTTTCGACCGTTATGAAGGTTCGTTTTATTTTGAAATTATCGTTTAGAAATATTCACTCGATAAAACATCGTTTTTAATTGAGAATACGTTACTTAGGTACCTAATATCAATTATTTAGGTACACAAAATGTAATAATTTAACGTACCTACGCACTTATAATGGTGCCAAAAATATAACCGAAAACCTTGACGTACTTCGAAAATGAATAATGGTAAAATGACGGATGAACGGTATTTAGCTGCGTATTCTCGCCACTGTTAAATATTAAGCCACAAACTACACTTAATCTAAAATTCCTCCATTTCATAGTCACAGTAGTACCTACCTACATGGTGGGTTTTTTCTCGATCTGCCAGATCTGCGGGCTACGCTTTCTTCGGGAGACGTCTGTTTCTCTGCACTGCCAGCCACTGTCGACCCCGTGATACATGACGTTGTCGCTGGTCTGTTGTCTCCGTCCGTGTTACTATCTGGGTTGCCCTTGGGGAATTCGTCCCGGGCCTGGGAGATGACCTAGAAGGGTTATCGTTTAATTTAACAAATCCTGGTTCAATTTTTATTTGCAAAAAAACTTAAAAAATATACTTATTTTCCAGTTTAAATGGTAGCTGCGACCCTCCTACGGCCTGGCAAACGTTGCACGGTGTACCACCAGTAATGGAAACGTCTGTATCAAATTTCATGACCAAACAAATCCCGGATCAATTTTTATTTGCAAAAAAACTTAAGAAATATACTTATTTTCCGGTTTAAAGGGTAGCTACGACCCTCCTACAGCCTTGCAAACGTTGCACGGTATACCACCAGCTTTGGAAGGTTAATGGAAACGTCTGTTTTAAATTTCATGACCAAACAAATCCCGGATCAATTTTTATTTGCAAAAAAACTTAAGAAATATACTTATTTTCCGGTTTAAAGGGTAGCTACGACCCTCCTACAGCCTTGCAAACGTTGCACGGTATACCACCAGCTTTGGAAGGTTAATGGAAACGTCTGTATTAAATTTCATGGCCAAACAAATCCTGGTTCAATTTTTATTTGCGAAAAAACTGAAAAAATATACTTATTTTACAGTTTAAAGGGTAGCTACGACCCTCCTACGGCCTGGCGAACGTTGCACGGTATACCACCAGCTTTGGAAGGTTAATGGAAACGTCTGTATTAAATTTCATGGCCAAACAAATCCTGGTTCAATTTTTATTTGCGAAAAAACTGAAAAAATATACTTATTTTGCAGTTTAAAGGATAGCTGCGACCCTCCTACGGCCTGGCAAATGTTGCACAGTGTACCACCAGCTTTGGAAGGTTAATGGAAACTATGGCCGTGTACTATGCTTAAATTTTGCCACACTGCCCGTCCTCGCCTGGCCGTGTACTATGCTTGAATTTTGCCACGCTGTCCGTCCTCGCCTGGCCGTGTACTATGCTTGAATTTTGCCACGCTGTCCGTCCTCGCCTGGCCGTGTACTATGCTTGAATTTTGCCACGCTGTCCGTCCTCGCCTGGCCGTGTACTATGCTTGAATTTTGCCGCGCTGTCCGTCCTCGCCTGGCCGTGTACTATGCCTGAATTTTGCCACGCTGTCCGTCCTCGTCTGGCCGTGTACTATGCTTGAATTTTGCCAAGCTGTCCGTCCTCGCCTGGCCGTGTACTATGCTTGAATTTTGCCACGCTGTCCGTCCTCGCCTGGCCGTGTACTATGCCTGAATTTTGCCACGCTGTCCGTCCTCGTCTCGCCGTGTACTATGCTTGAATTTTGCCGCGCTGTCCGTCCTCGCCTGGCCGTGTACTATGCCTGAATTTTGCCACGCTGTCCGTCCTCGCCTGGCCGTGTACCATGCTTAAATTTTGCCACGCTGTCCGTCCTCGCCTGGCCGTGTACTATGCTTGAATTTTGCCACGCTGTCCGTCCTCGCCTGGCCGTGTACTATGCTAGAATTTTGCCCGGGCCTGGAAGATGGATGACTTAGAAGGGTTATCGTTTAATTACGAAGCAAAAGGCTTCCGTGGAGAAGTGTACGTCTATCCAAATGGTTTTTACTTTTACTTACGGTTTGTGGCGTCGTCTGTTGTAAATAAACACAACAATCGACATATTTATTTATAAGACACAGCAATGGTGGTCAAATATAAGCTCGAATAAATAATATTTTACTATAATTACCAATAAATCGGTTAGATAATCATCTGTCTCTATGAAACGGTGCAGGTCTGCTTTCATTCACAGTCGGACAGGGTGTAATATTGTAATACTTGGAATGGAATTTCCTTGGAGCCCAAACCACACCACGCAATCACGTCCCTGCTCTGGTACGTGTTTAATCCAGTCAGATTTCTTTAAGCCATACTAAACAGAATGAAGAATTAGAGCTCTAATAACTCGTCTCTTATGAGCCGACTAGTTTAAAATACTTACGTAAAATCCTTGCGCATAGGTACTCGATTTAAATATATATCTTCCAGCTTAAAGTGTCGCACACGTATTCCTTCTCGCTTTTAAGAAGAGAGGCTGCAGTAAAAAGGCTCATGGTACCTACTCTTGCCAATTTCCGCCGGAACAGTTAGTTATACCACCCCTTCTTCTTTCCAATTATTCGCCACACCGGTGTGTTGGGCATATTTTCCGGTTAAAATTACACCTCGATTGGGACAACATATTGGCGAGTTAACAAACCGAAATGAGCCAAGTATATTCCCTGCTTTTACCTATTTAGTCGAATGTCGATACCAACAGCGTTTTGGAAAATTTTTACCCCAGAACAACAACTTGTACTGTACTGTGTTGGCAACCATAACCTCAAATGTTTTCATCATTCATTCATTGCGGTACCTAAAATACGCCATCAATCTTAGTATTTTTTATATATTATTTGCAACTGTATCACACCATTGCATTTTTCCTTACCTTCAGCTCTTCGAGCATCCTCTCTAGATACGTCTACTGTATTTTGCCACGCTGTCCGTCCTCGCCTGGCCGTGTACTATGCCTGAATTTTGCCACGCTGTCCGTCCTCGTCTGGCCGTGTACTATGCTTGAATTTTGCCAAGCTGTCCGTCCTCGCCTGGCCGTGTACTATGCTTGAATTTTGCCAAGCTGTCCGTCCTCGCCTGGCCGTGTACTATGCTTGAATTTTGCCACGCTGTCCGTCCTCGCCTGGCCGTGTACTATGCCTGAATTTTGCCACGCTGTCCGTCCTCGTCTCGCCGTGTACTATGCTTGAATTTTGCCGCGCTGTCCGTCCTCGCCTGGCCGTGTACTATGCCTGAATTTTGCCACGCTGTCCGTCCTCGTCTGGCCGTGTACTATGCTTGAATTTTGCCACGCTGTCCGTCCTCGCCTGGCCGTGTACCATGCTTAAATTTTGCCACGCTGTCCGTCCTCGCCTGGCCGTGTACTATGCTTGAATTTTGCCACGCTGTCCGTCCTCGCCTGGCCGTGTACTATGCTGGAATTTTGCCCGAGCCTGGAAGATGGATGACTTAGAAGGGTTATCGTTTAATTACGAAGCAAAAGGCTTCCGTGGAGAAGTGTACGTCTATCCAAATGGTTTTTACTTTTACTTACGGTTTGTGGCGTCGTCTGTTGTAAATAAACACAACAATCGACATATTTATTTATAAGACACAGCAATGGTGGTCAAATATAAGCTCGAATAAATAATATTTTACTATAATTACCAATAAATCGGTTAGATAATCATCTGTCTCTATGAAACGGTGCAGGTCTGCTTTCATTCACAGTCGGACAGGGTGTAATATTGTAATACTTGGAATGGAATTTCCTTGGAGCCCAAACCACACCACGCAATCACGTCCCTGCTCTGGTACGTGTTTAATCCAGTCAGATTTCTTTAAGCCATACTAAACAGAATGAAGAATTAGAGCTCTAATAACTCGTCTCTTATGAGCCGACTAGTTTAAAATACTTACGTAAAATCCTTGCGCATAGGTACTCGATTTAAATATATATCTTCCAGCTTAAAGTGTCGCACACGTATTCCTTCTCGCTTTTAAGAAGAGAGGCTGCAGTAAAAAGGCTCATGGTACCTACTCTTGCCAATTTCCGCCGGAACAGTTAGTTATACCACGTACCCCTTCTTCTATCCAATTATTCGCCACACCGGTGTACTGTTTATGTTGGGCATATTTTGGCAAGTGAAACGAACATAGCTTTTAAAAAAAGTATCAGGCAGGCAACCAACATTACGCTACAGTGTCATGTTGGTTATCCAAACCCGCTCGCCGCAGTTTCCTTGGCGCCATCTACCGGTGGAATCTACAAATTATATAGAATGCATTAGACAACCAACATTACACTAGAGACGACTAGAGTGTAATGTTGGTTGCCTAGCGAAATTTTGATTTGAGAGACAGACTGACAAATAATTTTAATTTAAAATTTTCCAGCCGCCCCTAACTTGTATAGCTCAAAAACAAACTACAGTTAATCTAAAATTCCTCCATTTCATAGTCGCAGTAGTATAATACCTACATGGTGGGTTTTTTCTCGATCTGCCAGATCTGCGGGCTACGCTTTCTTTGGGAGACGTCTGTTTCTCTGCACTGCCAGCCACTGTCGACCCCGTGATACGTGACGTCGTCGCTGGTCTGTTCTCTCCGTCCGTGCTACTCTGGGTTGCCCTTGGGGAATTCGTCCTGGGCCTGGGAGATGACCTAACAAAACAGTGACGACAATAGGGAGCAAAATTCTGATTGGTATTGTCGCCACTGTTAAATATTAAGCCACTGTGGGACAGTGACTTAACAAAGCAGTGACGACAATAGAGATTAAAATTCTGATTGGTCTATTTCGCATTTGTGATCGTTATGAAGGTTTGTTTTATTTTGAAATTATCGTTTAGAAATATTCACTCGATAAAACATCGATTTTAATTGAGAGTACGTTACTTAGGTAACTAATATCAATTATTAAGGGACACAAAATGTAATAATTTAACTTACGCACTTATAATAGTGCCAAAAATATAACCGAAAACCTTGACGTACTCGAAAGTGAATTGTTAAAATGATGGATGAACGGTATTTAGCTGCGTATTGTCGCCACTGTTAAATATTAAGCCACTGTGGAACAGAGCCCTAAAGAGTGACGACAATAGGGAGCAAAATTCTGATTGGTATTGTCGCCACTGTTAAATATTAAGCCACTGTGGGACAGTGACTTAACAAAGCAGTGACGACAATAGAGATTAAAATTCTGATTGGTCTATTTCCATTTTCGACCGTTATGAAGGTTCGTTTTATTTTGAAATTATCGTTTAGAAATATTCACTCGATAAAACATCGTTTTTAATTGAGAATACGTTACTTAGGTACCTAATATCAATTATTTAGGTACACAAAATGTAATAATTTAACGTACCTACGCACTTATAATGGTGCCAAAAATATAACCGAAAACCTTGACGTACTTCGAAAATGAATAATGGTAAAATGACGGATGAACGGTATTTAGCTGCGTATTCTCGCCACTGTTAAATATTAAGCCACAAACTACACTTAATCTAAAATTCCTCCATTTCATAGTCACAGTAGTACCTACCTACATGGTGGGTTTTTTCTCGATCTGCCAGATCTGCGGGCTACGCTTTCTTCGGGAGACGTCTGTTTCTCTGCACTGCCAGCCACTGTCGACCCCGTGATACATGACGTTGTCGCTGGTCTGTTGTCTCCGTCCGTGTTACTCTCTGGGTTGCCCTTGGGGAATTCGTCCCGGGCCTGGGAGATGACCTAGAAGGGTTATCGTTTAATTTAACAAATCCTGGTTCAATTTTTATTTGCAAAAAAACTTAAAAAATATACTTATTTTCCAGTTTAAATGGTAGCTGCGACCCTCCTACGGCCTGGCAAACGTTGCACGGTGTACCACCAGTAATGGAAACGTCTGTATCAAATTTCATGACCAAACAAATCCCGGATCAATTTTTATTTGCAAAAAAACTTAAGAAATATACTTATTTTCCGGTTTAAAGGGTAGCTACGACCCTCCTACAGCCTTGCAAACGTTGCACGGTATACCACCAGCTTTGGAAGGTTAATGGAAACGTCTGTTTTAAATTTCATGACCAAACAAATCCCGGATCAATTTTTATTTGCAAAAAAACTTAAGAAATATACTTATTTTCCGGTTTAAAGGGTAGCTACGACCCTCCTACAGCCTTGCAAACGTTGCACGGTATACCACCAGCTTTGGAAGGTTAATGGAAACGTCTGTATTAAATTTCATGGCCAAACAAATCCTGGTTCAATTTTTATTTGCGAAAAAACTGAAAAAATATACTTATTTTGCAGTTTAAAGGGTAGCTATGACCCTCCTACGGCTTGGCGAACGTTGCACGGTATACCACCAGCTTTGGAAGGTTAATGGAAACGTCTGTATTAAATTTCATGACCAAACAAATCCTGGATCAATTTTTATTTGCAAAAAAACTCAAAGAATATACTTACTTTCCAGTTTAAAGGATAGCTGCGACCCTCCTACGGCCTGGCAAATGTTGCACAGTGTACCACCAGCTTTGGAAGGTTAATGGAAACTATGGCCGTGTACTATGCTTAAATTTTGCCACACTGCCCGTCCTCGCCTGGCCGTGTACTATGCTTGAATTTTGCCACGCTGTCCGTCCTCGCCTGGCCGTGTACTATGCTTGAATTTTGCCACGCTGTCCGTCCTCGCCTGGCCGTGTACTATGCTTGAATTTTGCCACGCTGTCCGTCCTCGCCTGGCCGTGTACTATGCTTGAATTTTGCCGCGCTGTCCGTCCTCGCCTGGCCGTGTACTATGCCTGAATTTTGCCACGCTGTCCGTCCTCGTCTGGCCGTGTACTATGCTTGAATTTTGCCAAGCTGTCCGTCCTCGCCTGGCCGTGTACTATGCTTGAATTTTGCCACGCTGTCCGTCCTCGCCTGGCCGTGTACTATGCCTGAATTTTGCCACGCTGTCCGTCCTCGTCTCGCCGTGTACTATGCTTGAATTTTGCCGCGCTGTCCGTCCTCGCCTGGCCGTGTACTATGCCTGAATTTTGCCACGCTGTCCGTCCTCGTCTGGCCGTGTACTATGCTTGAATTTTGCCACGCTGTCCGTCCTCGCCTGGCCGTGTACCATGCTTAAATTTTGCCACGCTGTCCGTCCTCGCCTGGCCGTGTACTATGCTTGAATTTTGCCACGCTGTCCGTCCTCGCCTGGCCGTGTACTATGCTAGAATTTTGCCCGGGCCTGGAAGATGGATGACTTAGAAGGGTTATCGTTTAATTACGAAGCAAAAGGCTTCCGTGGAGAAGTGTACGTCTATCCAAATGGTTTTTACTTTTACTTACGGTTTGTGGCGTCGTCTGTTGTAAATAAACACAACAATCGACATATTTATTTATAAGACACAGCAATGGTGGTCAAATATAAGCTCGAATAAATAATATTTTACTATAATTACCAATAAATCGGTTAGATAATCATCTGTCTCTATGAAACGGTGCAGGTCTGCTTTCATTCACAGTCGGACAGGGTGTAATATTGTAATACTTGGAATGGAATTTCCTTGGAGCCCAAACCACACCACGCAATCACGTCCCTGCTCTGGTACGTGTTTAATCCAGTCAGATTTCTTTAAGCCATACTAAACAGAATGAAGAATTAGAGCTCTAATAACTCGTCTCTTATGAGCCGACTAGTTTAAAATACTTACGTAAAATCCTTGCGCATAGGTACTCGATTTAAATATATATCTTCCAGCTTAAAGTGTCGCACACGTATTCCTTCTCGCTTTTAAGAAGAGAGGCTGCAGTAAAAAGGCTCATGGTACCTACTCTTGCCAATTTCCGCCGGAACAGTTAGTTATACCACCCCTTCTTCTTTCCAATTATTCGCCACACCGGTGTGTTGGGCATATTTTCCGGTTAAAATTACACCTCGATTGGGACAACATATTGGCGAGTTAACAAACCGAAATGAGCCAAGTATATTCCCTGCTTTTACCTATTTAGTCGAATGTCGATACCAACAGCGTTTTGGAAAATTTTTACCCCAGAACAACAACTTGTACTGTACTGTGTTGGCAACCATAACCTCAAATGTTTTCATCATTCATTCATTGCGGTACCTAAAATACGCCATCAATCTTAGTATTTTTTATATATTATTTGCAACTGTATCACACCATTGCATTTTTCCTTACCTTCAGCTCTTCGAGCATCCTCTCTAGATACGTCTACTGTAAATCCTGTATTAGTGGCAGAATCAATCAAAGTAATTAACATTTTTCAAACCATACATTTGAATTTGAAACTGATTTAAAGCCAAACATAACCAACAATAATTCTTTGACATCTTTACCAAAACTGACCTTGAACAAACTTGGGTAAGATTTGCAAGTAAGCAAGAAATTAGGTAGACTTGGCGTAGGTAAGGGGGAAGTAACATAGGGCGAGTTGCTTTATTCACCGGTGGATCCATCAGATGTGTTTTATCTCGTTCTATCTCCGAGGGAATTCGTTCCGGGCCTGGGAGATGACCTAACAAAACAGTGACGACAATAGGGAGCAAAATTCTGATTGGTATTGTCGCCACTGTTAAAATATTAAGCCACTGTGGGACAGTGACTTATCAAACCAGTGACGACAATAGAGATTAAAATTCTGATTGGTCTATTTCGCATTTGCGACCGTTATGAAGGGTCGTTTTATTTTGAAATTATCGTTTAGAAATATTCACTCGATAAAACATCGATTTTAATTGAGAATACGTTACTTAGGTACCTAAAATATCAATTATTTAGGTACACAAAATGTAATAATTTAACTTACGCACTTATAATAGTGCCAAAAATATAACCGAAAACCTTGACGTACTTCGAAAATGAATAATGGTAAAATGACGGATGAACGGTATTTAGCTGCGTATTGTCACCACTGTTAAATATTAAGCCACTGTGAAGTGACCTAACAAAACAGTGACGACAATAGGGAGCAAAATTCTGATTGGTATTGTCGCCACTGTTAAATATTAAGCCACTGTGGGACAGTGACTTAACAAAGCAGTGACGACAATAGAGATTAAAATTCGGATAGGTCTATTTCGCATTTGCGACTGTTGTGAAGGTTCGTTTTATTTTAAAATTATCGTTAAGAAATATTCACTCGATGAAATATCGATTTTAATTGAGAAAACGTTACTTAGGTACCTAATATCAATTATTTAGGTACACAAAATGTAATAATTTAACGTACGCACTTATAATAGTGCCAAAAATATAACCAAAAACCTTGACGTACTTCGAAAATGAATTGTAAAATGACGGATGAACGGTATTTAGCTGCGTATTCTCGCCACTGTTAAATATTAAGCCACAAACTACACTTAATCTAAAATTCCTCCATTTCATAGTCGCAGTAGTATACCTACATGGTGGGTTTTTTCTCGATCTGCCAGATCTGCGGGCTACGCTTTCTTTGGGAGACGTCTGTTTCTCTGCACTGCCAGCCACTGTCGACCCCGTGATACGTGACGTCGTCGCTGGAATTCCTCCTGGGCCTGGGAGATGACCTAGAAGGGTTATCGTTTAATAACGAGGCAAAAGTACACCACGGGAAGGCTCCCGTGGAGAAGCGTCTATCTAAATGGTTTTTACTTTTACTTACGTTTGTGGCGTCGTCTGTTGTAAATAAATAGAACAATCGACATATTTATTTATATGACACAGCAATGGTGGTCAAATATAAGCTCGAATAAATAATATTTTACTATAATTACCAATAAATCGGTTAGATAATCATCTGTCTCTATGAAACGGTGCAGGTCTGCTTTCATTCACAGTCGGACAGGGTGTAATATTGTAATACTTGGAATGGAATTTCCTTCGAGCCCAAACCACACCACGCAATCACGTCCCTGCTCTGGTACGTGTTTAATCCAGTCAGATTTCTTTAAGCCACACTAAATAGAATGAAGAATTAGAGCTCTAATAACTCGTCTCTTATGAGCCGCCTAGTTTAAAATACTTACGTAAAATCCTTGCGCATATAGGTACTCGATTTAAATATCTTCCAGCTTAAAATGTCGCACACGTATTCCTTCTCGTTTTTAAGAAGAGAGGCTGCAGTAAAAAGGCTCATGGTACCTACTCTTGCCAATTTCCGCCGGAACAGTTAGTTATACCACGTACCCCTTCTTCTATCCAATTATTCGCCACACCGGTGTACTGTTTATGTTGGGCATATTTTGGCAAGTGAAACGAACATAGCTTTTAAAAAAAGTATCAGGCAGGCAACCAACATTACGCTACAGTGTCATGTTGGTTATGCAAACCCGCTCGCCGCAGTTTCCTTGGCGCCATCTACCGGTGGAATCTACAAATTATATAGAATGCATTAGACAACCAACATTACACTAGAGACGACTAGAGTGTAATGTTGGTTGCCTAGCGAAATTTTGATTTGAGAGACAGACTGACAAATAATTTTAATTTAAAATTTTCCAGCCGCCCCTAACTTGTATAGCTCAAAAACAAACTACAGTTAATCTAAAATTCCTCCATTTCATAGTCGCAGTAGTATAATACCTACATGGTGGGTTTTTTCTCGATCTGCCAGATCTGCGGGCTACGCTTTCTTTGGGAGACGTCTGTTTCTCTGCACTGCCAGCCACTGTCGACCCCGTGATACGTGACGTCGTCGCTGGTCTGTTCTCTCCGTCCGTGCTACTCTGGGTTGCCCTTGGGGAATTCGTCCTGGGCCTGGGAGATGACCTAACAAAACAGTGACGACAATAGGGAGCAAAATTCTGATTGGTATTGTCGCCACTGTTAAATATTAAGCCACTGTGGGACAGTGACTTAACAAAGCAGTGACGACAATAGAGATTAAAATTCTGATTGGTCTATTTCGCATTTGTGATCGTTATGAAGGTTTGTTTTATTTTGAAATTATCGTTTAGAAATATTCACTCGATAAAACATCGATTTTAATTGAGAGTACGTTACTTAGGTACCTAATATCAATTATTTAGGGACACAAAATGTAATAATTTAACTTACGCACTTATAATAGTGCCAAAAATATAACCGAAAACCTTGACGTACTCGAAAGTGAATTGTTAAAATGATGGATGAACGGTATTTAGCTGCGTATTGTCGCCACTGTTAAATATTAAGCCACTGTGGAACAGAGCCCTAAACAGTGACGACAATAGGGAGCAAAATTCTGATTGGTATTGTCGCCACTGTTAAATATTAAGCCACTGTGGGACAGTGACTTAACAAAGCAGTGACGACAATAGAGATTAAAATTCTGATTGGTCTATTTCCATTTTCGACCGTTATGAAGGTTCGTTTTATTTTGAAATTATCGTTTAGAAATATTCACTCGATAAAACATCGTTTTTAATTGAGAATACGTTACTTAGGTACCTAATATCAATTATTTAGGTACACAAAATGTAATAATTTAACGTACCTACGCACTTATAATGGTGCCAAAAATATAACCGAAAACCTTGACGTACTTCGAAAATGAATAATGGTAAAATGACGGATGAACGGTATTTAGCTGCGTATTCTCGCCACTGTTAAATATTAAGCCACAAACTACACTTAATCTAAAATTCCTCCATTTCATAGTCACAGTAGTACCTACCTACATGGTGGGTTTTTTCTCGATCTGCCAGATCTGCGGGCTACGCTTTCTTCGGGAGACGTCTGTTTCTCTGCACTGCCAGCCACTGTCGACCCCGTGATACATGACGTTGTCGCTGGTCTGTTGTCTCCGTCCGTGTTACTATCTGGGTTGCCCTTGGGGAATTCGTCCCGGGCCTGGGAGATGACCTAGAAGGGTTATCGTTTAATTTAACAAATCCTGGTTCAATTTTTATTTGCAAAAAAACTTAAAAAATATACTTATTTTCCAGTTTAAATGGTAGCTGCGACCCTCCTACGGCCTGGCAAACGTTGCACGGTGTACCACCAGTAATGGAAACGTCTGTATCAAATTTCATGACCAAACAAATCCCGGATCAATTTTTATTTGCAAAAAAACTTAAGAAATATACTTATTTTCCGGTTTAAAGGGTAGCTACGACCCTCCTACAGCCTTGCAAACGTTGCACGGTATACCACCAGCTTTGGAAGGTTAATGGAAACGTCTGTTTTAAATTTCATGACCAAACAAATCCCGGATCAATTTTTATTTGCAAAAAAACTTAAGAAATATACTTATTTTCCGGTTTAAAGGGTAGCTACGACCCTCCTACAGCCTTGCAAACGTTGCACGGTATACCACCAGCTTTGGAAGGTTAATGGAAACGTCTGTATTAAATTTCATGGCCAAACAAATCCTGGTTCAATTTTTATTTGCGAAAAAACTGAAAAAATATACTTATTTTGCAGTTTAAAGGGTAGCTACGACCCTCCTACGGCCTGGCGAACGTTGCACGGTATACCACCAGCTTTGGAAGGTTAATGGAAACGTCTGTATTAAATTTCATGACCAAACAAATCCTGGATCAATTTTTATTTGCAAAAAAACTCAAAGAATATACTTACTTTCCAGTTTAAAGGATAGCTGCGACCCTCCTACGGCCTGGCAAATGCTGCACAGTGTACCACCAGCTTTGGAAGGTTAATGGAAACTATGGCCGTGTACTATGCTTAAATTTTGCCACACTGCCCGTCCTCGCCTGGCCGTGTACTATGCTTGAATTTTGCCACGCTGTCCGTCCTCGCCTGGCCGTGTACTATGCTTGAATTTTGCCACGCTGTCCGTCCTCGCCTGGCCGTGTACTATGCTTGAATTTTGCCGCGCTGTCCGTCCTCGCCTGGCCGTGTACTATGCCTGAATTTTGCCACGCTGTCCGTCCTCGTCTGGCCGTGTACTATGCTTGAATTTTGACAAGCTGTCCGTCCTCGCCTGGCCGTGTACTATGCTTGAATTTTGCCACGCTGTCCGTCCTCGCCTGGCCGTGTACTATGCCTGAATTTTGCCACGCTGTCCGTCCTCGTCTCGCCGTGTACTATGCTTGAATTTTGCCGCGCTGTCCGTCCTCGCCTGGCCGTGTACTATGCCTGAATTTTGCCACGCTGTCCGTCCTCGTCTGGCCGTGTACTATGCTTGAATTTTGCCACGCTGTCCGTCCTCGCCTGGCCGTGTACCATGCTTAAATTTTGCCACGCTGTCCGTCCTCGCCTGGCCGTGTACTATGCTTGAATTTTGCCACGCTGTCCGTCCTCGCCTGGCCGTGTACTATGCTAGAATTTTGCCCGGGCCTGGAAGATGGATGACTTAGAAGGGTTATCGTTTAATTACGAAGCAAAAGGCTTCCGTGGAGAAGTGTACGTCTATCCAAATGGTTTTTACTTTTACTTACGGTTTGTGGCGTCGTCTGTTGTAAATAAACACAACAATCGACATATTTATTTATAAGACACAGCAATGGTGGTCAAATATAAGCTCGAATAAATAATATTTTACTATAATTACCAATAAATCGGTTAGATAATCATCTGTCTCTATGAAACGGTGCAGGTCTGCTTTCATTCACAGTCGGACAGGGTGTAATATTGTAATACTTGGAATGGAATTTCCTTGGAGCCCAAACCACACCACGCAATCACGTCCCTGCTCTGGTACGTGTTTAATCCAGTCAGATTTCTTTAAGCCATACTAAACAGAATGAAGAATTAGAGCTCTAATAACTCGTCTCTTATGAGCCGACTAGTTTAAAATACTTACGTAAAATCCTTGCGCATAGGTACTCGATTTAAATATATATCTTCCAGCTTAAAGTGTCGCACACGTATTCCTTCTCGCTTTTAAGAAGAGAGGCTGCAGTAAAAAGGCTCATGGTACCTACTCTTGCCAATTTCCGCCGGAACAGTTAGTTATACCACCCCTTCTTCTTTCCAATTATTCGCCACACCGGTGTGTTGGGCATATTTTCCGGTTAAAATTACACCTCGATTGGGACAACATATTGGCGAGTTAACAAACCGAAATGAGCCAAGTATATTCCCTGCTTTTACCTATTTAGTCGAATGTCGATACCAACAGCGTTTTGGAAAATTTTTACCCCAGAACAACAACTTGTACTGTACTGTGTTGGCAACCATAACCTCAAATGTTTTCATCATTCATTCATTGCGGTACCTAAAATACGCCATCAATCTTAGTATTTTTTATATATTATTTGCAACTGTATCACACCATTGCATTTTTCCTTACCTTCAGCTCTTCGAGCATCCTCTCTAGATACGTCTACTGTAAATCCTGTATTAGTGGCAGAATCAATCAAAGTAATTAACATTTTTCAAACCATACATTTGAATTTGAAACTGATTTAAAGCCAAACATAACCAACAATAATTCTTTGACATCTTTACCAAAACTGACCTTGAACAAACTTGGGTAAGATTTGCAAGTAAGCAAGAAATTAGGTAGACTTGGCGTAGGTAAGGGGGAAGTAACATAGGGCGAGTTGCTTTATTCACCGGTGGATCCATCAGATGTGTTTTATCTCGTTCTATCTCCGAGGGAATTCGTTCCGGGCCTGGGAGATGACCTAACAAAACAGTGACGACAATAGGGAGCAAAATTCTGATTGGTATTGTCGCCACTGTTAAAATATTAAGCCACTGTGGGACAGTGACTTATCAAACCAGTGACGACAATAGAGATTAAAATTCTGATTGGTCTATTTCGCATTTGCGACCGTTATGAAGGGTCGTTTTATTTTGAAATTATCGTTTAGAAATATTCACTCGATAAAACATCGATTTTAATTGAGAATACGTTACTTAGGTACCTAAAATATCAATTATTTAGGTACACAAAATGTAATAATTTAACTTACGCACTTATAATAGTGCCAAAAATATAACCGAAAACCTTGACGTACTTCGAAAATGAATAATGGTAAAATGACGGATGAACGGTATTTAGCTGCGTATTGTCACCACTGTTAAATATTAAGCCACTGTGAAGTGACCTAACAAAACAGTGACGACAATAGGGAGCAAAATTCTGATTGGTATTGTCGCCACTGTTAAATATTAAGCCACTGTGGGACAGTGACTTAACAAAGCAGTGACGACAATAGAGATTAAAATTCGGATAGGTCTATTTCGCATTTGCGACTGTTGTGAAGGTTCGTTTTATTTTAAAATTATCGTTAAGAAATATTCACTCGATGAAATATCGATTTTAATTGAGAAAACGTTACTTAGGTACCTAATATCAATTATTTAGGTACACAAAATGTAATAATTTAACGTACGCACTTATAATAGTGCCAAAAATATAACCAAAAACCTTGACGTACTTCGAAAATGAATTGTAAAATGACGGATGAACGGTATTTAGCTGCGTATTCTCGCCACTGTTAAATATTAAGCCACAAACTACACTTAATCTAAAATTCCTCCATTTCATAGTCGCAGTAGTATACCTACATGGTGGGTTTTTTCTCGATCTGCCAGATCTGCGGGCTACGCTTTCTTTGGGAGACGTCTGTTTCTCTGCACTGCCAGCCACTGTCGACCCCGTGATACGTGACGTCGTCGCTGGAATTCCTCCTGGGCCTGGGAGATGACCTAGAAGGGTTATCGTTTAATAACGAGGCAAAAGTACACCACGGGAAGGCTCCCGTGGAGAAGCGTCTATCTAAATGGTTTTTACTTTTACTTACGTTTGTGGCGTCGTCTGTTGTAAATAAATAGAACAATCGACATATTTATTTATATGACACAGCAATGGTGGTCAAATATAAGCTCGAATAAATAATATTTTACTATAATTACCAATAAATCGGTTAGATAATCATCTGTCTCTATGAAACGGTGCAGGTCTGCTTTCATTCACAGTCGGACAGGGTGTAATATTGTAATACTTGGAATGGAATTTCCTTCGAGCCCAAACCACACCACGCAATCACGTCCCTGCTCTGGTACGTGTTTAATCCAGTCAGATTTCTTTAAGCCACACTAAATAGAATGAAGAATTAGAGCTCTAATAACTCGTCTCTTATGAGCCGCCTAGTTTAAAATACTTACGTAAAATCCTTGCGCATATAGGTACTCGATTTAAATATCTTCCAGCTTAAAATGTCGCACACGTATTCCTTCTCGTTTTTAAGAAGAGAGGCTGCAGTAAAAAGGCTCATGGTACCTACTCTTGCCAATTTCCGCCGGAACAGTTAGTTATACCACGTACCCCTTCTTCTATCCAATTATTCGCCACACCGGTGTACTGTTTATGTTGGGCATATTTTGGCAAGTGAAACGAACATAGCTTTTAAAAAAAGTATCAGGCAGGCAACCAACATTACGCTACAGTGTCATGTTGGTTATGCAAACCCGCTCGCCGCAGTTTCCTTGGCGCCATCTACCGGTGGAATCTACAAATTATATAGAATGCATTAGACAACCAACATTACACTAGAGACGACTAGAGTGTAATGTTGGTTGCCTAGCGAAATTTTGATTTGAGAGACAGACTGACAAATAATTTTAATTTAAAATTTTCCAGCCGCCCCTAACTTGTATAGCTCAAAAACAAACTACAGTTAATCTAAAATTCCTCCATTTCATAGTCGCAGTAGTATAATACCTACATGGTGGGTTTTTTCTCGATCTGCCAGATCTGCGGGCTACGCTTTCTTTGGGAGACGTCTGTTTCTCTGCACTGCCAGCCACTGTCGACCCCGTGATACGTGACGTCGTCGCTGGTCTGTTCTCTCCGTCCGTGCTACTCTGGGTTGCCCTTGGGGAATTCGTCCTGGGCCTGGGAGATGACCTAACAAAACAGTGACGACAATAGGGAGCAAAATTCTGATTGGTATTGTCGCCACTGTTAAATATTAAGCCACTGTGGGACAGTGACTTAACAAAGCAGTGACGACAATAGAGATTAAAATTCTGATTGGTCTATTTCGCATTTGTGATCGTTATGAAGGTTTGTTTTATTTTGAAATTATCGTTTAGAAATATTCACTCGATAAAACATCGATTTTAATTGAGAGTACGTTACTTAGGTACCTAATATCAATTATTTAGGGACACAAAATGTAATAATTTAACTTACGCACTTATAATAGTGCCAAAAATATAACCGAAAACCTTGACGTACTCGAAAGTGAATTGTTAAAATGATGGATGAACGGTATTTAGCTGCGTATTGTCGCCACTGTTAAATATTAAGCCACTGTGGAACAGAGCCCTAAACAGTGACGACAATAGGGAGCAAAATTCTGATTGGTATTGTCGCCACTGTTAAATATTAAGCCACTGTGGGACAGTGACTTAACAAAGCAGTGACGACAATAGAGATTAAAATTCTGATTGGTCTATTTCCATTTTCGACCGTTATGAAGGTTCGTTTTATTTTGAAATTATCGTTTAGAAATATTCACTCGATAAAACATCGTTTTTAATTGAGAATACGTTACTTAGGTACCTAATATCAATTATTTAGGTACACAAAATGTAATAATTTAACGTACCTACGCACTTATAATGGTGCCAAAAATATAACCGAAAACCTTGACGTACTTCGAAAATGAATAATGGTAAAATGACGGATGAACGGTATTTAGCTGCGTATTCTCGCCACTGTTAAATATTAAGCCACAAACTACACTTAATCTAAAATTCCTCCATTTCATAGTCACAGTAGTACCTACCTACATGGTGGGTTTTTTCTCGATCTGCCAGATCTGCGGGCTACGCTTTCTTCGGGAGACGTCTGTTTCTCTGCACTGCCAGCCACTGTCGACCCCGTGATACATGACGTTGTCGCTGGTCTGTTGTCTCCGTCCGTGTTACTATCTGGGTTGCCCTTGGGGAATTCGTCCCGGGCCTGGGAGATGACCTAGAAGGGTTATCGTTTAATTTAACAAATCCTGGTTCAATTTTTATTTGCAAAAAAACTTAAAAAATATACTTATTTTCCAGTTTAAATGGTAGCTGCGACCCTCCTACGGCCTGGCAAACGTTGCACGGTGTACCACCAGTAATGGAAACGTCTGTATCAAATTTCATGACCAAACAAATCCCGGATCAATTTTTATTTGCAAAAAAACTTAAGAAATATACTTATTTTCCGGTTTAAAGGGTAGCTACGACCCTCCTACAGCCTTGCAAACGTTGCACGGTATACCACCAGCTTTGGAAGGTTAATGGAAACGTCTGTATTAAATTTCATGGCCAAACAAATCCTGGTTCAATTTTTATTTGCGAAAAAACTGAAAAAATATACTTATTTTGCAGTTTAAAGGGTAGCTACGACCCTCCTACGGCCTGGCGAACGTTGCACGGTATACCACCAGCTTTGGAAGGTTAATGGAAACGTCTGTATTAAATTTCATGACCAAACAAATCCTGGATCAATTTTTATTTGCAAAAAAACTCAAAGAATATACTTACTTTCCAGTTTAAAGGATAGCTGCGACCCTCCTACGGCCTGGCAAATGTTGCACAGTGTACCACCAGCTTTGGAAGGTTAATGGAAACTATGGCCGTGCACTATGCTTAAATTTTGCCACACTGCCCGTCCTCGCCTGGCCGTGTACTATGCTTGAATTTTGCCACGCTGTCCGTCCTCGCCTGGCCGTGTACTATGCTTGAATTTTGCCACGCTGTCCGTCCTCGCCTGGCCGTGTACTATGCTTGAATTTTGCCACGCTGTCCGTCCTCGCCTGGCCGTGTACTATGCTTGAATTTTGCCGCGCTGTCCGTCCTCGCCTGGCCGTGTACTATGCCTGAATTTTGCCACGCTGTCCGTCCTCGTCTGGCCGTGTACTATGCTTGAATTTTGACAAGCTGTCCGTCCTCGCCTGGCCGTGTACTATGCTTGAATTTTGCCACGCTGTCCGTCCTCGCCTGGCCGTGTACTATGCCTGAATTTTGCCACGCTGTCCGTCCTCGTCTCGCCGTGTACTATGCTTGAATTTTGCCGCGCTGTCCGTCCTCGCCTGGCCGTGTACTATGCCTGAATTTTGCCACGCTGTCCGTCCTCGTCTGGCCGTGTACTATGCTTGAATTTTGCCACGCTGTCCGTCCTCGCCTGGCCGTGTACCATGCTTAAATTTTGCCACGCTGTCCGTCCTCGCCTGGCCGTGTACTATGCTTGAATTTTGCCACGCTGTCCGTCCTCGCCTGGCCGTGTACTATGCTAGAATTTTGCCCGGGCCTGGAAGATGGATGACTTAGAAGGGTTATCGTTTAATTACGAAGCAAAAGGCTTCCGTGGAGAAGTGTACGTCTATCCAAATGGTTTTTACTTTTACTTACGGTTTGTGGCGTCGTCTGTTGTAAATAAACACAACAATCGACATATTTATTTATAAGACACAGCAATGGTGGTCAAATATAAGCTCGAATAAATAATATTTTACTATAATTACCAATAAATCGGTTAGATAATCATCTGTCTCTATGAAACGGTGCAGGTCTGCTTTCATTCACAGTCGGACAGGGTGTAATATTGTAATACTTGGAATGGAATTTCCTTGGAGCCCAAACCACACCACGCAATCACGTCCCTGCTCTGGTACGTGTTTAATCCAGTCAGATTTCTTTAAGCCATACTAAACAGAATGAAGAATTAGAGCTCTAATAACTCGTCTCTTATGAGCCGACTAGTTTAAAATACTTACGTAAAATCCTTGCGCATAGGTACTCGATTTAAATATATATCTTCCAGCTTAAAGTGTCGCACACGTATTCCTTCTCGCTTTTAAGAAGAGAGGCTGCAGTAAAAAGGCTCATGGTACCTACTCTTGCCAATTTCCGCCGGAACAGTTAGTTATACCACCCCTTCTTCTTTCCAATTATTCGCCACACCGGTGTGTTGGGCATATTTTCCGGTTAAAATTACACCTCGATTGGGACAACATATTGGCGAGTTAACAAACCGAAATGAGCCAAGTATATTCCCTGCTTTTACCTATTTAGTCGAATGTCGATACCAACAGCGTTTTGGAAAATTTTTACCCCAGAACAACAACTTGTACTGTACTGTGTTGGCAACCATAACCTCAAATGTTTTCATCATTCATTCATTGCGGTACCTAAAATACGCCATCAATCTTAGTATTTTTTATATATTATTTGCAACTGTATCACACCATTGCATTTTTCCTTACCTTCAGCTCTTCGAGCATCCTCTCTAGATACGTCTACTGTAAATCCTGTATTAGTGGCAGAATCAATCAAAGTAATTAACATTTTTCAAACCATACATTTGAATTTGAAACTGATTTAAAGCCGAACATAACCAACAATAATTCTTTGACATCTTTACCAAAACTGACCTTGAACAAACTTGGGTAAGATTTGCAAGTAAGCAAGAAATTAGGTAGACTTGGCGTAGGTAAGGGGGAAGTAACATAGGGCGAGTTGCTTTATTCACCGGTGGATCCATCAGATGTGTTTTATCTCGTTCTATCTCCGAGGGAATTCGTTCCGGGCCTGGGAGATGACCTAACAAAACAGTGACGACAATAGGGAGCAAAATTCTGATTGGTATTGTCGCCACTGTTAAAATATTAAGCCACTGTGGGACAGTGACTTATCAAACCAGTGACGACAATAGAGATTAAAATTCTGATTGGTCTATTTCGCATTTGCGACCGTTATGAAGGTTCGTTTTATTTTGAAATTATCGTTTAGAAATATTCACTCGATAAAACATCGATTTTAATTGAGAATACGTTACTTAGGTACCTAAAATATCAATTATTTAGGTACACAAAATGTAATAATTTAACTTACGCACTTATAATAGTGCCAAAAATATAACCGAAAACCTTGACGTACTTCGAAAATGAATAATGGTAAAATGACGGATGAACGGTATTTAGCTGCGTATTGTCACCACTGTTAAATATTAAGCCACTGTGAAGTGACCTAACAAAACAGTGACGACAATAGGGAGCAAAATTCTGATTGGTATTGTCGCCACTGTTAAATATTAAGCCACTGTGGGACAGTGACTTAACAAAGCAGTGACGACAATAGAGATTAAAATTCGGATAGGTCTATTTCGCATTTGCGACTGTTGTGAAGGTTCGTTTTATTTTAAAATTATCGTTAAGAAATATTCACTCGATGAAATATCGATTTTAATTGAGAAAACGTTACTTAGGTACCTAATATCAATTATTTAGGTACACAAAATGTAATAATTTAACGTACGCACTTATAATAGTGCCAAAAATATAACCAAAAACCTTGACGTACTTCGAAAATGAATTGTAAAATGACGGATGAACGGTATTTAGCTGCGTATTCTCGCCACTGTTAAATATTAAGCCACAAACTACACTTAATCTAAAATTCCTCCATTTCATAGTCGCAGTAGTATACCTACATGGTGGGTTTTTTCTCGATCTGCCAGATCTGCGGGCTACGCTTTCTTTGGGAGACGTCTGTTTCTCTGCACTGCCAGCCACTGTCGACCCCGTGATACGTGACGTCGTCGCTGGAATTCCTCCTGGGCCTGGGAGATGACCTAGAAGGGTTATCGTTTAATAACGAGGCAAAAGTACACCACGGGAAGGCTCCCGTGGAGAAGCGTCTATCTAAATGGTTTTTACTTTTACTTACGTTTGTGGCGTCGTCTGTTGTAAATAAATACAACAATCGACATATTTATTTATATGACACAGCAATGGTGGTCAAATATAAGCTCGAATAAATAATATTTTACTATAATTACCAATAAATCGGTTAGATAATCATCTGTCTCTATGAAACGGTGCAGGTCTGCTTTCATTCACAGTCGGACAGGGTGTAATATTGTAATACTTGGAATGGAATTTCCTTCGAGCCCAAACCACACCACGCAATCACGTCCCTGCTCTGGTACGTGTTTAATCCAGTCAGATTTCTTTAAGCCACACTAAATAGAATGAAGAATTAGAGCTCTAATAACTCGTCTCTTATGAGCCGCCTAGTTTAAAATACTTACGTAAAATCCTTGCGCATATAGGTACTCGATTTAAATATCTTCCAGCTTAAAATGTCGCACACGTATTCCTTCTCGTTTTTAAGAAGAGAGGCTGCAGTAAAAAGGCTCATGGTACCTACTCTTGCCAATTTCCGCCGGAACAGTTAGTTATACCACGTACCCCTTCTTCTATCCAATTATTCGCCACACCGGTGTACTGTTTATGTTGGGCATATTTTGGCAAGTGAAACGAACATAGCTTTTAAAAAAAGTATCAGGCAGGCAACCAACATTACGCTACAGTGTCATGTTGGTTATGCAAACCCGCTCGCCGCAGTTTCCTTGGCGCCATCTACCGGTGGAATCTACAAATTATATAGAATGCATTAGACAACCAACATTACACTAGAGACGACTAGAGTGTAATGTTGGTTGCCTAGCGAAATTTTGATTTGAGAGACAGACTGACAAATAATTTTAATTTAAAATTTTCCAGCCGCCCCTAACTTGTATAGCTCAAAAACAAACTACAGTTAATCTAAAATTCCTCCATTTCATAGTCGCAGTAGTATAATACCTACATGGTGGGTTTTTTCTCGATCTGCCAGATCTGCGGGCTACGCTTTCTTTGGGAGACGTCTGTTTCTCTGCACTGCCAGCCACTGTCGACCCCGTGATACGTGACGTCGTCGCTGGTCTGTTCTCTCCGTCCGTGCTACTCTGGGTTGCCCTTGGGGAATTCGTCCTGGGCCTGGGAGATGACCTAACAAAACAGTGACGACAATAGGGAGCAAAATTCTGATTGGTATTGTCGCCACTGTTAAATATTAAGCCACTGTGGGACAGTGACTTAACAAAGCAGTGACGACAATAGAGATTAAAATTCTGATTGGTCTATTTCGCATTTGTGATCGTTATGAAGGTTTGTTTTATTTTGAAATTATCGTTTAGAAATATTCACTCGATAAAACATCGATTTTAATTGAGAGTACGTTACTTAGGTACCTAATATCAATTATTTAGGGACACAAAATGTAATAATTTAACTTACGCACTTATAATAGTGCCAAAAATATAACCGAAAACCTTGACGTACTCGAAAGTGAATTGTTAAAATGATGGATGAACGGTATTTAGCTGCGTATTGTCGCCACTGTTAAATATTAAGCCACTGTGGAACAGAGCCCTAAACAGTGACGACAATAGGGAGCAAAATTCTGATTGGTATTGTCGCCACTGTTAAATATTAAGCCACTGTGGGACAGTGACTTAACAAAGCAGTGACGACAATAGAGATTAAAATTCTGATTGGTCTATTTCCATTTTCGACCGTTATGAAGGTTCGTTTTATTTTGAAATTATCGTTTAGAAATATTCACTCGATAAAACATCGTTTTTAATTGAGAATACGTTACTTAGGTACCTAATATCAATTATTTAGGTACACAAAATGTAATAATTTAACGTACCTACGCACTTATAATGGTGCCAAAAATATAACCGAAAACCTTGACGTACTTCGAAAATGAATAATGGTAAAATGACGGATGAACGGTATTTAGCTGCGTATTCTCGCCACTGTTAAATATTAAGCCACAAACTACACTTAATCTAAAATTCCTCCATTTCATAGTCACAGTAGTACCTACCTACATGGTGGGTTTTTTCTCGATCTGCCAGATCTGCGGGCTACGCTTTCTTCGGGAGACGTCTGTTTCTCTGCACTGCCAGCCACTGTCGACCCCGTGATACATGACGTTGTCGCTGGTCTGTTGTCTCCGTCCGTGTTACTATCTGGGTTGCCCTTGGGGAATTCGTCCCGGGCCTGGGAGATGACCTAGAAGGGTTATCGTTTAATTTAACAAATCCTGGTTCAATTTTTATTTGCAAAAAAACTTAAAAAATATACTTATTTTCCAGTTTAAATGGTAGCTGCGACCCTCCTACGGCCTGGCAAACGTTGCACGGTGTACCACCAGTAATGGAAACGTCTGTATCAAATTTCATGACCAAACAAATCCCGGATCAATTTTTATTTGCAAAAAAACTTAAGAAATATACTTATTTTCCGGTTTAAAGGGTAGCTACGACCCTCCTACAGCCTTGCAAACGTTGCACGGTATACCACCAGCTTTGGAAGGTTAATGGAAACGTCTGTATTAAATTTCATGGCCAAACAAATCCTGGTTCAATTTTTATTTGCGAAAAAACTGAAAAAATATACTTATTTTGCAGTTTAAAGGGTAGCTACGACCCTCCTACGGCCTGGCGAACGTTGCACGGTATACCACCAGCTTTGGAAGGTTAATGGAAACGTCTGTATTAAATTTCATGACCAAACAAATCCTGGATCAATTTTTATTTGCAAAAAAACTCAAAGAATATACTTACTTTCCAGTTTAAAGGATAGCTGCGACCCTCCTACGGCCTGGCAAATGTTGCACAGTGTACCACCAGCTTTGGAAGGTTAATGGAAACTATGGCCGTGCACTATGCTTAAATTTTGCCACACTGCCCGTCCTCGCCTGGCCGTGTACTATGCTTGAATTTTGCCACGCTGTCCGTCCTCGCCTGGCCGTGTACTATGCTTGAATTTTGCCACGCTGTCCGTCCTCGCCTGGCCGTGTACTATGCTTGAATTTTGCCACGCTGTCCGTCCTCGCCTGGCCGTGTACTATGCTTGAATTTTGCCGCGCTGTCCGTCCTCGCCTGGCCGTGTACTATGCCTGAATTTTGCCACGCTGTCCGTCCTCGTCTGGCCGTGTACTATGCTTGAATTTTGACAAGCTGTCCGTCCTCGCCTGGCCGTGTACTATGCTTGAATTTTGCCACGCTGTCCGTCCTCGCCTGGCCGTGTACTATGCCTGAATTTTGCCACGCTGTCCGTCCTCGTCTCGCCGTGTACTATGCTTGAATTTTGCCGCGCTGTCCGTCCTCGCCTGGCCGTGTACTATGCCTGAATTTTGCCACGCTGTCCGTCCTCGTCTGGCCGTGTACTATGCTTGAATTTTGCCACGCTGTCCGTCCTCGCCTGGCCGTGTACCATGCTTAAATTTTGCCACGCTGTCCGTCCTCGCCTGGCCGTGTACTATGCTTGAATTTTGCCACGCTGTCCGTCCTCGCCTGGCCGTGTACTATGCTAGAATTTTGCCCGGGCCTGGAAGATGGATGACTTAGAAGGGTTATCGTTTAATTACGAAGCAAAAGGCTTCCGTGGAGAAGTGTACGTCTATCCAAATGGTTTTTACTTTTACTTACGGTTTGTGGCGTCGTCTGTTGTAAATAAACACAACAATCGACATATTTATTTATAAGACACAGCAATGGTGGTCAAATATAAGCTCGAATAAATAATATTTTACTATAATTACCAATAAATCGGTTAGATAATCATCTGTCTCTATGAAACGGTGCAGGTCTGCTTTCATTCACAGTCGGACAGGGTGTAATATTGTAATACTTGGAATGGAATTTCCTTGGAGCCCAAACCACACCACGCAATCACGTCCCTGCTCTGGTACGTGTTTAATCCAGTCAGATTTCTTTAAGCCATACTAAACAGAATGAAGAATTAGAGCTCTAATAACTCGTCTCTTATGAGCCGACTAGTTTAAAATACTTACGTAAAATCCTTGCGCATAGGTACTCGATTTAAATATATATCTTCCAGCTTAAAGTGTCGCACACGTATTCCTTCTCGCTTTTAAGAAGAGAGGCTGCAGTAAAAAGGCTCATGGTACCTACTCTTGCCAATTTCCGCCGGAACAGTTAGTTATACCACCCCTTCTTCTTTCCAATTATTCGCCACACCGGTGTGTTGGGCATATTTTCCGGTTAAAATTACACCTCGATTGGGACAACATATTGGCGAGTTAACAAACCGAAATGAGCCAAGTATATTCCCTGCTTTTACCTATTTAGTCGAATGTCGATACCAACAGCGTTTTGGAAAATTTTTACCCCAGAACAACAACTTGTACTGTACTGTGTTGGCAACCATAACCTCAAATGTTTTCATCATTCATTCATTGCGGTACCTAAAATACGCCATCAATCTTAGTATTTTTTATATATTATTTGCAACTGTATCACACCATTGCATTTTTCCTTACCTTCAGCTCTTCGAGCATCCTCTCTAGATACGTCTACTGTAAATCCTGTATTAGTGGCAGAATCAATCAAAGTAATTAACATTTTTCAAACCATACATTTGAATTTGAAACTGATTTAAAGCCGAACATAACCAACAATAATTCTTTGACATCTTTACCAAAACTGACCTTGAACAAACTTGGGTAAGATTTGCAAGTAAGCAAGAAATTAGGTAGACTTGGCGTAGGTAAGGGGGAAGTAACATAGGGCGAGTTGCTTTATTCACCGGTGGATCCATCAGATGTGTTTTATCTCGTTCTATCTCCGAGGGAATTCGTTCCGGGCCTGGGAGATGACCTAACAAAACAGTGACGACAATAGGGAGCAAAATTCTGATTGGTATTGTCGCCACTGTTAAAATATTAAGCCACTGTGGGACAGTGACTTATCAAACCAGTGACGACAATAGAGATTAAAATTCTGATTGGTCTATTTCGCATTTGCGACCGTTATGAAGGTTCGTTTTATTTTGAAATTATCGTTTAGAAATATTCACTCGATAAAACATCGATTTTAATTGAGAATACGTTACTTAGGTACCTAAAATATCAATTATTTAGGTACACAAAATGTAATAATTTAACTTACGCACTTATAATAGTGCCAAAAATATAACCGAAAACCTTGACGTACTTCGAAAATGAATAATGGTAAAATGACGGATGAACGGTATTTAGCTGCGTATTGTCACCACTGTTAAATATTAAGCCACTGTGAAGTGACCTAACAAAACAGTGACGACAATAGGGAGCAAAATTCTGATTGGTATTGTCGCCACTGTTAAATATTAAGCCACTGTGGGACAGTGACTTAACAAAGCAGTGACGACAATAGAGATTAAAATTCGGATAGGTCTATTTCGCATTTGCGACTGTTGTGAAGGTTCGTTTTATTTTAAAATTATCGTTAAGAAATATTCACTCGATGAAATATCGATTTTAATTGAGAAAACGTTACTTAGGTACCTAATATCAATTATTTAGGTACACAAAATGTAATAATTTAACGTACGCACTTATAATAGTGCCAAAAATATAACCAAAAACCTTGACGTACTTCGAAAATGAATTGTAAAATGACGGATGAACGGTATTTAGCTGCGTATTCTCGCCACTGTTAAATATTAAGCCACAAACTACACTTAATCTAAAATTCCTCCATTTCATAGTCGCAGTAGTATACCTACATGGTGGGTTTTTTCTCGATCTGCCAGATCTGCGGGCTACGCTTTCTTTGGGAGACGTCTGTTTCTCTGCACTGCCAGCCACTGTCGACCCCGTGATACGTGACGTCGTCGCTGGAATTCCTCCTGGGCCTGGGAGATGACCTAGAAGGGTTATCGTTTAATAACGAGGCAAAAGTACACCACGGGAAGGCTCCCGTGGAGAAGCGTCTATCTAAATGGTTTTTACTTTTACTTACGTTTGTGGCGTCGTCTGTTGTAAATAAATACAACAATCGACATATTTATTTATATGACACAGCAATGGTGGTCAAATATAAGCTCGAATAAATAATATTTTACTATAATTACCAATAAATCGGTTAGATAATCATCTGTCTCTATGAAACGGTGCAGGTCTGCTTTCATTCACAGTCGGACAGGGTGTAATATTGTAATACTTGGAATGGAATTTCCTTCGAGCCCAAACCACACCACGCAATCACGTCCCTGCTCTGGTACGTGTTTAATCCAGTCAGATTTCTTTAAGCCACACTAAATAGAATGAAGAATTAGAGCTCTAATAACTCGTCTCTTATGAGCCGCCTAGTTTAAAATACTTACGTAAAATCCTTGCGCATATAGGTACTCGATTTAAATATCTTCCAGCTTAAAATGTCGCACACGTATTCCTTCTCGTTTTTAAGAAGAGAGGCTGCAGTAAAAAGGCTCATGGTACCTACTCTTGCCAATTTCCGCCGGAACAGTTAGTTATACCACGTACCCCTTCTTCTATCCAATTATTCGCCACACCGGTGTACTGTTTATGTTGGGCATATTTTGGCAAGTGAAACGAACATAGCTTTTAAAAAAAGTATCAGGCAGGCAACCAACATTACGCTACAGTGTCATGTTGGTTATCCAAACCCGCTCGCCGCAGTTTCCTTGGCGCCATCTACCGGTGGAATCTACAAATTATATAGAATGCATTAGACAACCAACATTACACTAGAGACGACTAGAGTGTAATGTTGGTTGCCTAGCGAAATTTTGATTTGAGAGACAGACTGACAAATAATTTTAATTTAAAATTTTCCAGCCGCCCCTAACTTGTATAGCTCAAAAACAAACTACAGTTAATCTAAAATTCCTCCATTTCATAGTCGCAGTAGTATAATACCTACATGGTGGGTTTTTTCTCGATCTGCCAGATCTGCGGGCTACGCTTTCTTTGGGAGACGTATGTTTCTCTGCACTGCCAGCCACTGTCGACCCCGTGATACGTGACGTCGTCGCTGGTCTGTTCTCTCCGTCCGTGCTACTCTGGGTTGCCCTTGGGGAATTCGTCCTGGGCCTGGGAGATGACCTAACAAAACAGTGACGACAATAGGGAGCAAAATTCTGATTGGTATTGTCGCCACTGTTAAATATTAAGCCACTGTGGGACAGTGACTTAACAAAGCAGTGACGACAATAGAGATTAAAATTCTGATTGGTCTATTTCGCATTTGTGATCGTTATGAAGGTTTGTTTTATTTTGAAATTATCGTTTAGAAATATTCACTCGATAAAACATCGATTTTAATTGAGAGTACGTTACTTAGGTACCTAATATCAATTATTTAGGGACACAAAATGTAATAATTTAACTTACGCACTTATAATAGTGCCAAAAATATAACCGAAAACCTTGACGTACTCGAAAGTGAATTGTTAAAATGATGGATGAACGGTATTTAGCTGCGTATTGTCGCCACTGTTAAATATTAAGCCACTGTGGAACAGAGCCCTAAACAGTGACGACAATAGGGAGCAAAATTCTGATTGGTATTGTCGCCACTGTTAAATATTAAGCCACTGTGGGACAGTGACTTAACAAAGCAGTGACGACAATAGAGATTAAAATTCTGATTGGTCTATTTCCATTTTCGACCGTTATGAAGGTTCGTTTTATTTTGAAATTATCGTTTAGAAATATTCACTCGATAAAACATCGTTTTTAATTGAGAATACGTTACTTAGGTACCTAATATCAATTATTTAGGTACACAAAATGTAATAATTTAACGTACCTACGCACTTATAATGGTGCCAAAAATATAACCGAAAACCTTGACGTACTTCGAAAATGAATAATGGTAAAATGACGGATGAACGGTATTTAGCTGCGTATTCTCGCCACTGTTAAATATTAAGCCACAAACTACACTTAATCTAAAATTCCTCCATTTCATAGTCACAGTAGTACCTACCTACATGGTGGGTTTTTTCTCGATCTGCCAGATCTGCGGGCTACGCTTTCTTCGGGAGACGTCTGTTTCTCTGCACTGCCAGCCACTGTCGACCCCGTGATACATGACGTTGTCGCTGGTCTGTTGTCTCCGTCCGTGTTACTATCTGGGTTGCCCTTGGGGAATTCGTCCCGGGCCTGGGAGATGACCTAGAAGGGTTATCGTTTAATTTAACAAATCCTGGTTCAATTTTTATTTGCAAAAAAACTTAAAAAATATACTTATTTTCCAGTTTAAATGGTAGCTGCGACCCTCCTACGGCCTGGCAAACGTTGCACGGTGTACCACCAGTAATGGAAACGTCTGTATCAAATTTCATGACCAAACAAATCCCGGATCAATTTTTATTTGCAAAAAAACTTAAGAAATATACTTATTTTCCGGTTTAAAGGGTAGCTACGACCCTCCTACAGCCTTGCAAACGTTGCACGGTATACCACCAGCTTTGGAAGGTTAATGGAAACGTCTGTATTAAATTTCATGGCCAAACAAATCCTGGTTCAATTTTTATTTGCGAAAAAACTGAAAAAATATACTTATTTTGCAGTTTAAAGGGTAGCTACGACCCTCCTACGGCCTGGCGAACGTTGCACGGTATACCACCAGCTTTGGAAGGTTAATGGAAACGTCTGTATTAAATTTCATGACCAAACAAATCCTGGATCAATTTTTATTTGCAAAAAAACTCAAAGAATATACTTACTTTCCAGTTTAAAGGATAGCTGCGACCCTCCTACGGCCTGGCAAATGTTGCACAGTGTACCACCAGCTTTGGAAGGTTAATGGAAACTATGGCCGTGCACTATGCTTAAATTTTGCCACACTGCCCGTCCTCGCCTGGCCGTGTACTATGCTTGAATTTTGCCACGCTGTCCGTCCTCGCCTGGCCGTGTACTATGCTTGAATTTTGCCACGCTGTCCGTCCTCGCCTGGCCGTGTACTATGCTTGAATTTTGCCACGCTGTCCGTCCTCGTCTGGCCGTGTACTATGCTTGAATTTTGCCACGCTGTCCGTCCTCGCCTGGCCGTGTACTATGCCTGAATTTTGCCACGCTGTCCGTCCTCGCCTGGCCGTGTACTATGCCTGAATTTTGCCACGCTGTCCGTCCTCGTCTCGCCGTGTACTATGCTTGAATTTTGCCGCGCTGTCCGTCCTCGCCTGGCCGTGTACTATGCCTGAATTTTGCCACGCTGTCCGTCCTCGTCTGGCCGTGTACTATGCTTGAATTTTGCCACGCTGTCCGTCCTCGCCTGGCCGTGTACCATGCTTAAATTTTGCCACGCTGTCCGTCCTCGCCTGGCCGTGTACTATGCTTGAATTTTGCCACGCTGTCCGTCCTCGCCTGGCCGTGTACTATGCTAGAATTTTGCCCGGGCCTGGAAGATGGATGACTTAGAAGGGTTATCGTTTAATTACGAAGCAAAAGGCTTCCGTGGAGAAGTGTACGTCTATCCAAATGGTTTTTACTTTTACTTACGGTTTGTGGCGTCGTCTGTTGTAAATAAACACAACAATCGACATATTTATTTATAAGACACAGCAATGGTGGTCAAATATAAGCTCGAATAAATAATATTTTACTATAATTACCAATAAATCGGTTAGATAATCATCTGTCTCTATGAAACGGTGCAGGTCTGCTTTCATTCACAGTCGGACAGGGTGTAATATTGTAATACTTGGAATGGAATTTCCTTGGAGCCCAAACCACACCACGCAATCACGTCCCTGCTCTGGTACGTGTTTAATCCAGTCAGATTTCTTTAAGCCATACTAAACAGAATGAAGAATTAGAGCTCTAATAACTCGTCTCTTATGAGCCGACTAGTTTAAAATACTTACGTAAAATCCTTGCGCATAGGTACTCGATTTAAATATATATCTTCCAGCTTAAAGTGTCGCACACGTATTCCTTCTCGCTTTTAAGAAGAGAGGCTGCAGTAAAAAGGCTCATGGTACCTACTCTTGCCAATTTCCGCCGGAACAGTTAGTTATACCACCCCTTCTTCTTTCCAATTATTCGCCACACCGGTGTGTTGGGCATATTTTCCGGTTAAAATTACACCTCGATTGGGACAACATATTGGCGAGTTAACAAACCGAAATGAGCCAAGTATATTCCCTGCTTTTACCTATTTAGTCGAATGTCGATACCAACAGCGTTTTGGAAAATTTTTACCCCAGAACAACAACTTGTACTGTACTGTGTTGGCAACCATAACCTCAAATGTTTTCATCATTCATTCATTGCGGTACCTAAAATACGCCATCAATCTTAGTATTTTTTATATATTATTTGCAACTGTATCACACCATTGCATTTTTCCTTACCTTCAGCTCTTCGAGCATCCTCTCTAGATACGTCTACTGTAAATCCTGTATTAGTGGCAGAATCAATCAAAGTAATTAACATTTTTCAAACCATACATTTGAATTTGAAACTGATTTAAAGCCGAACATAACCAACAATAATTCTTTGACATCTTTACCAAAACTGACCTTGAACAAACTTGGGTAAGATTTGCAAGTAAGCAAGAAATTAGGTAGACTTGGCGTAGGTAAGGGGGAAGTAACATAGGGCGAGTTGCTTTATTCACCGGTGGATCCATCAGATGTGTTTTATCTCGTTCTATCTCCGAGGGAATTCGTTCCGGGCCTGGGAGATGACCTAACAAAACAGTGACGACAATAGGGAGCAAAATTCTGATTGGTATTGTCGCCACTGTTAAAATATTAAGCCACTGTGGGACAGTGACTTATCAAACCAGTGACGACAATAGAGATTAAAATTCTGATTGGTCTATTTCGCATTTGCGACCGTTATGAAGGTTCGTTTTATTTTGAAATTATCGTTTAGAAATATTCACTCGATAAAACATCGATTTTAATTGAGAATACGTTACTTAGGTACCTAAAATATCAATTATTTAGGTACACAAAATGTAATAATTTAACTTACGCACTTATAATAGTGCCAAAAATATAACCGAAAACCTTGACGTACTTCGAAAATGAATAATGGTAAAATGACGGATGAACGGTATTTAGCTGCGTATTGTCACCACTGTTAAATATTAAGCCACTGTGAAGTGACCTAACAAAACAGTGACGACAATAGGGAGCAAAATTCTGATTGGTATTGTCGCCACTGTTAAATATTAAGCCACTGTGGGACAGTGACTTAACAAAGCAGTGACGACAATAGAGATTAAAATTCGGATAGGTCTATTTCGCATTTGCGACTGTTGTGAAGGTTCGTTTTATTTTAAAATTATCGTTAAGAAATATTCACTCGATGAAATATCGATTTTAATTGAGAAAACGTTACTTAGGTACCTAATATCAATTATTTAGGTACACAAAATGTAATAATTTAACGTACGCACTTATAATAGTGCCAAAAATATAACCAAAAACCTTGACGTACTTCGAAAATGAATTGTAAAATGACGGATGAACGGTATTTAGCTGCGTATTCTCGCCACTGTTAAATATTAAGCCACAAACTACACTTAATCTAAAATTCCTCCATTTCATAGTCGCAGTAGTATACCTACATGGTGGGTTTTTTCTCGATCTGCCAGATCTGCGGGCTACGCTTTCTTTGGGAGACGTCTGTTTCTCTGCACTGCCAGCCACTGTCGACCCCGTGATACGTGACGTCGTCGCTGGAATTCCTCCTGGGCCTGGGAGATGACCTAGAAGGGTTATCGTTTAATAACGAGGCAAAAGTACACCACGGGAAGGCTCCCGTGGAGAAGCGTCTATCTAAATGGTTTTTACTTTTACTTACGTTTGTGGCGTCGTCTGTTGTAAATAAATACAACAATCGACATATTTATTTATAAGACACAGCAATGGTGGTCAAATATAAGCTCGAATAAATAATATTTTACTATAATTACCAATAAATCGGTTAGATAATCATCTGTCTCTATGAAACGGTGCAGGTCTGCTTTCATTCACAGTCGGACAGGGTGTAATATTGTAATACTTGGAATGGAATTTCCTTCGAGCCCAAACCACACCACGCAATCACGTCCCTGCTCTGGTACGTGTTTAATCCAGTCAGATTTCTTTAAGCCACACTAAATAGAATGAAGAATTAGAGCTCTAATAACTCGTCTCTTATGAGCCGCCTAGTTTAAAATACTTACGTAAAATCCTTGCGCATATAGGTACTCGATTTAAATATCTTCCAGCTTAAAATGTCGCACACGTATTCCTTCTCGTTTTTAAGAAGAGAGGCTGCAGTAAAAAGGCTCATGGTACCTACTCTTGCCAATTTCCGCCGGAACAGTTAGTTATACCACGTACCCCTTCTTCTATCCAATTATTCGCCACACCGGTGTACTGTTTATGTTGGGCATATTTTGGCAAGTGAAACGAACATAGCTTTTAAAAAAAGTATCAGGCAGGCAGGCAGGCAACCAACATTACGCTACAGTGTCATGTTGGTTATCCAGACCCGCTCGCCGCAGTTTCCTTGGCGCCATCTACCGGTGGAATCTACAAATTATATAGAATGCATTAGACAACCAACATTACACTAGAGACGACTAGAGTGTAATGTTGGTTGCCTAGCGAAATTTTGATTTGAGAGACAGACTGACAAATAATTTTAATTTAAAATTTTCCAGCCGCCCCTAACTTGTATAGCTCAAAAACAAACTACAGTTAATCTAAAATTCCTCCATTTCATAGTCGCAGTAGTATAATACCTACATGGTGGGTTTTTTCTCGATCTGCCAGATCTGCGGGCTACGCTTTCTTTGGGAGACGTCTGTTTCTCTGCACTGCCAGCCACTGTCGACCCCGTGATACGTGACGTCGTCGCTGGTCTGTTCTCTCCGTCCGTGCTACTCTGGGTTGCCCTTGGGGAATTCGTCCTGGGCCTGGGAGATGACCTAACAAAACAGTGACGACAATAGGGAGCAAAATTCTGATTGGTATTGTCGCCACTGTTAAATATTAAGCCACTGTGGGACAGTGACTTAACAAAGCAGTGACGACAATAGAGATTAAAATTCTGATTGGTCTATTTCGCATTTGTGATCGTTATGAAGGTTTGTTTTATTTTGAAATTATCGTTTAGAAATATTCACTCGATAAAACATCGATTTTAATTGAGAGTACGTTACTTAGGTACCTAATATCAATTATTTAGGGACACAAAATGTAATAATTTAACTTACGCACTTATAATAGTGCCAAAAATATAACCGAAAACCTTGACGTACTCGAAAGTGAATTGTTAAAATGATGGATGAACGGTATTTAGCTGCGTATTGTCGCCACTGTTAAATATTAAGCCACTGTGGAACAGAGCCCTAAACAGTGACGACAATAGGGAGCAAAATTCTGATTGGTATTGTCGCCACTGTTAAATATTAAGCCACTGTGGGACAGTGACTTAACAAAGCAGTGACGACAATAGAGATTAAAATTCTGATTGGTCTATTTCCATTTTCGACCGTTATGAAGGTTCGTTTTATTTTGAAATTATCGTTTAGAAATATCAAATCAAATCAAATTTCAAATTTCATATTCACTCGATAAAACATCGTTTTTAATTGAGAATACGTTACTTAGGTACCTAATATCAATTATTTAGGTACACAAAATGTAATAATTTAACGTACCTACGCACTTATAATGGTGCCAAAAATATAACCGAAAACCTTGACGTACTTCGAAAATGAATTGTAAAATGACGGATGAACGGTATTTAGCTCCGTATTCTCGCCACTGTTAAATATTAAGCCACAAACTACACTTAATCTAAAATTCCTCCATTTCATAGTCACAGTAGTACCTACCTACATGGTGGGTTTTTTCTCGATCTGCCAGATCTGCGGGCTACGCTTTCTTCGGGAGACGTCTGTTTCTCTGCACTGCCAGCCACTGTCGACCCCGTGATACATGACGTTGTCGCTGGTCTGTTGTCTCCGTCCGTGTTACTCTCTGGGTTGCCCTTGGGGAATTCGTCCCGGGCCTGGGAGATGACCTAGAAGGGTTATCGTTTAATTTAACAAATCCTGGTTCAATTTTTATTTGCAAAAAAACTTAAAAAATATACTTATTTTCCAGTTTAAATGGTAGCTGCGACCCTCCTACGGCCTGGCAAACGTTGCACGGTGTACCACCAGTAATGGAAACGTCTGTATCAAATTTCATGACCAAACAAATCCCGGATCATTTTTTATTTGCAAAAAAACTTAAGAAATATACTTATTTTCCGGTTTAAAGGGTAGCTACGACCCTCCTACAGCCTTGCAAACGTTGCACGGTATACCACCAGCTTTGGAAGGTTAATGGAAACGTCTGTTTTAAATTTCATGACCAAACAAATCCCGGATCAATTTTTATTTGCAAAAAAACTTAAGAAATATACTTATTTTCCGGTTTAAAGGGTAGCTACGACCCTCCTACAGCCTTGCAAACGTTGCACGGTATACCACCAGCTTTGGAAGGTTAATGGAAACGTCTGTATTAAATTTCATGGCCAAACAAATCCTGGTTCAATTTTTATTTGCGAAAAAACTGAAAAAATATACTTATTTTGCAGTTTAAAGGGTAGCTACGACCCTCCTACGGCCTGGCGAACGTTGCACGGTATACCACCAGCTTTGGAAGGTTAATGGAAACGTCTGTATTAAATTTCATGACCAAACAAATCCTGGATCAATTTTTATTTGCAAAAAAACTCAAAGAATATACTTACTTTCCAGTTTAAAGGATAGCTGCGACCCTCCTACGGCCTGGCAAATGTTGCACAGTGTACCACCAGCTTTGGAAGGTTAATGGAAACTATGGCCGTGTACTATGCTTAAATTTTGCCACACTGCCCGTCCTCGCCTGGCCGTGTACTATGCTTGAATTTTGCCACGCTGTCCGTCCTCGCCTGGCCGTGTACTATGCTTGAATTTTGCCACGCTGTCCGTCCTCGCCTGGCCGTGTACTATGCTTGAATTTTGCCGCGCTGTCCGTCCTCGCCTGGCCGTGTACTATGCCTGAATTTTGCCACGCTGTCCGTCCTCGTCTGGCCGTGTACTATGCTTGAATTTTGCCAAGCTGTCCGTCCTCGCCTGGCCGTGTACTATGCTTGAATTTTGCCACGCTGTCCGTCCTCGCCTGGCCGTGTACTATGCCTGAATTTTGCCACGCTGTCCGTCCTCGTCTCGCCGTGTACTATGCTTGAATTTTGCCGCGCTGTCCGTCCTCGCCTGGCCGTGTACTATGCTAGAATTTTGCCCGGGCCTGGAAGATGGATGACTTAGAAGGGTTATCGTTTAATTACGAAGCAAAAGGCTTCCGTGGAGAAGTGTACGTCTATCCAAATGGTTTTTACTTTTACTTACGGTTTGTGGCGTCGTCTGTTGTAAATAAACACAACAATCGACATATTTATTTATAAGACACAGCAATGGTGGTCAAATATAAGCTCGAATAAATAATATTTTACTATAATTACCAATAAATCGGTTAGATAATCATCTGTCTCTATGAAACGGTGCAGGTCTGCTTTCATTCACAGTCGGACAGGGTGTAATATTGTAATACTTGGAATGGAATTTCCTTGGAGCCCAAACCACACCACGCAATCACGTCCCTGCTCTGGTACGTGTTTAATCCAGTCAGATTTCTTTAAGCCATACTAAACAGAATGAAGAATTAGAGCTCTAATAACTCGTCTCTTATGAGCCGACTAGTTTAAAATACTTACGTAAAATCCTTGCGCATAGGTACTCGATTTAAATATATATCTTCCAGCTTAAAGTGTCGCACACGTATTCCTTCTCGCTTTTAAGAAGAGAGGCTGCAGTAAAAAGGCTCATGGTACCTACTCTTGCCAATTTCCGCCGGAACAGTTAGTTATACCACCCCTTCTTCTTTCCAATTATTCGCCACACCGGTGTGTTGGGCATATTTTCCGGTTAAAATTACACCTCGATTGGGACAACATATTGGCGAGTTAACAAACCGAAATGAGCCAAGTATATTCCCTGCTTTTACCTATTTAGTCGAATGTCGATACCAACAGCGTTTTGGAAAATTTTTAACCCAGAACAACAACTTGTACTGTACTGTGTTGGCAAACATAACCTCAAATGTTTTCATCATTCATTCATTGCGGTACCTAAAATACGCCATCAATCTTAGTATTTTTTATATATTATTTGCAACTGTATCACACCATTGCATTTTTCCTTACCTTCAGCTCTTCGAGCATCCTCTCTAGATACGTCTACTGTAAATCCTGTATTAGTGGCAGAATCAATCAAAGTAATTAACATTTTTCAAACCATACATTTGAATTTGAAACTGATTTAAAGCCAAACATAACCAACAATAATTCTTTGACATCTTGACCAAAACTGACCTTGAACAAACTTGGGTAAGATTTGCAAGTAAGCAAGAAATTAGGTAGACTTGGCGTAGGTAAGGGGGAAGTAACATAGGGCGAGTTGCTTTATTCACCGGTGGATCCATCAGATGTGTTTTATCTCGTTCTATCTCCGAGGGAATTCGTTCCGGGCCTGGGAGATGACCTAACAAAACAGTGACGACAATAGGGAGCAAAATTCTGATTGGTATTGTCGCCACTGTTAAAATATTAAGCCACTGTGGGACAGTGACTTAACAAACCAGTGACGACAATAGAGATTAAAATTCTGATTGGTCTATTTCGCATTTGCGACCGTTATGAAGGTTCGTTTTATTTTGAAATTATCCTTTAGAAATATTCACTCGATAAAACATCGATTTTAATTGAGAATACGTTACTTAGGTACCTAATATCAATTATTTAGGTACACAAAATGTAATAATTTAACTTACGCACTTATAATAGTGCCAAAAATATAACCGAAAACCTTGACGTACTTCGAAAATGAATAATGGTAAAATGACGGATGAACGGTATTTAGCTGCGTATTGTCACCACTGTTAAATATTAAGCCACTGTGAAGTGACCTAACAAAACAGTGACGACAATAGGGAGCAAAATTCTGATTAGTATTGTCGCCACTGTTAAATATTAAGCCACTGTGGGACAGTGACTTAACAAAGCAGTGACGACAATAGAGATTAAAATTCGGATAGGTCTATTTCGCATTTGCGACTGTTGTGAAGGTTCGTTTTATTTTAAAATTATCGTTAAGAAATATTCACTCGATGAAATATCGATTTTAATTGAGAAAACGTTACTTAGGTACCTAATATCAATTATTTAGGTACACAAAATGTAATAATTTAACGTACGCACTTATAATAGTGCCAAAAATATAACCAAAAACCTTGACGTACTTCGAAAATGAATTGTAAAATGACGGATGAACGGTATTTAGCTGCGTATTCTCGCCACTGTTAAATATTAAGCCACAAACTACACTTAATCTAAAATTCCTCCATTTCATAGTCGCAGTAGTATACCTACATGGTGGGTTTTTTCTCGATCTGCCAGATCTGCGGGCTACGCTTTCTTTGGGAGACGTCTGTTTCTCTGCACTGCCAGCCACTGTCGACCCCGTGATACGTGACGTCGTCGCTGGAATTCCTCCTGGGCCTGGGAGATGACCTAGAAGGGTTGTCGTTTAATAACGAGGCAAAAGTACACCACGGGAAGGCTCCCGTGGAGAAGCGTCTATCTAAATGGTTTTTACTTTTACTTACGTTTGTGGCGTCGTCTGTTGTAAATAAATACAACAATCGACATATTTATTTATATGACACAGCAATGGTGGTCAAATATAAGCTCGAATAAATAATATTTTACTATAATTACCAATAAATCGGTTAGATAATCATCTGTCTCTATGAAACGGTGCAGGTCTGCTTTCATTCACAGTCGGACAGGGTGTAATATTGTAATACTTGGAATGGAATTTCCTTCGAGCCCAAACCACACCACGCAATCACGTCCCTGCTCTGGTACGTGTTTAATCCAGTCAGATTTCTTTAAGCCACACTAAATAGAATGAAGAATTAGAGCTCTAATAACTCGTCTCTTATGAGCCGCCTAGTTTAAAATACTTACGTAAAATCCTTGCGCATATAGGTACTCGATTTAAATATCTTCCAGCTTAAAATGTCGCACACGTATTCCTTCTCGTTTTTAAGAAGAGAGGCTGCAGTAAAAAGGCTCATGGTACCTACTCTTGCCAATTTCCGCCGGAACAGTTAGTTATACCACGTACCCCTTCTTCTATCCAATTATTCGCCACACCGGTGTACTGTTTATGTTGGGCATATTTTGGCAAGTGAAACGAACATAGCTTTTAAAAAAAGTATCAGGCAGGCAGGCAGGCAACCAACATTACGCTACAGTGTCATGTTGGTTATCCAGACCCGCTCGCCGCAGTTTCCTTGGCGCCATCTACCGGTGGAATCTACAAATTATATAGAATGCATTAGACAACCAACATTACACTAGAGACGACTAGAGTGTAATGTTGGTTGCCTAGCGAAATTTTGATTTGAGAGACAGACTGACAAATAATTTTAATTTAAAATTTTCCAGCCGCCCCTAACTTGTATAGCTCAAAAACAAACTACAGTTAATCTAAAATTCCTCCATTTCATAGTCGCAGTAGTATAATACCTACATGGTGGGTTTTTTCTCGATCTGCCAGATCTGCGGGCTACGCTTTCTTTGGGAGACGTCTGTTTCTCTGCACTGCCAGCCACTGTCGACCCCGTGATACGTGACGTCGTCGCTGGTCTGTTCTCTCCGTCCGTGCTACTCTGGGTTGCCCTTGGGGAATTCGTCCTGGGCCTGGGAGATGACCTAACAAAACAGTGACGACAATAGGGAGCAAAATTCTGATTGGTATTGTCGCCACTGTTAAATATTAAGCCACTGTGGGACAGTGACTTAACAAAGCAGTGACGACAATAGAGATTAAAATTCTGATTGGTCTATTTCGCATTTGTGATCGTTATGAAGGTTTGTTTTATTTAGAAATTATCGTTTAGAAATATTCACTCGATAAAACATCGATTTTAATTGAGAGTACGTTACTTAGGTACCTAATATCAATTATTTAGGGACACAAAATGTAATAATTTAACGTACCTACGCACTTATAATGGTGCCAAAAATACTTCGAAAATGAATTGTAAAATGACGGATGAACGGTATTTAGCTCCGTATTCTCGCCACTGTTAAATATTAAGCCACAAACTACACTTAATCTAAAATTCCTCCATTTCATAGTCACAGTAGTACCTACCTACATGGTGGGTTTTTTCTCGATCTGCCAGATCTGCGGGCTACGCTTTCTTCGGGAGACGTCTGTTTCTCTGCACTGCCAGCCACTGTCGACCCCGTGATACATGACGTTGTCGCTGGTCTGTTGTCTCCGTCCGTGTTACTCTCTGGGTTGCCCTTGGGGAATTCGTCCCGGGCCTGGGAGATGACCTAGAAGGGTTATCGTTTAATTTAACAAATCCTGGTTCAATTTTTATTTGCAAAAAAACTTAAAAAATATACTTATTTTCCAGTTTAAATGGTAGCTGCGACCCTCCTACGGCCTGGCAAACGTTGCACGGTGTACCACCAGTAATGGAAACGTCTGTATCAAATTTCATGACCAAACAAATCCCGGATCAATTTTTATTTGCAAAAAAACTTAAGAAATATACTTATTTTCCGGTTTAAAGGGTAGCTACGACCCTCCTACAGCCTTGCAAACGTTGCACGGTATACCACCAGCTTTGGAAGGTTAATGGAAACGTCTGTTTTAAATTTCATGACCAAACAAATCCCGGATCAATTTTTATTTGCAAAAAAACTTAAGAAATATACTTATTTTCCGGTTTAAAGGGTAGCTACGACCCTCCTACAGCCTTGCAAACGTTGCACGGTATACCACCAGCTTTGGAAGGTTAATGGAAACGTCTGTATTAAATTTCATGGCCAAACAAATCCTGGTTCAATTTTTATTTGCGAAAAAACTGAAAAAATATACTTATTTTGCAGTTTAAAGGGTAGCTACGACCCTCCTACGGCCTGGCGAACGTTGCACGGTATACCACCAGCTTTGGAAGGTTAATGGAAACGTCTGTATTAAATTTCATGACCAAACAAATCCTGGATCAATTTTTATTTGCAAAAAAACTCAAAGAATATACTTACTTTCCAGTTTAAAGGATAGCTGCGACCCTCCTACGGCCTGGCAAATGTTGCACAGTGTACCACCAGCTTTGGAAGGTTAATGGAAACTATGGCCGTGTACTATGCTTAAATTTTGCCACGCTGTCCGTCCTCGCCTGGCCGTGTACTATGCTTGAATTTTGCCACGCTGTCCGTCCTCGCCTGGCCGTGTACTATGCTTGAATTTTGCCACGCTGTCCGTCCTCGCCTGGCCGTGTACTATGCTTGAATTTTGCCACGCTGTCCGTCCTCGCCTGGCCGTGTACTATGCTTGAATTTTGCCACGCTGTCCGTCCTCGCCTGGCCGTGTACTATGCCTGAATTTTGCCACGCTGTCCGTCCTCGTCTGGCCGTGTACTATGCTTGAATTTTGCCACGCTGTCCGTCCTCGCCTGGCCGTGTACCATGCTTAAATTTTGCCACGCTGTCCGTCCTCGCCTGGCCGTGTACTATGCTTGAATTTTGCCACGCTGTCCGTCCTCGCCTGGCCGTGTACTATGCTAGAATTTTGCCCGGGCCTGGAAGATGGATGACTTAGAAGGGTTATCGTTTAATTACGAAGCAAAAGGCTTCCGTGGAGAAGTGTACGTCTATCCAAATGGTTTTTACTTTTACTTACGGTTTGTGGCGTCGTCTGTTGTAAATAAACACAACAATCGACATATTTATTTATAAGACACAGCAATGGTGGTCAAATATAAGCTCGAATAAATAATATTTTACTATAATTACCAATAAATCGGTTAGATAATCATCTGTCTCTATGAAACGGTGCAGGTCTGCTTTCATTCACAGTCGGACAGGGTGTAATATTGTAATACTTGGAATGGAATTTCCTTGGAGCCCAAACCACACCACGCAATCACGTCCCTGCTCTGGTACGTGTTTAATCCAGTCAGATTTCTTTAAGCCATACTAAACAGAATGAAGAATTAGAGCTCTAATAACTCGTCTCTTATGAGCCGACTAGTTTAAAATACTTACGTAAAATCCTTGCGCATAGGTACTCGATTTAAATATATATCTTCCAGCTTAAAGTGTCGCACACGTATTCCTTCTCGCTTTTAAGAAGAGAGGCTGCAGTAAAAAGGCTCATGGTACCTACTCTTGCCAATTTCCGCCGGAACAGTTAGTTATACCACCCCTTCTTCTTTCCAATTATTCGCCACACCGGTGTGTTGGGCATATTTTCCGGTTAAAATTACACCTCGATTGGGACAACATATTGGCGAGTTAACAAACCGAAATGAGCCAAGTATATTCCCTGCTTTTACCTATTTAGTCGAATGTCGATACCAACAGCGTTTTGGAAAATTTTTACCCCAGAACAACAACTTGTACTGTACTGTGTTGGCAAACATAACCTCAAATGTTTTCATCATTCATTCATTGCGGTACCTAAAATACGCCATCAATCTTAGTATTTTTTATATATTATTTGCAACTGTATCACACCATTGCATTTTTCCTTACCTTCAGCTCTTCGAGCATCCTCTCTAGATACGTCTACTGTAAATCCTGTATTAGTGGCAGAATCAATCAAAGTAATTAACATTTTTCAAACCATACATTTGAATTTGAAACTGATTTAAAGCCAAACATAACCAACAATAATTCTTTGACATCTTGACCAAAACTGACCTTGAACAAACTTGGGTAAGATTTGCAAGTAAGCAAGAAATTAGGTAGACTTGGCGTAGGTAAGGGGGAAGTAACATAGGGCGAGTTGCTTTATTCACCGGTGGATCCATCAGATGTGTTTTATCTCGTTCTATCTCCGAGGGAATTCGTTCCGGGCCTGGGAGATGACCTAACAAAACAGTGACGACAATAGGGAGCAAAATTCTGATTGGTATTGTCGCCACTGTTAAAATATTAAGCCACTGTGGGACAGTGACTTAACAAACCAGTGACGACAATAGAGATTAAAATTCTGATTGGTCTATTTCGCATTTGCGACCGTTATGAAGGTTCGTTTTATTTTGAAATTATCCTTTAGAAATATTCACTCGATAAAACATCGATTTTAATTGAGAATACGTTACTTAGGTACCTAAAATATCAATTATTTAGGTACACAAAATGTAATAATTTAACTTACGCACTTATAATAGTGCCAAAAATATAACCGAAAACCTTGACGTACTTCGAAAATGAATAATGGTAAAATGACGGATGAACGGTATTTAGCTGCGTATTGTCACCACTGTTAAATATTAAGCCACTGTGAAGTGACCTAACAAAACAGTGACGACAATAGGGAGCAAAATTCTGATTGGTATTGTCGCCACTGTTAAATATTAAGCCACTGTGGGACAGTGACTTAACAAAGCAGTGACGACAATAGAGATTAAAATTCTGATTGGTCTATTTCCATTTTCGACCGTTATGAAGGTTCGTTTTATTTTGAAATTATCGTTTAGAAATATTCACTCGATAAAACATCGTTTTTAATTGAGAATACGTTACTTAGGTACCTAATATCAATTATTTAGGTACACAAAATGTAATAATTTAACGTACCTACGCACTTATAATGGTGCCAAAATTACTTCGAAAATGAATTGTAAAATGACGGATGAACGGTATTTAGCTCCGTATTCTCGCCACTGTTAAATATTAAGCCACAAACTACACTTAATCTAAAATTCCTCCATTTCATAGTCACAGTAGTACCTACCTACATGGTGGGTTTTTTCTCGATCTGCCAGATCTGCGGGCTACGCTTTCTTCGGGAGACGTCTGTTTCTCTGCACTGCCAGCCACTGTCGACCCCGTGATACATGACGTTGTCGCTGGTCTGTTGTCTCCGTCCGTGTTACTCTCTGGGTTGCCCTTGGGGAATTCGTCCCGGGCCTGGGAGATGACCTAGAAGGGTTATCGTTTAATTTAACAAATCCTGGTTCAATTTTTATTTGCAAAAAAACTTAAAAAATATACTTATTTTCCAGTTTAAATGGTAGCTGCGACCCTCCTACGGCCTGGCAAACGTTGCACGGTGTACCACCAGTAATGGAAACGTCTGTATCAAATTTCATGACCAAACAAATCCCGGATCAATTTTTATTTGCAAAAAAACTTAAGAAATATACTTATTTTCCGGTTTAAAGGGTAGCTACGACCCTCCTACAGCCTTGCAAACGTTGCACGGTATACCACCAGCTTTGGAAGGTTAATGGAAACGTCTGTATTAAATTTCATGGCCAAACAAATCCTGGTTCAATTTTTATTTGCGAAAAAACTGAAAAAATATACTTATTTTGCAGTTTAAAGGGTAGCTACGACCCTCCTACGGCCTGGCGAACGTTGCACGGTATACCACCAGCTTTGGAAGGTTAATGGAAACGTCTGTATTAAATTTCATGACCAAACAAATCCTGGATCAATTTTTATTTGCAAAAAAACTCAAAGAATATACTTACTTTCCAGTTTAAAGGATAGCTGCGACCCTCCTACGGCCTGGCAAATGTTGCACAGTGTACCACCAGCTTTGGAAGGTTAATGGAAACTATGGCCGTGTACTATGCTTAAATTTTGCCACACTGCCCGTCCTCGCCTGGCCGTGTACTATGCTTGAATTTTGCCACGCTGTCCGTCCTCGCCTGGCCGTGTACTATGCTTGAATATTGCCACGCTGTCCGTCCTCGCCTGGCCGTGTACTATGCTTGAATTTTGCCGCGCTGTCCGTCCTCGCCTGGCCGTGTACTATGCCTGAATTTTGCCACGCTGTCCGTCCTCGTCTGGCCGTGTACTATGCTTGAATTTTGCCAAGCTGTCCGTCCTCGCCTGGCCGTGTACTATGCTTGAATTTTGCCACGCTGTCCGTCCTCGCCTGGCCGTGTACTATGCCTGAATTTTGCCACGCTGTCCGTCCTCGTCTCGCCGTGTACTATGCTTGAATTTTGCCGCGCTGTCCGTCCTCGCCTGGCCGTGTACTATGCCTGAATTTTGCCACGCTGTCCGTCCTCGCCTGGCCGTGTACTATGCTTGAATTTTGCCACGCTGTCCGTCCTCGCCTGGCCGTGTACTATGCTAGAATTTTGCCCGGGCCTGGAAGATGGATGACTTAGAAGGGTTATCGTTTAATTACGAAGCAAAAGGCTTCCGTGGAGAAGTGTACGTCTATCCAAATGGTTTTTACTTTTACTTACGGTTTGTGGCGTCGTCTGTTGTAAATAAACACAACAATCGACATATTTATTTATAAGACACAGCAATGGTGGTCAAATATAAGCTCGAATAAATAATATTTTACTATAATTACCAATAAATCGGTTAGATAATCATCTGTCTCTATGAAACGGTGCAGGTCTGCTTTCATTCACAGTCGGACAGGGTGTAATATTGTAATACTTGGAATGGAATTTCCTTGGAGCCCAAACCACACCACGCAATCACGTCCCTGCTCTGGTACGTGTTTAATCCAGTCAGATTTCTTTAAGCCATACTAAACAGAATGAAGAATTAGAGCTCTAATAACTCGTCTCTTATGAGCCGACTAGTTTAAAATACTTACGTAAAATCCTTGCGCATAGGTACTCGATTTAAATATATATCTTCCAGCTTAAAGTGTCGCACACGTATTCCTTCTCGCTTTTAAGAAGAGAGGCTGCAGTAAAAAGGCTCATGGTACCTACTCTTGCCAATTTCCGCCGGAACAGTTAGTTATACCACCCCTTCTTCTTTCCAATTATTCGCCACACCGGTGTGTTGGGCATATTTTCCGGTTAAAATTACACCTCGATTGGGACAACATATTGGCGAGTTAACAAACCGAAATGAGCCAAGTATATTCCCTGCTTTTACCTATTTAGTCGAATGTCGATACCAACAGCGTTTTGGAAAATTTTTACCCCAGAACAACAACTTGTACTGTACTGTGTTGGCAAACATAACCTCAAATGTTCTCATCATTCATTCATTGCGGTACCTAAAATACGCCATCAATCTTAGTATTTTTTATATATTATTTGCAACTGTATCACACCATTGCATTTTTCCTTACCTTCAGCTCTTCGAGCATCCTCTCTAGATACGTCTACTGTAAATCCTGTATTAGTGGCAGAATCAATCAAAGTAATTAACATTTTTCAAACCATACATTTGAATTTGAAACTGATTTAAAGCCAAACATAACCAACAATAATTCTTTGACATCTTGACCAAAACTGACCTTGAACAAACTTGGGTAAGATTTGCAAGTAAGCAAGAAATTAGGTAGACTTGGCGTAGGTAAGGGGGAAGTAACATAGGGCGAGTTGCTTTATTCACCGGTGGATCCATCAGATGTGTTTTATCTCGTTCTATCTCCGAGGGAATTCGTTCCGGGCCTGGGAGATGACCTAACAAAACAGTGACGACAATAGGGAGCAAAATTCTGATTGGTATTGTCGCCACTGTTAAAATATTAAGCCACTGTGGGACAGTGACTTAACAAACCAGTGACGACAATAGAGATTAAAATTCTGATTGGTCTATTTCGCATTTGCGACCGTTATGAAGGTTCGTTTTATTTTGAAATTATCCTTTAGAAATATTCACTCGATAAAACATCGATTTTAATTGAGAATACGTTACTTAGGTACCTAATATCAATTATTTAGGTACACAAAATGTAATAATTTAACTTACGCACTTATAATAGTGCCAAAAATATAACCGAAAACCTTGACGTACTTCGAAAATGAATAATGGTAAAATGACGGATGAACGGTATTTAGCTGCGTATTGTCACCACTGTTAAATATTAAGCCACTGTGAAGTGACCTAACAAAACAGTGACGACAATAGGGAGCAAAATTCTGATTGGTATTGTCGCCACTGTTAAATATTAAGCCACTGTGGGACAGTGACTTAACAAAGCAGTGACGACAATAGAGATTAAAATTCGGATAGGTCTATTTCGCATTTGCGACTGTTGTGAAGGTTCGTTTTATTTTAAAATTATCGTTAAGAAATATTCACTCGATGAAATATCGATTTTAATTGAGAAAACGTTACTTAGGTACCTAATATCAATTATTTAGGTACACAAAATGTAATAATTTAACGTACGCACTTATAATAGTGCCAAAAATATAACCAAAAACCTTGACGTACTTCGAAAATGAATTGTAAAATGACGGATGAACGGTATTTAGCTGCGTATTCTCGCCACTGTTAAATATTAAGCCACAAACTACACTTAATCTAAAATTCCTCCATTTCATAGTCGCAGTAGTATACCTACATGGTGGGTTTTTTCTCGATCTGCCAGATCTGCGGGCTACGCTTTCTTTGGGAGACGTCTGTTTCTCTGCACTGCCAGCCACTGTCGACCCCGTGATACGTGACGTCGTCGCTGGAATTCCTCCTGGGCCTGGGAGATGACCTAGAAGGGTTATCGTTTAATAACGAGGCAAAAGTACACCACGGGAAGGCTCCCGTGGAGAAGCGTCTATCTAAATGGTTTTTACTTTTACTTACGTTTGTGGCGTCGTCTGTTGTAAATAAATACAACAATCGACATATTTATTTATATGACACAGCAATGGTGGTCAAATATAAGCTCGAATAAATAATATTTTACTATAATTACCAATAAATCGGTTAGATAATCATCTGTCTCTATGAAACGGTGCAGGTCTGCTTTCATTCACAGTCGGACAGGGTGTAATATTGTAATACTTGGAATGGAATTTCCTTCGAGCCCAAACCACACCACGCAATCACGTCCCTGCTCTGGTATGTGTTTAATCCAGTCAGATTTCTTTAAGCCACACTAAATAGAATGAAGATTTAGAGCTCTAATAACTCGTCTCTTATGAGCCGCCTAGTTTAAAATACTTACGTAAAATCCTTGCGCATATAGGTACTCGATTTAAATATCTTCCAGCTTAAAATGTCGCACACGTATTCCTTCTCGTTTTTAAGAAGAGAGGCTGCAGTAAAAAGGCTCATGGTACCTACTCTTGCCAATTTCCGCCGGAACAGTTAGTTATACCACGTACCCCTTCTTCTATCCAATTATTCGCCACACCGGTGTACTGTTTATGTTGGGCATATTTTGGCAAGTGAAACGAACATAGCTTTTAAAAAAAGTATCAGGCAGGCAGGCAGGCAACCAACAGTACGCTACAGTGTCATGTTGGTTATCCAAACCCGCTCGCCGCAGTTTCCTTGGCGCCATCTACCGGTGGAATCTACAAATTATATAGAATGCATTAGACAACCAACATTACACTAGAGACGACTAGAGTGTAATGTTGGTTGCCTAGCGAAATTTTGATTTGAGAGACAGACTGACAAATAATTTTAATTTAAAATTTTCCAGCCGCCCCTAACTTGTATAGCTCAAAAACAAACTACAGTTAATCTAAAATTCCTCCATTTCATAGTCGCAGTAGTATAATACCTACATGGTGGGTTTTTTCTCGATCTGCCAGATCTGCGGGCTACGCTTTCTTTGGGAGACGTCTGTTTCTCTGCACTGCCAGCCACTGTCGACCCCGTGATACGTGACGTCGTCGCTGGTCTGTTCTCTCCGTCCGTGCTACTCTGGGTTGCCCTTGGGGAATTCGTCCTGGGCCTGGGAGATGACCTAACAAAACAGTGACGACAATAGGGAGCAAAATTCTGATTGGTATTGTCGCCACTGTTAAATATTAAGCCACTGTGGGACAATGACTTAACAAAGCAGTGACGACAATAGAGATTAAAATTCTGATTGGTCTATTTCGCATTTGTGATCGTTATGAAGGTTTGTTTTATTTTGAAATTATCGTTTAGAAATATTCACTCGATAAAACATCGATTTTAATTGAGAGTACGTTACTTAGGTACCTAATATCAATTATTTAGGGACACAAAATGTAATAATTTAACTTACGCACTTATAATAGTGCCAAAAATATAACCGAAAACCTTGACGTACTCGAAAGTGAATTGTTAAAATGATGGATGAACGGTATTTAGCTGCGTATTGTCGCCACTGTTAAATATTAAGCCACTGTGGAACAGAGCCCTAAACAGTGACGACAATGGGGAGCAAAATTCTGATTGGTATTGTCGCCACTGTTAAATATTAAGCCACTGTGGGACAGTGACTTAACAAAGCAGTGACGACAATAGAGATTAAAATTCTGATTGGTCTATTTCCATTTTCGACCGTTATGAAGGTTCGTTTTATTTTGAAATTATCGTTTAGAAATATTCACTCGATAAAACATCGTTTTTAATTGAGAATACGTTACTTAGGTACCTAATATCAATTATTTAGGTACACAAAATGTAATAATTTAACGTACCTACGCACTTATAATGGTGCCAAAATTACTTCGAAAATGAATTGTAAAATGACGGATGAACGGTATTTAGCTCCGTATTCTCGCCACTGTTAAATATTAAGCCACAAACTACACTTAATCTAAAATTCCTCCATTTCATAGTCACAGTAGTACCTACCTACATGGTGGGTTTTTTCTCGATCTGCCAGATCTGCGGGCTACGCTTTCTTCGGGAGACGTCTGTTTCTCTGCACTGCCAGCCACTGTCGACCCCGTGATACATGACGTTGTCGCTGGTCTGTTGTCTCCGTCCGTGTTACTCTCTGGGTTGCCCTTGGGGAATTCGTCCCGGGCCTGGGAGATGACCTAGAAGGGTTATCGTTTAATTTAACAAATCCTGGTTCAATTTTTATTTGCAAAAAAATTTAAAAAATATACTTATTTTCCAGTTTAAATGGTAGCTGCGACCCTCCTACGGCCTGGCAAACGTTGCACGGTGTACCACCAGTAATGGAAACGTCTGTATTAAATTTCATGACCAAACAAATCCTGGATCAATTTTTATTTGCAAAAAAACTTAAAAAATATACTTATTTTCCGGTTTAAAGGGTAGCTAGGACCCTCCTACAGCCTTGCAAACGTTGCACGGTATACCACCAGCTTTGGAAGGTTAATGGAAACGTACTTTGCCAATGCGAGGCATTGGGTCGTAAAAGACAGAATATATTTGGGGAACCAAAAACGTACCCGAGAACACTGTCACACAGACCGGTCAAAGAACTGTATCGGCTAATTAGCAACACAGGAATTACCGGAAGGATTTGAACAACCAGGGAATGACACAATAAGCCTACATGGCTGCAGTGTCACCGGTACTGTACCCAGCAGACGGCCCTGGAACTAGGAAAAAAAAAAATAAATAAACAAGTGGATAAAGTCTTTTTTATCCAACAGAAAAATCGTCACAAAAATTGATGAAAGTAAATCTGATACTTATGATGTAAACATTGGCACCCCCCAAGGTAGTGTACTGGGTCCCCTGTTATTTTTATTATTTGTCAACGACTTACCCAATTACATAACTGAAGGAAAAGTTTTTATGTATGCTGATGACACAACTATTGTTGTGTCTGACGCACAACCTGATATTGTTTTATACAAAGCCAAAATGATTTTAGATGAGTTTAATGACTGGTGTTTTAAAAACCGTCTCATTATCAACTACGGTAAAACTAGCTGTATTGAATTTAAAAATAAATCCACTAGTAACAACCAAATTATGATGTTCAACAACCATGAAATAAAAATTGACAGTGCTGCTTCATTCCTGGGAGTGATATTGGACAAAAATCTTTGCTGGGACCAGCATATAGACAAAACTTCCTCTAAATTAAACACAAGGTTTTTATGTCATCAGCTCATTAAGAAACAGTCTAAATATTGAGACTCTGTTAAAGGTGTATTATGCTTTTGTCTACTCAACAATTTCGTATAATATTATTCTATGGGGCCAAGCGAGTGAGGTCTCGAGAATCTTTATCCAGCAAAAAAGGATTATTAGAATAATTTTTAATCTCGATTACAGAGAATCGTGCCGGGAGACTTTCCTAAAATATAGAATATTAACTGTGGTGTCGATATATCTGCTGAAACTTTTGACTTATATTCACATCAACAAAAATAATCTCACAAGAAACTGTTATTACCACAACTACTCCACTAGAGGCAGAGATAACATATATCTTTGTCAACATAAACATGAGTATTACAAAAAGTCACCTATATACGCCGGATCTCGTATCTATAATTCCTTACCAGATGACCTAAAGAATATCACATCCCAAATTATTTTTAAAAATAAACTGAAGAAACTTTTACTGTGCAGGTCTTTTTATACAATAAATGAATTCTTGGCATTCTTATAAATCATTGTCTCCTGATGTGGCAAGTTTTGTTGTTTTTGTTGTATGTGTTTGATTTTATTAGGTATGACTTTATTACGCCTGATTTTATTGTATATGATTTTATTATGTTTGTTTCATCCAACAAGTTATTTACGCTGAATTTTAAATAATGTTTGTACTTCCTTTTGTAAATATCGTTATATACAAATTTGTAAGCCTACCTCAATGGCATTTGTTGACTTATCTTATCCGTATGTTTGTATGGCTAAAAGATGATAAAGTTTATTATTATTATTATTATCAAGTGAATTTTTTTAAGTAAAATGCTACACCTCCACCCCTGCCTTATCGATCTTTTATTGCTAATAGTCGGCCAATTGATCATCTGAGCAAAATTTAAAAAAAAAAAATTTGGAAAATTTTTTAAAAAATTTCCAAGTTGCTGATAGTCGACCAATTAAAATGGAAAATATAGCATAAAATTATTATTCTCGATATACCTGATGATTACATTACGTGCTGTGAATGTCTAAAGCAGCTAGTTGACCTAAACCATTGCAAAACCCGTTGCGTTAGAAAATGAAAAACGGATTTGCTTAAAGTTTTCCACTGTGGGTAGAAGATGTTTCATTGGAAGAAATGTTACATTATGGATTACCTGATGTGGTAGGCATTAACTTATATATTTTCACTGATGAATACGTCTTTCAAATAATTTTGTTACTGTTATGCTTACGAATCTATCGTACAATCCGAAGTTTTGTGAAAAGTGTACCCAAAAGTTAAAGGAATTATAAAAGTTTAACAAACAATGTATGGAAACCGAGTATAAAATGAAAACTTACTCGGAATTGTTTGGGATTGCAATCGAAACAACTAATAAAATTGCATTATTGTCAGCCGTTATACAACATTTCAAGGGGGCCAAAGAAGCAATTAGGTATTTTATATTTCAATATTTAAATAAATCCCTATTACAAATTTTATTTGCAGATCGACTGTTTTTATCAAGTATAGCTGTGATCTCTGCGATTATGAAACTTTTAAAGAAGTAGCTTTAGTGAATCATAAGAAGATGACAGACACATCCAGTCCCATGCATCTATGATCCAGTACAGTGTTGTGAGCCAGCCAGTACTGGGTAGTGCATACAAACTGATCTAAAAACTAGTATAAGAAAATATGATTGTAATACTCCTTCAAGACGTTGCAAAAAACGGATGTATTTAAAACATGTCCTGGAGATACTATATAGTCCCAATTTACAATAGAATTTCATAATTAGAAAGTTAAAACTGGCGGTTTATTTATTACTGTTAATTAGGAACTGTTAGTTATACAGTTTTAAAAGACCCACTGTTTTGCATAAATCGTACATTTTAAAATTTGCGTACTTTCAATGGGAAACAGAAAATTTCATGCATTAATATTTTCGCAGTTTTGTTCCAATTTTTGTCAATCTGCTTAAAGTGTTATGTACTACATAGAATATATAAAATAAGAAGTGTACAGATTGTAGGATATTTAAGTTTGTTACGTTTTGACTAATATTTAAATGTATTAAAAGCGTAAGTATTGTGTTTATTGTCAAAAACTTAGTTTTAGGATGTTTTATATATTTATTATACTTATTGTTGTTCCTGTTCGAGGGCAGTTCCTAGGTAGTTGTCAGTTGTTACATGTTTTTTTTCTTTTTTTAATAAAATGAAAAATATTCGTTGAGCCACTAGTCGCCGACACATAATTAACATTAATTATATAATTTGTATATAGATAATAATTATCAATACATTTTTAATAGTTGTAACTCTTAGCACCTGTTGGGGCTGTTCGTTATGTTTATAAATGTAGAATTTGTAATCATTTTCAATAAACTGTCTTCTAGAAAAAATGGATTCTTTTTTTAATTTAAACATATTCACTGGCTATTATGTTGCTTTCAATTTCAAATACACATAACTAGTACCTAATAGGGCTCGAGATAATAGTAGTGATGTAAGAAACAATTAGTTTCCTGTAGTTTCTTCTCTGGAAAATATTTTGTTCATAATATTTATGGTCAAATTATCTTTTTTGGGGTTGTCGAATTTCTGTGGTGTCTTTATGTTTATGTTTTATTTGATGTCTTATGAAAACGCAAAACAAAATAAATCTACCACACAAGAGATCGAAATAACAATTTATTATAAAAATGTAAAAAACTATCACAAGAAGTAACATTGCATAACTGCATTATCACGAATAAAACGCATGACTTTTAAAATCAAACTATCACTTATGGAAGAACACTAAAAGAGGCCATTTCTGGCTCAGGTACCATAGTGACTTAAAACTCATCTATACAGGGTGAGTTCACTTTAAATACAATAAATTTAAGGATCGATAGAACACATGAAAATAATTGGGATCCCGTTAAAAAAAAATCTCTAAAACGTCCCATTAATAAGATACAGGGTGTTGAAGTTTCAATTTTTTAAAAGTTTTTCTTATATAACTCCCGAACGAAAAATAATATCAACTTCAAATTTACTACGAAAGTTTAGTATATCAACAGCCATATTTCAAGTATGAAATCATCGGGCTACATATACTGGGTGGTTGAGTTTTCGGTACCATTGAACCTTCTTTCCGCCCCATCTTTTTGTCAGTACGCCACTGATTACTATTGATAGGTGTATTAATACCGCTGCCGTCTTATGAAACTTTTTTTTCTCTTGCAAAATTTCGATATTTTGCTTCGTTTAGAAGTTATGGAACAAAACGTAATTGTTTGCACATAATTTATCGATTTTAGATAAATAAATTTATTTAACTGCCACATGTTACTAACATATTAAATTTCTAGATAATTTGGTATATTAGATTTAAATTTACAAGCTTGCACTTGGATCATTTTGACATAACGGAAAACAAATAGTTAATAATGAAAACTCAGAGCCACCTATTACGTGTAGTTAGTTTAAAGGATCTTTTATTACTTACTGCTTGCTTTCTGTCTAAAACTTCAGTCAAGCTGGATTGGTGTGAAAATGGGACAAACCGTATTATCCTCATGATGCTAATTTTAATGAAAATTATATTCTTCTTCTAAGAATCTAGAAATTTAATATGTTAGTAACATGTGGCAGTTAAATAAATTTATTTATCTAAAATCGACAAATTATGTGCAAACAATTACGTTTTGTTCCATAACTTCTAAACGAAGCAAAATATCGAAATTTTGCAAGAGAAAAAAAAGTTTCATAAGACGGCAGCGGTATTAATACACCTATCAATAATAATCAGTGGCGTACTGACAAAAAGATGGGGCGGAAAGAAGGTTCAATGGTACCGAAAACCCGTTCGGGAGTTAAATAAGAAAAACTTTTAAAAAATTGAAACTTCAACACCCTGTATCTTATTAATGGGACGTTTTAGAGATTTTTTTTTAACGGGATCCCAATTATTTTCACGTGTTCTATCGATCCTTAAATTTATTGTATTTAAAGTGAACTCACCCTGTATATAATAATAATACTTGACGAACAACTAAAATTCTAAAAACATTAACACAGAAACTTAAAACAATACGATAAATATTGACAGAACAACCAATCATTCCTCCACTGGTTCATCAGGTTCCATGCCCAATTTGGCTCTCAAAATATTCCCCTCCTTACGACGCATACGGGCGAGCTTCTTCATAATATTATATTTGTTAAGAAGTTCCTCGTAGTCTAGCAAGTCACACTGTAACCATAATGAATTTATTAATGTATGAAGCAATAAGAGAATCTGCTTTTTTTAGAATAAGAGAAGAATATCAATATACTTATATAAATTGTTGTGCTACATATATGTGAACAATGACAAAATAAATAAAAATAGCAATTTTCATCTATACCAGACAAGGAATAAGGATGCCTATTCATTAAACAAATGCTTCCACTCTTCTTATAAAAAATCACCACTATATGCTGGCTGCTATTTTTTTAATATATTACCAGAATATTTAAAAAACATAAATAGCCTTAACGAATTTAAACATCGCCTAAAAAAATTTCTAATCGAAAACTGTTTTTACAATTTGAGCGAATTCGTCTCTCATTAAAATAATTAATTAAATGTCTCCAAATTTGGTGTTTGTACGCGTTACTTGTTTCTCTTTGTCTGTGATACAAATACTATTACCATTGTTTTTTTTTTTTTTTTTTTTTTTCTTTCTTCAGCGACATCGACTACTCAGGTCATTAGTGGCATATATTCCTGTTCTATGTGTTAATTATTACTCTTAGATAAATTAAGAATACAAACTTTAAATCTTATGAATATTTAGATTTTCGATAGTAGATTAGTAGCTCTTAAGAACGATAGAGTATTTTTAAGGTTTGTTGTATATTTTCCCAGGCATAGATGGAGTTGATCCGGTAGTGCTGTTAGTCTTCTATGGTGATCATATCTCGGGCATTCTAACAAAATGTGTTTCACCGATACTGGTATATCGCAAACTTCGCATCGTGGTGGTTGACGGCCTGCTAGCAAATAACTTGATGTTAAATTTGTATGACCAATCCTTAGTCTTGTTATTGCAGTTTGTTCCCTTCTATTAAAAGATGTCATGTGTGTCCATTTACCGACTTCTGGTTTGATTTCCTTCAATTTGGCGTTGATACCGTTCCATTTTTCTTGCCATAGGTCTAAGGTCTTTTGTTTTAGATAAACTTTTACATCAGTATTACGTATTGGAATGTCTTCTTGTGCATCGTTACCTGCTGCTTCTTTGGCTGCCCTGTCTGCAAGTTCATTCCCTCGTATACCTACATGACTGGGTGTCCAAACAAAACAAACTTTTTTCCCCTGAGTTTCCAGCCAATAAATACGCTCAAGTATAGATTGTACCAGTGGATCTGTCGTGAACATATCAGCCAATGCTTGTAAGGAACTGAGTGAATCAGAGCAGATAAGTGTAATATTGAAATTATTCGTTTCTACATATCTTACAGCTTGCAAAATAGCATAGAGTTCCTCTGTATAAATACTGGTAATTCTAGGTAATGTCCAGCTATGTGTGTCGACACCATCTGAGAATGCAGCTCCAACACCTTCGTTTAATTTGGATCCATCAGTGAAAAGTTTATGACATCCGCGGTAAGAGTAGACCACCGAGTAGAATGTTGCTAGCAACAACTCTCTGTTAGTCTCATCCTTTTTGTAGACTGTACATTCCAGATGCATTTTTGGAGATATTAGTTTCCACGGTGGTATCTCGCCTGGACTTAAGTTGTATACTGCTGGAAAGTTTTCATCCATAGAGTTCATCAATTCATAGAGCCTCGTGCTAACTGGTCTTGTAATGGTGGGTCGCTGTTCGTATATGAGGTACAGACCACCATCATAAAGGATTTTATGATTGGGATGGTCTGGCTGTGCCCATATTGTAGTCCCATAAGACAGTAAGAATTGATGTCTCCGGTATTTTAAAGGTGGAATTCCAGCTTCGCAACATAAAGAGTTAAATGGGCTAGTGCGGAAAGCCCCTAACGCCAGCCTTAAACCCATACAGTGGATGCTGTCTAATATTTTGAGTCGTGATTTACGTGCCGAGGCATATACTATACAGCCATAGTCTATTTTTGATAAAATCATAGTTCTATAAACCGTAAGTAGCATTTCCTTATCTGCTCCCCATTTTATCCCTGCTATACATCTTAATAAATTAAGTTCCCTCTTACATCTAGTAGAAAGGTCACGAATGTGAGCACCCCAGTTTAATTTTTCGTCAAATGTTAAGCCTAAAAACTTGCTTTCAGATCTACATTCCAAGTTTCGACCATCAAGAGTGAGATCGGGATGACGATGTTCTTTTCTTAGCCGACAAAAGTGAACACAATGTGTTTTTGAAGTCGAAAATCGCAGTCCATTTCTATTTGTTAGGTCAGAAAGGCTTTATTATTTAATTTTTACCTTATGACATCTTATATCTTATTTTTGTATTTGGTATTTTGTATTTTTGTCGGCACTTTGTATATTATGTTTCACATTTTAATTCTTATACACTTTATATATTTTACATTTTTGTATTTTGTATTTTATTTTTTATATACTCTGCAAAGTTGACTTGTCACACATACATGTAATATGTATAATTATTGGCCAATAAATATCTTATCTTATCTTATCTTAATATAATAATGCATGCATGGAAACCGGTATTTCAGAATTATTGTGATCCACACAGCAACAGAAAACATGGAATAGGAAATACAATGCACAGTTTTCTATTTATCTTCATAATTATTTGAGCTATGCTGTATTAATGGGGAACAATAATTCCAAAACAAGCTGATTCTTTGTTGAAGAAATGTACCTGCCTGAGTCTCGGCGTGTGTCGTTTCAGTCGCTGGTGTTTTCTCCAACAATTTTTCTTCTAATTTAGTAATCCGATAAGTTAAAAGCCTCCTTGTCTCTTCTTGGTTAGTCTTTTCCACCTTGGCTGTGTTTTGGAGATCATAAATCCTTGTTTGCAGCCCCACAATTTTGAACATATTTGTCTTATGCAAATCTTCCAACTGCTTAATATGTTTTTTCAACAATTTGCATTTACTGCAATCGTTGGCTTTTTTCTGAAGTTCCACTTTTCCTACATAAACAAGCAAATTAGTATGTTTCTATACAGTATGAGTGGTACAAGTAAATGGGAGAAACTAAATGTGTAAAACACTTTCACAAATATTCGTACGATAGAAAAAAATAGAGAAAATCAATGCAGAAAATGGCACTTTTTGCGAAGCACCTACTTTATCAAGAACAAATATCTGTAAGAAACGAATAAAAAACGGAAATTCCCATACGATGCGAATTATTGTGGTTATACTGTGTGTACAAAAAAGAATAACATGTACCTTCTTCGATTTGTTTCTTCAACGCCTCAATTTCAGCGTCTTTCTCATCACCATATCGTTTACTGTCATCTAGTTCTCGAATGAACCCTTGAACTTCAAACTCCAAAAAGTTGTTCTCACTAGTCAGCGCTTCGACTTGAGCAGTAAGTTTGGCAATTAAATCTCTTAATTCTGGAACATTAAATTGAAATTGTTTTAAACTAAACATTATCAATAAATTTAGAATAAACAATCCCATACCTTTTTCAATTTCGTTTGCATCCTTTTCAACTCCGTTTACATCCTTTAACATTGCATCGCCAGATTCTATAAAATAAATCGGGCGTCACAGATATTTGTGCAATTACATATATTACATATCAAATTCGCAATAAAGTTTACATACCTTGAGAATCGATCCCTCGCCTTTGATCATGAATCGACTGCCTTTTTCTGCGCCTTATTTCCTTAGGGGATAATTCTATTATAGATGACTTTCGTGATTCCAAGCTTTCTGATGATTTCATATCTTTTACTGCATTTTCCAAGTCAAAAATTTTAGTCACTAAGGAGACATTTTCAAAAGACAGATTTTTAACTTGTCTGTTCAACTCCCGATTTTTTGTTTTCTCAGTTTCGATTTCAGCAACAGAGTCTCTAATAGATTTCCTCAAATTTTCAACTTCGTTAATTAACTCTTTATTAGTTTTCTTTGAATCTTCAACTTCGTCAATTAAATCTCTATTGATTTTCTTTAGATTGTCTATTTCTTTATTTGATTCTTCCAAACGATGGCTCAATTCATCACGTTCAAAATTTAATTGACAAGTAGTAGAACGTAACAGGTTTAATTCTGTTTTCAAATTTTCCGTTTCAAGCGTTAAGTCCAAAACGTCGCTCTTTAAATCATAAATTTGATTACTATCAATACATTGTCGGGAGTATTCTTCCTCAGTCTTTTCTTCCACACGACGCTTTAACACCTGGTACTCAAGCTTTTGATCAGCTATAGCCGACTCCAATTCTTTTATTTGTTTTTGATATTTTTCACAGTCGTCAGTATTTAGTTGGTACAACTCTGCTATTTTGTCTTTTAATTCTTTAATCTCTAGGTCTTTATTTTTGTCATTAGTAATTCTTTCACGAATTTCGTCGAGTTTGTCTAAATATTGCACTTGCTTGTATATTTTAGATTGCAGCTGCTTATTATGAAATTCTGTGTAAGACATATAATTTAATTTTTCTCTAACGTAGAGATTAAGGCTGTTCAATTTTTCCGAGCTCACAGAATAGACTGGATTATCAGTGTTATTTAAATTCCTAGAAAATTCTTCCAACAAATGCATAAAATTTTCTTGGTTAGTCTGAACACTTAACAACGTTACGTCAATCTCTTCTTGGAATTGTATATCTCGTGTGATATCTCTTAATTCAAATAAATAGGCCATAAATTGGTCGATCTCATTGTCACAGTCCATGAGCATTTGTTTAGTATCAGATTTTAATTGACTCTCATATAAATCTAAAAGTCCTTGATGTTCTTCTATCAGACCTGATAGTGTTTCTTCGTTACCTAGTGACAAGAGTTCAGTTAATACACTGACATCTCTTAAACAACTCTCCTTTTCTTCATTTAAAGAAAAGTTACGCTCCTTTTCAAACATTAGTTTTTCGTTCAATTGTTCAATCTCTTCTTCTTTAACTTTTTCCATTTGGTACTTTTCATTGGCAACTTCTAAACTGTCAATTTTTTCTTGTAAAGCTTTTACTTCAGTTTCTTTATTCAGTTGCAGTGTCTTAATTTTTTCTTTAAGCAAATCGTTATCTAATTTCAAATTTGCTCTCTCCTCCATAAGTGTATTAATTTGCTTCATATCAGCTTCAACTTCAGATTTTTCGGTTTGAATAGATATACCTTGAACGTCATTATTAGCTGCCAATAAAATATCCTTCAACAAATACAACTTACTCATAACATCCACGGTCACCTCCTCGTGAATACGTTGTTCCGATAATTTTCTTTCAAGTTCCTTTATTGTTTCTTCATGCTTCATTATGACATCTTTACCGAGACGATTTTCATCTTCGACGCTTTTAATTTTCTGCTGAAGAGTTGTATTCTCAGCATCTTCTGCCTTTGTGGATGCTTGTTCATTGATTCTTTGAATTTCTTCCCTCAAATAGTCAAGCTGGTTCTCATAATTTCGTGTCCTTTCTTCGAGCAGGAACTGATGGTCTATTAGATCTTGTCCACGACCAACTTTGAGTAAATCCTGTTTTGATAAAAAAAAACTTCAGGAATTTTTCCACAGAAAAGCGCCAAAACTCCGATTCTCTGGCTCACTTAATCATTATTGGAAATTTAAATATGATATTATAGGTAAAATATTGTTTTGTAGCCTGATGCGGTTTGATAAGTAAAAAGGGGAAAAAAGAAACTATAAACAAAAAAGTAGTTTAATTTTTAATTATTGGAGAAATCTGCCAAACCAAATGCAAGTGCTTTCCTAGCCATTTTAAGAGAACCAAGGAGTTTGGACAGAAAAGGTGGTTTCTTTAAGTTTTTTAAAATCCCTTTAACCCTTTCACTGCTAAGCCTGAGTTTTTGGTTCTCTCCCGTGTGCGGCGAAAATTTAAGCGCTGCGTTTTTATACGTTTGGAGCAGCGTAGGTCCATAGTGTATATATACGTCCGGAGCAGTTAACCGTAAAACAAGCCGATTTTACGAATATGTTCATGGCCGGATTGTTTACTTTTGGCAAAGGTAGAATTAAACAATCAGTGATTATTCGTTTACATATTATATTTACTATAATAAAATGATATATTACTTTTATTTGACAGAATTTTTATATCTACAGAAAATGTAGGAATGTAAAAAAACAACATTACCGCATGGTAACCTTCAAAATGAACACACAAAATAACAAAATAAAATCGTTATAAGTAAATAAAAAATACCATTAATTATTCTTTCTGGCATAACTTTCACTACAAATAAACAAAAGAATGTGCAGCCAAATAAAAAAACTGCAATAAATGTAGGTAATTAAAAAAGGGACTTGTCATTGTCACTCTGTTTGCTAAAATGTCCTCCAGTTCTTAGTCAGTGTAATAGACAGTTTTACTATAACGCGCCATTACGAAAATACACACTTTATTAGCAGAATAATTGCTGAAGGCATACTACGTCGATTCGTCAACTCCGCTGCCCATCTTAGCGCCAAAAAACCTGATACGGTTCAGATACGAGGGTGGCGAACTCTCAGCGTGTTTATACGTCTGGAGCAGTCAACATATAAAATATTTTTTTTACAAAATATGACTGCCAATCGACATATTTGATGCTAAAAATATAATATTGACAAAATACAAAACCTTGGCATTACTTTATACAAGTTAAAATGTACTGCGTTTATATACGTCTGGAGCAGTTACTGGATTTGCGTATATATACGTTTAGAGCAGCTAAAGGGTTAAAGGTGGACTTTCGAAGCGAGCGACAGGAGACCGAGACAGACGACAAGCGACCGAGACAAGACACAAAGAGCTCGTTCGCAACGAGCGACAGATCAGTGCGACTGACGCATGTGCAGCGTTTATATTACAATATCCGCAAAGAAGAACACTATTTTAAAACATATATTGTTAGAGGAAGAGCAAGATGAAGACTTGATTTTATATTATTTTTATAAACAATGTGGAAGAGCATCAATAAGCAAATTGGGTTTTGAGTGACTAATTCTATTAAAATTTCGTCTTGTTCAGAAGAAAAAGGATTCGACTTTGACTGGAATGAAGTCATTTTTAGTATTTTCGCTGACAAAGGTATTGTTTGGAAAGAAAAATGTACTCTTTACCACGAAGCGACAACGACACTACTGCTCCAGAAGCAGACGCGAGACAGGCCACGCGAGACAACCACTGGACTGCCTGTCGCTGTCGCATGCTCCAAACGGAGTCTATTGAATTCCATTGTACCGGTGTTGTCGCTGTCGTCTGTCTCGGTCTCCTGTCGCTTGCTTCGAAAGTCCACTTAAGTAATAGAAACTTAGTCATGTAATTCAACTGGTTGATACAGCATTTATTAGTTGAATCAGTAGTTGTTTTGATTGAGTTCTCCAACAATATGCATTTCCAGGTGATATGTGTGATCTAATCAAAATGTCACTACAACTGATAGCAAATAATAATAGAAATTCAAAAAAGAATATTTGCAACGTAAATAAATTTACTTACATTTTCGGTGTCGATCTGGCCTAATCTAAAAGCGAGTTCAGTATTTTCTTTCTTTTGGTCCTCCAACTGAATTCTCAATAATTCCAAATCGTCCTCATGTGTCAACTTCAATTTTTCCTTTTCTAACCACTCTAGCTTAAACCTCTCATTTAGGTCAGCGTAATCTTTTAACAAACGCTCTTTCTCTCTAATTAGTTCCTGGATCTGCTACATAAATACAAAAAAATAAGGACTATTTTAATTAATGTAAAAAAACATACATAATCCTTTTCCTCATCTTTGCATTGAGCTTCTAGTTTTGTGAATTCTTTCAGCGTAGTATACGACTCTTCCAGGCTTCTTAGTCTCTTGCGAAGAAATGAGGGTGGAGTTTCGAGCAACATTCTAGATAAAGAAAGTATACAGTATAAGCAACACAAGAGATAAATAAAGACGGCACGATGCTATAAATTTTGTGCTATGCTGCAAATATTTATTTAGAGATTCAGAATGATGAGTTAGAAAATAATAAAATCGCATCAAGTGCATAGTATTAATTTTATTAGCTTCTAACTCGTTAGCTGGATTCCTAAATAAAAATTTGCCAATAGTGTATACATTTTTTCTTTTACTGCAAATTCTATATAAGTAAATACGATAAAACTAGTTCTTACTCTTCTGGAGCAGCAATAGAATCCGAAGGCTCTTGACTGTAGGACCTGAAAAATAATTTATTTATAATTATAGATAAAAATAAAGTCCGAACATGTCTCCTTGTAATATTTAAACAAAATAATTTCCCTCTAATACACTGCCCCCGAAATTAACGTGTACTTAGACTTGTACTTACTGAAGGGCCCGCAATGTATCCTCAGAAAGTTCTGGCTTAGAGACCCTAAAAAAATAATTGCCCATGTAAAATACTTTTTAGGTATAAATTATTAGTTCAAATTCAAAGAGTTAACTTACAATACATTTATCAATGATTCTTCTAAGATTAACTTCATGAACTCAGAGTCCGTTAAGTCTTCTTCGAATTCAGCTGTGGAAATCAATTATATAATTATAAATAATTATTTGAGGAAGTACGTTCTTACGTTCTCCTTGATTATAATCCCTGGCCAAAACGTCTTGTGTTCTTCTATTATACATACAAGGTAGAACATTCAATTCTGGAATGGTCTCTAACGATGGAGTGCTGCCATAATGCCCCACAGTATGTCGTCTGGGTATTTTGCTCTCTGTTTTCTGCGGTTGCGGTCCCTTGGCAAATATATTGATCAACTTAAATTGTTGCCTTAGCTTGGCAATTTCCTTCTCCCGTTCAACTTTCTCTTGTTGGAAACGAAGCTGAAAAATGTATATAATGAATTTTTGCAATAATCCATTTCTTGTTACATAAAGAGAAATGAGATTAATGTAATATATAAGCTTCAATAAAAACTGATGTTACCATTTTACTTTTAAAAATTGCCCCAAAATAAATATATATCACTAATGACAATCAGACTATATATATGTTAGGTTATGGACTATTACTCGTATTTTATTAATTTAATTAAATGATTTTGTTTACAATTTACTACGTAATTAATAAATAAAACCTGACCTTTGTGATAAGCCCAGAATTAAATAAAAATAATCAACTTACTTCCATTTCTTCGATACGTCTTGCTTCGTACTCCAATCTTTTCTTGTAGTCAGCTGCTACCGATTCATATTTTTTTAATTTCTCAGGTTCGGACAATATCTCATTAATAACGGGTTTGTTCTTAACGGCCTTAGCTCTTTGAGCAAATCTGTAAGTAAAGTAACCTCTAGTTAGATAATCCAATCGAGAGTTATTAATTTCAAATAACTTACTCCAAGGTAGATTTTGTCTCTTCTCCCGCCGCCAAAGTTATTGTAGCGATTATTAGAGATTTTGCATTACCCCCCAGTGCTTGTTGGAGTAATCTGGTGAGTTTAGAATCTCGGTAACTCACATAGCGCTCGCAGTCACTGAGTTGCCTAATTACGTTACCAAGTACAGACAGAGATCTAAGCAAATTAAAAAAAATTAACTTATATTTTTTTATCTGTTCCCTTTCATAACCTACTTGTTAATATTTACACCTTCGAGAAGGCGTTTTCCTTCAGCCTTTGTATGGGCAACTCTTTCCGAGCCTGCCAGATCTACCAGATTAAGCTGGGACATTTGAACTGGGCCATTGTCAATACCATTATCTGTGGACTCTATTGTCTGAAAAAGATGAAATATAGTACCTCGACAGACAAGGTATTTATAAACTTACAAAGCGGAAAATTGTATGAGAACGGCTTGACCTCTCATTCATATTGGTACAGCCGATTTTCCTTGTCTTATTACCCAAGTGCATTAATTCATATATTTGTTCGGGAACTGTAACAACCTCCTCCTTGGCATTAATGAAAGTATTGCCATGAAAATCCTCACGTATTTTGAGGTCATTTACGTTATTATCCAATAAGTCTATAATTTTTTCGTTGTATATTTCGAAATATGAACAACTAAAAATTAAATAAATAAATGAACGACCATATTTCACATTTGAAATTAAAAACATTAAAAATCAAAGTTATAGTTAGAAGACTAATTTTCTAAGTTTACCTGATCAAGTAACGTCTTTTTCTATTTTGGTGCAGTTGATTAAATATGTCATTTACCGCTAGCTGTATAATACCAGAAGCATTATCGCCTCCCATCATGGTATACGTTTTGCCAGAAGACGTTTGGCCATAAGCAAAAATTGTCGAATTAAATCCTTCCAGGCACGATTTAATGAGGGGCTCGACAACGGCATGGTACACGCTTTCGTTCGTACTATCTTCGGCAAATATATGATCTAAAGCAGAAAAGAAAATAATCGAGCGTTACGTTACAGAATGGTAGTCAAAGCATTAAAATGATTACATAGCTTTATGTTCATATAATAGAATAGAATAGAATAGAATAGAATAGAAAAATAGAATAGAAAAATGTTTATTGTGTTTAGTATAAATTTTTTGGATAGGAATCTCGAGGAATGTGGTAATAAATCCCAAAAAAGAAAAGGAAAGAAATAATTTATGAAATGCCACAAATAACATTTAAACAATACAAATACAAAGCACAAAGGTGACGTTCGTGTGAACGTTCTTCCAAGCCACCAACAAGAAAAATCTACAAAACAAAACAAAAAAAACTACTAGAGAACAATAAATAAAATATAACCAGAAAATATAACAATATAGATGACTCAGTTAATGTGTCTTATTCATTTTGCACCTGTAGTAGGTGATTTTTATACTTTCTTTTAAAGGAGTCTATTGAAACACCCTGTATCATTTCATAGAATTCAGCATTATTTAATAAATCTACCGATATATATGCGTAACAACATTGAAATTTTGCTGTTTTATGTTGGTGAATATTAAACTTATTTAAATCTCTAATGTTAATGTTGTGTAACAATTGCCTTGGTATTAGGAATTCTTTTAAATATTCTGGTTTTCCAGTTAAATAAACTTTCATTAAGAAGACACCAAAAAGGAGTTTAAAACGAAAATCTATTTTTAAATATAGCTGTTCCTTATATAGAGGGGTAATATGATCATACTTCTGAATATTGTGTACAAAGCGCAAGCACGCGTTTTGAGCAATTTGCAATTTATTTTTTAATTCTGTTGTTAGAAACATGTAGATCATTGTTAAACAATAATCAAATTGGGGATACAATATAGATTCAACTATTCTGTATTTAATTTTATCGTTCAGTATATATTTAAACTTATACAATGACTTTAGTTTCATATATAATATACTCAACTTCTTTGTCACATGCTTTTCAAAATTTAAACTTTCGTCAAAAATTACTCCTAAATTTTTTGCATATTCTTTTTGTGGAATCTCAATATTATTAATGTGAACTGTAGTGAAATTGAACAACATAACTTTATTTTTGATATTTGCCGTACCTATAATTAAAAAGCAACTTTTATTAGCATTGATACAGAGACCATTTTTATTCGACCAAGAAAATATTCTCCCTAGATCAGAATTTACTTCATGCAAGGCAACGTTTATCTGTGATGGTTCAAATGATTTTAATAATTGAGTGTCAACTGCGTACATATAAATACTACAGTGACATATTACTGATGGTAAATCGGCAGTAAATATATTGAATAACAGTGGGCCTAATATGCTACCTTGCGGAACACCATATTTTACAATAATGGAGTCCGACCCGGCACCAGCGATTTCAACTAATTGCAACCTATTTGCAAGGTAGTTTTTAAACCATACACAGACAGAGTCAGAAAAATTATAAAACCTCATTTTTGCAACCAGTAGGTCATGATTTATCAAATCAAAGGCCTTGCTATAGTCCAGCAGAACCAAGCAAGTTGCCTTTGACTCATCCATTCCATATGAAATATCCGTTGCAACTCTAGTAAGTGCAGTATAAGTGCTGAAATTGGCTCTAAACCCAGACTGTATACGCGGTAAGATGTTATTATTACTTACATATTCAACCAACATTTCAGAGACAATCCTTTCACACATTTTTGATAATATAGGGAGGATATTTATTGGTCTTAAGTCATTGAATGTGACTGCGTTAAGTGTTTTCGGCCATGGTTTTATAATAGCTGTTTTCCAAATGTTTGGAAATTGACCATTCTGTAACGATTCGTTAATCAATACTTTAAGAAAACCGACAATGAAAGATAAACTCAAATCCAGCATATTGTATCCGATGTCGTCAATGCCCATACATTTTGATTTTATATGTTTAAACGCTCTGTATATATCAGTTTCTGTCACCTGTCGAAATGTAAATTTAGCTTCAGTGTGTGAATGAGTATGATTTTGAAAATACAGTATAGATTCTTCACTTATGGGTGTTACAAGGTGACTCAGATTAGTGAATGTTTTGTTTAATTCATTTGGATTCTTTAGATGATCTGGAATATCAACCGAAGCATTTGTCGTGATTCCCCGCTGTAATAATGGAAGAGCAATATATTATTACTTTTGTTAAATTCTTCGGACAAGTCTGATAACTTTTCTATCAGTTACAAACTTCGTTAGAAGGTCATATCAGTGATCGCATATATATATATATATATATATTATTTACTATGACAAACTGCTTCAAAAACCCATATGACAAAAACCGAGACAGAAACGAATTGGAATGCATCAATCACTAACAATAACAATATCAAGATATGAAATATTTGTACGAATCAGAGTTCAAAAGTTTTTTCGGGTCTTCGATGTTCAACAGTAATTTTAGGTAATACAAAGATTAATAGTTAATTAGTAAAATAAAATGCAAATACTTACCAAAGCTATATGGTTCACCTATCCTATGTGAAGTTCCATCAATTTGAAATATGATTTTTTGCTGAATATTCCATTGTGGCGTTAATTTTTCCTTCTTTTCCCTCGTTATAAAAGGGCGGCTTTTAATAGCCACTAATATATTATCACTCGTCATTGCAGAAAGTTCCTAAACCACACTCTATTATTTACAATTTTGCATATTCACACATTAAAAATAAATAAGATACTTTTGACTTTACAAACGATAAAAATAATTCCAGAACACACACAACCAACTAACAACAAACCTAACCACAAAATGGCACAAAAACAAGCAACTATCGAGAACGAATTTTTATGAAACGGCCAATCAGAATTGACCCAACAAACAGGTAAGAAATGTACCAATCAGAGCAAAGTTCCTAAACGTTTAATTTTTAGCGCGCTTTTCATATTTGAAATTGTACACGGTTTAAATTTAAAAAAAAATTATTATTTACTATATTGAAATAAATAAATGGGTTTCCAAAATTATTAGTTGCATTTTAATAAATAAAATAACAAGGTTGCCTACAAAAAGGAAATAAAATAATTATAACTCTTTGTGTGATGCAAGTACTTTGATCACGGAACCGGTTGCAATAAAGAATTTTGTGAGAATAAGACTTTTATTGTTTCTTCATTAATATGAATAACTTTTGTATTAATTTAATTCCCATTAGTTGTCAAAAAATACCCTCTAACTGATCCTCTGACATTACGTCAAAGGCGTAGAGGTTATTTCCCAGTTTTAAACTGGTTAATTTGAATATTTTTTAGATAAATCAATTTTTTTGGATAGGAATCTCAAGGAATGTGGTAATAAATCCCAAAAAAGACAAGGAAGAGAAATAATTTATGAAATGCCACAATTAACATTTAAACAATCATATAAAGTATCTTGCTAAAAAATATCTTAGATACTTTTCTAAAAGTAACTAAGATACTATAAAAGTACCTAACTTAGATACTATAAAATTAACTAAGATACTTAAAAAGTAACTTAGATACTCTAAAAATAACTAAGATACTTAAAAAGTAACTTTAGATATTAGTTACTTGTAAAAAGTATCTAAAAAATAGATACAAGTTATTTGAAAATAAAAGTATCTAAGATAAAGTATCTAAGTTACCAAAAGTATCTAAGTTACTAAAAAATATCTTTTATCTTAGTTATTTCCCAGCTCTGGAAGCAGATAGTAATCATACTGTGCCTGTGGTTGCTTAAACCCGTCACCAGTTGGCATGTCTTTTAAGTAGGTATGGCCTTTTATTAGTGAGTCGTAGAGACTAAATCAGAGAGTGCCATTTTCGGTTCAGGACCAACCGGAGTGCTCTTCGAGCCCACTCAAGCCAAGGCGTTTGCTTCCTTGACTACCATCATGTTCCCTTACCCAACAGAGCCTTACACTATTGTTTTTGATATTTCGTTAAATGTTTTCAATGAAGTATTGCTGGTTGCCCAAAAGCGTCAAACGAATGGAGATATTACACAGGCATCCTACATTAATTTTCAGTTTCATTTTCTTTCTTTGATATGAATTGCACATGAACAATCTTCCAATTGGTGGAAATATACTTTATTTTAAAAAAAATTAAAGAGCCACCATTTGCTTTCATATGCTAGTAGTAATATTTTTTTATAAACTTCAGATTCCAATATAAAATAAAATTAGTTTTGTTTTTTATTTTATATTGGACAGTCAGTATTAGTCTTAGACAGGAGAGATTTAGTTTTATCCTCATCGTTTACAGCTTAGTTTCTATTTCTGAGTGTATGGCCATAATGGCGCCCCGCCCCTTGCCTGGCCCATAGCCTTTGTGCCCTAGCCTGACCATCGTCCGCTCAGCTTTGCCTATACCCTCGCCCTGAGGTGATCCACCGATCTTTGCCTTTCTGCGGCAGTTTTATATTGATGTTTGCCCTACAAGCATGAAGTTTTCATTGTCTACCTCGGATGAAGAAGATATTTTACTCGGGTCAAACTTTAAAAACTGGTATGTGTACAAAATCAAAAAAGAAGTGCTGGTGCACCCCTTAAACAAGGCGTTGTTATGGCGAATTTCACCAGCTTTAAAGAATTACGAAGGGATCCAGATCAATTTTTTCAATAAATGAGAATGAGTATAAGTACTAAAGTACTACACATTACCACTTGACTACATTATAAGCAAAATAGGAAATAAATTGAATAAAACTGCCATGTTACAATTGCACTGTGCTATTGGCGAACCACCTCTCAAGTCTTCGAAGTAGTCTACGGAAAATCCTGGGATAAATTTTATTTACCTAGGTACGATTACTAATCAACTTCACCTCCTCATCAAATATGCTTGGATGTATGTTTATGAATATAATACATAAATAACCGACATTAATAACTTTAAACAGTTTAAATTCAAGAATTTAAGGGCTGTCTAATACGCTTCAAGTTATAATAATACTAATAAGCTGTAAATGGTACGAGCATGCCTTTGGATAGGAAGAATATATAGTATAATTAAACTCAAAAAATAAAAGTCAAAATTAAACTTACTGTTTGTATCGCTGGTTTTTAACTTTTAACTGATTAACTTCTAGGTTATGTCAAAAACTTCTAAATAAATACCTAAAAAATTGAAAATGTCAAAGCAATTAAGCAATTTCCTTATTTTTTGCTATGATCACATATAATCTGAACTGCAGCGACAATAATTAAAGAATACTAGTGCAAAATTCGTTCAAATAATTAATTTGCACTTCTAACTAAAAGAACTTTAACCGTTTTTAAAATGAAGTTTTAAATTTCTCACCGAATTATGAAATAATTAGTGTGAGAGATAACTTGCTCTGAACTGCTCGGATCAACACAAATGAACATACCTAAATAGTGCCATTCCGCAGTAGTTCTACGATCGCTTTTTGTTTCTAAACGTTGGGGTCTGGTCTGGGGCAATCCTTGGGTCTGGGCAGAGACAGTTGTTGTCTCTGGTCTGGGTCTGGGGTATAACTTTTTGAACTGTTAAAGCTGAAGCATAGTTCGTTCCTGTTATATTTCAATAATTCCATAAGAATTGCGTTAAATTTGTGTTATACTTGCAAATACGATGTAGTTATATGTTTTGAAATGGTAATTGCATTGCAGAGAATAACGAAGTTTTGAGGTAAATATCCTTCCAATTTATTTATACTTGTCGGAGTGCCTTATGCCTACTTAGTTTAGCGTTGATTGAAAATTCAATCAACGGTAATAAATATAAAAATTTTTAATCATAGTACCTATTTAAATTATGTCGAAAATTTCTAATAAATACCGATACTTGGAAATGTTTAATATCACACAAACTGAACTGTATCAGGATTTTTCACAGTAATTAAGAAATAATTTGTTTAAATTCTAACTATATAGTATTTAATTTTTATAATTGTAGGTATGTAAGAAAAAATTTTAAAAGGTTAAAACCAAACTTAACCCAACATTTTGCACTACATTTTAAATAAATTCGGGTCGTATCGCTGTCACTCTCCGATCGTCTTTTGTTTCTTTAGTTCGTGTTTTTCGCCGCTTGGGTTTGACAATCGAATTATTTAAACTAAAATTTTTTCTTGTGCATATTATTTCAACGGTTCTATTAAAATTGCATAGAACTTATTTTATTAAATTTGCAAATAGTTGTAATAATGTTTTGGAAGTTAATGGTTATGATACTGCAAAGTTGTGTGGTGAGTAAATTAGATTTTAAAACTTTGCTACAAATAAAATTGGTTTTGGTGTTTAAGGTGCGATTTTAAAATAGTTAGATAACTGCGTAATTACATGTGGTGTATTTATTATATATTTATTTATAACTAGTTCGAATTTCTGGAAAGTTCTTTTCCATAAGCCATACTCAACACTCAGTAAAATACCTCAAATCGTTTGTGATAAAATGTTATATTGCGATGAGAACTAAATTCTGTCAAATAGACATAAAACTTATCAATTTATAACTATGCCACTATAATTCATTTCCAATGAAATCGTACTGCCATACATGACTATTTAAAATTCTATATAACTAATAAATTTAAAAGCTACAAATTAATATTGCTGGATTAATATGGATTGTTCAAAATGGCTAACGTTTAACGTTATAAGTATAATCATAGACACTCATAAGGCATATGATTTTAAGTAAAGGCGCACTTACTTGGTTTTTTAACTTACATAAGTATCAATAAGTATTTGGCAAGCAATCATTAATAAAACTAGGTAAAAATAATTGTATTGTTATTCTGAAATATTTATGTAATCGTTTTTCTTGACTTGTTTTCAAAATTGACTGCCTCCCAAGTCATGATGAAGCCTTATCAGTTTACTGTAGAGTCTGAATGACATATTATGTGTATATAGTGTAATTACAAACGACCCCCCCCCCCCCCCTGCTTTATCCCGGAAGGCTCTAGAAGAGCCTTGCGTGGGAGGGGCTACACATTTATAGACAAGGGACGTACACCCAATATCCGTGTATAGTGGAAAAATACCTCTCACAGTATTTTCCACTGCCATGACCGGGATTCGAACTCGGAACTTTTGGGTGAGAGGCAGGTGCGCTACCTCTCGACCATCATATCCGCGATACCTGACATGTACTAACTTGATTGCAATGATCGGTGGTTTGAACACATCCTGGGGCAAATTAAAAATTTATTTCTGATTTGCTTCGGATTTAGACAGAGAGAGAATTATTGAAGCCCCCAGATGTGGTTCGGATGCCACAATAAACTGTAGGGTCTCGTCTTTCTTTACCTAACACAGTATCCTAGGATTCTTCAGGGGTTACTTTGGTGGCTTAAGAGGCGGTTAAGAAAACATTTAAAACAACAAGGCAAACACAGGCGCCAATTTTTGGTTTTTAAATTGTTAAAAATTTACATTTTTGGCACCCGAATATAGTATCCTTACTTTAAAAGTATTTTCTACTCTAAATAGTGTAAACAATTTTTTTTTAGATCGATTAATTTTGCTCTGTGTCTGTGTACTACGCTTTTATGAACTGTCGTTCATTACATAAAAAACACTAAACATGTTTTCATGTATTATTGTGTATCATTATTTTTACTGTCATATTCTAATAATGTTTTCAAAAATTTTAAGATCATATTTTACTCAGAAGTCTATATGTATAGATAGGTACTACGTACAACTTAATTTACACCAAGTTGCTCATCCTGTCGTACACTTTAATAGTCGAGGTAATAAACTCAAAAATTAAAATTAAACCTACTGTCCATATCGCTATTTTTTAACTTTTAACAGATTAACTTCTAGGTTATGCCAAAAACTAAATAAATGAGAAAAATTGAAAATGTCTAAAGCAATTTTCTTATTTTTTTTCTATCATCACATATACTAATCTGAACTAGCAGCACTCTGACAATAATTAAAGAAAACTAGAGCAAAATTCGTAATAATTAATTTGCATATCGAGCTACAAAACTTTATTAATCAAGTTTTAAATTTCGCGCCGAATTATGAAGTAATTTGTCTGTTCATTTCTGCAGCTCTAGCAACTTAAGGGGTTTTCGTAAACTTACTCCCTGTAACCAGATCACTATCTCTGTCTTTGTTATTCTTATAGTTTTAGAAAAAGAGAAGTATATTTGCAGATCGCTCAGGGTATGTTTCCGAAAACCCCATTAGAGCAGATAAAAAGAGAAAATAAGTGTGAGATAACGAGCTCTGAACTGCTCGGATCAGCACAAATGAACATACCTAAGTAATAAATGCCATTTCGCCGTAGTTCTACGATCGCTTTTTGTTTCTAAAAGCTGGGGTCTGGGGTATGAGTTTTCAAACTGATAAAACTTGAGGCACAGTTCGTTCCTGTTATGTTTCAATAATTCCATAAAAATTGCATTAAATTAGTGTTATATTTGCAAATACGATGTAATAATATGTTTTGAAATGGTAATTACAGAGAACAGCGAAGTTTTGAGGTAAATATTCTTAAATTTACAATTTATTGTGTTATGCCTACTTAGTTTAGCTGAACTGAACTGTATCAGAATTTTTCACAGCAACTAAGAAATAGAAGTGAAGAAATAACTAGTATTTAATTTGTATAACTGTATGTAAAAAAAAATTTTTAAAATGTTAACCAAACTTAACTTTAACGCGCCACATTTTATTAAATACATTCGGGCTATATCGCTGTCACTCTCCGATCGTCTTTTGTTTCTTTAGTTCGCGTTCTTTACCGCTTGGGTTTGACAATTCGAATTATTGAAAGTAAAGTTTTTCTCAGTTGCATTATGTCCATGATTTTATTAAAATTGCATAGAACTTATTTAGTTAAATTTGCAAATAAGTTGTAATAGTGTTTTGTAAGTAAATGGTTATGATCCTGCAAAGTTTTGTGGTGAGTATATCAGAACATTGCTACTAATAAAATTGGTTTTGGTGTTTAAGGTGCGATTTTAAAATAGTTAGGTAACTTGATAACTAGTTCGAATTTCTGAAAAGTTCTTTTCCATAAGTAAAGTAAAATACCTCAAATCGTTTCTAATAAAGTGTTATTGCAACGAAAACTAAATTCTATCAAATAAACACAAAATTTGCCAATTTTTAACTGCCAAATAACTCATTTACTATGAACTCATACTGCCATACATTACTATTTAAATTGGCTAACATTTAACGTTAGGTATAATTAATTTCTAGACACTCATGAGTGATGAATTTTAAATTAACGCACTTGCTCAGTTTTTTAACTTGCACGTAGGAATCAAGTATTAAGCGGGCCTCATACCTATGATCAGTAATATTGACAGTATATCGAAATACTGTCAATATTACTGATCGTATGAGGGTATAAATATTGATGGACTGTCAGTATACTGATGATACTTTCGCGGTTCTGAAAGTATTTGGGCGGAACTAAAATACTGATCGTCTGAGCAAGACCGATCAGTAATTCATTAGTATTTCAAGTGCAGCCATGGAAGCAACGTCGCCCATGTCTTCGCCAAAAGTTACTTTTTGTAACTTTTCACACTAATTCGTTAAAAAAATAGAATACTTTTTCTCTCTCTGTTTATTTAACGTCCTATTCCTACTACTGATAAAACCTATCACCAACGCCAGGAGTCGAGCTACCTCCAACTAGGAAATTTTGCCAAACATATTTCTTGTCAAGAAGTGGAGATTTTTTACCTGCCTCTAATAGATAGATAGGATGGTACCGGGTGCCCCATTATATTTTGACCCTTTTTAAACTTATATAGGGTTAGGGTGTCCCAGAAATAAGTGCACAAAAAGAAACCACATATTCCCGAGGTGAAAATAAATCGATTGGACCAAACTTACCTCTATACCAAAATGCTTCCTAAGGGAGCTACAGGCCCCTAAATGTGGGCCCCTGAAGACGGTTTTTATTTATTATCTCCGAAACTGTTCAAGTTAAAGTAATGAAATTTTGCACATCCACTAAACTTTCTAAGCCTAACAAGATGAGGTAAATATCATCTCAAAATTTTTACCAAGGGTGGGTGGGGGGTAAAAATTACAGCAACTTATTTATTTGTAAATTTTTTTGAGTTTTGACTTCAAATTATGAATTGTCAGAGTTTTTCACAAAGGAAATGCCCTCTTGTGCAACTTCGATCGGAGGCACCGTTTTCGAGATAAATTCATTTTAATATACTCTACTCACGGATACACAAAAATGGCTTCCGTAAAAAAAAGTCCACTATACGAGCGGCATATCAAGCTATGTGCAAAATAATCGAATCTATAAACAATAAAAGGATAACTGTTGCAGTATCGTTAGACTTATCAAAAGCCTTTGATAGTGTAGACCACAATAAACTATTAAACAAAATAACAGCTTACGGAATTAGAGGTACTGCACTTAACTTAATAAAATCGTATATAAGCAACCGTACGCAATGTGTCAAAGAAGTAGATGAAAAAGGGAAATTGATTAGATCTGATAAAATGGTGGAGAAATTTAATATGTTAGTAACATGTGGCAGTTAAATAAATTTATTTATCTAAAATCGACAAATTATGTGCAAACAATTACGTTTTGTTCCATAACTTCTAAACGAAGCAAAATATCGAAATTTTGCAAGAGAAAAAAAAGTTTCATAAGACGGCAGCGGTATTAATACACCTATCAATAGTAATCAGTGGCGTACTGACAAAAAGATGGGGCGGAAAGAAGGTTCAATGGTACCGAAAACTCAACCACCATGTAGCCCGATGATTTCATACTTGAAATATGGCTGTTGATATACTAAACTTTCGTAGTAAATTTGAAGTAGATATTATTTTTCGTTCGGGAGTTAAATAAGAAAAACTTTAAAAAAATTGAAACTTCAACACCCTGTATCTTATTAATGGGACATTTTAGAGATTTTTTTTAACGGGATCCCAATTATTTTCATGTGTTCTATCGATCCTTAAATTTATTGTATTTAAAGTGAACTCACCCTGTATACACTCAAGAATCCGTTATGGTATCATATTATGGGGAAACTCAACAGATGCAGGAAAAATATTCATTTTACAGAAAGGAGCTATTAGAAATATCCTAAATATGAAACAAACAGATTCTTGTAAAGAGATATTTATTAGCAAAAATATACTTACCTTTATTAGCCTATATGTTTATGAATCGATATTATATGTTACAGAAAACTCTTCACTATTCAAAAATTTTGAAAAAAAACACATATATCCCACTAGAAATAAACTTGACCTTTCAACTGATAAGCCAAATTTTACATACGTTCAAAAAAACGTACCTTATAGCATCATTAAAATTTATAACAAATTGCCTAGATATATTAAAGTACTTCCCATAAGAAAACTGAAAATCCATCTACGAAATTTGTTATTAAAAAAAGCATACTATACAATTGATGAATTTTTTAACGACGAAAACTTATAAATGTATCTATTTTATGACTTCTATCTTGCCTTAATTACACAGCAATATTTTATGTATTGTATAGTTGTTTAGGTATATGTGTGTGTATGTATAGGTGTATGTCTGTGTGTGTGTGTGTATATGTATGTATAACTGTACAGTTATATTATGACTATTGTGAGGTTGATACCTCAATGTTAACCAGATATTTTTATTTGAACTATATTTTTAATGTTTATATTAATACATGTGCTCGTAATCCTCTCTGTTTATTTGTCTTGACTTGTTCAACGCCTTTTTTGGCATATGTATTATTATACAGTGAACTCAATAAATGATATCTATCTATTCAAATGCATGCTCTAAAATGATTAGGTAAGTGGACTAATTTTTTCCTTTTCGTGTCGAAACAAAATTTAAGCATTTTGAGCAGTTGTTAAAATAAATAAGAAAATCTTGGTTTGATCTGGCTTTTAAATTTTGTTTTGACGAGAAAAGGAAAAAATTTGTCCACTTACTCCACTTACCTACCTAATCATTTTAGAGCATGCACTTGAATATTAAAATTAATTTATCTCGAAAACGGTGCCTCCGATCGAAGTTGCATAAGAGGGCATGACCTTTGTGAAAAACCCTGACAATTCATAATTTGAAGTCAAAATTCAAAAAAATTTACAAATAAAAAAGTTGCGGTAATTTTTACCCCCACCCCTACCGCTTGACCCACCCTTGGTAAAAATTTTGAGATGATATTCACCTCATTTTGTTAGGCTTAGAAAGTTTAGTGGATGTGCAAAATTTCATTACTTTAACTTGAACAGTTTCGGAGATAATAAATAAAAACCGTCTTCAGTGGCCCACATTTAGGTGCCTGTAGCTCCCTTAGCATTTTGCATTTTGGTATAGAGGTAAGTTTGGTCCAATCGATTTATTTCAACCTCGGGAATATGTGGTTTCTTTTTGTGCACTTATTTCTGGGACACCCTGTATAACGTTTGAACTAGTTGAGATAATGAAATGCAGTTGTCACTAGCCTTCTTCTATTTTTGATAAGGTTTTTTCAGAGTATCCGTCTTATTTTGCTCACTTCCGGTTTAACCGGAAATGACAATGTATTTTCGGGGATAGGGCAACTGTGTTATTTCAAATGGAACACCCTGTATATTTTTCACAGTTGGAAAGCCCATTCTTTTCCCTTTCCGAAAGTTCCATTTTTGTCATGGAAATTATACAGAGTGATGGTTTTATAAGCTTTTAAAGTGAATGATGCGTTTTATCGAAATGCTACGAAATAATAATAATTCACAAAGTATAATTTCCATGACAAGAAAGGAATTTTCGGAAAAAGGATACAATAGGCTCTCCAACTGTGAAAAAATATACAGGGTATTCCATTTAATGTAACAAAGTTGCCCTATCCCCGAAAATACACTGTCATTTCCGGTTAAACTGGAAGTGAGCAAAAAGGCGCACACACAGAAAAAAACTTATCAAAATTATAAGACTGACGAAAACTGCGTTCCATTATCTCAACTAGTTTAAAGTTATACAGGTCTAAAAAGGGTCAAAATATGATGGGGCACCCAGTATATATAACTCAATCTCTACGGTTCACTCCTATTGTTTTCGAGACATAGGCCAAAATTGACTTTTGGGTAGGTCCTGTAATGTTTTCATATGGCATAAACTTTGTAAAGACAGTTTTTATATAGATGAAGATTCTGAAATGATATTTTTTTATACGAGTCGTAGATTTTGCCTTTAATTTCACTTTTTTAAATGGAAACTGGTTGACTTTATCAAAAAAGTTATTTTTTATTATTAGTTTTTATAAATATATAATTTCCCATAGTATTTAATAGTTAACATTTTATTTTTTTTTAAAATACTTACATGAATAAATGTTGCATATTTTCCATGTCTAGATGGGGTTTTATTTTATTAATTTCCTATAACAAGAAATTATTACATTTTGGTTTCTGTCCTTGGATTCCATCAGCCAGCTTCACAGGTATAGGCAACGGGAATAAGAAGCATGCATATTTCGCACCAAGGGGTATTTGGATGCCTTAAAACATAAAATAAATGAAAAAGTCAGATTTTAAATAAATATTCTGGGAATCTCCCATAATTTAACTTGATGAAAGTCAGTTACAAATATAATACCTAAATAATAGTAAAAGCAAAAATGATGATCTCATATCCATTACTTCATGTTTAACACGAGAAAATTTTTAAAACTAGGTACTAGAATATTTACGTAGGTAATTACAGTTAAAATACTAAATTTTTATAATAGGAACGTAAATGGCCAAATACAAAATAACAATTTCCTTAAGCTTAAGCCATCAATTTAAAACATTTTCAAATTACATTTTGTAGTCCTCGTAGAGATATTTTCGTTAAGCACCGTTTGTTGCGCCCTTATTAAGTAAATGGATATTTGTAGCTTATTGGGACACATTTTCGACACCATTTATTAAATTTTCAGTGACTTTATGCAATATATTAATAAATAACACCACATGTAATTATGACCCCCTCTATCCCAGAAGGCTCTTGTAGAGCCTTGTGCGGGAGGGGGCTACACATATATCCAATATCCGTGTATAATGGAAAAATCCGTCTCACAGTATTTTCCATTGCCACTGCCGGAAATCGAACCCGGGACTTTTGGGTGAGAGGCAGGTACGCTATCATCTCGACCATCAGTCATATATTGTTTTTTATAAATTAAGGGCCAGTGCTGCAGCCCAGTCTGACAAGTTTGCCATCGAGGCTTCTTATATGCCTTCTCGTAGGTATAGAACTGGTTCCATTCTGCCTACAAAATGTAAGTAATCTCAGAACATAAACATTGTTCCCACTAATTTTTTACTTACAATCCCTGAGTTCTAATTCCAATCAATAACCAACGGTTAACATGATAAAAATAAAAATAATATGGCAAATGTTTTCATTTGTTCTGATCGGTTAAAAAATAGAATAAAATAATTATCAATTTATTCGCTTAAAGAACCTAATTTTTTTGATGAGTAATTAATTATTTTAGAAGCACAGGCAAAAGTCTCTGAAGCTGAAGTAACCGCACTTGGCGCACTTGCACATGTGCAAATTTTATAATTCGTTTGCAAAGTTGGTATCATAGAAATCTGTGGCATTTTAATGTCTCTTCATCTACTGATCTGTAGAGGGCGCAGCTCTATATTTGCCCATATTTTATTGCCAAGATTCATAAATTAGTTACGTTACGATCTTAGCAATATTAGGTTTGCTCCAACCGCAGAACAAACCTATTATTACCTAGATATAGGTTATAAAGTGGTAATCTAATAGAACTTTCGACCATTTTTTGATGGTGTTAATTTTTATACAGCATTGACGGATATCGATGTGTGAAAGAATTCTATTATTCTTTCACAAACACTAATTTTATAGGTACCTATATTTAATTATAACTATAGAAAGTAACAAACAGGTTATTAATTAGTTATATGCTTTTTACGATAAAGTTATTTTAAAATAGGTACCTACCTAGTACCTAGGTATAATGTCAACTAACTATGATTCTTTTATTTCAACTGAATACCTACCTTATGTATTCAAATTCTAAACCTGATATATTTTTTTAACTTGAAAAATAAAAAAGTTATAGGGGGCTCAACTCTCGTGTGATACCCCTGTACATTCTATTTCTTGCCATTTTATTATTTTCTGACACGTTCTGGACTATGTAGATTAGGTACCTACCTTGCAGATAAAATAGATTCTTTTGCTCGTAAATTATGTTAGGGATTACAATATTTCTATTTTACTTTTCAGATCGATTTGAAAAAACATCCTAAATATTTCCATTATGAATAAATGCAATTAATACTCGAATCAAATTATGCACACATCGTAAGAACTTACTAACCAACCGGCTCGACAGAAACACATGGATTTACCCTAATAATGGGGTGTTCTTAAAAACGGTACCCACATAGAATGGATCGGATGCCTAGAAAGTTATCATCATATTAATACAAGGATTCCACATCAACGCGTTTATTATATGATAGATAATTGGATCCCATATCCCATATTTATACAACAATGCAACAAAATGATTAACGATATTATATAATACAAAAATCAAACTGTTCCAGCAGATGTTAAATTTAACATGAAAATATGTTGAATATGAATTTGTCTTTATAGTTGCTGAGAACACACGAACTAATAGAGTTCAAACAAATGCAAGAAAGGAAAGAAATAGCTATGATTACAGGAGGGATTCATTTGGTAAACTGAGCGTTTTTTTAAGTTTGATTTTGTTTTAATGTAATGTTTATGTTTCAGGTTCTCCACAGTTCACTTTACCGTAGATAGAATCTGTTTTATCAAACCATAGTCAAAATCTTGACGAGATATATCTTAATTCTTAGTTTATTTTTAAAATGACTTGAAGATTGTAAGTGTTAAGGCTTGTAACTGTATTCAGGGATGGTTATTAGGAACACATGAACACAATAATAGAGGGCTAAGATTTATACTAAGGAAGTTCAAGAAATGGAAGTGGTAACTAGGATTGCAGGAGAAATGAATTCGGTAAATTGAATGGTTTTTTAAGTTTGAGTTTGTTTTAATGTTATGTTTATGTTTCAGCTTATCCACAATTCACTCTACCGTAGAGAGAACGGTCGGTTTCGTCAAACCAGAGTCGAAAACTCGACGAGTATCTTGCCAATATCGTAGTGTATTTTTAAAATGACTGGGTTATTGCAAGTGTTAAGGCTTGTAACTGTATTCGGGGATTTTTTGGGTGCGTTAGTGCCCAGAAAAGCAGTTAGTAGACTCTGGTTTTCGCGCGTCAGTGATGGTCGATGGATGCTCTAGGATTAGCCTTTGCCCTCGTATGATCTTCACACCGCTTCTATAACTGGTGAGTAATAATTTCATCAATAATTCCTCTTACGGATAAATGTGCTTTAAAGTTGAGCAGTTGCTGCCTTTTAAAATCTGTCGTAATTCTGATTTTGACAAATATGATATGCAAATATTTTCAAAAAAAGATTTGGGTCTGCAACCTCCTTTTGAAATCCTCCACTCCTGTACGAAGGATGCTGAATTCTGAAATAAGATTTCTCATTTTTGTTACAATTATCTGTCTAATTATTAATCTCTATTGTTTCAGGGTGTGACCAATATGAGGGATGTAAACGGCACGTACCATTATGGGGACGGACTGGCATTAGGGAAAGGAGATAAAGGTATAATTATTATTGCGTTATTTTCAATTACCCTTACTAAATTTTTTTAAATTTTTGTTATAGGTAAGTTCCGAACGAGATAGGATATGGTGAAGACATCTCAAAGGGTGAGTACGTATAAGTAGAAAGCCTAAGTCAAAATTTGCAGGTGAATTCTACGTAAAGAAACAACTAGGTTATTTTGTTTAATAAATATGTATCCTAAAATTCTTTGTTTCGGAGTTGCAGAGCGTTTACCTTTCATGAAAAAAAAATATATATATGATTGGCCATATCTCTCAAAATAATTAGTCCATTTTGTTTAAATTTTATACTGCTACTTTCAAGATCTATTAACTGCCAAAATTTCAGGTCAACCCCTTGGGTCAGTGGCTTACAACGGTGGTTTGCAGCCCCCTTTTAGATAAGAAAGTACGTTTAAAAATATAACAGCAGATTTCTGTTCTTCTTTAAATAACATAAAAAAGTTGTCTTGTACATTTTTGATAAAATACGCCGTTCTAAAGTTATTTAGCTTCAAGAATTTAACATATTCGGCTGTTAGTAAGCAAATCAGTCAAATAACTATTGTAGTAGGCTGAAACAGTGGCGGAACAACGTTGAGAGGGGCCCTGGTGCAAAAAAGATGTAGCGGGCCCTTAAACAAGATTTTTATTCCGGAAGTGGGCGCTAAGCGCTTATATGAATATATTTACTTTAATTGAAACTTAATTTTTTTTCATATTTTTAATAAAGAATAAAATAATATTGATTAATTAAAAAAATTAACTAACGTTTTACAAAAATTTTTGCCTATGAGCTTTTTTCTCTGCAAATGTTGAAAATAATTTTTCAATATTTACTGTCCTGGCCTTTTCACTTTCAATGGAAATAATTGATAGTCTAGTGAGTCTTTCTTGAGCCTGAGTGCTTCTTAGATAATTTTTTATTAATTTCAATTTGGAGAATGATCGCTCTGCACTTGCCACAGTCACAGGAATTGTTAAAAATAAAATAAGCACTGTAAGTACCTCCGGAAAACTCGCGCACAAAACACTTTGTTCAACAATTAAAAATTTGGCTAAATCGAAGACCGTTGAGAAAGAACTTATTTTTGAGTCTAAACAACTTCTTAACGATAACAACTGCGATGGAAGTGCGAAGAAAGGTCTTTTTCATAATAGCTAACTAAATTTTCAGCTTTTTCAAATATCTCCTCCTGGGTTGCGGAAATCAGTTTTGATGGAAATATAATATCAAATCTTTCTGACACCATTTTTAGCCCTTTAAATCTAGTACGAAGCTGAAATATTATGATATCAAGGGCACGGTAAAAAACATTTACTTTGAAATATTCTTCCGAATCGGTTAATCGCTTGTCATCACATAGTTCGTCGAAGTATTTCTTTGTTTTCCTTTGTCGCTTTTGCATAAAGGTTGCTGTAATATCCCATTTAGTGGCAACATCTGTGACTTTGTTATTAATATCATCGAAATTGTTTCTAAGATTAATTAATTTCTTCATGGCATTGTCCAATAATATCACTGCTTTATCTAGCTCCATGTCCGACCTTTGTAACAACTTTGACACTGTATTAATAATTTGCAGAAATTCACACTGAAAAACTGTCAGAAAGACAAATTCGTAGTTTTCCAAGTGTTTACGTATTGATAACGCCTGATTTCTTTCATCTGCATTTTTTGTTAGCAAACTTATTTTTGTTAATCTGTTAAGGATATCTACATACCTAAATCTTAAAGCAGCCAAAGAATCATGTCTAGAAGACCACCGTGTTGGACATAGTCTCTTCAAAGTTACTGAAACATTTTCCGATATGGAAGATAATTCTTTTAAGATATGCCATCGTTTAATACTATGGCCAAAAAACGTATAAATTTTTTCCACCGTATCATAAAAATTTCGGAGTTCGGTAACATCTTTTACGCTATCATTTAAGGCAAGATTTAAGTTATGTGCATCACAGTGAACATAATCGGCTGTTTGCTCTTTTTCTTGCAGCCTAGCTTGCACACCAGAGTATACGCCACTCATATTGGCGGCACCATCGTAACCTTGTCCACGGCATTTTGAAAACGGTAACCCTTTTTCCTCAATCGCTTCTAATATTTCTCGTTCAAGATCTTCCGAAGTTTGGCTAACAATTTCACGAAAATCCACTTAAATGATTCCACAATTTTTATGTCGAAAGGGACACCCTCCTCGTTAGTCAAAATGTTAACCTAGCGAAATATTTGAGACATCTAATCAGTTTTAGAAATATCTTGAGTAGTGTCCACAAATATAGAAAAAAAAGGTGCCTTTGTCATTTCTTGAATAATTTTCTCTTCAATTTCTTTAGCCAACATTAATATAATTTCATCTTGAATTTGATGGCTTAAGTATTTATGAGAACCTTTTTCTTTTGCAATAAGTTCTTTTACTACGGAGTCATATTGCGCCAAAAGCTGAATCACGGAAATAAAATTACTGCTATTGGGGTTATCAACTGACTCCCGATGTCCCCTAAACGGTAAATTGCATGTTGCCAAAGTAATTGTCGTAGATATAATACGATGTAGCACATTTTTCCAGAAGTTTTTTAATCTTTCGATTTCTTTTTCATATTGAATCAATTGTTTTATTTGAACGCCAAAGTTGTAGAACTAGACAGGCATTTAGATGTTCATTGGACAACTCATGTGTTTTAATTCTGTCGCTTAAATGTGTCCAATCACGTATCCCTTTCACCCAAGCCTCATTAAAAGAAGAAGCACTGCGGTCAGCAAATAACCAGCACGGCTCACAATAAGCAAAATCTTTAAATAAAGAGTAACAAAGCCATGAACGAGCAATTTTCAAACCGGCCTTGGTTGTTTTAAAGTAATAATTAGTAGAAAAACATCTACCTTTTTGTGTATCATCTCGTGGAAATGGTCCTTTAGGTCTACACGATCCTATTGAAATTATAGACCTCTTTATCTCTGAACTAATCATATTTGAAGGAAAATACCCACGATCTGATGTTAACATCATTCCTTCGGTGGTACCGATATCAGTTATCTCTGGACCAATTTCTTCTGCAAGTAACAGCTTTGAAGTTGAGGGGATTGCTGGCAAAATTTCCACTTTTTTATTAATTATTTCAACATTCTCCGAAACTTCTACCAATGGCACTTCTTTGGACGTTTTTTTTTTTAAATATATCAATTTTAGGTAACTTGGCTTTGGCTTCTTCTCTTTCTAGTTTGATTTTTCTCTTCTGAGAACCACTTTTATATTTATTTGGATGCGATATTTTTAATTTATAAATTTCAATTTCAATTTCAATTTCAATTTATTATTAAATATCATGAGACATTACATACAAAATAATGTGTGATACATGTCAATACAAAATGTAGAAAGACTATACTCGGGCCAACAAGAGTAGTCAGTAGAGCAAAAAACTTACCGGCAATTCTTCAAAGGATTTAGCTGTTATGGAATACAGAAGCGGCAGCTCGTTTTACCATATAATCCCATATAATTCAGAGAAATATATCCAGTTTTCTCCGCCTACCAGAGATGAAAACCACAACTAGGTCATTATGTTTAATTGGTATAGTCAACCAAATAAAGTACATGCTTGAACGTGCCGCCCTTATACCCAATAATTTGTTCGACTATTATAAAGGTCGTCGAGAGGGCTTAGATAGCGCATTCAGTGGCGTCACATATGCTGCAACGCAAAGGATGTGCATTGTTCGACTGTGTATACTACAAGGTAAGGAAGAATGTTACATTTATACATGATAATAAATTTTATGTAACGAAATCATTTATTGTGTACGGCTCCTTTTCACACAAATAATTGAAAATTTTGTTTTTAAATTTGAAATAATTTCCTTCATCTTTAATGTAGCTTGGCAAAGAGTTATAGAATTTTATAGCTCGATAATAGGGACCATTCGCTGTTAAGCTTAATTTATGTTTGGGGTATATATAGTTGCCCTTACAGTGAGGAGTCTATTGCATGAGAATACTCCTCTACAAGAGTCAGAAAACTTCATCTTGAGTATGATTCTTAAAGCTCGTTTTTGAAGAAGGAATATTTTGTTTATGTTGGGCGAGGTACCCCATACAAGTATACCATATTTTATTAAAGAAATAAAGTTTGCAAAATATGTTGTTCTCAAAACAGACATATCAAATGACTTAGACAGTACCCTAAGGCCAAAACAGACACTGTTCAATTTTTGACATAGTATATCTACATGCTCATAATATTTTAAATTGTTGTCTAAGGTTATACCAAGTAATTTCGTTTGGTTAGAAGTAAAGATGTCTGTATTATTAGCTGTAAATTTTATAGGAGTTGCAAAATTTGCCCTGTCTGTCTTGAAGACAACACAGTTTGTTTTTTCCTCATTTAGAATTAGTTGATTTATGGTAAACCAGTCTTTAACATTACTCCAAATAGTATGGATTGAATTTTGAATATCTTCGATATCTTTTCCCATTAATAAAATGTTACTATCATCAGCATAGCTCACTAGACTGGCTCTTAAATTGTGCAAAGTATTTGGTAGTTTAAATTAAAGTCACGAAGCAGTTATAATATCACACACACACACACACAAATTAATACAAAATATTACTAAATAGGTAACTAACAATTATCGACCTACTAGAAATATCTCTCGACGCGGCGTTTCGACTTAGAACTAATAAAAAATTGCGAAACTGATGTTTTTTACTTGCCAAATTTCCACTTTATTTTCTTATCTTACTAGTTTCGTCCTATTAGAACATTGTCAAGTGACTGAATACAACGATTTAAAATTTTTTGCTTTTATTATTTAGGCATATAAAAATTAAAGAAAGGGCCGGACATGCACTTTTGGATTGATGTTAACAGATGTTGTCTTCAAATAGAAAGTTTTTTTAGTCTATTGTATTGATTGATTTATTATTACTATCATATTAAGTTATCTGAACTAAATTTAATAACGGGCAGTTGTTTAATTAAATAAGAATAAAAATTACAACGTACTAAATGATCAAATAGATTTACAACAACTCCCCGTTATTAAACTTAGTTCAGATAACAATAATATTCATAATAATAAATCATTCAAGACAATAAACTAAAATAACCTTCTGTATATTTTAAGACATCTGTTACACATTAAAAAAACCATTAAGTGCATGACCGACACCGACTCTTTTAATCTTTACCTAAATGAAAGTACCTAAATAAATTTTAAAATCTATGTATTCAGTCACTTGAAAATGTCCGAATAGGATGAAACTAATCGTAAGTAAGAAAATAAAGTGGAAATTTCACAAGTAAAAGACATCAGGGTATTATTACATTTATTTCAAATGTAACAATTAATTCAAGTAAGGGGCCCTTCGGGCCCTCAAGTGGCCTGGGCCCCGGTGCAACGCACCGGCTGCACCACTAGAAGTTCCGCCCTTGGGCTGAAAATCAAATGTAAGTAAACTCTGTCACAAAAACCAATTATAATCTTTTGCTGCATTGCTGCTAACCATACTTTTTTCCCATGAAAATTAAACGCCTTGTAACTCTGAAATGAAGCATTTTAGGACACATATTTCTAAGGTGTTTCTATTTATTTATCAAACGAAATAACCTTATTTTTTTATGTAGAATACACCTGTAAATAATTATGACCTAGGCTTTCTGAGACAGACTATGACCTTTACAAACGGTTAAGTTTCTTAGGAGAAGAATCGGGAGCAATATTGCCAAGTGAAGTTTAACGTGTATGGATTTGTTCTAAAAGTTTGTGTCCAACAATGCAAAGAAAAAGAAAAATTAACGACATGTAAGTGCACTGACTAGTTCACAACTGAAGTGGATATTGGAAAAATGTGGGCAATATTTGAACCTCAATATTTTTGGAATTAGATGGCTAATCTTGATGCGGCTTTTTGTGATCGTTAACAAATAATATTTATTGGCCTTCGTCAACCGTCAATAGATTTTTAAATTGTTGGTGTTTCTTTTATCTACAGGGTGATTATCCAGGCCCTTATATTCATGTTTGGGTTCATCATTCTCACAAATCCCTAAAAGAATTTTGGGATTTTTTTAAACATGTGCATTAGGACTTATAAGTAATTCTAAAGAACCAATTTGAGAATTTTTTTCTTAGCTTTGTTATTTCTAGAGATGTGATTTATTTTGTTATAGAAAATATGCTGTAACCTAAAATGTAAAAAGTTCGCCATTTTTTCTATAACAAATGCTATCTCTGAAACTACCAAAGCCGTAGAAAAAATCCTCAAATTGGTTCTTTACAATTATTTGTAAATCATAATGAACTCGTTTAAAAAAAGTGTTTTTTTACATATTTGGGAGAACGATGAACTTTAACATAAATGTAAAGACCTGGATGATCACCCTGTAGGTAAAAGAAACACCCACAATTTAAAAATCTATTGACGGTGGACGAAGGTCAATGAATTTTGGTAACGATCACAAAAAGTCGTATCTAGATTAATCATCTAATTCCAAAAATATTGAGGTTTAAATATTGCCCATATTTTTCCAATATCCACATCAATTATGCACCATTTTATTTCGAGTAGGTAAGTATTCATGAATTTTGTATAGATATCCGTGATGTATACGCTACATAATGGACTTTCGTCGATGAATACAGATTTAGCTCCCAAAAAGCTTCACAGGGAAGTATTTATTATCAAATAAACTGTCACTTTCGAGTGCGTTGGATGTCTAATTGTATTTTCTTTTGTTTCAGGGGAGAGGAGACATCTTAAAATTGGAGAATAAATCTTTAAAAACACGTAAACAATGCGCTAGGTACCTACTTAGGGAATTGACTTAAACATACCTACGGTACAAAAGCTGTCCTCCTGCTCAAGAAAATATGTATAATCAATCAAAGTGTAATAGAGCAATCCCTGAGTAAATACTCTTGGACTCCCTCGTTATAACATTGTAATCGATTATATTATATACCAGAGCCTTCACACTTTCTGCCATCAATTCATTATTTTTTTAAACACCTACCGTATATATGACAAACATAATACCGACGACGAAGCCTTAGATAGTTTTAGTTATAGAGCACCTTATAATGACACAGAGACTAATGATGCTATTCTATAACTTTCTCTTAATAGCGCTATAAACATACACCTCTATAAAATTATAGCAGGGTGTAAATGGCAACTTTAATTTTTATTATTACTTATTAAGACAACCTATCTAGATTACTTTCTATAATATTCAGCAGTGTATTTAAATGCAAACTACAAATAAACATTTCATTCACTAAATCTAGGCTTAGGTTTTTCTGTAACACTATACAAATTTACAGTTGCATTTTATAGTATAGAATAGAACCCATATTTTATATTGGATGTAATAAGTCAAGGTTAAAGGCTTACATCCCTTACAGCGCTGTAAAATAGGTTACAGAATAGCACCATTAATACAAATGGGACAATGATGGTTCTCCTGCTCGAGAAAAAATATGTAGTCAATCAAAGTGTAATAGAGCACTCCCTGAGAACTCTCTCTTGGACTCCCTCGTTATCACATTGTAATCGATTAGATATTCAAGAGCCTTCGTGTTTTCTGTCAATAACTTACTAATGTTACAGGTACCTATCGTACAGGGTGATCCATAACTCTCTTTTCATCGTAAATAATGCGGTTGCTGTTAATATATTTGATTGTTTTCAAATGTATATATATGTAGAAAGTCCTGCAGAATCCGAATATGTATTCAGAAAAACAATTGAATGCCAATTTAAAATAATAATAATAAAAATATCTATTTTCTTAAAAAATTTCACCCTGTATATTATTGCATGAAATGATCTGGTAACATATTATAGACATGCACATTATACTCATTGATGTGTCCAACTTCCGGTTTGGCCGGAAGTGCTTACAATTTATAGCAATTTTTTATTAACCCTGTATATTTTAATTATTTCAGATAATTCTATCGATTACTAATGATATATATATAGAACATCGTAGTTTCACCATTTTATAAGCGAGATTTTCAAAAAACAGTTTTACTTAATAAAATTAATTTAATAAACAAAAATAATTATAAACAAATGAATTAAAGTAACAAAAACAAACATAATAAAACTTCGCTTACAATAAATGTTCAATTAAATGCCCTTCCTGTTCAACACAACAGTTTAATCGTTTCTTTAAATTGTTTCGTAAGTTTCAAAAAACTGTTGGATTATTGTTTAAATTGTTAATTTCATCTGTTATTTTTTATTTATTTTTTTATTTCATTTTGATTACAGAAAACGCACTAACAATATCAATAATATAGTAATGACAGCTACAATCGGATAGGCAATTTTTTCAAGCATGCCGCCTACTAGAATCTTTTAAAATCTGTGTATTTATTATACAGACAACGCAAAACTTGTTCGATCATAGGAAATACCAGGCGAATTTACAATTCCGTCAATCGTATGTAATTTGCGTAAAAGGGTACTTGCATTTGTTCTTCGACTTCATGAACTGTTTAATTTCAGTTATTAGGTATTTATAAGGACGCGATAATTACGTATTGTTATTATTGTATTGTTGTTATTGTGATTTGTGCTTTAAATGCCTTTTTTAAACAATGTCTAGTGTAGAATTTTACGCATGAAGGGCTCTTGTGAACTAAGCGCACGTGAATAACGCATGTATTTATTTTGATGCGGTCTACAAGCGTTGATCGTTGCCACTTGCCAGCTACAAATTCGTTAGTACGCTTGCGCATACGCATTTACTATCCTATTTGTTGGGAATTGTAAATTCACCTGGTATTTCCTATGATCGAACAAGTTTTGCGTTGTCTGTATTGTATTATGTATCATAAAATTTGAATTTTGTGAATTATTTCGCTTATAAAATGGTGAAACTCTGATGTTTTATATATCATTGGATTCGTAATCGATAGTATTATCTGAAATAATTAAAATATACAGGGTTAATAAAAAATTGCTATAAATTGGACATATCAATGAGTATCATGTGTATGTCTATAATATGTTACCAGATCATTTTATGCAATAGTATACAGGGTAAATTTTTTTAAGAAAATCGTATTTTTATTATTATTATTTTAAATTGGCATTCAATTGTTTTTCTGACTACATATTCGGATTCTGCAGGACTTTCTACATATATATATATATATATATATATATATATATATATATATATACATTTGAAAACAATCAAATATATTAACAGCAACCGAATTATTTACGATGAAAAGAGAGTTATGGATCACCCTGTACATGACATACCATAATACACGACGAAACTTTAATAACTATTTAAAAAATATCATTTGTGATCCTGCTCAAATCCAGGAGTTTCATGTATTCGAATTGTATGGGTATATATTAATTTTATTTCTTTTCACCAGGCCCAACTGATTCATGTTGAGAAAACATGCGAGATGGGAATGTGAGGAAGGAGCCATCAAGCGAATTATTAGCTTCAAGGAGTAGGAGAAGAATTTTAGCACGATGAACACGAACCCCTAATCATGCAAACGGAACATGTATTTTGACGGAGAGCAAAAGTGGTTCCAGGATATGCACGAAAGATTGATTCTGGGGGACCACTTGTCTGCTAGCAGTGACGTAGCCAGGGGGTTCAGGGGGCCCGGACCCCCGAAATTTATTGGCATTTAAATAATTGACAGACATGACATTAAAAATGATTATTATTATTATTATTATTTGTCGAAAATTTAATTTTCTTTATTTATTCCATTTGTTTCGATTTTCGAACGAATTTCAAAAATAATTAGACAAACAAATTCTGGCTGATTTCGAATCTCGTTTACAGCCAGCCCTGTTGCAAATCATGGTTTGTTATAATTTTATTGCAGCCATATTGATAGGGCAGGGCTAAGAAGGTGCCGATTTGCATTCATCGGCCCACGGTTTTAGAAAAAAAGTAGTATCAAATTTGTATGGTGATGAGTCAATTTTGTCCAGGAGTTTATATTTACAAAATATGTTCGTCCCCCTGAATAAAAATCCTGGCTACGTCACTGCTGCTAGGCCTGGAATGGGCAGCAGCTACGCCCCCCTCAAAAAAAATCCATCTAATTAAATAAGATAAGTTGTGATAAGATAAGTTTTATGTTTTGACAGTGAGTGGATGGGGCTTAATATATTAATTTGAATTTTTTTCTACAGGCTAGTAAAAAATACGTTGTGATACTGCTCACAACATGGGGTTTTATGTATTGACAGTGAGTGGGTGGAATTTTTTCCAACGACTTTGTCTATTTTTTAAAAGAAATTACTAACTTGCAAATAGTATGCTACGCTGATGATAATACCAACTTTTTAATTACAAAAACCAGCCCTGTATTAGCTGTAAACTTGGCGGAAGAAATCTATAAAAAATGTATACTCTGGTCCGAAAAAAATTGTCTACTTTTAAACAAGGAAAAGACGATTTCGGTGCTTTTTACACAACATAATTTGCAAAATAGTTTAAGGGATAATATCAATAAATTGAATTTACACAGTTCTGCCAAAATATTAGGAGTTACCTTTGATAGTTCTTTAAAGTGGAGTATCCACATCGACAATCTGTCAAATCTGTGTCAAAGACTTAGGACATGTTACGCATTGCGATCACTGGTAAACCACTGTAGTCAAAAGATTGTAATCACTCTATATTATACTAACTTCCACTCTCAAATACGATATGGAATTATTAATTGGGGCACAAGTAGTCATTGTCAACGTGTTTTTATTTTACAAAAATATGCTTTAAGGATAATATCTAACCTACCTAAAAGGGAATCGTGTAGAACCGTATACAAAAAGTTGAATATCTTGACTTTAACTGATACATATGTATATACCGGGTGACCATGAAATGACGCTCGCCCTTATATCTTCTTTGTTTTACAAGATTTTAATTTCAAATTTGGGCACGTTAAATAACGGTTAAATATGCATTATTTCAACGGTTTTATCACTTTCCATCGCTTCCGGTTTCACCGGAAATGATACTAACTTTCGTTTTTTAAATGGAGAACCCTGTATATTTTTACATTTTTGGATTCAGGAGATCATTTTGAATGCAGTTAAGGCATATTGAGATAAAAATATTATTGATATATATAATATATTATTATGACACATATGTTTATTTAGTTATACACTATGACAAAACCGATATTTGTTCATGTAACAGAATTTTATGGTGAATAAATGCCTATTCTATTCTAATATTATTTTTACGAGCAAATTTAATTTTTGATCTAGGCGGCCGTGACCCCAAAAAAATGTTTTGTTTTGCTTCAATAATTAATCAAAAAATACAATTATGATATTATGCCGTATGACATTTGTGTTATAAGATCTTAAACATTTCGGAAATCGTTTTTCCAGAATAACTAATTTTTTTTAAATGGCACCATGCATGGTGACTCACTATGATAATTTAATAAAGCATTACAATACCGATACCTAGATTACCTAGATCAAAAATTAAATTTGCTCATAAAAATGTCTGTCAATAATATTTTTATCTCAATATGCCTTAAATGTAAAAGAAATGTATTCGCTGTATGGTCGCAGCACAACATCAGGCACACTGTAAGGAAATATTCAAAGACATCAATGTCCTTACTGTTCCATCGTTATACATTTATTTGTTGGTCTTAACAACAAAAAAACATGAACACCTATTACTTAGAAACAGCTCAGTGCATACTCACGATACTCGTAATAAAAATAACTTGCTTTCACCATTCTCTAGGCTTGCTGTTGGGCAAAATTCTCATATACACCAAGGCATTATACAGGGTGATTCAGAATTATGGTGCAAAAAAGTAATCACAGATAGAGGTCTTAAAATAAAGAGACACGTGTATTTTCGTTTTGGTCAATTTCGATTTTTAAGGCCCGTACGCGCCCTTAAATGGGACGTTGGGAAACTAGTTTTTGTGAGATATCTCGATAAGTACTTGGTCGATTTCAATGAAATTTGGAGGGTAGTCTCAAAATAACCTTTCCAATAGAACCCTTTAAATATTTTTAGACCTGCCGCAAGGGGGCGCTACATAGAGTCACTACATCGCAGTTTTTCGCTTCTATTTTTTTTATACAATTATCTTTTATGTCTTTCTTTTTTTAGTCTGATGCAGAATTCATTTTTACACAAAAAATGTCCTCTTGTCTATTTTTCATATCATGCATCCATTTTGAGAAAAATGCGAAAAACTGTTTCAATGTTTCAGGAAACGTAAAACGCTCAGCCATTATAATGGTAAATAAGGGTGGGAAAATTTTTAATTAAATAACTAATAATTTGTTCAATTATTTCCATGGTGTTAAGTACACTATTTATTTTAACGTTATTTTTATTATTATTATTAATTGTAATATCTTTCTGTTATAATTTTTTGTTTTATATGTCTATTAATGTTTTTATTTCCAAAATGTAATTTTTTGCCCGCGAGAGCTGTCAAGGGATCGGTGCGGCTTAAGGCGGGAGAAAGCGGTGTGTATCTCGACTCGACGTGAGTGCTCCCCTCCTACACTTTCAAAACACGCAAGTTTTACATACAAAAATTCTGGTTAGAAATACGCAATTGTGCAACCCCCATATACAGTCCACTACTATAGAAGATAAGGTGCCGAGGGTAGTCAAACTAATTTTTTGGCAGCCGACAGCATTTTTATCTCGCTATTTGTAAAATTGATTTAATTATTATATTAAAAATTTCCATGGTCCATTAAGGTCCACATGGCAATTGTGATAATTTGTAGTTTCGCAGTATTGTAAGTTGGATCATTGAAACAGTTTCTCGCATTTTTCTCGAAATGGGTGCATGATATGAAAAATAGACAAGAGGACATTTTTTGTGGAAAAATGAATTCTGCATCAGAATAGAAAAATAAAAACGTAAAAGATAATTGTATAAAAAAAATAGAAGCGAAAAACTGCGATGTAGCGACTCTATGTAGCGCCCCCTTGTGGCAGGTCTAAAAATATTTTAAGGGTTCTATTGGAAAGGTTATTTTGAGATTACCCTCCAAATTTCATTGAAATCGATCAAGTACTTATCGAGATATCTCAAAAAAACTGTTTTCCCAACGTCCCATTTATGGGCCCGCACGGGCCTTAAAAATCGAAATTGACCAAAACGAAAATGCAAGTGTCTCTTTATTTTAAGACCTCTATCTGTGATTACCTTTTTGCACCATAATTCTGAATCACCCTGTATGCTATAATAAGTTTATATCACTGTGTGGTGAAATTAGTACTTTTAATAAATTTAAATCGACGCTACATGAGTACTTATTAAATATGGCATTTTACTCTCTTACTGAATATTTGGAGGCGCAATAATATTCATATCGTCACGTGTTTACTTATTTATTTATTTGTTTTTACAATGTCTTTTGTGTTAATTATTGATGATTATTTCATTATGTCTGTATTTGCTGTCATGTATACTAAATGAGTAGTAGTAGTAGTAGTAAATATATTTATTGAACCGAGGTAGGTACAAAAGGCTATCGACCGAGGTCTTTCTGCCTAGTTAATATACATTTTATCTTATTAATATTTTTTGTTAGATAAGATAATCAATTCTATATTACAAAAAATATATATATATATATATATATATATATATATATATATATATATATATATATATATATATATATATATATATATATATATATAAATTTTGGTTCAAGATGGGGTGGAACACTTTTTAAAACCAATTTCGAAGTCTAGTACACAAAATGCGTTTATTCAATATAGCTACAAATGCGACTATTTTACTCAAGACACAAGTTTAATCTACGTATAAAATGTTATAATTATGAAAACAATAGGAATGCCAGCGCAGCAGTAATGCACGCGTACGATATAATGCTGACCAATAAGATTAACTACATATATTTATCTAAAGAAAATGACTGATAGAAATGATATCATTATAATACCATATGAGAATATAATTACTCCCCTCTAAGAGGAAAACAAAGGATGATTTTTTTCTTTGTTTTCTAATATGATCTCATTTTGTTCAGTCATTGGAATTTTATTATTTTCATTTTTATGTCTAATTAGCATCTGAACTATTTGCTTTTTATTTTTCAAGCAATATCTATATATTAATAAAATACAAAGAATAATTACAATAGTTATTACAATGTAAAGTAACACATTATTAAAGTCTGTTTTTAACGTAACACTCTCTAAGTCCTGGATATGGGTTAATTTGGCAGACTTATAAACGTCTGTAAGTCTGTCCGTGTGTATTTCTCGTAGCACTAATGGTGAGTCACGTGATGAAAGTTGCACAGCTGTTTTTATAGGCAGGAGATTTATGAATGTTGAGTCAATGATCACATCCTTATTTCGAAATGAATAATTAGATATTATAATTTGGCAATTTTCGGGAATTTTAATAAGATAAGGTTCGTTGATTTCCACGTATTCCTGATGTGGGCATAATTTCTTTTGCAGGGACGATAATTACGTTGGCGTCGTCAACTGGTTCTATAAGTGTTTTATATGTAGAATTTACCATAATAGTATGACAGTTGTGGAGTTGATTCCCTCTTAGAAGTTGTGGAATACAGCTTGGAAGTTTATTTGGAGTTTTCTCAAAATAAATGCAGTAATTTTCTACGATGCTACATGCTTCTCGTAAGAAATAGTGATCTTCATTGTCTATTATAATATAGGGTTCAGGTGGAATTAGGATTTCGCCTTTGTGGGGAATAGGGAATAGTTCATATTAGTCGAATAGATTTTCATCGACTATTGGTATGTGAAAATTAAATAAAAGTTTATTTTTGACACAAAGAACTTCTATTTTAATTATTTCTAAATATGATTGTTTATATTTAAAATTTATTATGCCCTTGGGATATATTAATTTCATTGACTCTAGAATATTATCTAATTCGATTATGGATAGAATATTATTATTTACAATGTTTAATTTAGCAAATAATACACTATTTTCTAAAGTGTCCAAAATTTCGATCATGTTCTGACAATCTATAATCATTATGTTTATCCAATTTTGCAATTTCAAAAATGAAGTGTTTTTATCAGTTTTTATTTGTAGTACTTTAATTTCTGCATACACTTGATTTTGATTATCTATTATTTTGTCCATTACGTTAGTTGTTTCATTCATAAATTGCTTTGTGATGGTTAGCATATTTTTCAAGTCGTGATGTAATTTTTGTTGATTATTGTCTATTGTTTTAATCGCGTTGTCATATTTTTTTCGTCATCAGAATCGAGAAGTCCAAAAGCCCACTTTTGCGCTTTACCTATTATATTTAACAATCCACGTTTCTGTCTATTTGCTGGTTTTAAATTTATATATTTATTCATTGCCTTAATTTTTGTGCAAGTATTTTAAGTGATTAAATATTTCTAGTAAAGAGTAAAGATAATTCATCTTTTTCGATAATATTTTGTATTTTTTAATGGGTCCTCAAATTTTTGCACATCTACATATTTTACATATGTGTGTTTTTGTTTAACTAGTTTAGCTTTACTGACTAGGAAAGGTAATAAGGGGTTATTTATCGGTATTAGGGTTATCTGTGCTCCTGCTATGTGAAGAAATATTAATGTCCATGTTGTCAGCAACATCTGCAACAACATTTTTTATTTAGTTATTTTTCTGGGTGGTTTAATTATTTTTTTATGATAATTTCCGTGTGACGTTTCAACTTTATTGTCTAAATCCGTTTTTAGTTCTATAGGTAGATAGCGTGGTTTATGTTTAGCAGAGCTGATAGTTATTTTTTTTATAAATTTGTTCACCTTCCCGTGGTGTATGGTCTACGTTTTCTTTTCGAATTTCTTTTTCAGTTAAGTGTCTTCTAGCTCTCTCGTTATTTTCATTTACTAATTTATTTATTAACTTATAATGAGTTGCTTGTTTATTTAAATAATCATTTATTATACAGTGATCAGTTAATTCATAATTTGTTTTAATACTTAAATTTCCTTTAACAATTTGGAATGGTGTGTATTTCGTTACGGAATGAATAGAGTTATTGTACACTAATAAACTTTGACTCATTATCATTTCTGAGGTACTTTTGTACGGGCTTTCGTTTTTTAATAAGAGATATTTTTCTATAATAGTAGAGTGGAAACGTTCAATAGGAGAATTACTGTTGGGGTTATTGGCTGTAATGTAATGTATGTTTTTACAATGTATTTTTGCAAATTCTTCTAGTAGTAAGTTTTTAAATTCAGTACCCCTGTCACATGTTATTTTCATGGGTACACCGAAGTGTGACATAAACTTGAGTAATCCTTCGATTACACCTTGAGCATTCTGATTTATTGCGTATGCTTGTGCAAAACGACTAAAACTATCTATGATTGTTAAGAATTTTGTATTATCTATTGAAAAAGTATCGATATAAATATGATCAAAAGGTTTTTCTCCTATTGGTGTATTTTGTAATACGATTTGATTTGGTTTTCTTTCATATTTACAAATTTGACAATTTTCACATGTATTTATAAAATTTCTTACATCATTAATTAAATTTGGCCAATAGTAGTTTTTTCGTATGTCTTTTAAAGTTTCTGTAATGCCTGAATGTCCTGTTTTGTTTTATGTTATGTTTTATGTGATGTTTCTTTAGGGTTTCCTGAATATCAGTTTCTTTTGTTAATTCTGTGAGGAAACCTGTGGCTTGTATTAATTTAAAACTTTTGCTATTAAAATATTTTTGTAAGATGGGTATCAACAAATTTTTATAATTTTCGTCAATTAAAATACCATATAACGATTGTGGTTTAATTTTTTCTTTAAAAGTTTTAACTATTTCTTGCTCTAATTTATGAGTATCTCTGCACGGGAAAACTATTGAGAGTCTGGTTTTTGTGCCAAAAGGTCTTTCTATTTTTATATTTGTATTGAGAATATCGTCGCTCATTGTTACGATTATTTGATTATGGAAAGTGTTTATAGCACGATCTGATATAGGAATATCTAAAATAGGGTTCTCTATAGCAGAATGTAAAGTATCGTTACTTGATGATGGTTTTTCAAATACAGGGGGCACGACAGTTACATCTGAAATAATATTAATTTTGCTAGTTGAAGGTTGGGGGTCGATTATGTTGACGAGAGGTTCAATAGGATTTTGGTCGAGTTGTATTAGGTCTTCCAGTGTTTTCAACACGGTTTTCGTCGTTATCAGGATTACCTATGATAGATTCATTTTCTAACGGGTGAATTTCAATGCGTGAAAGTGCGTCCGCTACTTTGTTGTCTTTTCCTTTTCTGTATTCGATGTCATAGTCGTATTCAAGAAGTTTTAACCTCCAGCGCATGAGTCTAGAATTTGGTTCTTTTAGGCTATTAACCCATTGTAAAGGTTTGTGGTCTGTTATGATTTTAAACTTTCTACCAAAAAGGTATGGTCGAAAGTATTTTGTAAAGTTAACTACGCTGAGTAGTTCTTTCTCTATTGTCGAGTAATTTTTCTCTGCGTCATTTAGGGTTCGGCTTGCATATGCAACCGGTTTTTCTAAACCGTTTATTTTTTGAGATAATACTGAGCCTATTGCAAAATTACTAGCGTCTGTGGTAAGTATGAAGGGTTGCGTGAAATCAGGATATTGCAATAAGGGTTCGTTACTAAGAAGTGTTTTACAAAGTTCAAAAGCGTCAATAAATTTTTTATCATTAATTATTTTTACATTTCTCTTTAGACACGAAGTTAGTGGTTTAGTAATTATTGCGAAATCTTTAATAAATTTCCTATAAAATCCTAACATACCTAAAAATGATTTTATGTCACGACTAGTTTTTGGAATTGGAAATTCTTGAATTGCTTTAATTTTCTTTGGATTCGGTTTTATGCCTTCTGGAGTTATAATATGACCTAAAAATTCAACATTTTGTCTTAAAAATTCTGATTTGTCAAGTTGTATGCGTAATTTAGCATCACGTACGTAATTTTTTGAAAACTAATTTTAAATTTGCAATATGTTCTTGAAGAGAGGTACTGAAAATTATATCATCCATGTATACGAGGCAAACTTTATTTTGTAAGTCGCGTAATACATGATCCATGACTCTTTGAAAAGTCGCTGGTGCGTTTTTGAGTCCGAATGGCATACGGAGGCATTCATAATGGCCGTTTTCGACGTTGAATGCCGTTTTTTCAACTGAATTTTGATTCATTTCAATTTGGTGAAAACCACTGGCTAAATCAAGGGTAAAAAAATAGTTACATTTACCTAGTTTATCGAGGATATCGTCGATGTTTGGTATCGGGTATCGGTCGTTAATTGTTTTTTCATTTATTTTCCTATAATCGACGACAATACGCCATTTCTTTTTTCCACTAGCGTCAGCCTTCTTTGGAACTATCCAAATTGGATTTGACCACGGGCTTTGACTGTGTTTAATTATACCGTCGTCTAACATTTTATTTATTTGTTTATTTACCTCTTCTTTGTGACAGAAGGGAAATCGATAGGTTTTCGTGTGTACCGGAATTTCGTCCGTCGTTTTTATCTCGTGTTTAATTTTGTTTGTGAATGTCAATTTGTTGTCATTGTTGTGAAATAAGTCAGAAAATTCAGAGATTACATTTAAAATTGCATGTCTCTCTTCGTCATTCATATGTTCGGTCCTAATTTGATTTAGGGTATCAATTTTGTTGTCTTTATACTTGGGAATGAATGTTTCAAAATTAAAAATTTCTACTTCGTCCTTTTGAAGTTTTGTAGCATGAAAAGGTTCAAAAAATGTATAACATATAGTATGATTGCTCGTGTTTTGAATTTCTTGCTTTAAAATTATCAGCTAGGGCAGCTGTTTTTTCAGGAATCCAGATTTCTTTATATTTAACATCGGGTATAATTATATCACCTTCCTCTATATCTACAGGAAACCTTTGTTGTAACCTTGAAAATGGTGGAAATTCAATAGTAAATTGGTTTTGTGTATAGTTTATACAAAGTCAATTGAAACTGAAACGTTTCATCTGCACCGCCTTAAAGGTAGTCGGTACTTTGTCGGCACTTTGAAGATATAAAAACGCTTGGATTCAATTGACTTTGTAAACACTATACTCTCATGTCTATAATTGAACGGTATTTGAATTTGATTTCGATTATATAAAATTTGGTTTTGAAAATCCATTGTGAGTTCTAATTTTCTAAGTTCTTCTAAACCTATTATTCCGTCAAGATAGTCAGAGAATGGAAATAGTGTGAATTCAATATCTTTTATTATTTGAAATTCAGGAAAAGCTGGAATTTTTATTTTACCAAGAACTTTTTTATCGCCAAGAGGCGTTTTTAAAACCGAGGACTTTTTACTATATATTCAGGATAGGAATGTTCGGCTACTATAGGTCTAATCATGTTAATGTTACATCCAGTATCTATTAAAAGTTTTAATTTAGGGTTTTTTATTTCTATAAATGGAAGTGCGTTTACGTAAGCGTTAAATGCTATGTCTGATGCTGTGGTTCTGGACCTTTGATAAAATTTTGTTCAATTTCTTTATCATCTGGGGTATTTGATAGGAATTCTAAGAATGCGTCAGTATAATATTCCGGGTATTCATTTTGGTGGGTTATTGTTAAAAAACTGTTGTTCTGCCGGGTCAGAAATCTCGAACGATTCACTAATAGACTCGTGCAATAAATCATTTTCGACATTATGCAACTCTTCCGCAATATAATTTAATTTTTGTGTGGGTTTAAACCATGGAAAATTATTTTTTATTTGTGAATGTGACATTGGTCTTTGAAAATTTTGATTTAAATTTTGATTATTTTGTACCGATGGTATTCTACTTTGTACAGACATTGGTGTTGGGTTATTTCTTGGAATAAAGTTGTTATTTGGTTTAAAAACATTTACTCTATTAAAATTATTAGGTTTTCCAAATACTTGTTGGTTTGTCGCGAATCTATGTGCGGGTAGATTTCTAGGTTGTACATTATTAATAGGTTGACTTGGAAATTGTGTTCTTTGGAAATTTTGATTTCGGGTGAAATTCTGTTGTCTCTGTGAATTTTGAGAATTTGAATAATTTTGATATCTCCGTTTTTGCATACGATTATCGTATTCAATTTTTCAGATTCTTCGTTAGCTACAATTTGCAACGCCGTTTCTAATGTTTCAGGATTTTTACATTTCACAATTATGCGAATATCTTTACTTAAATTATTAATAAAGGTGGTTAATGCTAACTGTTCATAATTAACAATTTTTATTTGCTTAACTGCTTTTATTTAAGTATGCTGTCATTAAATCGTTTAATAAAGTCTTTTCGCTCCGTCTGTCTGAAAATGCCGAATGTAAAAATTCTTTAATTAAAGGCCATGAGTTTAACTCATCTCTAGGACTAACTAATTCTGATGCATGTCCCCGTAATTTTGATATTATAGTTCGAACTATTGCACGGTTAATCGGGTTATTTACTTCCTTTCGATCTTCGAAACTTATTACCAAATCATCACAAGCACCTATGAATGCGGGTAACATATGTTTATCACCATTAAAATTTGGAATGTTTTCGGAATAAATTCTATATAAACCTGAGTCCATTTTTTTTTATTAATGATTATAAAACTAATTATCAATAAAAACGTTTATTTAGGATGGCTAATGGAATCTTACCACTTACCGACTATATTTACAAAGTGTAAAAATAGTCACAAAATTTTATAAATCGTAAAATATTTTGTAAAAATGCGTATTTGAAAAATAAAAGTTCTTTTTATTTTAACAAAATACTGTTTGTTGATTTTCTTAAATTACTTGTAACAAAGATAGTTACGTGGTTTTGTAAAATGCTTTTTGATTGAAGTTTCACAAAAATGTTCGCAGTGAACTGTCTTAAAATTAAATACTCATGAAAATCGATTCGTTATAGAAATTGGAGTGGACAAGAAGGAAAATAGACAAACTTACTTTGATGTAGATCTGGCTAGGCCCTCTTGGTGATTACTTGCACTTGCACTTGGGTTGTCAATTTCCACTCCTAAATATTTCGTATGAACAGATGGCTCAATGACATTGTTTTGTACTATTATATTATTGTAGGGAAAGTATGTGTTGTAATTGTAATAACTGTTTCTATTTAACTCTGGTTTATTATGCTTTATTTAGAATGATAATATATACCGGGTGGCCACGAGATGAGGTTACACTCTATAACTTCTTTGTTATTAAACCGATTAATTTGAAATTTACAGGTGAGGCATAACATCTAAATGCGCAACTTTTGACACTTAGTGGCTTTATTTCATACTTCCGATTTAGCCGGAAGTGATATTAACTTTCTTATTTTAAATACAACTCTACCTGTTTTTGTAATGTATCTTATTCGTTATAAAATTTACAATACAATGATATGTCACACAATGACATTTCATTTCAAAATGACCGAAAAATTAAATTTTTTCAAAAATATTAAAATGTCAATTAAAAGATATTGAAAATTAATTTTTTTCCAAAGTTGGCCGTGAAATCAAAAGAGTAATGCATTTGACATGTTTAATTTTTAATTTGTACAAAAATTTCGTTTTGGCAGAAAGATATTAGGAAAATAAGATAAATATTTTTCTGCAATTTTTAAATACTCAAAACTATTTTTTTTTAAATACACCTACCTGACTTTTTTTTAAATTTTGCAATTGCTTGTTTCTTCTCTTTGATTTAATGCCATTAACGTACCGAATTATTCACAAAATATAAAAATTAAATAAAAATTTCTCCTAATATTTATTTTATTTTTCTAATATCTTGCCGCCAAAACGATATTTTGATGCAAATTAAAAATTGAACATGTCAAATTCATTACTCTTTTGATTTCACGGCCAACTTTGGAAAAAAATTAATTTTCAATATCTTTTAATTGACATTTTAATATTTTTGAAAAAATTTAATTTTTCGGCCATTTTAAAATGAAATGTCATTGTGTGACATATCATTGTATTGTAAATTTTATAATAAATAAGATACATTACAAAAACAGGTAGAGTTATTATTAAAATAAGAAAGTTGACATCACTTCCGGCTAAATCGGATGTAAAAAATAAGGCTACCAAGTATCAAAAGTTGCGCATTTAGATGTTATGCCTCACCTATAAATTTAAAATTAATCGGTTTAATAACAAATAAGTTACAGAGTGTAACCTCATCTCGTGGTCACCCGGTATATGCTACATTACGTCTCTACCATGTTATTACAACTTACTTAAACTTAACTTAACTGTAATACCAAAAAACCCTATGTCACATAACCCTATACAACATCCCCCCTTTTTATACAAAACAATAAATTATTTTTCATTTTAAAGATAATCTTTTAAATAGGTTGGGACTTTAGTAGTACGTCCTGATCGAGTTGTCTGAATCGGTATTCCTACTTGTGAACAACTGTCCTGGCCATTTACTGTAGTATCAGATTTCGTTTGGGTTACAATTTCTTTAGCATTACTACTTCCATTTTGAAATTGTACATTTGAAGTACTCTTATTTACTTGTGGGATATCAATGTCACGAATATCTTGTGAAATATTGCATTTATTATGTGAGTGTCTTAAATGAAATGAATTTCTACGCAATATATCACCATTTTCACGCTGTACAATAAATGACCTTGGGCCTTTATTTTCAATTATTTTAGCGGGAGACCAAGTTTTATTAGGTAGGTTTTGTATCAACACATCATCCCCCGGATTAAAATTTTTTCTCTCATGTGCTGTTCTATTATAACAATCTTGAATGCTATTTTGCTTTTCTAATAATTTTTCTTTAGCATCGGTCACGACTTTAGGTTTTAATATTTCCCCAGTGCAAGGCAACTTAGAACGTAACACCCTGCTCATTAAAATTTGTGCTGGGCTATAATTAATTCCTGCTACTGGAGTATTCCTGTAATTTAACAGAGCTAAGTGAAAGTCTGATCCGCTACATTTACTTTTTCGCATCATATTTTTGATAATACCTACTGCCTTTTCACTTAGACCATTAGACTTTGGGTATCTGGGACTAGAGTGTACCAAGTTTATGTTATAACTATCAGCAAAATTTTTAAATTTTAAACTAGCAAATGGCATATTATCACTAACTATAGTTTTTGGAATTCCATGCACTGCGAAAATATTTTTTAATTTCACAATCGCTGTTTCAGCTGTTTTATCTTTAAGACTCTTAACCTCAATCCACTTTGATAAATAATCTATAACCACTAGATAATCGTGTCCATCAAGATAAAAAATATCTATGCCTATTTTCATAAATGGTAATGATGGAATCTCATGGGATATGATTGGTTCCTTTATATTTGTGGGTCTGAATTTTTCACAGGTTTTACAAGTACTCACCATTTTTTCAATATCCGAGGACATTCCATACCAATACAATAAGCTTCTAGCTCGTTTTTTACATTTTGTCATACCAAAATGTCCAGAGTGTATAAGACCTAACATTTCCTTCCGTAATGAAATCGGTACAACTACTTTGTTATTTAAATAAACTACATTATTTTTAATATGGAGATCATTTCTAAGCCTAAAAAATATTTTTAATTCTGGATTAATGATATTTTTATCATTCTTAGGCCACCCATTATTATACCAATTTATTACTTGCTCTAAATTTTTGTCTTGCACTGTGGCTTGTTCTAATTGTTTAAGTTTAGTGTCTGAAATTGGTAGATCTATCTCTAAACAATGTACCATGTCACTTAAAGTAGGATCATCTTTAGCACTATTGATCAAATAATTTCTCGACAAAAAGTCTGCTATAAACATTTTACTACCTGGTATATATTTTATGTCTAAATCATATTTTAAAAGTTTAAGTATCATACGCTGTAGCCTAGCACTGATTTTACCTATATCTTTTTTAACAATCGTTATAAGTGGTTTGTGGTCTGTTTCTACGATAACCCTACTATAAATTGATGATATCTCTCGACTGCTGCACAAATCGCGTATAATTCTTTTTCAATTGGGGCCCACCTAACCTGACTCTCAGTGTAACTACGTGAGTAAAATGATACTGGCTGCCCATTTTGCATCAAGCAAGCACCCATGCCAAATTTTGAACTATCTGTTTGCAAAGTTATAGGACTATCTCTATCCAAGACACTTAAGGTGGGTGCACAGCTTAGTTTTGATTTTAAGTCTTTAAAAACCTGGGCTTGTGCTATCCCACTGCCACTCGATATCTTTTTTGAGAAGTTCGCGTAACGGGTAAGTAGTTTCCGAATAATGAGGTATAAATTTACTTAGGTAATTGGACATACCTAAAAATTTTTGGAGAGCCTTGACATTTCGCGGTTCTTCCAATTTCAAGACTGCCTCAACTTGGTCCGGATCTGCTTTAACACCTGCCCCCGATATTATTAAACCTACATATTTTACATGATCCGTTTTATATTGCAACTTGTTGAGATTAAACTTTATATTGTATTCTTTTGCTCTATTTACTACTTTTTGCATAATTTGGTCATGTTCTCGACCATCTTCCCCTGCTATAATCAAATCATCAAAGTAAATCTCAACACCCTGTATATCTCCAAATATTTCCGTATTAACTCTTTGTAATACCTCGGGCGCAGATGAAATACCAAAGGGCATTCGCTTAAATCTGTACCTGCCAAATGGCGTACCGAATGTACAGATATAACTGCTGGCTTTATCGAGTTCTACTTGAAAAAAACCGTCTTTTAAATCCAGTACGCTAAATACTTTTTTGCCTGCTAGTCTACTGTAAATTTCATCTGGTGATGATATAAGATACGTTTCCCTTAATATATATTTATTTAGTTCTTTTGGGTCAATGCATAACCTTAAAGATTTATCAGGCTTTTCGACTATAACTAAATTATGACACCACAACGTAGGTTCATTTACTCTTGCTATTATATTTCTATTCTCCAAACTATCTAAAGTGCTTTTTAATTTACCTTTGATTGCTTCAGGTACTCTCCTAATTGGTTTTACTACTGGCTCTGCATTTTCTCTAAGCTTTATCTTGTACTTACCTATTTTACCTAACCCTGTAAAAATATCATTATTATTCTTTATGAAACTTTCTTTTATCTGTGCTTGGTTGTGATCATACCTCGGATCATACTTATTCATAACACTATCAACTCGTTTTATTAAATTTAACTTAATACAATCTCTTGTAACCCTAATATGGGCACCGAGTCTAGATCTACTACTAGAAACTTTATTTTGATAGCTTTACTAGCTACATTGCAATCCGATTCAATAGAGCCAATTGGTTTGAACTTATCCCCGTTATAAACTATTAACATAGTCTTACTTTCCTGCAAATCTAAATCTTCATTTTTGTTTAATTTTAAGTAATAACCATATGGTAGGGTGCTACACTCTGCCCCTGTATCTAACTTAAAGCTAATGTTAGTATCTCTTACTCTGACATCCTGATACCACTGTTTCCCTATACATGTTACATGCTGATAACAAAAATTTTCATTATATATAGTGTCTAAACTAAATTCTTCATCTTCGCTCTCTTCTATGACTTCATTTATCTTCTTTCTTGGCACTTCTCTTCTTTCATTTTTATTTTTAACCCTATCTTTAAGTCTACACATCACCGCAAAATGATTTTTGTTTTTACACACCGCACATAATTTTCCATAAGCTGGACATTCTCTTATTCTATGTTTTCTTCCACATTTACCACATTTATAATCCTGTTCTTCTTTAGCACTGCTTCCTCTGTTAATATACTGTTGTGTTTTTACTGCTGCCACTTCTAAAGGTTTTTCATTTAGTGCTCTTGCTTGAGATTTGCCAGTTTCTGTAGTCCTACAATAGTGAACGGCTTTCTCTAACGTTAACTCAGTCTCTCGTAGTAGCCTTTCTTGCAATAAGGAATCATTTATGCCAATAACTATTCTATCCCGTATTAATCTTTCCTCTTGGTCACCAAATTCACATAATTTAGCTTGTATTTTTAATTCAGTTAGAAAGTGATCGAAACTTTCATCTGGTTTCTGCGCTCTACTAAAAAATTTGAAACTCTCCATGATTATGTTTTTCCTTGGCCAACAATAAGTCTCAAAAGCTGCTATTACTACATCGTATTTCTTTTTCTGTTCTTCTGTGAGTTTAAAGGTGTTAAAAATGTCCAAGGCCTCTTCTCCGGCAACATTCAGAAAAATGGCTATTTTAGTCTCATCATCCTTTTTTTCTAATCCTGTGGCTTTCATATATATAAAAAATTGCTGTTTAAACCTCTTCCAGTTCTGATTTTCTCCCACGAACACGAGTTCCTTTGGTGCCTTGAACCTTCCCTCCATTTTTTAGAACCTCACTTTTACTTTTTTCGATTTTCTTGTACGCTAAGTACCTCTGACTGCTAATTATTTTTTAAATCGTTTTTCCATCTGACACCATGTTGTAATTTTATTGTAATAACTGTTTCTATTTAACTCTGGTTTATTATGCTTTATTTAGAATGATAATATATATGCTACATTACATCTCTACCATGTTATTACAATTTACTTAAACTTAACTTAACTGTAATACCAAAAAACCATATGTCACATAACCCTATACAACAGTATGATTTATTTGATGGTTAAATATTATGAGTTTTGATTTAGTAGGGTTAGGTGTTATTCTCCACTTCATCATCCATGCTATTGTCTCATTTGTTCTTGCCTGTAGCTTTTCAAGGGATCTATGATGTTCGATTACTGCAGTATCATCGGCGAATTGTAAAATGTAAGAATTTGGATTAAAGTATAGAGGGTTTGGAGTATTGTGATTATATATGTCATGGCAGTATAAGTTGTACAAGATAGGAGACAGAGGTGAACCTTGAGGTACTCCTTGGGATGCTGTGAATTTTTTTGACACTGAGTTGTTTATTTTGAACCACAGGATTCTGTTATTTAAAAATTCTTTAATGAGGATCAGTAGATATGACGGGCAATTTATTTTATACAATTTGTACAGTAAACCTTTATGCCACGTACTGTCGAATGCCTTTTTAATGTCTAAAAATCATGCTGCACTTTTATTTCCTTCTATACTATTTGTTTGAACATTCGAGACAAGTATTGTAAGGGGGTGTGCAGACGATTATATGGCAAGACATGGGGGCTAAGACCTGATATGATGCATTGGATCTACACCAGGGTAGTCAGACCTACCATCACATATGCTGCGTTAGTTTGGTGGACAAAAACAATACAAACAACGGCGAATAGCAAGCTAAGCCGGGTACAGAGACTGGCTTGCCTGGGGATTACGGGTGTCATGAAAAGCACTCCTACAGCAGCTATGGAGACCCTATTAAACCTTCCTCCACTTAGTATGATGATTCAGGGGGAAGCCAGGATGGGGGCATATAGGCTGCAGAACTCAATTGACCCGAGTTTACGCGGAACAGGATCGGGACACATGAAGATAGTGAACACGGTAGAAGATCCTGTATTAAACATGAGGTCAGACTACATGACACCAACAATCACATTCCACAAGCCTTTCAACATTATTATTGGACAAAGAGAGGAATGGTCAGCAAGAACTCCTGACATATTGCGGAAAGGACTCTGTTGGTATACAGACGGTTCTAGGACGGAAACAGGAACTGGAGCAGGGATACATGGAGAAAGACCAAGGGAGGGTATAAGTCACTCTCTGGGACGCTACTCCACCGTATTCCAAACAGAAATTTTTGCTATACTTGAGTGTATACGCGAAAATATAAGAAGAGGGTATGCTGGACTACAGATTACCATCGCATCGGACAGTCAAGCGGCATTAAAGGCAATAGCCTCCAATAAGGTGTCGTCCAAACTGGTATGGGAATGCCATGAGGAACTCAGAATCCTGGGAGAAAGGAACAGAGTAAAATTACTCTGGGTACCAGGACACTCTGGGATATCAGGCAATGAAAAAGCTGACGAACTTGCTAGACAAGGATCAACTAACACCTTTCTTGGCCCAGAACCTGTGCTGGGTATCTCCAAAAGCACAGCAAGGGGAGCTATTAGCGATTGGGTCAAGGACAAACATAATAATCACTGGAGGAATATCCCAGGAAATCGACATGGGAAAACACTAATTAAAAGCCCATGTCCCAAAAGAACTGAAGAACTGCTCACAAAGAACAGGATTCAGTTGAGAACAATTATAGGACTTCTAACAGGGCATTTCTCTGTTAAGAAACACTTACATACAATGGGGAAATATGATGGCGACCTAAACTGTAGACTATGCAGAAAGGAACCTGAAACAGTGGACCATATCATTTTCAAGTGCGAAGCACTAGCTCGCAGGAGATATAATATTTACGGGCAGACCCAAACAGAACCGGAAAATATCCAAACTCGTTCAGTCACGGATTTGTATCACTTGATTAGTGGTACAGAGTTACTGAAGTGGGTGGAGTAGATTAACAAAGGGAGAGCACAATAAGCCCAGGAGGCTGCAGTGCCCTCGGTGTTTAAACAGACGAGCCCTAGGTGAAGAAAAAAAAAAAAAAAAAAAAAAAAAAAAAAAGGGGGTGTACAGTTGACGTTTTGCTTTTGAATCCAAATTGGTAATTGGGTATGTTATCTCCAAGGACTGCTTCCAACCAGCCTTTCAATATCTTCTCAAAATTTTTTCCAATTACGGGGAGAAGGGTTATGAGACGATAGCTGTTCGTCTTGGAATTATCTTGATTGGGCTTTAGTATTGTTATAATAATCCCGGTTTTCCATTCATTTGGGTAGTGAGTATGTATTAAGCAGAAATTAAGTATTTTTATTATGTGAGAATGTACTTCAGGGGTTAGTTAGTTTCTTGAGTATTTTTCTTGGTATGTTATCGTAGCCAGGTGCCGTATTTTTTCCATTATTCAGTACGTTGTAATATTCCTCTTCGTCTATTGGCATTATATCCTGTTGGTGTTGTAGGTTAATAAGGTAATCATCATACCAACTCTCCACTGTGTTGTAGTTTTCATTGTCAAATTCATCATTTTCACTTTTTTTGTAGCTTTCTTCATAATGCTTAGCAAATATTTCCGCTTTTTCTGGATCTGTAGTGTAGATTTTATTGTTTTCTTCTATTTGTGGCATTACTTTCTGTTTTTTGTATCTAGATAAAGTTTTTATTTTTTGCCAGTAGTTTCTACCTTTTTCTTTGTTTATTTCTTGACACACTTCTAGCCATTTGCTTGTTCTGAATTGCTGAATTAATTTATGTATATATTTATTTAATTCATTAAAATTTCTTTTAATTTCTGGGTCTTCAAATTGTCTTATCTTCTTTTCTGTTTTATTAATCTTAGTATAAACGGAGGAAGCTTCTGGCGGTAATGATTATTTTTATGTAGCGGTGTGTTATTTTTTATGGATGTTGAGAGGGTATTTTAAAATTCTGATATACTGTTTTAGTGTATATCGATGTTGTCATGGATAAAATCCATCATCTGTGTATTAACTTTTTCCATGTCACATTTCTCAAAGTTATACTTAATTTCGTTCTCGCTTGTATCTGGTGTAGTATTTATGTCTATTATGATTTCCATTGAAAGGTGGTCAGAACATATATCTGGTATGAGTTTAACACTTTTAATATTGTTCTTAATTTTACTGGTTACTAGTATGATGTCTGGAGTGCTACTAGGGTTGTTGGCCATAATAAATGTAGGTGGGGTGTGAATTTTTTCAAAGTTTGAGTTTTGTATAAAGTTTTGTATTTGTCTCCTTTTTTGTGCGCTAGTATTTACATCTCCAATAATGATGGCATATTCACATAGTGCTGCTTTGATAAATAGGTTGTCTTCTATACCAATTTGTACCAATTTGTAGTTTGTACTATTAATTTATTGTGGTATAATAATTAAATATAATTAGAATATTTAAGTTAAATGGTATATTGAATCTTTATATGTATATCAGCTTTTGTACATTTTAATAGTTATTGATATTCTATTTTGTTATTATTCATCACCATGACTTTTTATTATTTTATATAAAAATAAACATAAAAACAGTATGCCGACGAAGTATATGTAAGTGAGTACGCCACATCTTCTATATGAGATGTTGGATGTATATATGTATGAAAAACATGAAGTTTAGTGTCTTGGAAAGGGATGGTGAAATGGAGTACTTCATTTAGTGGTTTGTTCATGCTTGGGGGGTTAGCTTTGCCTAGGTTGATAGTTCTCTTTGCTTGCACCAAGCTTCCACCTTGTATATTATTGTTTACTATATTTCCTTTTCTGTGAATGTATTGCCAGTCCTTGTAATTTACGTTTGCATCTTCTTTCGTTTTTGTTTCTACAAATAATGTACAGTCAATATCATTTTTATCTATGTAATGATTTATTATAGGTTTTTTGTGTAAGTAGCTGTTTATGTTGGAATAGAGTAATTTAACGTGTGTCATTGATGTTATTGTTGATCTGAATGCCATCAATGGGTTCTGTGGGAGATTCATCATCGATTATGAGATCAAACATTAAAATATATATCCTGTTTCCTGAGAAGACTGCTGCAGTATCTATATTATAAAGATCGATACATTTTTTTTTTAACTTGTTGATTAATTCTTGACGGTTTGTATTTTTGGGGTCGTTTATTTCTTCTAGGTATGTGGTAATGATTGAGTCATGGATTGTGATTGGCGAATGTATTCGGTTGTTTTTCGTTTTTGCCTTATCTATTTCTGTAGTCCTTTTATTAAGCGATTTAACTTTAGTGTTGGGTATGCCATCAATTGGATTTAACGGCCTTTTAGGACATTTAGTGGACCATGCTGGGTGATCGTCTGTATGGCAAACTACACATCTATATGGAAGGTTGGTGCTGCACTTGTTTGCATGATGTGGCCCTTGGCACTTTTGGCATGTAACTGGGGTATTGCAATTTGCTGTGGTATGTGTAAAAAGTGAGCATTTTCCACAGGGTACGGGAATAGGTTGAGGTGCTAGACTTGGATACACTGGATAGTGTCTGTTGTAATAGAAAAAGCCATCATTTAATAATTTTTGAAAGGATTGTATGCATCCAGTGATTATTCTTACTAGGTAAGTATTTTCTTGTGTCGCTCTGGATTTTATTCTTTTTCAGAAACGATGTTTTATGTTGCATTTATTAAGGTATGTACTAATGTCTTTACCTGAAATTTCCTTTTCGACTGATGATATAACGCATGAATATGTATCTTCTTGTGTTTTTTTTCTTTTGCAATTGGTATGTGTTGGTTTTCCTCATACTGTCTAATATGCTGGCTTTTTGTCATTTCTTTAAGTGTCTCTGTAATAAGGCTCTCATTTTGATCCGATTTTAAAATAAATCCTTTTGTCGTTTTTAAGATTATATCTTTATTATTTGGGTTATACACTATTGGTAAGGATGAATCTGGGAGGCCGATATAAATGCATCAGACGGAGATAACTTAAAGCATTTACAAGTTAAACAGACAACGCGGTATCCCCTACCTCCCACCTTCCATTCTTTACAACACGCAGTCGAAGCGAAGGGGACAACGGAATCGGCCAAATGTGTCGTCCGGCCGCGAAGTCGCGCCCAACAAAGTTATTCATCAATAAGCCTTCCTCCTGCGAAGTACAAACTGTTATTTTTAAAATACCAGTTTTTATTTCGTTTTTAGGTTTAAGGCTAATAAATAACATCAACTCTTAAACCGCTGTTGTATTGTCAAATGCAACAGCGATAAATATGATAAAAGAATGAAAACATCGTAAAAATATCTCACGGCCGTAAGCTGAACCGATGGCTGTCGTCGCACACATCCCCTCTTTAGTAGGAATGTAGTTCAATGTAGGAATGGTTAGGCGTCTCTTGTTAACTGAAGGCTTTGCTTCTATGTACCTTCTCTCTTAGTTGCATTACAGATTTCGCACTCTTAAATTAATACTTGCCAATAGTGTATATTTCCCATAGTTGTGCTAGTTTTATTCTCGATATATCTTGTGGTGTTGTTATATAAAATATGTGTTTGTATTTTCTGTTTAAAAATTTCACTCATTTTTGGTGAGTAGTTTATACTGTTTATTTTGTTTTTATGTGTTGAATTGTTTTGTTGCTGTTTTGTATTTATTTGTGTGTTATCAGAGGATGTACCTTGTTTTTGCTGGTCTAATATTTTGATTTTTTCTTGTAGTTGATTTATTTGAGTTTTTAATAGTTCAATTTCATCATCATTGTTTTCTCCATTCCCTTGGTTTGATTGTATTTTATTCATCAAATTTTTATTAGAATTTGTAACATTGGGGGATGAACCCATAATGATTTCATTTATTTCATTTGCAGATAATGTTTTATTTTTTTTTAGGGTACTTTCCAGTCTGTTTCTTGCTTTCCTTTTTTGCCTGACTTTCTTCCATTCTCCATTATCACATATTTCCATCTCACTATAATCTCCATCACTTGTAGAAGACATAATTAATAAGCTATAGCTATCACTTTGTATTGCACTATAAGCTGGAGCTAAACACTTAACCACTGCTATGTAAATACTGATACTAAATGATTTTATAATTTTATTCCTACTGGACAGTTGGACCAGTCCGATAAATTTTAATATGATTCGTAATGAGTATATTGAAATTTTTATGGATGAATAAAGTGGATTATTATTATTATTATTACTCAGCATTTCGGCCAATATGCTACTTAAACATTAGAGATTACAAAAGCTGCATGGCTTATCAGCAGGCCGATTTAATGAAATTCTGGATAAAAGCAAAAATTATGCAACGGGACCTTAAAACGTCCGATAGCGAAGAAGTACAGAAGCTTACGCTAGTGTCTACTTTCGATAACTTTAAAACACAGATGGCCCTGTTAACTAACGCTACCTCTCCGAGTGTTGCCGATAAAGTGGATTTGTTGACATTTGAGTTGGAGTGGTACAAAAAGAAATGGAAGAGTAAGGTTCCGATGATGTCAGCTCTTAAAAAAAAAAAAAAGAGCTGCTCAGCTTAGCAGATTTAGACACAAGTGTTCGGGTAGTTGTGAAGGTTTTCGTGGACTATGATTTGGTTGTACATGACGAAGTGCCAGGGTTGATTCACAAGGTTCTTAACGAGTACGAGGCTAAGCAAAGGAACGAAAAACAATCTGAGTGCCTACTGCAGCGATATAGTAATATTGACCCAAAAACTAGTCCTGCTGCTCCGATGTGCCTCATACTTGATTTACTTGTCTGATCTGGATTCAACTCGCTACAATGTCGAGTCAAACTGGATGGGTTAGCAGACATACTGCGCTTCTCTGGACATAACATACAAGAAATGGTGTTGGATTTACATGATGATTCCTGCGACTGTTTCTACTGTATTTGTTTCAAGTATCAGGAGCTCGTTTTACACACAATCAGACTGGAGGCATTAATCAATGTCCAGCAAGAAAACGCGGCCATCGCTACAGACTTTTTCCGTGGTTCCTTAAAGCTGCACGAACATTGTTGCAGGAAAAGCAAGTCGTACAAGGAGAACGCGGCCAAGTTGATTCCATACGATTTGATTCCGGATTTAGAAAAGGAGCTTCTGGCAGCATATGCAAGTGTCTCATTAGATTACAGCTATCACGTAAGGCAGCAAGACGAGGCCGAGGCAGAATAAATAAATAAATATTATTATAATTTTATTATTATTAAGAAGATTTTTTAACGTGTTGCTGGTTAAACTATGTATGTTTTATTTATGTACTTTACATTATATGTTTTATTGATTAACTTTCAAATTTTTTAATTTTTTTATACACATATTTTTGACATTTTACTATTTACTGTTTATTATTACTAAGTATGTTGGGTATTGTGGAAGAACGTTTCCAACGAACACTTACCCTTTGTGTATTTGTATATTTACTTTACATTGCGCAATAAAGATTTTTATTATTATTATTATTATTATTAGTATTGACCATTTTACCCTAGTTTTTATTATACAAAATTGAGTGATTTTCTTTTGATATATTATTTGCCAAAACAATATTATTATTAAATAAAATGTGCTAGTTAAGAGCTTTAATGTACCTATTATTTCGTCATGAATTGTTTTCCAATAATGTATTTATTTACATGTAAATCTGTATTGTACTATATTACATGTTCTTTATATTTATATCTTTATACATGTACTTCACTTTTACATCCACATTTTATAGTCTTCTATTGTATATTTCACATTTTCTGTAAATAAATATTATTATTATTATTATTATGTATTGTGCTACTAAACGTCTATGACTATTCTGTAATATATTTATTTATTAATGGAATTAGCGTTATTGAAAAATGCAGATAAAGGGAGGGGTGCCACAAGGGTCTGTGCTGGGACCTTTGCTCTTCCTCGTATACATCAACGATCTGCCAAACCACTTAAAGGCCTTAAACGTTTCAACAATAATGTACGCAGATGATTCCACCTTTGGGACAAGCATAGTTGAGGAAGATGACAGACAGCTTATCCTGGCACAGATACTGAAGCAGGCCAAAGCCTGGTTTGCACCCAACTGATTGTTGTTAAATGAAAGCCAAACTGTAGTGTTAACATTTCAATCCAAGACTAATGCAGATGAACGTAAAACCATACAATTTTTAGGAGTTACCATAGATACAAATTTAAACTGGGTGGATCATATCAATACGCTCTGCAACAAACTGACCAAGTACAATCAAGCCGTTTTTAAGTAAGCAAAACACCACACGCACGTCCAAAACTGTAACTTGGTTTTTGATTCAACTTAAGACAAAACGATTTGACCTTGTACACTATGGTGCCACCCTGTATAGGGCACACCGCACACATCAACACTACTTTGCTTTAATAAACATGTTGCTCATTAAAATAAAAAATTTACATTGTCGTTTATACGTTAAACTCAAGATAATCTACACCTTATTCTGGTAAAAACTTTTTCCCATTTTTAGTTAACCGTACCAGAAAAACTAGTGGACCTGCAGGTTGGGTAGGAGCTGTGTAATATATATTTACTATAAAGAAAAAATCCATGCTAAATCAGTTACAGAAATATTGCACAAAACCGAGTGGTTCCATCAACGAGGGGAATTTTAATTGTTCAAAATATAATTTAGAAGAGACTCACTTATATTTCCGCAACTCTGATTATCCTCGTCCTCTAGTTATTATTTCATCGATCGTTATTTGTGCGTTTTTTATAAGATTTAAAAAATATGCATCTCTTAAGAGTACAAACAGTGGTTATGTGTGTCAAACACAGAGGGCAAGTTGCTTTATTCACCGGTGGATCCATCAGATGTGTTTTATCTCGTTCTATCTCCGAAGTTAGAACAAGATAAAACACATGTGGTGGATCAACCGGTGAATAAAGCAACTTGCCCAGAGTGTCAGTGTCAATGTAAAAAATTCAGGTATTACAGATTTCTGCAAAAATGTTTCTGATTCATTGCGATATGTGGTGCAGGCGGTGCAGCTGTCAATGACCGCGTGGGCGTAATTACTACTATAGTACTACAAACAAATCCATTGGAATGTGGGTCAAATTGTAATCATTGAATGTCATGGATGATTTCCATTGAAGATTGAAGCTGATTCTTTCTTCGGCGAGTATTAAACGCATTTCTGAATTCTGGCTAGAATACAAATAACCCATACTTAATGGATCTGTCGAAATACAGGGCGTGATCAGGGGGTGATCCCTGTATATCTGAATTTTCAAAATGTGTTTCCATATTTTGAAAGGGCAATGTAAACTCAATTTATAACTATGTACTTTTTATTTTGCGGTTAAAAATTTTACTGTCAAGATTTTTAGTTAACATTGTATGAAACCGATGCCGTTTAAGAGAATTTCAACTTTTTGCTATAAAAGGGGGTAAATTCAACCCTCACGAATGTTTGCAAAAGATCGTAATCCATCAAGAGATAAAACTCCAAATCTTCAGTTAAATTCTAATATGTATGTTATGAGCATTTTGGGGATACATATTGAAATGAAAAGGATTTTTATTAATTTTATTGTCATTATTAATTAAGATTACTTGATATGTATTTCTAACACCCACATAGTTTGTAATTGTATGCCTCCTAGACCACTAGAAAATGTAATTACAGATCCTTTTATTGATCAAACGTTTTTTTTTGTAGTTTCCAACAATAAAACAAAATATGTAAAAAATAGTCTACTTTATTTCTTTAAATAAATCAATATTAATAAAAAATATTTATTAAACATATAAAAATCAGCTGTTATGTATGAATATATCCAATTAAAATATGAAAGATATTAACAAAACAATTCTTATAGCTAAGGCACTTGCTAGACAGTCACCTTAAGTCAGGAAGACATAAATACTAGTGAGATTATACACTTTACGTCGACTAAAGTAGAATGCCTGAAAAATGGTAAATTGCAATCTTCTAAAACTTTTAATTTATGTAGGGCGTTTCAAAATTGTGCGGCCAAATTTTAGAGTGTGTAGAAAGGCTTAAACCAAAACGAAAATTATCTATAAACATTTGGAATATTCCAAAGATGAAGAGAATCATATTTTTTATGCTGTAACTCAGGCTGTAACTCAGAATTCAAAACAGGTAGGTACATCAATCAATTTAGAGGTTAGGTACTTTTTATTTAGGTTCTTAACCGTGTCCAACATTCATTTTTTAAATAACTGCTCAGGCGCGGTGCATTTGGGGCATAATAATAATAATAATAATATATCTTTATTCTTCTCTTAAATATTGCACTACAATGTACAGGGTTATTTATTATAAATTACCCACCCCTTATCAGCGTTATTATTGCCTATAGAAAAAAAAGTTTTAAATAAAAGTTGTGTGGTTATGACTGAATTTTGTTAAAATGCCATCAAAAGTACAGTGACGTGCAGATTTCAGGGGATACAAAAAAATAATACATTTTTTTAAATGGGATGCCCTGTATATTATTACATTTTTGGAATGATCCTTTTTTCCTGATTTCAAAAATATACCATGTGTTACCCTTACCATATACCGTTTTTGAGTTATTAAACGTCGAATATCTTAGTTAAACTAGTTACTGTAAATATATGAAAAAGTTAACATTGTTAAAGTCAGCTATGAAAATGACAACTGTTATGTTTGATAAATGACATTTCTTTAATGAAATTATCAAAATGGTTTACAGTGTCATTTTCCAGCTTGCGAATTATATTTAACTTATCCGACAAAGAAATAGATTTCCTATTTGCTTTCAACATTAGCCATTGTTCAAATGCAAATTCAACACGCAATTTAGCACCCACTCAAACAAAATATTAATTGCAGGTAACTTGCAGAGACTTGTTTTCAAATTCGTCGCGCGCCGTTCGTTCGACATTGAGTCAACAAACCACTCGCTAGTTCGTTATAACCGAGTTTAGAGGTCCGCCGGGCCAAGAATTCGGTATGTTATAACCGAGTGTTCGTTATATCCGAGTTCGTTATAGCCGAACAAAAATACGTGCGCTTAATAGGGACTTCGGACGGGACATTTCGATTCGTTCGTTATAACCGAGTGTTCGTTATATCTCCCGTGTTCGTTATATCCAAGTTCGACTGTATATTTTCTTGATTATCTTCTGAAACATTGCAATTCAATCGAAGTTTACAAAGACCATATGACAAAACAATTACACGCAATTTCAAATATCTACCTACTTTACATTAACATTTAATAAAAACATTAAATTTGAAATTAATAATGAAATTGTTTGTGTTCGTGATGATTTGGAAATTGCCAATAATTTTAACCAATATTTTATAAATAGTGTAGTCAGTATTGTCGATAGAATTAGAGTTGATCAACCTTGGTGTAATAATAATTGTAATATTTATCCTGATTTCTCCGAGTTTAAATTGCTATCTTTAAGTGAATTGAGTAATATTATTTCCACCATTGATAACAAATGTAGCTTAAATGAGATTCTCAATGCAAAAATTTTGAAACAAGTGTTTGAGTCTATTGGACATGTAATCTTGAATTTTATCAACACCTCATTAGAGAAAGCAAAAATGCCAGATTCATTAAAAATAAGTACAGTATAACTTCGATAGTTCGGACATTCGCTAGCCCGGACACTCTTATAATTTGGACATTTTGAAAAATTTACCTCTGTAGTCCGGACTAAAATAACAAAACAAGAATTTTCTCGTCTGGACAAGCAAGCAATACGTTTTCGTGAGGCTTGTATCATTCTGCAATAGGCAACGTAATGGCTCCAAGCAAAAGAACGCATAAAACACTTAACCTCGCTGATAAATCTAAAATATTAGGTTGTCTTCATGAAGAACAAAATATACGTCGAGTTGCGGTGAAATATCTATTGATATATACTTCAACAAAATGTAGGATTTTCCGATTAAGTACATAGTACATATTCTATATTTGAAAATTAATGTTTTCGTTTGACATACTATGTAGATGATATTTTATGAGAATGTACTGATTTTTTTTCATGTTCTTGATTTATATATATAAAAGTTATGATTTTCACGTACTTCCACCCAAAAAAAAAATACAAAACAAAAACATAAGTAGGTACCTCCAGTAATCCGGACACCTCGGTAATCCGGACATTGGGCGGAACGATATGTGTCCGGACTATCGAAGTTATACTGTACTATTATCCCAATCGCTAAAGTTACAAATACAGTTAACTGTACCGAATTTAGACCTGTCAACACGTTACCTCCTATAGAAAAACTTTTGGAAATTGCTGTTTATAATCAATTGTTGGAACATATAAATATAAATAGTATTTTAATATGTAATCAATCTGGGTTTCGCAAGAATCACTCATGTGAAGCAGCATTACAACTTTCAATTACAAAGTTTAAAAATGATATAGATGATAATAAATATGTCGTTGCTGTGTTCTTAGATCTAAAGCGAGCATTTGAAACTATAGACAGAAGTATATTATTAGCAAAATTACGTCAATATGGTATTCAAGGTAAAGTGCATGAATGACTCACAGATTACTTAACAGGTAGAAAACAAAGAGTTAGAATTAGAAATACAACATCAAGTGACACTTTTAATAATTATGGAGTTCCAGAAGGAAGTGTGTTGGGACCACTTCTTTTTCTTTTATATTTAAATGATATAACGCTTTTTGTAGATTGTGAATTTATAAATCTATTTGCGGATGACACATTACTAGCATGCAGTGACTCCTGTTTAGATACAGCAATACATAAAATGAACACTGTGTTGTCAAGTGTAAGTAACTACTTGAAAATTAATAGACTTAAATTAAATGTGTCAAAAACCAAAGCAATGATTCTCACAACTAAATTTAAATATAAACAAATTAGTATTAATAACTTAAATCTTTTAATTGATGATGAACAGATTGAAATTGTAACTAACATTAAATATCTTGGGTTCCAGTTAGATAATATACTATCTTTTGATGTGCACTTTACTTATATTGTCAAAAAAATATCCAAAAAAACTTTACTTTTTTTCAAGAATTTCAAAAAATTTATCTGCTCAAACAAGAATTACGGTATATCGGTCCATTTTATTACCACACTTTGATTACTGTTCGTCGTTATTATTTCAATTCAATTTAAACAAAATTTCGCAACTGCAAAAACTGCAAAATCGTGGCATGAGGATTATTTTGGGATGTAATCGTTACACGCCTATTTTAATAATGTTGAACTCATTACAATGAATCTCGGTTCAAAAAAGACTTTTCTTATTAATAATGACGTTTATATATAAAATTTTAAATAATCATGCACCATCGTATTTTATGGAATTCATCAATTACCATCGGAATGTACATAATCATTTTATACGAAATATGAATGATGTCTATATATCTAGAACCAATTATAGAAGTACAATGAACTCGTTGTTTTTTAAAGGTGTTAATGAATATAATAAATTACCTCAAGATATTAAAGCTAGCAAAACTTGTGTAACATTCAAATTTAAACTATTAAAACATATAAAATATAGTGGATTAATTTAGAGTAAGTCGTTATTCTCTGTTTGCTTTTCTAATGATGTTTTTTTATCCTATGTGTTTTGATCTTATTTGTTTTTATTTATATTACTTATTTCACCTATAATATGTGTAATATATTTTTTTTAATATGCTAATTTTTTTCCTGTAGTTTGATAAATTTTTTATATGTATTAGGAACTCCTATTTAAATAAATAAAGTTATTATTATTAACATTAATAAACCCTAAACTTTTTTCCTTAGTCTTATAAGTAATACTCGAAGTAACAAAATTAATCCAATTGGAGAAGATTAACGAGTTCCTCAAAAGTACCTCGTAATGAGTGGATGAAATCAGATCCATTTTGATAAGGAGGATAACTTGTCACCAGGACACCCAGTTCGTTTTCTTTAATTATATACCTGTAATATAATAGTTATTTGTGTAACTAGTGCAAAAAGTGTATATTTGTTGCTTCGCTCGTGGTAAAATCATGCTGAGTGCAACAAATACACTTTTTGCACACATTTTTTCTACGATCGAATTAAATTGATTTTTTTTTGTAAATCAAACTGACAACTAGAGAAATCGCCACTGTCATACGCCATCCATAAATAACTATGAATAAACTTTCGTTGCCTAGTAACAAACTTACTTTTTGCACACTGTAAATAATGCAAAAATTAATACTTTTTGTACGATCGTAGAAAAAACATTTGTGTTTAAAAAAAAAAGCGCAGAAGCTAATGAATTATAAAGAAAAATCTCACCCAATGCCCAATCCATCTTTAACTACAGGCCCAAATCCTCCTGCATAAATAGCTGGCGAGTTTAGTGTGCTGGTAGAGAGGATGACGTTATTAATGTAGGCATAATCGGGATCATCAAAAATATTACAAACCAAATTGGTTTTATCAGCAAACTTTTTTAAGGCAAAAAGATGCCGATCAAACCCTTGTCCCATTGCTGCTTCTCTGGTGAGTTGATTATGAACCCTTGAGCAATCAGAAATAATATTTTTAAATTCAGTTGTGGAAGGTTTGTCTTTTGACGTGATGGCCAGGGTAAATGCCTGCAAATCAGATTTATTTAAAATTATACAGGGTCCTGCACTTGCGCTCCGGTCTTCGGTTGTTGGCTTCCTATTATAGTTAGAAACTTCATCCAAAAACAGGATTGAACTAGAGAAAAAGGGGCACTTTTGGAAATTATTTTCCAATATACACCCCGTATATTGGAAAATAATTTCCAAAAATGTCCCTTTTTCAATAAAATTTTGGGTAGTCAGGTGACATTTTCTCAAATGGAACGCCCTGTATGTTTTAGCATTATTTAATGTGTTTTAATAGTGTCTATTAACACATAGATTTTTTTTGCCCTTGATACACCGGTTCGGGCGTAATTAATTTTTTTTGTAAAATATTTGACTTTCTCGTACTGCCGTTAAATAAATCGCTACAGCCACAAATGGGATATTTAAGAAAAAATAATCGAGATTTCTGTTGCAGGTTAGTAAATATTGTGGTTTAAATTGATAATCTTGTGATATACAGAATGGTCAAAATTTATTTCGCAATTTCGAAAATTTTAATTTCATTTTTCCTAATTTTTTTAAGTGGAACACCCTGTAAATTTTTACATGAGAGGATGCAGAATTAACTTATGAACTTATTTTGTATTCGAGTCGTCATGGCTATATTCAGCCGTTTTTGAGATACACACAGAAAATGTCGCTTGACCACCCTGTATATTGGAAAATAACTACCAAAAATGCCCCTTTTTGTCTAGTTTAATCCTGTTTTTGGATGAAGTTTCTAACTATAATAGGAAGCCAGCAATCGAAGATCAGAGCGCAAGTCCCTGTACAATTGGATTTTATTGTCACAGCCATACCTTGGTAGCCATAGTGCACGGGCGAACTGTCTCTGTTCGGCCATGTTTAAAAGCAGCTGTGCTGCAGGATTCATAACTAGGAACGAACTTGCCAGTCATTTTGTAATAGCCAATCTTAAAAAAATTTGATTTGTACAGTTCAAATAGTTTATTCCCTTTAAATATATTACCTGGAAACCAAGCTGCATAACTGCATCAGGGCTAACAGCCTGTTTTTTGCAAACATTTTTCCCAATCCTATCGAAGATCAAATAATCAATCTCCAAACTTTTACATGTTTTCTTGTATTCCTCCTTTGCTTGTGATATGTAATTCTTTATTTTGTCATTTAAGTGCATGTCTAAAATAATACCATTAGAAATAATTTAAACAAACAATTTAGACGGTACCTAACCGAACGACATTTCCAATATCATCATCGTACGCTTTCGAGTCAGGATTTAACATAGGTTTCTCTCTGGAATCCTTATAGATGTCTTGTACGTATCTTAACACTGCTACACCGTCGCCCCAGGCATGTTCGAAGTTAACAGCTGCTTGTCCATCCTTTGACACTTGTAGGGAAAATGATTTATCAAACCACCTAAAACAATTTGTTGCTGTTTATTCATAAATTAATTTTTGCCCCAATGAGTCATTTTAGGCAATTCCAAAAAATATATATTTTATAAAATCAGGGTGTTTGTCAGATGGTTTGCCAAATGGAAAGGGTGTACAGGGGAGGCCATTTAGAACATACAGGGTGATCTGAAAAACACTAGCAAAATTTCAGGGGCTGATAGAATTTCAAAAAATATTACAATTTGTTCCTATGAACCATGGGCGTATCTCTTTCCGTTTTCAAGATACAGGGCGTTAAAAAAAAAATTTTAAATCTAGTTTCGGTCCTATCTTCCACAAAATTCGACCAAATTAGCTGAAATTTTGCTGTGTGGGGTTTCTGGGGATGCTAAATGCTCTGGTATTATTAATTTTTGGCTATATCATACAGGGCGTTCAGTACAGTACTCCGTGGGAACATTTTAGGTCCTAACTGTTTTGAGATTAATCTTTTTGCCCCTTTTGTCACTTGCTGTTATGGCAAATTTATTCTAAACGAAAAAGGTGCTCTTGTAAGAAGTGCTAAAATTTGCCCGTTTTCGAGAAAAACCAGGTAAAGTGCACCAAAGTCAAGCAGCTGGTATCCCAAATTGTTGGTTTTCTTCAAGTAGGCTTTGGCACCCAGTTGTTATTACTATTAGTTTCATTAATAAAACTCAAAATCAAAGTTATTATTTGAATGGTAATGATAAAAAGTAGTAAAAAATAATTTTCCTTAAATTTTAATTTTCTGTTAGTAATAATTAGTTATTCTTTTTTTCAATTGTATTCAGTATGTGCTAAACTTTTCCAGAAATAAACTAACTATTACTTTTTATCAATTTTTATCAATAACAACTAGGTGCCAAAGCCTACTTGAAATAAAAACCAGCAATTTGGGATACCAGCTGCTTGACTTTGGTGCACTATACCCAGTATTTCTCGAAAACGGGCCAATTTTAGCACTTCTTACAAGAGCACCTTTTTTGTTTAGAATAAAATTTGCCATACCAGCAAGTGACAAAAGGGGCAAAAAGATTAATCTCAAAAAAGTTAGGACCTAAAATGTTTCCACGGAGTACTGTACTGAACGCCCTGTATGATATAGCCAAATATTAATAACACCAAAGCACTTCGCATCCCCAAAAACCCCACACAGCAAAATTTCAGCTCATTTGGTCGAATTATGTGGAAGATAGGATCGAAACTAGATTTAGAAAAAAAATTTTTAACGCCCTGTATCTTGAAAACGGAAAGAGATACGCCCATGGTTCATAGGAACAAATTCTAATATTTCTTGAAATTCTATCAGCTCCTGAATTTTTGCTAGTGTTTTTCAGAACACCCTGTATTTAGCCCCAATGACCTCTATACAAAGACTCACGGTTTTCGAGATATTATTTTTGTGTTAATTTCGAAAATTTTCCAAAATTCAGCTTTTCAGCTGTTATAGTATGGGATGTGATATACTGTTAGAAGAGCATAAACTAGAGAACACTTTAAAAGGATTTGAACATCTTGATCGCTCTTACTCTTTTTTAAATGCAATGCAAAGTTTAAAAAAATTTCTACCCACTGTCGGGACTTTGTTAGCTCACATTTTTTCTCCCATTCTTTATCAACGTTACTTATATCGATTTCATTGGAACAGAGGTACAGATAAAAATTTTTTTAGCTGCTAAAACCATAAAAAAATTAGTTGTAATTGCAGCGGGTTAATCAATTAAAACCTCGTTTATTTTTTAATAAAATTCACTCCCAACAATAACAATATGGGAGTGAGTATTGCCTTTTTTCATTTTCGAAATGAATTAATATTACATTATGTATGATGGATCACCTTGACCCTATAACTAAAGTTACACATAGTTATACATAATTAAAGATTATTATAGTGATGTATGCTGTTGATAACTGATTATAGGTACTTGTGTTTGTATAAAAATTCAAGTACTTATCGATGACAAAACTATTACACAAGAATTCAATTCCATTTTAATTGTTTCAAAATAAATTACCTGTTTTCACCATCACCATGAAGAAAGTTTCTAGTAACGCCATATGGGTCGTCCCCCAAAACCTCAGAATCAAGACAAACATTAAATAATGAAGAGTCAATCAATTTTAAACTCTGAAGATTACCAATTTCACCTAGTTCGTGACGTATTGTGGCCCATTTATTCCTTTCAATGGCCGTTAAAATTCCAATAGGAAATTCACATTTTGGAGTGTCATCTTCTAAAATATACTTCAGTCTTGCTAGAATTTTCTCCGCTGGTAGAATATCGTTGTCATCAGACATAACACGGAACACATAAATATGCCCCTTATATTGCACGGTAATATGTCTGCCTTGAGGGTTGTTAAATATCCTGTCTTTGTCAATTTCAGGAATTCTTGTAGTATTAAATAAGCTAGGATACTGACTCATATCTAACGGATATGCTTTATATAAATATGCTCCATACCATGACAACGAAGGGGGCAACATGCTACAAAAAGTTCTGAAATATTCTGTATCAGTCTTTCTAGGATTCAAGTGGAAAACTTCAGGTTCTAATATACCAGCTTTCAAAGATTTGTAAAATCTCAGAGAACTTAAAATGAGATTTGCAGTACGCAGCAGTTGGTCGTTATATTCAGGCCTTTCGTCTTTGTGCATGACTAGCATTGGGTTGTAATTAATTGGAATAGGTCTACGGTCTCTTAAATAACTGTCAAACCAAAATTCGGATATGTAACTTGTATGTTTGTTTTGTTTATCATAATTCTTCAACATATTTTGCAATTGCCTTCCTACACTACCTTTGAACTGGTTGACATTATATTCAGTTTTACGATAGGCCTCATCAATAAGTAGAGGACGCTGGGCTGCTAGGTACCTCTCACACGTTAAATCTAATTTAGGAATTGGTAATCGAGGTAACGACTGTTGAAAATGCATGGTGGGTATTTTGCTATTCTGGATAAATTGATATTCGGCATATTCTTTAGATATCAGATTTTTCTTCAGGAGTCTATACATTACTTGTGGAGGGTAGTGCTGTCTAAGTGTATCTACCTTTTGTCTCAGCACAGTCATTTTGAACTTTGGAAAGTTTTAAATACTATATAAGGTTAAGTTAACTTACAGAATATAACTAAAACACTATATACAATATTGGTATTTATAAATAAAAGTCATATTCTAATGAACTTTGAATGTCCTTCTAAATTTAATCGACATTAAAGGACAATACGAATTAAAAATTTAAACACCTATTAACAAATAAACAACCTTTCACTGAACATGCCACCAACGACGTAACCACAGAATACAGAATATCTAACTTGACGTGACTAACGTAACCAAACCACAGTAAACAAAACCAAAACTGTGACCAAAACACAGAACTTAAAATAAGGTCTGTGGACCAAAAGCGTAAAGTAAAGACAAGTAAAGATCACAGATCACTATTGTTTACTGTTCTGTCACAGATTATCTGTGGTTCTGTGGAGCGGTGATGGGCGCATTCGAATGAAAAATAATCGTTCATTCGATTATTCATGTAATTCGAGCACAGACCACAGACCTAAATAATTAGACTGATTATGAACGCACTGCGCAGCCATTGGCGCATGCAAATACAGGAGCCGTCCATTTTTCAATACTTTTTGTTCACATATAAATTGAACCAATGAAATGCTATCAAGTTTGTTTTGTTGTGAGGGTTGCATAATATGACTTTAGCTGGCATTTGGGAGACGATCCGAAACAACAGTGCTTAGAAGGGGAAAGTAGTTTTGTACGTTGCACGTTGTATGTCCACTATGTATGTTCCGTCCCGACGCCATTTATTTTTAATTATTGTTTTTTGTATGTATATATATATATATATATATATACATATATAATTTTGTTAGAAATAAAATACATTTAATTTATTTATACTCACCGTGTAATTTATGCGCGGTAAAAAAGAGATTTTTTGTGACTCCTATCCCCTCCATGGGAGACGAAGAATAAAAATCGATGAGTTCTCGATAAACTGTCAATGTGATCAGACCCGCTTTTATATTTATATTTTTCAACCGCATTTCTTTATTCCGTTATATTGCATCGCCGATTTTTTTGTGTTTGTTATATTTGTGTGCAAGAGAAGAGAACCTGCCTAGAAACTTTAAGAGCGCCACCGGTACCGGCCCAAACGGCCTCTAGAAGCACCCACATCGGCTTTTCTGACATCAGGATTTATAAAAAATAGGTAGGTCCAATTCATCTCTTTTTCGTTAAACCCGCAAAAATACAGTACACTGATACGGTTATTATTTAACCGCAACAATGTAGTTTTTACGATATATTTAATTTGAGAATTGTATGGGCTTCAAAAACTAGTAATTAAATATAAACTAAGAGTAATTTTAATTTCTAAAGTACCTTCTACTTTTTTTAGTCCTTTATCTGCAACTGTACAAGTAGGTATGTTGAAAAACTTCTAACTCTGAAATTACTTTTCATCGGCATGAAATACATTTGTAAGCAAACGGAAATGTGTATATAAGGATTTACCAAAGTCATCCATATACTATTATTGAAAAATTCGACTTTGTAACGTAGTTAAGAAGTACTTATACAACCTTTCCATTTCGGGCATTCATATTAGAAAAGAACTGAGTAAGTTTATTTTATTTCAACATCATAATAAAGTATTTATTCTACTGCCGTGCGTAAAGTACTAACTTTACATACGCTGGTGTAGTGCCCAAAGTAAAAATTTCATATAATCGCCTATAATAATAATCATATCGTATTTCAAAAACGTTAAATATGGTTATATATTTAATTTTATGTAGTCCATTATATTAATATAAAGTTCCATTTCCGAAAAAATTTCACTTTACACACTTGTTGCATAGGTATATAACTATTTTCACAATAATATATGTTTATTACCTATTACCCTTGTATATGTATTAAGAATACATATACAAGGCTATTACCTAATATTATTTTTAAGGCACATTTAAAACTAATTACAGTAAAATATTAGTTATACTTTCTAAACATTCTTGACTCAAAACTACTTTCCGTTACGACTGCGATGTTATTTTTAAAAATTCCCGCTTCCAAGTATAGAAAAATGGCGGTGTTCAATATTTGCAAGTAGCTAGGCTTGAAAGAACCTTCTCCTATTTTAAGTTCTGTGGCACAGACCTAAAATAATCGAGGATATCTCGAGAACTCACCGCATCATTCGAATTATTTTATTCGAACGGCTGTCAACCGAATTAAAAAACGTGATACGAAATGAAATAATTTGAATGAACAGTCACAATTATCGAGCATTCGAGTATCTTAAAATTATGAATGATTGTAATAGTATATTACGTAATGAGAGTTGTAAATAGCATATTACGCACGAATGGAAAAATTGCGCACGATGCCGCGTAGCGGCGAGTGTGGCAATTCCATGAGTGCGTAATTGCTTTACAACTCGAATTATGTACTATGCTTTACCTACGATCGTATTTATTGAAATTAAAACACAATTTTGTATTATTTGTTGCTTATGTCAATTTTGACAGAGCTAGAAAATTAAGTTTTGCACCTGCCATTTTTAATAATTTTAGCCTGGTGTCAGAAATATGAACTACAAGTGTTGTGTAAAGTAGGTCACGTGGTCACATTGCATTGCTCCTCAGCGGCTGAGCGTGCGATTTGTTTACGGTGTGTAAGGTTCAATTTACGTAGGTGGCGGAGAGTGCGTTTTCAGCTATTTACGTTAGCGATCGTAGGTAAACACGTATATTCGTTTATTGTCGAACATTTTTACATGGTAGAAGACACTTTAAGTTGTGTCAAAAACGTAGACGTAAACGTACATTATGGTAGTCGCGCTTGCGCAGTTCATAAATTTTTACGTTATCGTCTTACGTACCTACGTTATCTTACGGATCCTCACGTGTACCTAAAACGGTAACGTACGCTAACCGAAGTGTATCGAAGCGGCGGCGATAACTCGCGAAGTTTATTTTGATGGAAATCATCATCATCTGAGTCCGAATCAAGGAGAGCTAAATCCAAAATATCATCCATACTTTCTAAATAAAAAGAAAACGTGACGCATTTAATGCAGAAAATTTTTGGATATTGCATTTTTAAATAACTTAATAACTTATCAGTTGCTTTATAGGGTTTACTAAAATAAATAAAAAATTCAAAATTTCAACTCGACAAACACAAATGTAGTACGTCGGATTTTTAAGATTATATTTTTGTTGACATTGTTGACAACCAAAATTTTAAGGTGACCTACAAACTACTTAAACTGAATTGTGAAACAGGACGTAAACGTGAAAATTTTACGTTAACGTGCACATCTGCATCTACGTATCACGATTCACGAACAACTTAAAGTGTCTTTACGTTAGCGATCGTAGGTAAACACGTATATTCGTTTATTGTCGAACATTTTTACATGGTAGATATAGGTAAGATATATTTTATATATAGGAAAGGGAAAAGGAATGGTGAATGATGTGGGTCTGGATCTGAACATGAGCAGGACTTTCACTAGAATTTTTAATAAATTAAAATAATTATTGGTTGATATTTTGTATTAACTAAATACAAATTTCTTAATTTCTAACGCAGTAAAACAGAATAATCGTTAATCGAGAGCCCGTGTTATTATATAAAACAAATACACCACAGAAATTAGACAACCCCCCCAAATTCAAAGTCAAGGCTGTGCGGATGGGGGTTACACATTTGAAAAGCAGTCTGACCAGAGTCATATATTTGCTAGATGACAATAGACATTTTCAGAAACTTGAGTTCACTTGAGTTAACTAGATTACATCAAATGACGTTCGTTTACTAACCTAGTCAAATCTACCCGTGTTCGTAAACATGAAAACACTCAACCCGATTTGCTACTCGAGTTAAATGTAACCCTGCATGTCTTAAAGCAGGGTCAAAAATTCAAAATCGACGGTCAACGATTCTAAGTTTGATTCAGGTTATGTCAATGTATGACTGATGGTCGAGATGGTAGAGTACCTGCCTCTCACCCAAAAGTCCCGGGTTCGAATCCCGGTCGTGGCAATGGAAAATACTGTGAGAGGGATTTTTCCATTATACACGGATATTGGATGTGTGTCCCTTGTCTTTAAATGTGTAGCCCCCTCCCGCACAAGGCTCAGCCTTCTGGGATAAAGGGGGTCGTAATTACATGTGGTGTATTTATTATTATTATATTATTTATATCTTCTGTCTTCTGTGCTGTGTCTTATTAATAAATTATATTATTATATTTATTGTCTGCGTTAGTGAATTATGAATAACATGCAAGAAGAGGAAAATCTTCTTTGAGGTTAAGAAACGAAATGAAAACAAACATGCGTTCGTATACTTCAAGGAAAGTGTTAGTGATCGGGTAAAACTGTCACGTGACATCAAACGACCGAGTAAGTAACCCAGAGTAAGTTTCCGAAAAGGTCTTATGAGCATTCTGGACGTACTCCCACAATTGTCACGTGTTATGTTCAGAGAAATAGAGAGGGGAGAACGCTCTTCCTTTGCAATCCTTGCTTCCTTTGCGCATCCAATTTTGCTAAAGCCGGCGCCACACATGCGGCATTCGGCGAAAGGCGAACTTTGGCTTTCGTCGAATGGCATTTGGCGAGAGGCGAAAGCTTTGATAGGCGAGCGTCGTTTAACCACTCCATTTTATTAAACAACTATCGAAAACCAACACAAACTCTGCCAAGTGTCAAGACTGGCAAAAAACAATCCCAATGTGTGTACCGATCGAATTTATGACGCGCGAATCCTTTGATTCGCGTCAATTTACCGACGCGAAGCGGGAATGGCGAATGGCGAACGCCGAGGCGAGCGTCAGCTACACACATGCGGCTTTCGCCGAGTAACCGCCCGCCTTTCGCCGAATGCCGCATGTGTGGCGCCGGCTTAAGACACTGACAACGCCTTAGGGATACGAGATTTGAAAGTGTTTGGAAAAATTCCCCGAAGGTGCCTGGATACTGGCTGGGGTTAGTTAAGTGACCACCACAAATTTGTATATTAAAAAAAAGTTGTTGGGCGCCAGTGGCAGCGTGTTAACTAGATCTCGATCCCGGGTCGTACTTGATGTGATTGATCTCAGGGTGTGTTGCTTAATCAACAAAGGAGTTATAGTACTTGCACTTACCTTATAATGAAGGTCTAAGGTGAACTTAAAAAATAATAGCACTGGCACTTGAGCTTTATATGAATTGCAACCGGTGTAACCGGAAGGGTTCACCATTAATGACTGGACTAGTAAAAAGTATTGGAATAAATTCCCAGCTCTGTTTGATGTTAGTATATTTGGCCTAGACCACCTGAAAGTTGGACGGGTTACTTCAGTTACACATCACATCAACATAAACAGTTTAATACAATAAGTCATTAACAATATAAAATAAATGCTCTATGATTCTATAAGTAGCCAATGTAACAGTATCAGTCGATCGCGATACAGTTTATGCCAGGCGGCAATGTCAATGTTCTGATTCAATAGCCAATAAATAGTTCTCTTACCCTCTTGGAGTAAGGTTACGTCTCGCTTTGATAATCCTGAGCGTTACAGAAGACTCACTAGGGATTAACACGACATAAGTATTGGTTTAAAGAAGCACGCACTAGATACACAGTAGTATTTGTTAAAGTTCGAAAAAAAATCCTCGGCAGCGGACACACACGTCCAATACGAGTATTTATTGAAAAAGTCTTGACTACGGACACACACGGTCAATACGCGTATATGTAGAAAAATTCCTGACTACGGACACACACGGTCAATACGAGTATATATATAGAAAGGTTCGTAAAGTGTAGTGGTAGGTTATAAACACCTCACACTCGCGATGGTTTACACACGAATGAGTTAAAGTAGGGTTATGTTGTATACCCTTCACAGCGAACACACAAGCACAAGGTAAGCACTCGAGATGATGATACACGTATGAATGTTCAAAGCTAAACGACGCCGACGCTTAATGGTGACGAGTTTGTAAGAAGCAGTTCACAGCGAACACACACGCACAAGGTTAGCACTCGCGTTGGTTATTACACGTATGAGTTGTATTTGATTAAGATTAAAAACACTTCACAGCAGACACACACGCACAAGGTAAGCACTCGCGATGGATGACACACGTATGAAGGTTCAAAGCTAAACGACGCCGACGCTTAATGGTGACGCGTTAGTTTCTGGAGAAGAACCGACGTTGATGTTATGAATGCTCGGCGGGGACTCAATATTCCCAAAATTTGGTTTTTCTTTTATAGTAAAAGTCAGAACGAAAATTTGTTCTAGAAGGTTTTAAACGTAAATAATTTCAAAAGGCCCCTGTCACGTGATAAAAATTAAATAAAATTTTTCTTAAAATCCCTATAACTGAAGTCTCCTGTACTTTTTGTTTAAAATTTTTGTATGGGGGTTTAGTACACCCCCCCACCATGATGTGGCTGTAATAATTTAATCCTCAGTGGGCACATAACACCCCCCCACCGAGATTGGCTTTTGGCGATGGCGTTTGCTATCCTTGGCTCTTGGATAGAAATCGATGAGCTTAAAAAGTAATATATAAGAAAACTTAAGATTAGCTTATTCTAGGTCGGATCTAAAAAATTTTAAACCCTACTAAATATATGAACTAACTGTTTAATGATTATATAAGAATGTCAGCCCTACTAAATATGAGAACTCGCGGTTATTTCATTTGGACATTAGCGTAACCGACATTATATGGGGACTATTCGGAGTCCGATGATTTGATGACAATCCTAGTACGTCGTTTTCGCCGAATAGGCATTCGTGCTGGAACTGACATCTGTTGCTGACTAGTTGCCGACAAACCAGGCTTAAGCGATTGGCTTTCGGATTGTGGCTGACTAGGTGCCGACGAACCAGACATATGTGTTTGGCTCTCGGATTGTGGCTGACTAGGTGCCGACGAACCAGACATATGTGTTTGGCTCTCGGATTGTGGCTGACTAGGTGCCGACGAACCAGACTTAAGTGTTTGGCTCGCGGATTGTGGTTGAGGACGACATCGCGCTACTTCCCTTAGTAGTGGACGTAATAACTCTGATTGTGACTCTACGGTTCCTGACTCTGAAGTTGAGCCAGGTCGTGTTGTTACTCGGTCTAGGCGAGGTTTTCTAAGGGGTAATGCCAATTTTGAAATTGGGCTTGTAATGGGGGATGCCAATGTTGGAATTGGGCTTGTAATGGGGGATGCCAATGTTGGAATTGGGCTTGTAATGGGGGATGCCAATGTTGGAATTGGGCTTGTAATGGGGGATGCCAATGTTGGAATTGGGCTTGTAATGGGGGATGCCAATGTTGGAATCGGGCTTGTAATGGGGGATGCCAATGTTGAAATTGGGCTTGTAATGGGGGATGCCAATGTTGGAATTGGGCTTGGAGGAGGTTCCGGTAACGGAAGGTCCTCATCAGACGATGTGTCTGGGGAGCTGGTTTCAGTCTCATGATGAATATCCCTCTCTAGAACCTTTGGCGCAGGTCTCAAGTGGTCCACATGTACATCTGTGCGATGTCGTCCCTTTTGCACTGTATAAATCTCGTCAGAGACTTTACGAACGACTGGGTGTGGCCCTTGCCACGCTGGCTCAAAAGTGTTTTTGTGAGGTCGAAGGTTTTTCACCATGACTTGGTCATGTTCTCGAAACTGAATTGGGGTCGCTTTGTCTCGTGGGGCGTATCGCTCTTGATAGCCTGTTTGGGTTCGTCGAGCCTGTTCCAGGCGATCCTGTGGGGAGATTCCAGCTAAACGTTCGCGCTCGGCTAAGTATGCTGGTGTATCCCAGTCGCCAGGCGCTGGGGGTTCGAAGCCAAACATCAGGCAAGCTGGTGTCTGTTTTGTAGCGGCGTTTTGCCGGTTCCTAATCACTTTTAGGGCCGGTGCCACGTACAAGTCCCAAGTGTTGGGAGGTTTATTTAATAACAAAGTTTTCATCACCTTTTTTAAATCTTGTACTTTGCGTTCAACAGGATTTGCCCGTTGATGGTAAGCAGCTACGTACTGTATGCTGATTCCCTGTTCGGCACACCAGAGTACATATTCTCTGCTTTTAAAATGACCACCATTATCGGATAAAATCTTTCTGGGGGTACCATATCGTGCTGTTAAGTTCTCCAAGAATCCAACCACCGTTGGTCCGTTAACTGCGGGGTATACAGAGGCTTCTGTCCACCGAGTCAATATGTCTTCCACCATGATGACATAACGGTTTTTTCGTTGATGGGTTTCCTGGTAGGGCCCCAGAATGTCGATACTGAGTACTTCGAATGTATGTTGCGGCGATGTTGCTCTGAAAGGGGCATGCGGCTGCAATTGACTCCCCTTGACAGTCTTACAAACCAAGCATTCCCGGAGTTGTTTCCGGACATGGGTATCCATGCCCTTCCAATAATAACCCCGCTTGATTTGTCTAAGAGTTTCTGTTATGCCTGGATGAGCAGCTGCTTCACGAACATGGTAGTGGTTAATGACTTCTGTTATGGCATTTTTGGGGACTACAAGGCGTTTTCCCTCGTTAGTTGTCCTCCATAATAGGTCGTCTTGTACCAGATAATGAGCGTAGAACGCTTGCTCTTCCTCCTCTTCGGGTTCTTGCTCTGCATCTCGAATCCGCTCCCATCTGTCAAGATTGGATCGTATCTGCCGTGAACGCCCTTGTGCACGGGATACATCTTGCATTAAGGCTGCGTGAGTTACAGCATTCACCTTTAGAGTTGGTGTGAATTTGGGCATAAGTAGCCGATCTTCATCGGGTGGTTTTCGTATTTTGTCATCTAATCTAGGCAGTGGCCTAGTTGCGTATTCCCCTCCGCATTGTTGAATCATCGCAGGTTCCATATGAAGCGTTTCTCCAGTGGCGGGTATTCCGAGCAACGGGTAAATGGATGCAACAGACTGCTTAGGCAGTGACTGGGTTGCTGGCTCCATTCCGCATCGTGGAATCGCCGTTAGTCCGACGTAGAGTGTATCTTCATTGGCTGGCAATCCTAACAACGGGTGAGTGAAAGCAATAGGTTCCAAGCTAGTGGTTGTTGATGTTGTAACTTGAGTTGGAACTTCCGCGAATAGATCTGCGAATTCGTGAAATAATGGTTTTAGTTCACTGGCGTATTCGGCTGGGATCTCCAATTCGGGATATAGTTCTTGTGATATTTCGGTTTTTGGCACAGCCTGATTCCAATACGCGGTCAGTCGTTGTTGTCGTCCAAATTTTATACATTGTCGAGCATAGTCAATGATGACATTTTCCTGCTGTAAAAATGGGCCGCCAAGCATGACCTCCTCGCTTAGATTGGGTAGTACGAAAAACTTATGTGTTGTAGAAACACCTTGTATCGTTACTGCTAGCTCCGTTTCTCCTACTGATAATATTTTGTCTCCGTTGGCTAGTGTGATAGTCGGATGAGCTCTGTCATTGATGACCATGTGCACTAGGCTTGATCGGATTATATTACCAGTAGCGCCGGTGTCGATGAGTGCTTGACACTCATGGCCAGCAATACTTATGGTTAATCTAGGCAATGGCCTAGTTGCGTATTCCCCTCCGCATTGTTGAATCATCGCAGGTTCCATATGAAGCGTTTCTCCAGTGGCGGGTATTCCGAGCAACGGGTAAATGGATGCAACGGACTGCTTAGGCAGTGGCTGGGTTGCAGGCTCCATTCCGCATCGTGGAATCGCCGTTGGTCCGACGTGGAGTGTGTCTTTATTGGCTGGCAATCCTAACAACGGGTGAGTTAAAGCAATAGGGTCCAAGCTAGTAGTTGTGGATGTTGAGTCCATTCCGCCTTGTGGAGTCGTCACAGGTCCGACGTAGAATGTGTCTCTAGTAGCTGGCAATCCTAACAACGGGTAGATGGGTGCAACGGACTGCTTAGGCAGTGGCTGGGTTGCTGACTCCATTCCGCATTGATGAATCATCGCAGGTTCGACGTAGAGCGTTTCCCTAGTGGCTGGCGATCCGAGCAAAGGGTGTGTGGATCCAACTGGTTCCGAGTTCTCCCTCCCAAGGGGGGAAGACTCGTTTAATGCTGACTGGGAGCTGTGTTCGGACCGTTTGGGGGAGGTAAGGAGGCTGTGGCTCCCCGGGCCCCTTCGGAGTTTCCCGATACCTTGTAATTTTGATTAACATTTCGCTGATTCCCTTGGGAATAGCGTTGTTGCCTTGTTGGACAGTCCTTGTAGAAATGCCACTGTTCTCCGGGGCAATACCTGCACGGAGATGGGGGTCCAGTAGTGTTCCTATTGGAGACCATATTTCTAGCTGGGGGATCTGTCGCTGGTTTTGTTGAGCGGAATGTCTTAGTGACATCCACTTCGCTGAGGTCAGCTTCAATCAATGTGGCTATGCTGGTTAATTCGTCCAGACTGCGCAGTTGATGCCCACGCAGACGCGAACGAATGTCTGGAAGCAGCTGATCCAAAATGACTTCGAGCTGTAATACCTCAGGCTTGTAGGGGTCGACTCGTTGAAACAAATTGGCTTTTTTTGTAATGAACACGCCTACGGGTTCATCTTTAATCTGCTTCGAACCGTACAGTACCGTCATTACGCGTGTGATACGCGATACTGAATTGAAATTATTCAAGAACCTTTCCTCAAAGGCGCGAAAACTGGGTAAAATGGTTTTATAAGGCTCGTGCCATTTTTTAGCCGCGCCACGTAGTAAATCCGAGATTACTGCCAGCTTGTCGCGATCTTCTTTTATATTTTGCCGAGCAAAATATTCCTCTGTTTGTTGAATAAACCCTTCTGGGTCTTCGTGGTCCAGTCCTGAAAAAGTTGGGGCGCTTAACAGACGGTCATGTCGGTTGATTGGTTGGGCAGCGTTTGCCATTGTTTGCTTGAATGTGTTTGCCATTGTTTCGGCCATTTGCCGGAAAAAGGCTTCAAATTGCGGCACAGGCGCATCCATGATGGGTACTTCCTGAGCTCGGGGACGTATTATCGGTGTTGGTACCGCATTAGTTTGATCAGGATTGACGTTTGGTACATCTTCCACCAGTGAACGCACATGTTGCGTCATAATATTTTGTATTGGTTCTGTATCCAGCCGGTCGATAAGACGTTCTGGAACAATGGGCGTCATCCCTGGACTCGGAGGGCACACAGAAATACGAGATAAATCCATGTTGTCCGTGTTGGGATGTGTTAGTTGTATACTGTTGATATAATCGGCGTCCCAGCTGACACGAGATGGTCCGTGGATGTGGCCGACGTTCGTTGTTTGTTTATCGTCAAAATAAGTAATCGTTGAACACTCGGAACTGCTCGTTGAAGTGTCGCTCATAAAAAGTTGGTCACCGCTGATTGGTCGATACGTGGGATCAGTCATTCCTAATCGGCCGACGCACCGCTTCTTCGGGTTGACGCACACGTTCTACGCGCACCGTAACGTTTGACAGTCGAGTCTTAGTCTTTGAAGTTAGAAGTGCAAGTAACTCTTTTTTGTTGTAGCTTTTGATTCGTTGAATAACTCTTTATTCAGCAAGGCCCCTAGTTGGGCTCGCCATGACAACGCCTTAGGGATACGAGATTTGAAAGTGTTTGGAAAAATTCCCCGAAGGTGCCTGGATACTGGCTGGGGTTAGTTAAGTGACCACCACAAATTTGTATATTAAAAAAAAGTTGTTGGGCGCCAGTGGCAGCGTGTTAACTAGATCTCGATCCCGGGTCGTACTTGATGTGATTGATCTCAGGGTGTGTTGCTTAATCAACAAAGGAGTTATAGTACTTGCACTTACCTTATAATGAAGGTCTAAGGTGAACTTAAAAAATAATAGCACTGGCACTTGAGCTTTATATGAATTGCAACCGGTGTAACCGGAAGGGTTCACCATTAATGACTGGACTAGTAAAAAGTATTGGAATAAATTCCCAGCTCTGTTTGATGTTAGTATATTTGGCCTAGACCACCTGAAAGTTGGACGGGTTACTTCAGTTACACATCACATCAACATAAACAGTTTAATACAATAAGTCATTAACAATATAAAATAAATGCTCTATGATTCTATAAGTAGCCAATGTAACAGTATCAGTCGATCGCGATACAGTTTATGCCAGGCGGCAATGTCAATGTTCTGATTCAATAGCCAATAAATAGTTCTCTTACCCTCTTGGAGTAAGGTTACGTCTCGCTTTGATAATCCTGAGCGTTACAGAAGACTCACTAGGGATTAACACGACATAAGTATTGGTTTAAAGAAGCACGCACTAGATACACAGTAGTATTTGTTAAAGTTCGAAAAAAAATCCTCGGCAGCGGACACACACGTCCAATACGAGTATTTATTGAAAAAGTCTTGACTACGGACACACACGGTCAATACGCGTATATGTAGAAAAATTCCTGACTACGGACACACACGGTCAATACGAGTATATATATAGAAAGGTTCGTAAAGTGTAGTGGTAGGTTATAAACACCTCACACTCGCGATGGTTTACACACGAATGAGTTAAAGTAGGGTTATGTTGTATACCCTTCACAGCGAACACACAAGCACAAGGTAAGCACTCGAGATGATGATACACGTATGAATGTTCAAAGCTAAACGACGCCGACGCTTAATGGTGACGAGTTTGTAAGAAGCAGTTCACAGCGAACACACACGCACAAGGTTAGCACTCGCGTTGGTTATTACACGTATGAGTTGTATTTGATTAAGATTAAAAACACTTCACAGCAGACACACACGCACAAGGTAAGCACTCGCGATGGATGACACACGTATGAAGGTTCAAAGCTAAACGACGCCGACGCTTAATGGTGACGCGTTAGTTTCTGGAGAAGAACCGACGTTGATGTTATGAATGCTCGGCGGGGACTCAATATTCCCAAAATTTGGTTTTTCTTTTATAGTAAAAGTCAGAACGAAAATTTGTTCTAGAAGGTTTTAAACGTAAATAATTTCAAAAGGCCCCTGTCACGTGATAAAAATTAAATAAAATTTTTCTTAAAATCCCTATAACTGAAGTCTCCTGTACTTTTTGTTTAAAATTTTTGTATGGGGGTTTAGTACACCCCCCCACCATGATGTGGCTGTAATAATTTAATCCTCAGTGGGCACATAACAACACCACGGGGGCAGACATTTTGAACATGATCACGTGGTTTGTTCAAGTTTGTTGTCGTGCAACTGTTAAAAAGTGTCGAGTAAAGTGAGGTTACAGTTATTTAAATTTTTTGATGTGCGTTTAATTATATTTATTTATAAACCCTACGGACTGCATATATGTTTCTATTTATTCTATAAACTAATTTAATATTTAACGCTGTGGTGTGGACTTTTTTATTGTTATTTTTTAGACTTTGTTATCGCGGTGGACGTTTTTGTTTATCATTATTGTATTGCTTTTACAACTTAAAATGCTTGTTTTTAATTATGTCCTGTGTTGTAAGGGGATGTTCTAACGCAAGGCGATTTAAGCCTGAAGGAATTACATTTCACCAGTAAGGTTTTTCATGAATTTTCTTTGCAGCCGTTTATAACAGTATAACATTCTAGTTTCTCAAGAGGTGACATGTTTAGAGGTGGTTGGAGAGTTGATTGATGAATACTCTTGGTCAGAAAATAAATTTGTTTGCTTTAATAATTTTAAAACAACAGATTTTATAAAAAGTGATAATCAAATTCGCCTAAAACTTAATGCTGTACCAAGATTGGAGATGTATCAGGCCGAGGCCGAGGTAGTAGACACCCCATCTACAAGCTTAGTTAGATCTGTAACTTCAGTTCAGAATATGGCCTCATTTACGTCTTCGATATGTCCTCTTCAGATGATACGATAGAGTTGCCAAGAAGATGCTAAACTGAAACGGCACCGTGGGTAATATTACTTGTTAATAATATTTTTTTAAATAAATCTTGAGATAATAATTGTTTTGTTTGAAGTTTGATAAATAAATATAATTTCAACGAATCGTCTAGGCAAGATGCTTCGGCAAGTACTAACAGCAGCTCAAAGAGGAAACGTGTAAAGTATATTCAAACTGTACACAATTGCAGGTATGTGAATACAAGAAAATATTTAAAGTGATATGCATTTGGCGCTTATGCTCAAAGCAATATTAATAAGATTAAATTATATTTTACGTATCAAATTTATTCCTAAAATAAATGGTTTTTTATATTTTTTATTATAAGCGATATATCCATTTGTCTTTTTTATCGATCTTAGCATCCAATTTAATATGTATAATAATATACCTATATTATTTTACTATAATAAAGAAATATTTAAGAATGTTTACGTCATTTTAAATCATCTGCCCTGTATTGCATTAAAAATCCCCAAATGTCTTATCAAAAATCCCCAAATATCATTTAGGTTGCCTGCCATGGTGTTCAAAATGGCGACCATTGTGATTTGCCGATTTGCCATTCGCGCAGGTTCTAAGATCATTCTCCCCTCTCTGTGTCTCTGGTTATGTTATTTGGTTTAATGTGAATTCGGTGTTGCCGAAGTCAGTACGTTCGTACTGAATTCAGTACTATTACTATTACCTACCAAAAAGTACGTCGGTACCTTGGCAATAATTTCAGTACGTTATTGAATTTAGTACAAATTAATCTAAAACATAGGAAACAGGATTTGCAGTATATTTTTAACTCTATTGAAGGGAATTTTGTGCCAGAAAAATTTAAGTTGGTCATTACTTTTTAGTTAGATTTCTAATTACTTTTTGATTTTATTAAGATGTGCGCTTGCTATTTTTAATAAACATCGACAAACATGAAGTTTTTTTATTTGGTAACAAAATAACCAGTAAATAGAACACTAATAAAATTCAGTAGGTACGTTGACTCCAAGTTTCAGTACGTTTCTGTAATGAATTCAGTACGTTTAAATTTATAGTTGTGGCAACACTGATTATGTGATGTCGTCACGTGGTCGTCACTAACGTAACGTCAGTGGCACAACTGGCACATGGATAACCTAAAAGCTGATATAAACAAAGAGACACAACAGTGTCTGTGACAGTGTGTTATGTCACAGTTTAGTTATGTCCTATGTCCTGGTATTAATTAATTTCTGAGTGCTAGTTACGCAGACATTTGTATCATTTTCTTATTGCTGGTTTGTTTTGGAAATGGATAATTTGGAAGAATTATGGTGTCATTCGGTTAGAATAGACGAAGAGACTTATGGCAAGACTGTCGCTTGTGCTATTTCTGAGGAAATTGCGTGTTTTATTACTGATACTAATTATTTGTGTGTCTGTGAACACGATGAGCTGAATAATGTTGAGTTAGCCAATAAAATTACAGGAAATGATAACCTTAAGCATATTCGGTTTTTGGCGATGCATAATGCCATTTTTGTTGCTTCAAACTATCAACTACTTGTTATTTCACGTAATCTGCAAAGCCATTTTACTAATTCAGTACTATCACCGATTGCTGAACTAGCTTGGAACCCAACAGAAACTTTGTTGGTGGCGATTTCTGAAAGCGATGACGTTACCTTATACAGTTATTCAAGAGAGTGTGTGTTTGAAATCAAAAGCACAATTAAATTAAATGTTGATGTGCCCAGTTCGTTATATGTTGGATGGGGATCTCAAAATACCCAGTTTCTTGGACCTAACAGTCGACAACTTAAAGTGAAAGATGTAGGTTAGTAGACGTAAATCTATTATTTGCTTATAGGCAACTAAATTAAACCCAATAATTTTTTTTAGTTAAACAAATTCCCATTGAATATGGTCCCCCGACAGTTTCGTGGAGAAGTAATGGACAGCAGTTTGTTGTTAATTATTACGAAGACGGGCAACGGTTCATTAAAGTTTTTAGAGATGACTTGAACTCGCTAAATATGTCTGAAAAATATGTAAATTTGTTGGAGCCCGTGTGTATGGTACTTGGACAGTGCATCGCCTGCTGTGCCGTTCGCAATGATGTCAATATTATTGTTATTTTTGAAAAGAACTGTAAAGTGAAGTCAAGCTTTGAAGTTCCTGAAAACAGAGTAGGTGATAGTATTAAGAAATTTGCAAATGGTTTTCTATTCGATTAACAAACCTTGCAACAGTTAATTTGCAATTATAATAAATTTGATATTAGTTAACTAGAGATCCCTACGAAGTGAGCCACTATAAATAATTTTTTTCCAGGGACAAATAAAAAAGATTCAGTGTCACCCGGATATGAATTTGTTGACTGTGTACAGTTTAGACGAGGAGGAGCAAGGATATATTAATATTTACTTACTGACAAATGGCAAATGGAATTTAAAGCAGCAGCTTTTTTTCCCGTCGAATCGAAAAGTTTGTGGATTTGATTGGGCAAATATACACGAACCTTTATATACTCTCTGCAGGCTGGTTGTGTTTACTTCAGAGAACATCGAATTTCACACCTTCCGATTTGTGATAAATAGATGCCCCAATACGGCGCTGGCAGCCGTTGTTAGTGGTGCAAATATCGACTTCTATAATTTTGCAGAAAAGAATACGCCGCCTCCTATGCAGCTCTGTTCACTTGGCCATGTAAGACCTATTAATCGAGTTCTGTTTCACCCTAAAAGACTACTATGTATTCTTTTGGATTCCAAACTACAAGCTGTTATTATTGATGCTCAACATTTCCGTACGTTACTGATGTTGGACGAGTTAGACTTTAAAAATATGTCATATTTTCATAGTGTTACGTGGAATGAAAATAATCTAATTAATATTTATCTTGTACATGATTATCTAGATCGACAAGTGGTCATTAAAGAATCCTCCGATGTGACTTTACAAATGGAAACGGTAGAAAAAACAGGTAGATTCATGCTTCCGTATAATGACACAACTTCTCTAACATCTTATAAGAATTTTGATGATAATTTTCGTAAATTGTTTTATTTAACTAAGAAGGTCATACAGATAAAAGGCTATGATATTGAAATAGATTTTGCTTTGAGTAGCAATCGGGAATTGTACGTAAACGAAACATTGATTTGCAGTGGTATTTCATCGTGCTTTGTATTCCAGAATTACTTGATCTTAACAAGTGTTGATTGCAAATTGTATTGCATTCGTATTGAACAAAATTATGAGGTATTGTATGATAAATTAGACTTGATGAAAATATATTCACGGGAAATTGAACAGGGTGCTCGGGTTGTAAGTAATAACAATAGTCAGCCCCCTCAGATTATCTTGCAAATGCCTAGGGGTAATCTGGAATCTATCGGATGCAGATTAATAACCGTGGATGTTGTAGAAAACTTGCTTCGTGAAGGCCAATGGAAAGTTGCAGTAGATCTTATGCGAACTGAGAGATTGAATTGGAATTTGCTTGTTGATTTAAATCCTGAACGTTTCTCTGAGCATGTTGAAGATTTTGTAAAGGCTGCCGAGTATTGCAGTCTTTTAACTAATATCGTTAATGACTTTAGCAGTACAGATAATGTTTACGATAACTGCCTACCAGAGTTTGCGAAAATTAATTGTGATAAAACTAAAATTGTAAAGAAAATATTAGAATATTTAATTTCCACAGACAGTATTAATAATTTTATGAGCATAGTGTGTATACAACAGAAGCACATTTCTCTTAAGTCATCTTTGAACTCAATAAAATTGGTATTAGAGGAAAATTCCGTGGTTGATAAATCTCTCTGTAAAAAAGCTTTGCATTTCATACTTATTAAAGAAGATATCAAAGATGTTTTAAACGCGGCATATTCTTTGTACAATTTAGATTTTGTATTATTCGTTTACCAAAATAGCGTAATAGACCCGAAGCACTACGAACCTATTATTGAAGGATTAAAACATCTGCCTCCAATTGGATTACGGTACAAGATGTCCTTAAAAGCACATGATGTAAAAAATGCCGTCAAATATATCTTGCGATATAAAGATTTTACAACCAGCAATCTAGAAAGCTTTATAGTGACACACAATCTAGAAGAGATTGCCTACAACAGTTTACAGCTCGATTCTAAGCATTTTGAATTGGTAACTGTGTTATATGCTAAGAAGCTGTCGAGGCAACAAAATTATGCTGAGGCTGGCCTGATTCTGAGGCGGATAGGTTTGCTAGCACAAGCTTTAGAAGAATATAAAAAGGCGTTGGATTGGATAGAAGTTTTGGGGCTATTAACTCTGCTTGAGTACGAGGAAAGGCAAAGAAAAGATCTGTTATATGACCTATCTAATCAGTTAATAAAGGCGCACAGGATAGACGAGGCCGCACTGCTCTTGGAGCACCATAATAACGATTATATAAGAGCCATAGAAGTGCTTGTAGAACATAAGGAATTTAAAAAAGCGATAGTATTGGCCAAAGTGTACAAAGATACGGATACCTTGGGTGAGTTAATTCATTTGATGAGAATGTATTTAAATTTATAATTTTTCAGATATGAAAGTCATACATACCTTGAATTCATACATGTTGGATTTAAAGGATAAAATTGCTGAACACGAGAGCACATTTGAGAATTATAGGGTGCGTTTACAAGTAGTAAGGCATGAAAAGGCATTAAAATTGGAGAGCAGTGCTCTAGGAATATATGACGGAGAAGATGATTTATTTTCTGACAGTGGCAGTACTATTTCATCCTTAGGCTCTTCTCGGGTAACATCCCGATCAAGAGGGTAAGTACCTTATTCATTCAAAAGAGAAGGAAAATAATTAGTTTGTGTGTATGTGCGTTAAATTTTTTTCTGGGCTAAATTGAAACAATTGTAGGTCAACCTTGTCCTCGAAAAACCGACGTAAAGAAGAGAGGAAAAAAATTGATCTACGGGAGGGGGGGTACTACGAGGATATTGCATTAATTAGAGCAATGCACATTTTATACAGCACTGCCTTTGCATTGGGAAAAGAAGTTAGAGAAGTTTGCCTGATTCTAGAACACAAAAACGTAAAATTGGCTCAAAGTCTTCACGAAAAACTCAGTAAGTTACACAATGATATGATAAAACGGATACCCGAAATATGGTCCAAAGAATTTATCGATGAGCCAGATGTGGCTGATAACATGGTTATGGCAGTTGTACAAAATAAGGCAGATCTGGGTAAGGGTAATTATGTTCCGCTTGAGCAATTATTGACCTCTGTTGACTATAGATCTTGTAAAATTGTATATTGCATTTTGCAATATGAAAAACAATAGTCAGAGATTACCACATTACGTATGTTTATGTTGTTAATTCATAAACCACCTTATTGCGGCCGAGTTATAGGAATAGCGTCTCTAACCTGTGGCTTTTATTCAACTTTAGTTGAGAAATTTAAAAGACACAGTGTAAGTAACGGGTGCTTCATTGGTGTGAACCAGTTTTTTACTTTAAAGTTTCAATTCCAGCATCTTAAATGGTTTAACTTAAAAATTTATTTTAAGTGACTCTCCAAACTAATTAAAAGCTATTTATAATCCTTTATTTTTAGATCCACAATATTGCGTCCCACCTGCAAAGGATGTTTTGAATTTAGATTGGAAATTAAGAATATTTTCATGAATGTTTTATGATTTCATATGTTTAATTTAGTAATTAACTAATTAATAACTTTATTTGTATTTATTATAGATTATGTTTGTCAATTTTAGTTTCATATTGATTTTGTAATTTGAAGAAATATAGATATTTGCCCTATTAGTATTTTATTTCTTTAATAAGGTCATTTAGGGTCTTTGAAACTATGAAACAGATTAAATACAAAAGAATATTTTTAGCCTTTTATTGAACAGATAATTTGCTTTATACTAACTTTATACTAAGAAAGACCCCCGTATCTCCATAAATTTCGTAAATGGAGATATTTGCACCAGACAATTAATCGTGATTTATACAGTATATTTACGTAGAGAAAACCCCGCATTTTACATTTTTAAATATTTTGTGAAGGAAAATAGTTTCCCCGTAAATGCCAAAAATAGCCTTTTCGCTTAGTATAAACCCCGTATATTATGTTTTTTTAGCAAAAACCTGGTATGTAGTCAGCAGATACGGGCTTTTAACGAAGGAAAATTAAGATGCCAGGTTTTGTCCAAGGAATACAGCAAGCGCGCAATCGGCGCTGTCGTTGCCAGGTTGTTAGGTACATAAAGTTTTTTTAAAGGTTAATAAAAAAAATGTGTTTTTTATACATTATATTCCTAAGAAACAATATTAAAATATATAAAATGTTAGTCTCTAGGCCCAGGCTATAGATTTTATAATAATTACATAGTAAAAACCACGCTTAAGTAAAATTTTTATTATACGGGGTTTTAACTAATTAATTTTAGTATAATGCTTTGCTTCCTTACCCCGTATGTAGCATAACTAATAGCCATGGCCTAGTTTTGCAGTTTTTTTTTCTTAAATAAGTTTGCTATGGCCTTACAAATCATATCTTGAATGATTTTTTTGTGTTAGTCAAGCAAAAACATAACGGCACAAACAACAATCTTTAAACGCGGTTTTCTCAAAATTTGTTCTAGTGGAGATACGGGGGTCTTTCTTAATAGGGCAGTATATACAACAGCAAAACTTGTGTCTAATTAATGCTATTTAATTACAAATATTTATAAGATATATAATCTCTTCAGAGTACAGATACCCAAATAGCCAGCTTGGTTCTCCATCCTCGATAAGTCCAACTCTTTAAACATGAAATTATCTAAAAACATAAAAATACTTGTTTAAATATCCGTTCAAAAACCACATGAGCAATTATGAATTCATTCAGTCTGTAAGCAATTATGTATTATATTAATCGAATTAATTGCTTAGAGAAGGTCAGGTATATACAGAGTGATTCGTGGTGGTCGTATGGAGAACGGGTAAACATATCCTTTTGAAAATTTGGATAGCAAGGCAACAGAGTATGTTCTGTCAGCTTAAAATATTATCGACAGCCCGGCATTGCCAATTGTAAGTAAAACTGGCAACATATTCTTTATTTTAAATGAAACACCCTATATATTTTTCTATTTCTAGAATCTAAACCCAATTCTGAGTACAGGGCGTTACATTAAAAAAAAAGACTTTCGACCACTTTTATGTCATTTAAAAAAAGTTATTTCTATTCTAGCCTGTATAAAACTACTAAGGTTTGGCTACAGCATGAAAAGTCCTCAGGCCTTGCCTAATGGTAATCGACAGGTCAGCTTATGATTGTTTTTTGGCAGGCAGATAAAACGATTTATTAGAAGTGAGATTTTGCTCAATAAACCTGGAAATTGATTAATATCTCTGAAACGGCTTGAGATAGGAATAGGAATATATAACGAAAGTTACTCAGAATTGGGTGTAGATTCTAAAAATTGAAAAATACAGTGGGTGTTTCATTTAAAATACGAAGATGTTGCCAGTTTTACCTACAAATGGCAACGCCGCACTGTTGATAACATTTTAGGCTGACAGAGAGTATACTCTGTTATCTTGGTATCCAAATTTTCAAAACGATATGTTTACCAGTTCTCCATATCCTTCTAATACCATCCACCATGAATCACCCTGTATATCTACTTAAAAAAAAGTTTTACTCGTACCATGCCATTTCCTAGAGATTTTGACTCCAAAATTGTGTCTTAATACCAAAATTATTTTTCGTACTTTCACTTTTCGTTCCTCGGAAATGTCTTCGATTAATTAATTGTTATAGTCCTAGATTTTCCTCGTATTTTCACAAACTTTGAAAGTAGTTCTTCTTCTCGTTCTTCGTTTCTGATATTCATAGTGATATATGCGTGATATCTTCAGTGGCAAAAATATTCTAAGTGTATTTTAATTAGAGTCGATGGAAGTTTATAAGTATTAGTCAAGTTTTAATTGAATGTAAATAAAAGCTTTGTTTTGGTTTTCACAAACTATATTGGACAGACTGAAAGATGATTTGAAAGAACGATTGCAGAACATAAAAACTATAACAATAAAAAATAAGACTCTTTTTGCTAATCATGTAATAAACGAGTCATTCTTTTAACGGTTTTTAAACTTTTTGTTCACATTATATGTTTATTGTTTTAAATCCCAAATAATTCAAAATGCACTTATAGGAGCGGTGTGAATATTTTTTAAATTTGAATGTGGTTTCTGTGATAAGAATTTTTGTTCGTATCGATTGCAGAATTAATTAATTCAGTGAATCCTGATTATAATTATGTTACTATTGGTAGATATAGCTTCTTGAAAATACGGTGCATGCAGCATATATTGCACTTTTAGTATTTCGTTATTTGGTGCAGCTGCACTGACTGTGCTGTTTGGTAACTGGCAACCTTTTCTCGTTTAAATTTTAAATATGAATATTATCGTTTATTTAAAGTGTTTTTGTCCTTACAAACCCGCATTAGCTCTATGCTGATAAGTTATTCGTTGCACTACTGTAGTTATGCGTTTTTTTGGAAGGTGAATGTCGTTCATTTCCATAGTTGATTCAAATGGTATGTATTGAATATTTCTTATTTTTTATTAAAACTGATAATCATTAAAACAATAAAAATGTAACAAAACGGTAGATGGACAATGATTATTTCAAATTTAAATCGAGATCGCTTTAATTTTTCGCAAAGCTTACAAACTAAATCTTAATATATCAATAGCTACCCTAAAAACAACGATTGCTTAGAAAAATTATATGTATATATATGTTGTAATACTATGATTATTCATTATATTACATGAATGAGTTTTCTGAAATGTAGATACCATGTTCCGAACACATTTAACTTAAATAACGTGCATGTTACATGTATCTACATGATTCATATTTATTTAAATTAGATGCAAAATATAAAAAAGCATGTATACAGTCATGTGCAAAAAATGTATCATCTTTTTGTGTCTTTGAATGAGTTTATAGCTCCTTTTGTCACTCGTTTGAAACAACGTAGTCAAAATTTTAGTTATTGATGACTAAATATATTTATGATGTACTAAATTAACTTACATCCATAATACATTGTTTGATGGGTTCAAAGATATACATAGTTCTGCATTTTTAATTATGGAACGGCATTTTCATTATAGTATAATTTATCGAATAACAAAATTTAATAGATTGCGTACAGTGTATTGTTAATCCAGTTGAAGCTGTTTAACAATAATATTGTATGCATATTTTCTTACCATTGAATTGCAGTACAGTATAAAACAGATCGGGTGTACCATCAAACATATTTTCATTTATTAATCTACTTTTTAACGGAAATAATTTAACATTTGAAAACAACAGAAAGAAGCCGTGGAGCTTTAAATTATTTTGTATAGTAGCGATTGCCTGTATAAATATATTTTATCACTTTGCGTCTCGGCTAATGGACAGTGTTTGATTCGACACCATTTTCACATAAAAAAGTATATAAAATAAGGCAACAATGTTTCTCAGATATTCAGCTATTCATTTATAACAAACACTTAATTAAATCTAATTTACTTAAAGATAACAACCATATTCTTATTGCCTTTATATTTATTCGTATATTCATAGCGTTTCTAAATTAAGCACCACAAATGAAAGCAGAAGACTTTGAGAATTAATTTAATAAATTAAAGATGTTTTTGCAATTTCCACGAGTCTAGTGTAAAGTGTCTTTTCAACTATTTAACAAATTCGTTTATGTTATAAGCTGTATACAGGGTGTCCCACTTATCGTACCCACAATAGGTTTCTTGGAAACGGTAAGAGAGAGAGAGAGAGAGCTTATCAAGGCTTGCTATTATGTGCAAAAATATTTTGGTAAAATCAACTAGTTTTTGTTTCATAAGAAAAAAAAACTGATTTTTGTCAATTCCATTTTTCTTTATAACACTTTTATTTACGAAAACATTTTGATGCGGTTTCTTCTTTCTTAGAGCACTTTTTAAAGCTGATTTTGAAAAAATTATAATATTTTTGCTAACTCAGATTTTGAAATATTAACATCAACTTTCATTTTTCAAATACAAGTCATAGTTGGCCATGGCTTAGTTAAACCCAATATTTATTCTCTTTAAAATGCTATATTACAACAATGGTTTATTTTAAAAAATAAGTTATCGCCATTATTTAATTTTTCTTATTTTCCTCTCTAATTCTTATGAAACAAAACAAGGAGCACTCACAACAAATTTTGATTTATTGCTTAAAAACTCGTTAGGTACCTACTTATCATTCAAATAATATTAGGCTTTTAAAAAACTAAGAAATTAAAAATTCTTTTAATATTCAAGTAGGTCATTGAAATTGTATCAAATAGATCCGTTGTAATATATCATTTTAATGATTTTACCAAGACATCCATTGTGAGCACGATAAGTGAGACACTCTGTATAAGTAGCTTTAAAAAAATTTTGATTCGTAAATTTTTTACCAAAGTATTTTCATTGAAGTACCTCATAGATTTTAGTAACTATATTAGTAAATAAGTAGATCTTGATTAGTTCTCAAAAAAAGACAAAAATACCTAATTTTACTTCCTTTTTTATAAAAATTATTAAGCACAAATTAAACAAATATAATTTTTTGGATAGTTTCAGTCCAGTTCTAAAGGAAGAGTCAAAACCCTAAGTGCAATTTATTTTTAGAGCGTAAAGGGTGACGCTGCCCCTATCCTACACAACTGAATTGTTTCGTCAGTTAAAATGTAAGAGTAAAAGAGTTATTTGCAAGTCGCTCATATATCTTGCTTAGAAAACACTTTTATATTTATTCGGGTTTTTGTTATTTTGACGTTGTATACAAGCGTTTTAATTTTTGGTAGTCAATTTAGAAACGCTTTATATAATAAATTTACTATATTCACATTATTTCTTTAAAATGATGAGTTGGTTAATAACGTTTTTATTCTATACATCATGGTTTTAGAAGAAAATCTGAGCAGACATAGTCATTTAACCTGAAACCTGCAGGCGTCCCTGTACCCCTCTCGTTAATTTACTGTCTGGGAATGGCAGTAGAGTCAAAAGAGGTCCTTGAAGATAATACAAACATAATATATCGAAATGTGCGCGTCAAACACTTTCCAGACCCGTAATATTTATATAAAATTTTAACAATAATATACTACTTAATTAATATAACGAAATAATATAACAGCTTGTTTATAACGAAGAACTACAAAACGATTTCTTGTACTTCTCGTTATGTTGAAATATATCATGAATAAATTTTTGCAATGGTATGAGTGACATTTTTTAATTTTAATTTTAAAATTATGGTCATCACAGAAAACTAGTTTTAATGGTCCAGCCATAATCAAAAATGTACTTAGTTGTCGCTTTAAGTGTCAATATATACAACATTGTGGTGTTCTATAAAAATTTGTGCTATCAATGTTCAAAATGCCATTTGTAAGTTGGTGTTAAGGAATTAATTTATCAGCTAAAAAACTAGTTTAATATAGAAGCACATATTTTAAAAATAGCATGTGCTATATATTGCTAGGAAAAATGTGTTTTTAAAAATGTCACACATACATTCATATATGTATTATTGTATGAGGCATACAAAAATTTTGTGAACTTTTTTTGCAACTTTTTTTCCCATTCGCCCCTCCCCCATTAGCGGTCCATGTAGCATGTGAAGATAGCTTGAATATTAGCAATTGAAGAAAGCACCATTATAAATATAACTTGTCGTGATTTTAAAGTAGTCCACTTTTAATATTATTAGTTATTGTTCATTGATTCGGGCCATTTTTAGAATATCGGTACAGAATTCTTAAAAAATGCAAACTTTTGAATATTCCTGTAGTTTGTGCTCATTGTGTATTAAACTTTATAGTTAGATAATAAATAGAAATAAATATTTGTTCAAAAATATGCACTTTTATACCTACGAATCGTATCACTAACCTGAATCGCCTGCCTTAAAACCACTATCATATAATCATTGCTTGCTAGATCAGGTAGTTTGGGAGCACCTTGGGAACTGTTGCTCTCAACATAAAAATTACTTCTGCCATGCTATATATTTATACATTAGTTACTAAAGGCTCAATTTTAAGGCTGATCGACTCAGGATGTCATTTCAGTTTAGTCTGCATTAAGCAATGCAAACTGAACATATTCTAAACGTGGTTGTCAGTTCAACAACAATTAATTAGATATAGGGTAATCCTATGGTGGTTTTTCCATTTCATAAATGATTTTAAAGAGGTCCTATTAATTTCGATGTTTAATCCAAAAGAATTTATTTAACAAAACTTATCTGCTAATTGTATAACGAAAGGCGTTGCCGGAGTGTTACACATCGGAAATTAATAGGATGGAGAGATTAACAACAAAATAACACAAGACAACTTAAATCAACTATCTTTTCGCATGTGGGTATCCATTGCTAAATATCACTAGATGAATTATTTGAAAAATAACTAGTGCTGGGACACTGGTTCTAAAGTTAACAATTTACGTCGTGGCATTTAACAATTTACACTCACATATTTACTGATCATATGACTATTATATTGTATTAATCGAATTTACATTTTGTCCTATTAGTACAGCAGATAGTACATTATCAATATGTCAATAGCAATATGAGCAGCAAGGCAGTTGACACTTAGGAAACGATACCTTCTCCATCAAACTACACTGCACAAACTTCATCACGTAAGGTTTTATCTCGGACGTATTCTTATTTTTAACTTAAGAGAAGGTTAAACACAATTCGGGTTATATATACGGATTTCGATGTATATGTGCATTTAAAGGAACAACACGAATCCTGCCGAGATAAAGTAACGTGTTGTGTGGCCATCTGAGCATAGCGACCTGGCTATGGCGAGGTTGGGGAGGGGCGGGGCCAGTCTCATACATCTGCAGATCGTGAGCTTATGCTGGGCGTACGGCTATGTATCACTACCTTATGCCCGTTTCTTTCCACTAAGACTGCTGTTTGTCGGGCCTCTAGTTCCCCTTCACCGTCAACCTCCCCTTCGTCAGATTGATCAGTAGCACCACCACAATTTCTTTTATGTTTTCGCCACGCATTCTGAATTAAACGAGCACAGTATTCCTCTCGTTGCCTCCAAAGGGTTGAACTTACTGGCTCGTAGCCCACTTCGTTTGGTCGTCCTTGTACTTCAGCTAATTCAGCAGTTTCTTCTATAGCATTACCCTTTCGGGCAAAGAAGTCTTTTGTTAGAGCGTCTAAAATATCTACACAAAACATGAGATCACCCTTGCAAATCGGAATGTCCATTGAAACTATTTTATACTTATTTGGTTTATGTATCTGCAAAGGAGGCTCCAGCACGTCCAGGAAGTCTGACAGCTGGTCGTATCTTATATACTGCGTACCATCAGGGTCAAATTGCTGCCAAATCTCGTAGTACATATCGTAATCATCATCTGTAAGGCCTTCTTGCACATCTTCCGTCGCTTGAGAGTAATTCTCTAAGATAACAGCAATATACATGTTTATGACAATGAGAAACGATATAACGAGGTAGCTCAGCAGGAAAGCTATGCCTATAGTCGAATTTCCGCAGTTGCCTGTTTCTCCTATCTCGTTGTCTGGTTGCTTGCAGTCTTCCTCGTTGATGATGCCGTCCAGAACCCCATCCCATCCAGCAGAAGTTGACATCTATACAAAAATTATTCATTAATCATTTATTACTCGCGTACCTATGTTCCTAGTCGCGATATTTAAAAAAGTCCGTGTCTCACTACTTTCATGTTTGGAAAAAATCAATAATCAGTCATACCTGACTTTTAGAAAATTTACATAATTTATATACTTACAGGGTGTCCCACTTAACGTGCTCACCATGCTCATAAAGAAGTTATAATGGAAAAATGAAAATGACAAAAATCAGTTTTCGGCCTATGAAACAAAAACGAGTTGATTTTACTAAAATATTTTTGCACATGATAAGCTCTACATTTGATGTTATGTTATTTAACCTACCTTGCATCTCTTACCGTTTCCAAGATACGCATGGTGAGCACGATAAGCGGAACACCCTGTATATGTGGTTCAAGGAATTGTATTTATTTACGTATATCTATTTTGTCAGAGCAGTTTGAGTATGTCTAGCGATTATCTTACCTGAAAAAGTAGGATCATGGATTGTCCGAACGTCTTGAAGTTGTAGACATCATCAAGGCCGCTCTTGTCCTTAACGTGCATAAAGAACGACATCCCAAATATGGCAAAGATGAACATGACCAAAAACAGTAGTAAACAGATGTTGAAAAGTGCAGGCAGTGACATGGCTAGTGCGAAAAGCAAAGTGCGTATGCCCTTGGCTCCTTTTACCAAACGCAGAACTCTACCAACTTTCGCCACACGTACAACCCTTAGTAAAGTCGGCGACACAAAGTACTTTTCAATAATATCACTGAGCACCAGTCCTAATATTGATAATATTACAACCACTAAATCAAAGAGATTCCATGGTTCCGTAAAATAGTGATAACGCAAAGCAAACACTTTCATGAGGCACTCGGTACTGAATATAACTATGAAAATCATATTGAGGTAGTCCAAAACTTTCGTAAATGTCTCCTTTTGTTGATAATGGTCCATAGTCATAGTTAACATGTTTAAACCTATGAATAACATGATTATCATGTCGAATTTCTTATTTGTAACTATTTCGAACACTATCCCTTGTGGCCGCCACTGAAAAATAGAAACGGTCAATTCATTGCATGGATTTAAAGCATTTATGATTGTACTGGTTACAAGACACTTTTGAGTCACAGTAGCCCGGAGGCAAAAAGGGAGAAAAAAATTAAAAACTTGATGTTTTGTGATTTGACCAAAAACGAAAAGTGTTGCTTACCCTTGGCCTAGGTATGGCTTTCATGGGCTTCTTGGAACCCATCTTCTTCATCGCGTTGTAGTATTTCTTCTGATCTTCAGTCATGAACATCTCCAGTGATCCCCCTGCGTATAAATCAAATCTTGTTATTTTTTAGGAAGGAACAGTTAAAAAAATTACAGTATAACGAACATAAATTACAAAATTATCTGTTTCTATTTTCTATTGCGTTAGAAATATTTAGAGATACTTATCTTCTTTTTCTGTTCATTAAAGTTGTCAATGATTACTCCAATAAACAGATTCAGAGTGAAGAATGAACCAAAAATAATAAAAAATACAAAGTATAGATACATATAGATATTGGTTTCTCTAATAGGTTGTTTATTTATCTGAAAAAAAAATTCCAATAAATGTGTTATAAGTATCACGTTTTCAGCAATCGAACATACCTCTCGGGAATCAATTGCGTCGTTCATGATCTGAATCCATCCTTTAAACGTGGCCACTTGAAATAAGCACAGGTATGCTTTACCAACATGATCGAAATTCATAGGCGAATTATCCCAGGTATAATTTTCTGCTTTACAGGCGTTATAATCTGGGATAATTTCATAGCTCAGAGTTGACTTATTATTATCTACGCACTGAAATTTAAGAAAACAACGGTAACTTTGTGTGGTAAAATAAACATATCGAAGCTAGAGTTAGCCCAGAATAGAAACACCTAGTGGGTATTTGTTCCACAACTAGTGTAAATAAGAAATAAAGTTTATAAATCCTTATTTTCAACATAAAATTATGAAATAAAAATGAAAATATGTTCCTAGTCAAAATTTCAGATGGCTCATAAACCACTAGTTATAGATTTATATAACAAATATTTATGGACGATTTTATTTTCATACCAGACAGTTACGTTACCTTATAATATTTGCCGGCAAACAACTGTACGCCCATAATAGCAAAAATCAACCAAAATATTAAGCACACTAGCAATACATTGAAGATAGATGGTATAGCTTGTACCAATGCATTTACTACAACCTGCAAAGAAAAGATTTTAGTTTATGTCTAAGCTTATTATTGTTGTGTGAAATCTTACCCTCATTCCCTGCATACGAGACATGGCACGTAGAGGTCTTAGAGCTCGCAGGGTTCTCATAGTTTTAAATGCCTGAATACCTCCTGCTCCACACAGCGATGCAACGAAATTTATTAGAGACACCATTACGATTATGAAATCTAACCAGCACCATGCATTCGTAAAGTATTTTTGGAAACCTAATGCTAACCATTTTATCAACATTTCGAAAAAAAATATCACCGTAAATATTCTATCCATATAATACAGTATGTCCTGCAATATTGGCCTTGATTGCAAGTGGACATCTTCCAAAGCCAATGCTAAACTGCTAAGTAAAATCATCGTTATAACAGCTGTTTCAAAATATTTATTTTCTATCAACCGAAATGTTTTGTATCGCAAATTCGCCCAGCCTTGCCAAAACGGCGAGTCGTCATCTCCTGCCAAAAATGGAAACTTCTTGTAGCATTTCTCTGGGAAGCAATCTGCCGAGTATTCATCAACATCGACAATTATATCGCCTGCCGCTGCGTTTATTATGTTGTCTCCTTCTAAGGCGCCTTGACAGTCACATTCGTCTTCTTCCATTTCTAAATGACAAAAACAAAATAGTGCAATACCTTCCAACGCGTGTTACATCTATTAAAAGAGTCTATTTGTATATATTTTAATTAAATAAATAAAACTAACAAACAATAGCTCCGAAGAACTAGTTAAGTTGCTGTAGGAAGTGTTACAATACAGTACGGTGTGTTCAACGTAACTTGCTACCCCCATAATTTCCTTATTTATAAGGTAATAAAAAAATAAAAAATTTCATCTTGCATTTTTCACATACTTTTTAAATATGTTATCAGATCATATATCGTCTCCTTCCAAATATGTAAAAATATATTGGGTGTTCCATTAAAGAAAAATATATTTTTTCGCACCCACCGTATATTTTCTGACATCGATATGATCTGATAACATATTTAAAAAGTATGTGATGAATGAGATGAAATTTTCTATTTTTTTATTACAATAAGGAAATTATGAGGGGTAGCAAGGTACGTTGAACACCCTGTACAGTGAGTATCAAAAGGTTCTTTCCGCCTTAGTGTTAAGAATTTTTGCGTTACCTTCATCGATGCCCAGTTCTTCTTTACTTGCGTCTCTTTTCTCCTCTTGTTCGTCTAAAACGTCTGCGCTGCCTTTGTGACTTTCGTCTTTAAATCTGTGTTTGTGACTTCCATATGATTTATTGCTTATTTCGTCATCGTCTAAGTGCCCAAGAAAATCTCCATGATCTAAAATTGAATTTCCGATGGTTTTACTTTTGTTAATGTTATTAATATTTTTGCCCCGTTTCAAGTTTGTTTTGGAGTCGCCGTGTATCGTAAATTCCATGCCGTCTCCTATTGTCACTTCCAATCTATCTTTCGGGCTCTTTTTATCTTTAAATATTATACCGTCTGCCAATATTTCATCACCTGGTATATCTAGCCCTCCATCTCGCGTGTCTAAAAATTTTAGTTGTCACATTTTGATTTCTTTCAACTGCATGGGAATTGTATATCAATGATAAATTTAAGAACAGTTGGAATAAATAATAATTAATACCTCTAATAAGTTACATATTAGCTGGATTTGAAATTATATTTCAAAAACAATCTAACATGCAATCGGAGCAACAGAAACAAAAATTATTTGACAAAATCATAACACATTTTTAGCTCTTAGGCAAGCCCTATAATTTTTTGAAATCGTAAATTTTCGGAAGTAGTATAAAAAAATTATCGGCTGTCCTGGTATTTACTTCATTCTATATGCATTTGCAATGTTTTCGCTGAAATTTTCTATACAATTGCAATATATACAGTGTGTTTCACCTCTCGCCTACACAGTCATATGTATCTTGCTCAGTTTTTTTTCAGATCAACTTCAGATTTTCATCAACAAAATTGATCTTTTTTTCCTTAAAAATAATTATTTCTGAAATACTGCAACCCCTCTGCAAAACAAGAAACCAACAAACACCTGGTAACAGAAAGTTTCCAGAAAAGACCCTGTGGGAACACATTAACAATCTAAGGACCGCATTATAAACAAACTGCAATTATTATATATATATATTTTTTTCTTTTTTTTTTACACAATTCTATATTCATCATATTCTCTTATCAATTTGTTATCCACATTTTATATGTTATAAAACTAAATAATATATTATTGTAAAAAGGCTGAAGGACCTCGGTCAATGGCCATTTGGGTTTTTGCTGAATAAAGTACTTTTATTATTATTATTATTATTATTATTATTTCATCGATCATGGCCTACTGAGAACGATAAATGAATATGAAAATTTAATAATAATGGAGAAATTTCAGAATTTAAATTTAAAAATTTTTACTTTTTAAAATTAAATACTAAAATTAAATATTTTTTCCCAAAAGTTTGTACATAGGCTAAGTTTGCAATTCTGGACATTTTTTTCTTAATAAAATTTTTCAATTAAGCCTACTTGTTTTTTTAGCCACAGTAGGCTATGATTGACGAAGTGATTTTTTTAGGCAAAAAAAATGTATTTTGTTGATTGCATAACTGACAAAAATTTGAGGTTGATCTGAAAAAAAAACTGAGGAAGATGCGAGGTGAGACACACTGTATATACAGGGTGTCCACGTTGTGCGTATTTCTTTCATAACTCCTTAGCTGTTGTAGATTGACAAAAATCTTTAGTATAAAAGTTGTTCAGCAATCAACACTGCATATTCCAAAAATATTTGTAGCTGTATAGGGTGTTCCATTTAGGCTGGGCAGTAACCAACTTTGTTAAGTTAAATAGAACACCCAATATATTATTCCAAATTTGATTAGAGAATGTCAAGAGCTTTCCAATGAACTATCATATTAGGGAAGGTTTGAATGCTTCTGAGGATAAAGATATAAGAGGAAACAATCTTGTATCTAAACTGAACTTAAGTATCATAACATGTAGGTAGGTACTTCTTTTGAGCGGGTTTTGAAATATTCGCTTTTATTTGTTCCTTTTTCAACAAAATATTACTTTAAATTGCTAATATCTTCAAAACTACTCAATATAAATATCATGTGTTGGGGATCGTCAGAAAACGCTTGTTAATTTAATTATGAACACCCTATAGACGAAACTTCAAATTCTAATACATTCTTTGAAAGTTCGTATCTAGCTTAATCAGTTTTGCCACAATAAAAAGTTTAAAATTATATTTAGTTTGAAAAATATGCCACTTTTCTCGGGGTCTATATATGTCAAAATTTCGTCAAAATTTAGAATATTTCAAAAACTGCATAAAAGAAATACATGTTATGATATCACATTGGAAAGCTCTTGTCATTCTCTAATCAAATTTGGAATAATATATAGGGTCTTCCATTTGTCACAAAGTTGATTGCTGCCCAGCCTAAATGAAACGCCCTATACAACTAGAAATATTTGTGTTGATCCCTGAACAACTTTTGTTTTAAATATTTTTGTCTATCTACGATAGCTAAGGAGTTATCGAAGAAACACGCACTACGTGGACACCCTGCCTGTATAGTGTATACGTACGAATATATAAAGTTTTGTGTCAATACAACATAAATAGGAAAATAAGTGTAAAAATGTAGCTTTTTATAATAGTTACAATTATTACTCGTGCATGCTATAGAATATAGTGTCAACAAATAGCAGTTAAACAAATTATTATCCATACAAAGAATTTCTCATTACTAGTATTAAGTTTAAGCGTATTCATTTAAAAAAAAATAGAATAGGTTGTCGCTCATTTATTTGTCACTTCTCGGTAACAGGCAGGATTGAGATATAAATGAATGGAAGATCGCTTGTCTGGCAGAAAAATGTTGAACTCGGCGTGACTATACTAGTCTATACTTTTTTGTAAGCATTCTGAAATATTCCTCTTCCCTTTCTGCAAGTCGTTACACCGATAATGGAATTCTCCAAATGTTTGCCTCTGCGAATAAGCCCACATTGTCCCTTTTCTATTATTTTGCTTTTCCAATATTGTCGGCGCCATCCATTTGCCGCATAATAAGCGATAACCGTAATACTTGAAAAATTCCTTGTGAGGCTCGTGTAATGTAACAACACATCTAATAGGTACTAAAAAAATTTTGTTACAGAGACAGCTGTTTATGTTTTTACCGACATTGGAGTAGTTTACATGCTAAACAATAAGTACTTCGTTTAAAAAGTAAGCACTACAATGGAGCAGCAAGCACAAAACCAGCGAGCTATCAGATTGTTGGATAAAAACCTTGGTTCCAACTGTTGGAGGGTCCCTCACCTGACGGCTGGTCGGATATTTGGTTTGTTAGCTTAAACCGAATCAATTTTGCGATATGTGAAACACTAGCCTTTGTCCATCTTATAAAACGACCTATTCTGTCAAAGGCTTCTGCAATTTTGTTTGTGTCGTTGTCAGCTGTTGGAGCCGAGAGACTTGACGAACCAAAATTACTCAAAAGCAAGGCCAAGAAAAGGTTAAGTACCTGAAGAAAGAGAAATCACTTTTAAGCTTCCAACTCTTGATAAGTCTCATTCTTTATTGCTCTGATTAAGTGCGAGCGTTGTGATTTTTGTAAATAGTGTCAGCTTGCGAAAGCTACTTTAACGCTCAATTTAAATCACATATGTATATGTATTACCCCGGGCAAGAAGTCACTATTTACAGCGGTCTCTACCTGGTAATGGTTTCACTTACCACCAGATTGCCTATAACAACCGTGGCTAGGAAAAATGGAATGCAGGAAACGTCTCCCACTAACATACAGTCCCACATAGATTCTATCCATTCTCCACATAATACGCGGAATACTATCATAAAAGAATGCATGAAATCCGTAAAATTCCACCTGGGAAGTTCGTGGTCGGGAAATCTATCAACGTTATCTGAAAACAACATAAATTAAGCTCGCTTTAGTAGCCAGTCGGTAGATCTACGAACCTGTGTAGTTCTTTCCAAATAACTGCATACCCATAACAGCAAATATAAATATTATAATGCACAGCACAAATGTTAGGTTACCTAGAGCACCCATAGTTCTACCCATAATAGAAATAAGTAAATTTAAAGTCGGCCAGGACTTGGCCAGTTTGAACACTCTTAGCTAAAACGGGGAAATATGTATGTCGACCTTTTTAACAAATCGAGTTACTCACCAGTCGAAATGATCTCAAAACAGATAAACCTTGGACACCCTCAAGGCCTAGCTCGAGTAAAGATAAGGCTACGATAATAAAATCAAATATATTCCAACCTTCCTGGAAATAGTATTTTGGGCTCATCGCAATCAGTTTCATCGTTGCTTCAATCATAAAAGTTGCCGTGAAAAACTGCAAATGCAACGTTAAAACTTTTCTACTAGGATATCTGGTGAATACTTACGTAGTTACCACTCTTCAGTGCTTTTTCTAAATCTCTGTCCATGTTGTGATGATCTAAGGCCATGAAGAGTGTGTTCACCACGATACAGAGAGTAATGAAGAGCTCAACGAATGGATCGAATACGATTAGAGATACATACTTTTGGAGGGTCAACCATGGAACACAACAGTCCCAAACACATAAAATATCTATCATTTTCATTGTAAATGCTAATAAACGTTCTTTCACAGTAGGTTCTTCTTCCTCATCGTCATTTTGGGCTGAGAAATAATAAACAGAAACTGTACGAAGCATTAGTATAAGTGAAGTTGACACACTCTTTTTTGGGGAAAGAGGTTTTGTGCTAATGCGATAGTGCGACAGCCGTTCTTAACCGCCGGTTAAGTTTAACACTTGACGTATTTTGTCGCTTCTTCAAGCAAGCCATTTATTATACAGGACTCCCCGTATACAGCGTAAAGATGCATACCCACTCCATTGTCGACACAATGGGGACGCACCTTTAATTGGCACAGTCGATCGGCAAGTGCCGTTGCGGCAGAGGCAATTGTTAGTTTAATTTGTTTTTTGGTGGTGTTTTTGGGAGTCCTGTACTAATTTTGCAGTAAGTAGGAAAATAATACCACAAATGCAAACGGTAAGAAGTATTTTAAAACACCATCGAAATTGCTTTGCCAACATTGACTATTCGGTTAAGAACAATTAAAGCGCATTGTGTTCTAGTAAGTGGTTACTAGAAGCAACATGCTGTTACAACTCACAGCCTATGGGAAGAAATACATAATGAATACAACAATTACTAACATTTTATGAACACTTCCTTCTAATTCTATTGCCTCAACAGGTTCTAGAATGCTGCCTAAATGATATTACGAAGTACATGTAACTATGCTAAGCAAACGGACACAGGGGAAGATTTGTTCTAATCTAAACTAACGCAGTGATGCCGTACTATGTGACAAGCATATGGATGAATAATGATTACTGAACAACAGTACTTCCTGCTCTTTGGAAAAAACTACTTTTCGATATAGCACCAAAATTTAGAAAATTTCTTATCATGTGTGGAGCTAACTCTGGATTTGGTTTAAGAGCATAGTGAAAATTTTATAAAAGGCTAAATCAACTTTTTTGTATAAACATGTATAAACATTTTAGTTTTGAAATGTGTTAATTCAAATATACCTGGTTCTTTTCAATATTTTCTTTCAAAAAAACCACCTTTTTTGAATTAATTAATTTATTTTTTATTTATTTATATTTTAATCATAATAAAGATAAACAAATGAAATTTTACACAATATAGAGATTTTTATGCTTCATAAACTGATTAGGGGAGTGTTAAACTAAGGGGGAGGGGGGCAAGTTCAAAACAATACCCCAACTTTAATATAAAATTTAAAAAGCCGAGCCTTTTTGCACAAAAAAGATTACTTGTGTTTTTTTTTTCAAAAACTATCCATTTTTGAGATAACTCTAATTAAACTTTATTAATCATTAGGGATTTTTCCACTATTACCACTATTACCAGCAATAAAGTTTAATTAGGATTAACTCAAAAATGGATAGTTTTTGAGAAAAAACACAAGACATCTTTTTTGTGTAAAATTATGACTCGGTTTTTAAAATTTTTTTTTTCATAAATTGATCCCAACAAAAGTGCATGCAAAAAAGTTTTTCCCGCCCCTAAATTATTTGGGTAGAAAGAGTTTCTTCAATTTCGAATCATAAAAACCTGAATTATTATGCAAAATTTAATTTGTTTATCTTTGGTTGTTTCAAAATTATGCAAAAAAAACATTTTCAGAATTGTAACTTCAACACCCTGTATCTCGGAAACTATGCGTTTCCTGCCCATGTTTGTAAAAAACTTTTTTTCATAATTTGTAAAGTTCTATCATACTCTAAAGTTCGTACAATTCGGGACACCCTGTATAAACATTATTAGGTCTATTGTCGCGTGACTTACAACAGTTATATTATGTTGTCATGAAACAATTCTTGTAGCAAAATATTAAAATAATTTTGCGTCTCAAACCAATTTAGAGTTAATTAAATACGAGCCCCAAGCGATAATTCGTCTTCTGTAAAGCTGCAGTAAATCAGATATATAACCATTCAGTCTAATATTAAAATTTTCGTGCTAGTTAGGATACACAAGGAAACAAATAATTAATGCCTGTTAAATATTTATTAATTAAATTATTATGCCTCTTTTGTACCACCACCTGACACATTTTAATTTTTTAACTTTGACTATTTGGCCAATTTTCGGTTACAATTAAACAAGTGTGTTATAAGAGGAGTTGAAAACTTCAGGTTTACTTATTCGTGTCTTTGAAACTGTCTCCGTTTTATAATTTTTTTAAAATTAACCAAGCGAAAGTCGTGTTGTTTCTAACATGATCTCTCTAGGGTGAGCAAAAGTAAACGTTCACTTAAGAAATGCGATATAATTTTTTGCCTGTAAAGTAAGGAAGGCAACACTGCGCAGGTTTAGTAGGTTGTCCGTTGCTATTAGATGAATGCTAATCGCCCTACCAAATTTAGTGCTCCATACAATAGGGTTGTGCCAGACATTGCAATATAATTTAATATTATTTACCTAATAAAGTATTTCTTGTAAATTAATCCTCCATAAAGTAAAAAATGTAGTAAATAAACATGTATTAGTTCCTTAGTTCTAGCAACAGATGGTCATGATCAAACATATATTTTTTTGTGCAGTTGCTAGGCAATATTACTAGTTTAAGCAAATTGCGATGGTGTAAGTAGATTGTGAGGGGTGAATGTTTGGGGGTAGATGAATTTAATGTCCTTACCTCCATGGTCGCTAGCGCCACTTTGCTGTCCCGCGGCCTGCTCGATGATGTCGTTCAAAACCATCACGTCTGCAGAAAGAAGATTATCGTTTTTAAATTGAAAAACAAGATTTATCTTCTTTCTTACCTTTCATGTCTAGTACTGTTTGTCTTTGGTTACTATCAATAAATGGATTGTCTAAATGCTTTAGTTTGCCTTCGCATATTTGTCCCGTTGGCCCATCCTATTTCAAAGTTAGTTTTAACATTAAATTTTATCACCCTCGGATAATTGTAAAGAGAAAATATACAGTCCACTTACATATTCTCCTCTGTGAGCTCTGTGAGTATACTCTGTAAAATTGTTTGTTGCTGCTGCTGGCCCATTCCTCATCGATCTGCCTCTAAGCTGACTCTCCTTGGTTATCACCTTCCCATTTCCACCCAAACCGCCTAATAAATCGCCGTGAGAGGTGTACGACATCCGTGAAGCGTGCGAAGTGTACGATGAGTGACGTGACCCTGATTCAGATTTGTATAAATATGATCATATTTATAGTTGCAGCAGGAGGTTTCGAAAACTAGCGACAACGTCAATTTCTGAAAATATCTCGTTACGGACCTATTTAAACAAGAATTCATTTTTCGATGCCTTCCGGCGTTTACCCGGAAATTACGCCCTGTATATTTTTAAAAATTAAACATACCTATACTTACGATAACGTCAAATTCAAATGTTTTCGTTGGGGTCATTCCTGAATAACCCGAAAATGAATCAAACTTGAAATGTTGTTTAAAATATGGCATTTAGTCCTAAATAAGTGGGCCAAATTTCAACATTATTTCAAATGTTTTAGGAAATATCGGAGCGTGCTCCTGCCTCAACCGGTATGTACAAAGCGATAATTCTGCCTCAGCGTGTCACGTCAGGGTTTTGACTGCATTTAAGAAACCTCCATTGCAATAAGAAAGTGTGTGTGCACGTGAAGGTGATGGTACGTACCCAGGTTGGCGTAGTATATGGGGACGACCATGGCTCCATTTTCTTCACTCATGGGTGTGACTGCATTCGAATCGTCAGCGTAAGGGAGATGTTCTTGGGCGTCGAGATAGGTGGACAGAACCAGGGGTTTACGGTCACCAGGTGGTGCCACCATACGCCGATTGTTACGCAACGTGAACTGGTGGCTACCTCTGGAGCCGCGCCGGAGATTGAACGGGGATCCAGGTAGACTGAGACTTGCCTGAACACGGGACATGGTCTATACATGCGTGATGTGTATTTTTCTATTTATTTTTATGTTGAATGGACATATTGCTACGCCCAGTTATCAAGACAGTATAAAATTGAACTTAGGTGGTTTGGAGTGTAGACAGTCGTCGTTTCAATTTTGCCCACGCAAAAAAAATTTGACACTACATACAAAAATAAAACACATCAATAAAGTAAATTTCGTTCAGTTTTCATTATACAGTATGATCACGATAAGGAAACTTTTTTGCTCTTTTCTCAGATAAATTTATTTTTATAAAAGTCGGTGCTTCTAAAAAAATTCAGAAAATTTAAAAAAACTCATCTTATACCTACTTTACTCTTAAATCAAACTCATACTTTTGTGAAATTTTCTTGGTGTATTTTTAAGGGAAGTACCAATTTCCATCAAGAAAAATGAATAATAAAATGTTTCCCACTTGATTACGAATATTTTTAATAGAACTCTGAATGGTCTTTATTATGCGATATTGCAATGCAATGAATATTATTGAATTAAAAATTTCCCGATCTTTTGTGTAGTATGTGGTGGTAGCGTTGTGTGATTTGTTAGTAAAGGTTCTCCAAGCATTTCGAGAAACCTCATATCTAAGTTGAATTTTTTACTGCGAGAATAACCAGGCAGTAATTCGTGATTGTTAGAAATATGCTTAAGAAATAATGGACAAAATATAATAAAGTAACCAGGATTTAAACTGTTTGTGGAATTGTTGTAATAGTTTATATAATAATTTGTGCAATAATTAAAGCGAGCGAAATGTCAGTCAATCTTTTTCCATGCATATTTCGGACAATATCTTTACTTAATCAGCCCTTGCCATGTCACGTGTTAAAATGCTAAATATGCACAGGGCTTGCAAAATAAAAGATAATGGTAACTACTCACTATTAGGCTAATTAAAGGTGGCAAATGAAAAATACTCAAAAATGGATGGCGACAACTAAAAGTAAAGTGCATGGCATTTGTTCAACACTGATTTCAAGAAACCACTGTTTAACAAATGAAGTCTAAACACTATAATTGTCATGATTTTTATTATCTCTTTAAAATTCAATCACTGAATTTTGAAATAATTTCATAAGCAACATTTAATTTCTTTTATCTAATCTCAAATGGGGTTCAATAAATATCAGGACACTTACAGCGCTGACTTTCCGCATCTTGGTGGGATTAGTAGGTATTCTTCTCTGCTCACTCACGGAATCTAATCCTTCAGATCGTATGCTCATTTTTTCCTTATTGTTGTCATCATGTCCTTTGGCTTGTCCTACGAACAGCTCATAACTATGACAGGAGAAATCGGAAGGAGACTTTATTATATCGGGACCGCCCTCACCAGCTAAAGCTGCAGCCGCTGCCGCCTCCCTCGCCTCTCGTTCTTCTGCCGCCGCCGCACGTGCATCTGCTCTGTCTTGTTTCGCTTGTGCTGCCTTTTCTGCTTCCTGTAAATTATTTAAATCGTTACTGATGCTAACTAACAATTAACTTAAATTATTGGTTTATGTTTGTTACTACAGCATTCTAAATTATTTATAATAAAGGAAACGGGCTCTACGGTAGTAGAATCCAAACCACTTGTTGAGGCTATTGCCACGTTGTCAGGTGTGTCGTAAGCTAAACCGCTGCCCCCTTGTGTAATTAAAGGTGCATTATTTACCCTGATGGCTTCTTCTTCGGCTGCTTCCTCTTCTTCTGCTTTCTTTTGCAATTCATCGTATGACATAGCAACAATAGCCAATATCAAGTTAACTAAATAAAATGATCCTAGAAATATGATGACGATAAAAAACAACATATGCCAAGGTCCAGCTGATCGTAGCACCTGAAACATTGGAAGGTTGGTTAACTAGTAGAAGCTGGTATTGAGAATTGTCGTACCAGCTGATATAAATTTTCCCAATAATCCTGAGTCATTAGTCTAAAGGCAGAGAGGAAGGCCCATCCAAAGGTATCAAAACTAGTGTAGCCGTAATTTGGGTTATCACCAAAACCTTGCAAACACATATAACCAGGTTTACATTGTCCAGCTCCTGAGGAATTTCCACACAACGGTATTTCTCCCTTGTCGTCCACGTACCAGTTGGCTAAACATACACGATTTTGTTCAGCTTTTCATAAATACAATAAATATCGCAACTTACTTTCGTTACTCATAAACCGGTCCCAATTCTCATCGGTAAGGTTTCCCCAAGAACCGTCATTTGGAAAGTTCTTAATACATTTTTGTGTAAGAACACCCATATAAATTTGTAAACCCATTAGTGCAAAAACGGAAAGGGAAAACATAGTTAAAATTATCACATCGCGGAGATTTTTCACAGACTCAATTACAGCTCCAACAATAGTCTTCAATCCTAAAAATTTTCGTAGTGATAAAAGCTTCCTTAATAATAAATTTAGCTCAAGTTTAGATGGATAATTCTGATTGTAGAATTATTTATTTAAACCTCTGCTCTGTAGCAACGGGCGAAAACCTGGGACACTTTCATAGGCTGGAGAAACAGAATACTCTAACAGTTTATAGACTCCATAAGCGCTAACAACTACTACATACATAAAATGCCCATTTTTAAACTGTCATAAGTGTTTGTCGTACCTATTTAGGATTCGTGTTGTTAACACTGCACCAGTATAAATAAAAATTTTCGTTGATTGCCAATTATTTGTCGTAGACGAACTAATCACTTGTTTTAATGTGAAATCTTGAAAGCCAATAATCCTATTTGAGATTTGAGCTGCACATTGCACAAGTCTCCGGGGTATCACACAGGATTGAAGCCTGCACAAGCCCGGGAGTTATGTAACACACTGGGACTGGACATGTTAAAAATGAGCATAAACAAATACTAAATCCATGCATGACAAAGCGATATTCAACAGGGCTGCTCGTTTAATGACAATGTGTACCTATATGGGTATGGGTACGTTATTATTGGGCAGAGAAATATGATGGAACTTACCGGGTACAATAGCAACAGTTTTAAGAGCTCGAAGTACCCTAAACGTTCTTAAGGCAGCAAGATTTCCAAGGTCTATACCCATTGTAACATAACTGGAAATGCAGGAAATTGTTAAATATGCCACTTTGTATTACAGCTTGCTACTAAAAAATCACTAAAAAGCTTTTATATATTTTTGTAACTAATTTTTCACATTATACAAGACAACACGTTACATCATAATGCATATAATTTCTTAACAATATAATTTTTATACACTAGGGTATGCTACTAGATAGGTATCTATTGTTAATTATGCTAACTGATATAGTTCTAAACTATTCTATAAATAATGTTTGGTGGTCTAATATTTTGGTACATATATAGTATTTTCTAATAACGAATATAACTACTTAGTTTATACTACAACCATGAAGACAACTGTAGCAGTCACAATTAACTCACTTGAAGTATATATTTTTGCAATTAGCCAAAATTACAAACACTGTTTAAAGCCAATAAGAAAATAATTATTATAGCTGTGGAAATAAAGGGAATATTAGGTACAATAATTATTAGTAGAAGGAAAACAGTCATTTTGCCATAGAAAAATAAAAAGGAAGAATAGGATTTAAAGTAAATAACAAACGGCAACTTTTAGGTGGAAATAAGAAGGCAAAGGTTTTAAAGAACCAAATGTGTTTAAACGTATAAGGCCACTGGCACTACTTTTTTATCCAGCGTAATATTTTTTCACAAATAATTTTATTCTTTATGTTATTTTATAAACCGAAATAGAAATTTCTCGTAACGTACAGGGAGACAATCCAAGGTGCCATCTAGTCTTACCCAATTTATTATACAGGCTGTTTTATTCATGGCTGACTGACTGTTTCCAACAGAAACATTTAACATTTAAAAGTTTATTAAACAATTTTTACTATTCACGTTTCTCAGTTTTTAATCTATCTAATTTGGAAATAACACACCTACCTACGTTACCTTCGTATGGACAAAACGTATTGAATCTATTCCTGTTGGTTTTAGTATAAAAGTTTTCAGATTTTGTGAACCTATTTGAATAAAAACCTCGTGGCCAAGAAAGTATTGCCTAGAAAATAACTTGGTTATTATAAAAGACGATGAATAGTTTCAGTGATATAGAGCGTCAAAGTTGAGATCGCAAAAAATCAAAAAAGTACGTCTGTCCTCCATATGTCTGTCCCTCTAATATCTTTTTGCACGTAGGATGAAATAAAGTAGAAATACAGGGTGTTTCGAGAGGAAAGGGAACTATTTTAAGGACGTATTCTAGAGGTCAAAATAAGAAAAAAGTTCCTATAAAAATAAGAACGAAAATGCTTCCTTTACGAGGTACAGGGTGTCAAAAAAAAAATTAAAAACACTTTTTCTTAATATCTCGAAATCGGCTTGAGATATTAAATTCAGCGTTGGTACGCACTATACTGGCATAGAAGAACTTCTTTTCGATTCAACGAGTTTTAATAATTCCACCAGTGATGTGCGTGCGAGCAAAATATTATAGGTATGTTTTTGACGACAAATATAGTACGCCACTGCTTTCTTTCAAAACAAGTGATGGTTTCGTAATCGGCAGCCAATTCTAAAAAGAAAAGACCTCCCAAGTTTTTCTGGTAGGACAAAAGTATATTAAATTAAGATATTTTCTACAAAATAATTCAGTGTCCACGCGTATTTCTTCCATAACTCCTTAGCTATTGTAGATAGACAAATATTTTTAAATAGAAGTTGTTTGGCAATCAACACTGCATATTCCAAAAATATTTTTAGTTGTATAGGGTGTTTCATTTAGGCTAGGCAGTAACCAACTTTATTAAGTTAAATGGAGCACCCTATATATTTTTCCAAATTTGATTAGAGAATGTCAAGAGTTCTCCAATGAACTATCATAACATGAACTTTTTTGAGCAGTTTTTGAAATATTCTAATTTTTGCCGAATTTTGACAGATACATATGTGGAACCTAAAGAGAAATACAACTTTTTATTGTGCCACTTAATTAAGCTAGATACGAGCTTGCAAATGATGCGTTAGAATTTAAACTTTCTTCTACAGGGTGTTCATAATTTGACTTCGAATATGTAGATTTAAAAACATCAGTAACTTTCTTATTTTAAATGGGGCACACTGTATATTATTTCTTAATCAGATAGAGAATTGCAAGTGCTTTCTGTCGATCCCCCACACATGATATTTATTTTCAGTAGTTTTGCAGCAAGTTAAGGTAATTTTTGTTAAGGAAGAAATACGCGCTATGTGGACAGTGTGGACACCCTGTATAAACAAGATGATCGTACAGGTCTGCAGGATTTTAAATAACTGCAGTTTTCCTGCATAATAACCGACTTATTCCTAGGCTAGGCAATACTTTCGTGGCCACCCGGTATTGTGTCATAATTAAGTCTTTCAAGGGTGCCTCGATCTATTAAACGTTTGTGGTAATACAACAGATTTTTTGTAAAGTAATATTTGAGCCATAAATCAGAGCTATACAGGGTGAATTTGAAATACACTGGATAATTTTAATCAGTTAAGCTCTATGGTCTATGAAAATTCTTAAAAATAGTCATTTGTAAAATAAATGAAATACAGTCAAGAAAAAAATGTTTGAATATTTATTTACATCTCACGACGCTCCTGAGCAGAACAGCTGATGTAAATACATAAATGCTAGCACCCCCACTCTTTGTAGCTACCGCGTTGCCGGCGTAGTTCAGCCTGTGCATCTACGGTGTCAAGTGTGAATGTTTCCTAGTGTTTTTAGTGATTTCAGTTTTGGTTTTACTTGGTAACAGACAATAAAATGTTTTTAACAAATTTGGAACTAACTGACGTTGTATTAACGTATGGTGAGGCGCGGGGTAATGCAGTTAGAGCACGAGAGATTTATGCGGGACGATTTCCTAATCGCCATATTCCCGTATCATCAACTTTTACGTCGGTAGTTCAGCATTTACGGGACCATGGAAATTTTAAACCTGCAACACAGAATAGAGGACGATCCCGCTCTCGCAGCGTATATTAAACGCAGAATATCAAATTTTGGATGCCGTAGAAGAACAACTGGGCACTAGTACGCGAAGACTAGCTCGCCAAAATGGAGTTTCGCAGTTTGTCGTGTGTCGCACTTTAAAAGAACAGGGGTTGCATCCTTACCACGTGCAAAAAGTGCAAAGTTTGCATCCAGGTGATGACATTCGCCGTCAGGAATTTTGTTTATGGCTGTTGCATAAGTGTGTTGACCAACTGAATTTTTTAAACGTTGTTTTGTTTACCGACGAAGCTGGATTTACACGGGATGGAATTTTTAACATGCATAATACACATATGTGGAGTGACGAAAATCCTCATGCGATTGTTGAGCGCAGACATCAACAACAATTTTCTATAAACGTTTGGGCAGGAATCATCGGCGACAATCTAATAGGGCCTTATTTATTACCTAACAGGCTAAATGGACAGGAATACTTGAATTTCTTAAGAAATGTGTTACCCGACTTGATAGACGAAGTTGTACCATGGGATACGTGGCGACAAATGTGGTATCTTCACGATGGGGCACCTCCACATTATGCCAGAGAAGTTACCAGATTTCTTAATGCGAATTATCCCAACCGATGGATTGGAAGAAATGGACCTGTCCTTTGGCCTGCTAGGTCTCCGGATTTAAATCCTTGTGACTTTTTTTTATGGGGTCATATGAAACAATTAGTGTACAGTGAGCCAGTGAATTCCATTGAAGAATTAACAGAACGTGTCCACTTAGCTGCTGTACAAATTCATACAGATCGTGCTGTGTATGGAAGGGTACGTGGCTCGATGCATCGACGAGCCGAAGCATGTGTGAGAAACCATGGGGCCCACTTTGAACACTTGTTGTAATAAAAGTAATGTGAGTAATTTTAATTATATTTATTGTTTTTGAGGCAATGTGGCAACAGTGCGAATACTGCGTAGAGGTATTTATTCGTTTGTAACAAAGTCAATGTAAAGTTCACCTACCACTCCTACCAGTGTATCCCAAGTGGGACGAGTTCAGGGTGTTTTTGTTGATACATTAACTATGGAATTTTGAACTCAAAACACCGCGAATTAATTAATTAATTATGCTATAAGACATTATAGATTAAAATTATCCAGTGTATTTCAAATTCACCCTGTATAAATAATTAATTTAGGAACAGGACCGGCTCGACGAAATTTTTACACAAGCTAGTTTGACTTTTGCGTTTTTTTACAAAAAAAAATTGTTAGTTCCTGTTAGTTTCGACATATTCAGTTTATTGTGGTACAGATGGAACGATATAGATAATTATCCGATAAGAATTACAGCTTACAGCGTTGGCAGACTGGGCATTTTTTCTTCGTTAATACTTCTTTTTTGTGCCTTTTATTCGGCGCCTCAAGCTTGCCAGGTCCAAAGTTAAATCTGTCAATTTTGACATTATTTTTCAGGTGTTCACTATTTTATGTAGTGGTGGTCTAACAAAGTGCAAATTTTCTACAGTATTTCCACGATTATTATTCATTACACAAAGTTACTTATCTGCAGTTTAATCGCGGAGGCAGCGGAGCGTTTCTGTAAACTCCACGGCTTCATTAAAAATATTAGAATAGTCATCACATGATGTACTCGAATTAAAAAGCTATTTTATTGATTGTTTTGAAAATGTGGACATTTTTTAAATTCCTTTAAGCTTGGTCATCAAAGTGTGGAGAACATATATATATATTGATTAGCTAATATTTGATCTTAAACTGATGAACAAATCAGTTGGAGCGAAGGTTAGAGAAAAATAACTCTAATACTTTTGTGAGGTTTCGTTTTGTAATATCGAAATTTTTCTTAGACCACCCCCGTTAGTCAAAGGTGGGCTATGTTATTCTTAAATGTTCTTGTGTATAAAACTAATAAAACGTAATTAATTTGGGACTGAATGATCTAGTCTATGTTAATTCATCTATTGTCTAAAACTAAGCTACTCACGCTAAAGCTATGACTACGAAGTCGAGCCAGTTCCATGCATCTCTAAGGTAGGTGAACGGTTGAAGAATAAAACCTCTCGCCATCACCTTCACAGCCGACTCGAACGTGTAGATGCCCGTGAATATCACTCTGAAAACAAATTACATATTGCAACCATATCATTCGAATAAAATATCGTAGGGCTATCCCTGTGAAAAGATGCAAAGAATAATTGTTGTTATTTCTCCATCTTTTCATCAGAAATAACTTCTCGAAAAGGATACTTACTCGGTTGACTCTACGGTGGGAGTTGTAGGCGTGATCATAAGGATACAGTTGACAAGGATTGTTGTAATGATAAAAAGGGAAAACAAAGGGTGTACGAGGATGTAAATTGCCACCCGTCGAATTGGGTTGAAGGGATCGAGAATCCAAAGAGCGTTTGTTGCACTAAATCGAAATATGTCCTTGCCTTTACTTACAACTACAAAAGTCTGAAACAAATAAATTGAATTGTTAGCCATGTTAATAGTGGATTTTTTGCCAGGGTTGGGCAAAATTTGAAAGTCATCGAATTTTTTTTTAGAACATTTCATTTTCACGCAGCTATTTTGTTAATTTTTCTACTTAGGGACACTAGCTATTTTGCTAATATGTAGTTCTTTAAGAGTTACGAAACTACCGGTGTTTTTATATAAATATTACAACGAAATTGAAACATAAACTCAAATCTTTGTGTTATGCAGTAGGTACCTATGTGATGTTAAGTTTCTGTAAGAAGTTTTTATTGTTTTTTGGAATATTCATTTGTTCTATTTTCATTATATGAAACGTTTTAAAAAATATTCGGGTGTGATTTAAATTTAAAAATACAGCTGATTTATATCAGGCCCACCCTGATTTTTGGCATTGTCTTACCGTTTGGTTGTGGTAAAAAGGGTCGATGTCCTCAAGCGGCGTGCTGGCCAGTTCTGGAGGAAAGCTGCCCTGGAGACGTACCGGTATGGGCAGACCTTGCTCCAGAGTAGCGTCAGGTTGGGGGCCTTCATCTTCGTCCTCGTCCTCATACCGAATCTGCGATACATCAGTCAATTTATTTCTTCTAAGTAAAATGTTGACCTTTCTCCTATACTTAAACGAACTTGCAGAAGTATCTAGTTGCATTCAATTTTAAGGCCAAGTGTGTTCACAGACTTTCACAATTTGATTTTTTTGATACTCATTGCAATACAACTAGTTCTGGGTACATCTGCAGTTGCTTCGCAAATTATATTCTAAAAGTGTTATTGATTGTGCGTGTGTTGAAGTGGCTCAATAATTATAATACCCTTTATTAATTAAATGCTCAAATCAAATATAATCGTCACAAATAAACAAACTGTTTGATATTTTCCAAAAAAATTCAGTGGCCGCAGACGCAGGGTTCTAACTGGGGAAAAGTTCAACACAACAAAACAAAAAGAGAAAGAAATTTTTTTGTTCTAATCTAAATAGAGATAATCAAATTTTATTGGAGTTTACGAACCAAAATCAAACAACACTTTATTTAAACAGGTTATTATATATTTTAAAAAATAACGTGTATTTTGTGTAAGAAAAACTAAAAAGTTTCACTTTCCAAATAGATAGATATTGGAGAAAATCTAACTAAATATGCAGCATGCAAATATCTCTATTTACTTTTGACAGGCTTCTGTAGATACACAGGCTCGTACACAGGGGAGCTAAGGCAATGACGATTATTAGTAAAAAAATATTATCTCCAATTATATGACCAAATTGTTAGTCATTACTAAAGCTCGCTGGTGTAAATCTGTAAGTGTGTAGTATGAAATATATCCGAATAAGGATAAAACTTTTTCAGTAAATACGATTTTTTTATAAAAACACCATGCATGTATGTATTGTATAAACTGTATAATTTTAAGCAAAACTACTGAAGCAAAAATCCGCTTTTCTTGTTAAAACAAGTTAGACGTGTAAATGGAGTGTCACTGGAAACGTCATTTCAAAAGAATATTTTAGGGGTATTAAAACAAAACATGAAAGGTAAATTTTAAATATTTACTAGCCAGGTTAAAGGCTAAAGTGTAAACATAATCCTGACTCTTTGTGCTACATCCTTTTAGAAAAGTGTTTTCCATTAATAATTAATATAAAACGTATTTGTATTCTTTGTGCACCGTACAGACTTTGGATAACAGTTGTTTGTTTTTACTCTACATTCACATTTACACTGGCAATTGTTATTACCGTTAATCTTTATTATAATTTTTTTTCTCTAGCTCTATATCCAGTTTATATGGCCAATTATATTTTTAGGGTTTTATATATCGTGTGAAAAGTGCTTCTTAATTAATGTCGAGTGTACTGTGTTATTAAATTGTGGCTATCTACCCAACATATGGCAGTCATACCTAAAAAGCAATTGGTTTGAACTTGCTTGCTAACATTCAATACAACGTAATTTCTTAATATTCTAAGGAAACTATATCTACTGCTGGGGAGTGAACAAAAAGTTAATGTTTGTGCAAAGCCAAGAAGTAGAGGTATCTGGCGTAATGTGCCGATTAATGCTTAATAACTGCTTTTAATAAGTACAAAAACTTTTTAAATGTTTTGTTTTTGAATCTGCACTACTTCATAATAATAATAATAATAATAATAATAATAATAATAATAATAATGAATCAGTTGTTGCACCAAGAGCTCTAAAAAATTTAGAACACATTTTGTCGAGTGTAGAACAATGCAAAGTTAACTTAATATTGTAAGGAAATTAAAAGCAGCAAACGTTTGGATTGTTTGGGTACGTATTGAAAAATATCCTGGTCAAAAACAAGCACAAACAAACAAATCCACAAATTCCCACGCGCGAGCGATCGGTAAGGAAATGTCAATGGAATTGATTTAGATTGTGCCGTTAGATGGCGTATCACTTCTGTTGAAATCATGTTCAATAAAAATTTCAATTAGAAATAATTATTTTGTTTTTTTATTTAAGAAAGACCTTGGTTGATGAAGGTACAAAATAGGAATGAATATAATGCAAAGTAAAATAGTAAATAGTAAAATAGAATCTTGGTGGTCAGCACTTTGCTAGTTCTAAGTAGCCGGTCCCAGTGCCGTGTCAAATGGGGTTGAACATTACTCCTCCCTTCTTAAGGATGGAAAATAAGGGACGTTTTTCCTCTAGGGTCCTCTTCTTGAGATTTTTCCAGGGTAGATTTGCTAATAACATCTTCTGCTATCTTATTGTGATTCTTGCGATAGCGAAGACAACTTTTAACTCCAAAATATAAAATAATTAATATCAACATGAATATTAGGCTGCCTGTTATCCATTTGAATATTTGAATATTTTCCGTGGTTGGATTTAGGGTTTTTAAATTTAGCTTGTCGAAACTCAGCTTCAGATTTTGAATTTCGTCTAAATTTATTTTCTTTAACTGAAATGGTTGGATAGATTCGTTGATTACATCAAATTTTACTTTTGGTAGACTGTATTGAATAGTTTGGCTTGCTCTACTATTCACATATAAGTCTGTTTGTCTATTTTTACATAACACTTCTTTGGAATAGAAATAATGGAAGGTTTCTTGATTTCCTGTATACCATTATTGTTGCAGTATAGTTGTATTTTTAATACGTCCTCAGGTATAGCTATTAGTGTTGCTTCGTTTATAACTTCGATTATGTTTTCTAATACTTTTACAGGTATTAGCGGACAAGTATTAGTCTTTCCGTCTAATAATTGGATGATACAATCAGTTTCTTGTAAATGGTTTGTTTTACCTCTCTACTTATGATATATACATTTGTCTTCAGTGGAATGACATTCATGGTCAACATAAAAATGGTGTGTAGAATTTCTCAAAAGGTAAGGTTTATTTGGAATAATCATTACATTATTCTTGGGAATAGGATATAAGTGAAATAAATTGTAAGATTTTGGTAAAATGATGGGAAAATGTACTGTAAATACGATTTTGTCTTTTCTAAAAAATACTTGAGTTGTTGTTATATCATAATAAGATAAGATATTATTAAAAGTAAGTATACTATCATGTGAATAAATTAATTTAATTTGTTTTATTAAATCGAACATAGTTTCGACTGGGATAATAGAAGTGTGAAGAGTTCCTAGCCTTGCAAAAACAATAGAGTTTTCAATATTATCTAAAAATGTCAGCATTATTAAGTTAAGAACTGTCTGATGTTCAATATCAAGTATACCACACATTATTTGATCTATTTGCATTTTTATTAATCTTTAATCGATGAAATGTACCATTGAATGTTTGCATTAATTGTTTTGTTATGCCAAATAATTGATTTTGGTTCTCTAATAAATTATTTTGATTATTTTGCAAGTTTGTTATTGCATTATCATAATATTCTCCGTCACTGGAATCTAAAGTTCCAAATGCCCATTTCGAAATTTTGCCTATGACATTAATTAGTCCACGTTTTGATCTGTGATTAGGGTTTATATTATTATATTTTAAATTTATTTCTGCAAGTAAATAATTAGCATGTTCTAAGAATTTCCTTATGACATGTTTTTGCCCTCATGATGATATTTTATTAGTTCTTTTTGTCTACTTTCTTCGGTTACGTCTTTTAGTAATGTATTACTTTGTCTAAATTTAACACTATCATGTTTAAAATGATTTTGAATGGTTGTTATTACAAAAGGCATTACGTCTAAGTCTATAAATTTTAGGGTGTACGTCATGCGCGGGGTGAAAAACTGTTTGAGCGTACCTATTAACGCTTGTTCATTTGGCACTTTAGGGATGATAAGAGTATGTCTTGTATTGCCAAAATGTTGGTCGTGTGACTTTCTAATTAAGGTAGCAAGTGATTGTTTGGAATGTGTAATTAATTATTGATTTTTATACATATTTATTGGGTCGTCAGTAATGGGTATGCTAATAATGGGAATTTCAACAGACGAGTGTTGTGTGTCATTACTAGTACTTAACGTTTTAGTATTGTCGGGTTTTCTAAGAGTGTTTGTTTCAGGAAAGTCTGATATTAGTTTGTTATTTTCAGATAAGTCATAATTTGGAATAATAGATTCGTTCTCGTTAACATTTATCTCAATTCTCGATAAACAGTCTGCATTTGTATTTTCTTTGCCTTTTTTATGAATAATTTTATAATCAAACTCTTCGAGTTTTAAACGCCATCGTACTAAACGGGAGTTTGGATCTTTCATATTAAAAAGCCATACAAGTGGTTTATGATCGGTTACTATATTGAATTTTCTTCCAAAAAGATAAGGTCTGAAAAATTTAGTAAAATTGACTATACTTAGTAATTCACGTTCGATAACACTATAGTTTTGTTCAGCAGGGTTTAACGTTCGCGAGGCATAAGCTACAGGGCGATCATTTCCTATAGGGCCTTGAGATAAAATTCCTGATATGGAAAAGTTACTTGCGTCTGTTGTTAAATTAAATTCCTTAGAAAAATCAGGGTATATTAAGATTGGATTAATAGTTTTTTACAAGTTTCAAAACATTCTAAAAATTCTGGGGGTATGTTCAATTTTTTGTCCTTTTTTTAAGCATTTAGTAAAAGGTTTCGTCAGTTTCGCAAAGTCCTTGATGAACCGTCTATAATAACCTAACAGTCCTAAAAATGATTTTATGTCTCGGGCTGTCTTTGGTATTGGAAAATTTTGTATTACTTTAATTTTGTTCGGGTTTGGTTTTATACCTTCCGGGGTTACTATATGTCCTAAAAATTCGACTTCTTTTCTCAAGAATTCTGACTTGTCTAATTGTATTTTTAGCCGCGATTGTCTTAATTTGTCAAATATTAATTTTAAGTTAGCGATATGTTCTTGTAATGATGTTGAGAATATGATGATGTCATCCATGTACACCAAACATATTTTTCCTTGTAAGTCTTTTAACACGTTGTCCATGACGCGTTGAAACGTTGCGGGGGCATTTTTTAACCCAAACGGCATTCTGAGGTATTCAAAATGGCCGTGTTCAACATTGGAAGCCGTTTTTTGTATAGAATTTTTGTCCATTTCGATCTGGTGGAAGCCGCTCGCTAAGTCTAAGGTCGAAAAATAGTTACGCCTACCGAGTTTGTCTAAAATATCAGTTATGTTAGGGATTGGATATCGATCGTCTACGGTTTTTTCATTTAACTTCCTGTAATCAACTACGATTCTCCATTTGCGTTTACCGCTAGCGTCGGGTTTTTTTGGTACAATCCAAATTGGGCTAGACCATGGGGAAGAAGATGGTCTAATTATTCCGTCTTTTAGCATATTATCAATTTGGGTTTTTACTTCCGTTTTATGACAGTAAGGGAAACGATATGATTTAGTATGAATTGGTATTTCGTCTTTTGTCTTAATGTCGTGTTTGATTTGGTTGGTAAAAGTTAGTTTCTCGTTTTCTTTATGAAAAACATCACTATATTTTTCACAAATTTTAATAATAGCTTCACGCTCTTCAACGTTCATGTGATTAGTTCGTATTAAATTAGAAAAATCAGATTTTTGCGTTGATTGGAAAGAGTTTTCGTAACTAATATTAATATTATGCATTTCAAATTGATTACATAAAGGGATAACCGAAAAAGGTTCTTGTAAATAAACAGTGATTGTTTTCTCAGCGTAGTTGTAAATTTCGAAATAAGCTCTATAATTTTTTGCAAAGGTTAAAGTTTCGGGAACAATTAAATTATTAATTTTACAAGGTGGTACAATTATTTCTCCGTCTTTAACAGTAACAGGATAGTCTTTAATTAAAGTTTCCTTAGGGGGAATTTCAAATTTAAAAGAAAATTCGTCAGGTTGTCTGTAATAAAATGGTAGTTCATGATACTCGTTTACTAGTCTCTGATTTTTAAAATCAATGCCTAGATTCATAGATATGAGATCTTTAAGTCCTATAATACCATCGAAATATTCGTGAAAATCAAATAACGTAAAATCAATTTCGTAATTATTACATTGAAATTCATTAAAAGCTGGTATTTTAGCTTTATAACGTATTTCTTTCTGTCCTAAACTCGTTTTAATAATAGAAGGTGAATGTACAATATACTCTGGAAAATAATCTTCTATTACGGAAGGTTTTATTATTGATATGAAACTTCCAGTATCAATTAGTAATTTGAGAGGTGGAGATTGAATTTGTACATATGGTAAAGCATTTACGATGTTAGTGTTCATTTCTATTACGTCGGATTGTCTGTCTGTCCGCTCGTATGAAAATTTTGGTTTTCATTCATGTCTTGGTAGTAATATGAATTTTGTTCGACTTCGTTTGATGTAGGTTCAAACTCAGTTTTCTCATAAGAAGTTTGATAATCAGTACAATTAGCAATTGGCATTGTTACGTCACAATAATTGGTAAATTCGTCAGTCATGTTATTTGGGGTAATTGGGTAAACTGATTCCGAGTCAAAAGATTCCGGAGATTCATCAATATTATTCAGTTCACGTGATTGCCATTGAACTTGTCTATTAATTATATGCTGGATTAAAGTTTCTAAAAACATTGTTACTTGAATTTGTGTTAAAATTACTGGGTACTCTACTTTGAATTGACATTGGTTCAGGTTTATTATTAATTACTCGATTTGGCTGTGGTTTAAAAACATTTTGGGGTGGTCCGAAGACTTGTCGATTGGTTGGGAATAACATGATTGATTTGTCGTGGTTGTACATTAATTATTGGTTGACTAGGGAAAGTCTGTCTTGTTTGAAAATTCTGATATTGTCTTGGTAAAGTCCAATGTTTATTAAAATGTGGGTTAGTTTGTTGTTGTTTATATTGAAGAGATTGGTTTGTTGTTTGTGGCAGATTATAATTTTGTTGAAAGTTTGTATTTGGATTATTTAGTTTTTGATTAAAATGTTTATTAGTTTGGTTACTACTTTTTTGCAATTGTGTAGCGTTTTGATTGAAATTTTCTTCTTCGATAACTAAAGCAATAGCTTGTTCGATTGACTGAGGATTTCTTAATCTAATGATAGTTTTTATTTCACCTCGTAGATTACGAATAAATGTGTTTAATGCAAGTTTATCATATTGATTTAAATAAATTAATTTTGTATTGGGGTCTAAATTTGAGTCTGCTCTAATTTTTGAGTTTAATTTACTTCGTATTAATTTGATTCATTCACTTAATTCAATCAAACTTTCATTACGCTGTTGTGTAATCGTTATTAAATCTTGTTCTAGAGATTCTCTGTCGCGGAGTTCTCCAAAATTTATTCTAAGTGCATTTTTTATTAAATCCCACGTATTTAATTCGGGTCGAGAATAAATTAAATTTTGTGCATCATCGGTTAGTTTACTAGTTATAGCTAAAAGTAAATATTCGTTGAAATTTTCCTCATTTGCGCTGTAATATTGTATTATAAATGTATCACAAATACTTATAAAATTTTCTAATTTGTTAGCATTGCCATCAAAGTTGGGTATGAGAGAAATATGTTGTGTTAATAAGGTTGAATTAATTACTGTTGTAGGTTGTTCAATACCGCTTACACTTGGTGGAGTCATTATTTTATTTGATATATTTTCCTTGCTTAAATTATTTAAATCTAAATCGTTACTTAACTTAAGAGAATTGCTTAAAAGCTCGCTTAAAATATCAATATCGGACATCAACTAAACATTTAATACCTTGTATCATTTAATAAAATATCAATTTCTTTAAATTATTTTAATAAATCAAATATTGCATGTGCAATTTTTCAAAATTGTTTCTTAATCTACGTTGTCTACAATAGACAAAATCTAAGTTTTTAACGCAATGTTACACCTAACTTGACAAAATCGATTTTTACCAGGAAAGGATAAACTTAGGGGATGCTAGGATAGAGAAATTCCACTTACCACTGTGGTTATGCGAAATGTTGTCAACCTAGTTCTTGACTCCTACTTCCTATCTTCGTCAAAGTCTTCTTAGGAGGTTACTGAATTCGCCCCCTGATGTTTTCGTGGATGCCTACTAAATTCAGCACCCTGGGATCCTTCTTTCTGTCTCCAATTGATCTGCTTGATGAACGTCTTCGTTAGATTTTCACCACACTCACAATTCGGAAAACACAAAAATGAGTTCGTTCACACCTTGAGAATTTGAAAATTCACGAGACTAATGAAAACACGATGTAACACTAATCACGGATGTGATCCTTTTCGACTGCGCCAATCATGTTCAATAAAAATTTCAATTAGAAATAATTATTTTGTTTTTTTATTTAAGAAAGACCTTGGTTGATGAAGGTACAAAATAGGAATGAATATAATGCAAAGTAAAATAGTAAATAGTAAAATAGAATCTTGGTGGTCAGCACTTTGCTAGTTCTAAGTAGCCGGTCCCAGTGCCGTGTCAAATGGGGTTGAACATTCAAACCACCAGCTTCTATATTCGTAAGCAAGTCAAGTGTTTTTTAAAGCCGCATTTTTATGTGTACCAGGTGATCCACTTAACTTCCCACCCACGTTTCTCTGTTATTTCTGTGTAATTACAAAAAAAGTTATTCTGGCAAAAGTTGTAGGGCTTTTTCTAAAGTTATTAAATATGACATCAAAAAAACAATTGAAAAATAAATGCCGAAGTTATACATATATACCGGGTGTAAACGAATAGTGGGCCACCCCTGTAACTCCCTCGTTTTTAAAGATATCGGGATAGAATTTTGTATGGTGAAATTAGGTAAGACCACCCTGTATGTTTTTACATTTTTGAAATAAAGATCACATTTTGGATACATTTATACTATTTTGAACAATTTATACAGAGTTGCAAGAAAAATAATTCGAATTTTAGTTGTCAATCTAGATGGCTGCGAATATGTTCAAATTATTTTTGGTCCAATAATACATCATACAGGGTGCTCTAAACTCATTAATATCACATTTTTCAAAATAACTTTTTTTAAATATTATGATTGAGATTATGATATAGGCCACCCGGATATTCAGAAAGCTCAATTTAGTATGGGTTAAACGGTATCAAAAGTTCCGTAATGTGTAATCGTTACCGGCAGGAATGACAATTTTTGTTAAGAAATTTATGAAGTTCAATTAAATTTTGATCAACCCTGTATATTTGTGTTAATTAGAATGGGTCTCTGGCTCATTCTTGTTGCATATCATAAAATATTAACACAAATGAACAGGGTTGATCAAAATTTAATTGAAGTGAGAGATAAATCATAAATTTCTTAAGAAAAATTGTCATTCCTGCCGGTAACGATTACACATTACGGAACTTTTGGTACTAAATAGAGCTTTCTGAATATTTGGGTGGCCCATATCATAAGGTTTTTAAAAAAGGAGTTATTTTAAAAAATGTGATATTAATGAGTTTAGAGCACCCTGTATAATGTATTATTGGACATATTGACGTTTTCGTATGTTTATATGAAATACATTGGAATAAAAATAATTTTAACATATTCGCAGCCATCTAGATTGAACTAAAATTCGAATTATTCTTCGTGCAACCCTGTATAAATTATTAAAAATAGCATAAATGTATCCAAAATGTGATCTTAATTTCAAAAATGTAAAAACATATAGGGTGGTCCATTTAGAAAAGATTATTTGGGCCATTTTCCGGTGAAACCGGAAGTGACAAATATGGCGGATAGGTCTCAAAAAGTTAGAAATCTTACCTAATTTCACCATACAAAATTTTATCCAGATATCTTTAAAAACGAGGAAGTTACAGGGGTGGCCCATTATTCGTTTACACCCGGTATATATAAATTGCATTTTTGTAAATGGAACACCCTGTATTTTATTGCAGTCAGTCTGATTTCAACAATTTAGAATATATGATCAGCTGATGTGTGTAGCGACATAAATGCCTGTACCCCCACTCTTCTTAGCTACCGTGTTGTTGGCGTAGTTCAGCCTGTGCATCCATGATATCAAGTGCGAATTTTTCCTATTATAGTGTTTTAGATTTCAGTTTTGGCTTCGTAGCTACCACGTTGCCTGCGTAGTTCAGCCTGTGCATCCATGATGTCAAATGTGAATTTCTCCTAGTGTTTTAGATTTCAGTTTTGGTTTTATTTGATAGACACTGTGAATACTGTGTAGAGGTATTTGTTCGTAACCAAGTCAATGTCAAGTTCACCGGTCAGTGTATCCCCAGAGTGACGAGTTTAGGGTTTTCTTGTTGAAACATTAACTATGAAATTTTGAAATTAAAACACTGCGAATTAATTAATTATGCTATAAGAAAATTATTCAGTGTATTTTAAATTCACCCGTATACAGGGTGTTAAGAAAAAGTAGGTCAAGCCGTTTACCACAGATTCTTTGGATGAAAATAACGCGACTTTTATAGTGTGATTTTTTATTTTGGCTCCTAGTTTTCCTTATACAGGGTGTTAGAGTTTAAATTTTGAAAATTATATGATTAAAAAAAATAATTTTCGTCCAAAGGATCTGTGGTTAACGGCTTGACCTAGTTTTTCTTAACGCACTGTATATATTTATAAAACCAAATATTTCGAAAACTATTAAAAGTAGGTAAGTATTATATGTACCTATGTATATCGTATATTCCATATTAGTATTCTAACTTATATATGTATATAACTTCGACATTTATTTTTCAATTGTTTTTTTGATGCCATATTTAAAAACTTTAGAAAAAGCCCTACAACTTTTGTTAGAATAATTTTTTTGTAACTACAGAAATAACAGAATCTCGTAGGGGGGGGGGGGGGAGTTGAAAACTCCCTTGATGCAGAAGGAACCAATCAGCATTTTATTTTTTAGGTTAGTTTATTTGTATTTGCTGCGTTGAGTGAATTTCTTTTTCGACTTATATTTCAGCAATAGAAAATTGACTTTGCATCGTTTTTATGCTGGGCTACAGCTAGGTGTTCCGAGACAAATTGCATTCGAACGTGTAACTAAATAAATTAGTTAGATTGTAGGTAATCCTTTATGGTACAGAGTGACGGAACTGAGAGTAGTAACTAGCTAGTGTGTGTTCTATTTAGTATATACAGAGTGTAAAGCAATGCCTGTAACAATCAATGCATCAAATAGTCTAGTCAAGCAGTAACAAAAGTAAAGCATTTATTTAAGATGCTACTGACGATATAGAAAAGAAAAGACGAAGGAAACGCAAGAAAATAGTTGTATGATTTTTGCCATATATGGTTATGGCGTTTCCCAAGGAAATTTGGAAAAATCGTCAGAGGCATTAGTCAGCTAAAAAGCAACTCTGTTTGAGCATTTTTATTGGAGAAATCTTACTTCTTTTTTCTTTTTCCTGCGTCCAAAACCGGTCTGCAATAAAGGTCAGATGGTTTAACATCGATAAGCACATATATTGCTTCAAAATAGCTACACTACATCACACGATTAGACTTGGAAGTGGGTATAAGTCACAGTAAGATATATTTTTCATTCGTGTACAATAACAATGTTAATTTCAATAAATACATGTCTCCTAGCTATTAGGTAAGCAATCAGCACAGTACATCAGGGATTTCGTTGTTCATAAGTAAGTGCTATAAATATATCGATATTTTTTATATATTAGAGATGACCACGAGATCACGTTCGCCTTTGCAAAAAATTCTCGGACAGGGCGATTTTTATTTTGAATTTCGCGTCTTCAGCTTTGATTTTTTTAGCTATTACGGCATCGCTGCTTCGATTATGACGTCAGTTACTTTTTTTAAATGGAACACCCTGTATGTTTTTTTCCATTATTAGAAACTGTATGGAAAGCTGATTTCAAGTTCATAAGTTTGGAGCTACAGACATTTGAAAATATTATTTTTTGAAGTTAAATAATAGAACAGCAAATGAACAGTAAATAATAACACAAGAATTAGCTTAAGGCCTGGAAGGCGTGGTAGTGTGGAATGGCCACCAAGGTCACCGGATCGTACCCCGCTAGATTTTTGTCTGTAACTCCAAACTTATGAACTCTAGACCCGAAATAGCTTAGGTCTTTCAAATCACTTTCCATGGAGATCCTAAAAATGAAAAAACAAACATGGTGGTCGCTTAAAAAAGGTAGATGACGTCATAACCGAAGCAGTGATGACGTCATGGCTAAAAAATCAAAGCAAAAGATGCGCAATTCAAAATACAAATCGAGGCTTTTCCCAAAATATTTTCGTATAAATTAAAAATTGGCCAGTCGGAAGTGCTCGGAAACATTCAAGTTGATTTAACGTTCTAGTGTATTTTTAAGAATTACCGTGAGCTCTTGGTCATCCAGTATACAGACAACGCAAAACTTGTTCGATCATAGGAAATACCAGACGAATTTACAATTCCGTCAATCGTACGTAATTTGCGTAAAAAAATATTTGCACTTGCTCTTAGACTTCATGAATTGTTTAATTTCAGTTATTAGGTATTGTTAAGGACGCGATAATTACGTAATGTTATTATTGTGATTTGTTCTTTAAATTCATTTTTAAACAACGTCTAGTCTCTAGAATTTTACGCATGAAGGGCTCTTGTGAACTAAGCGCACGTGACTAACGCATGTATTTCTTTTGATGCGGTCTAGAACTGAATGAACATACGGTTACAGTAAGACGTTAGAGCGTCAAATTCGTTAGTACGCTTGCGCATACGCATTTACTATACTATCTGTTGGGAATTGTAAATTCCCCTGGTATTTCCTATGATCGAACAAGTTTTGCGTTGTCTGTATAAGGACATCTGAATATCCTATATTCATACCGATGTCGTGGGGTGTCCACGGCCATATTTGTTAATTATTTCATGGTCGTGTGTACCGATGTTATGTACATTAAAAAATAGGGGGGAAGTTGTTTGCATAAGCATAACATTTCAATTAAAGCGAAATGAAACGGAGCAAACACGTACATAGAATACAGATTGAATTAAAACCAGATTAGCGTTTGCATATTTTTCTGCGTGTGCCATTTGCGTATAGAGGAAGAATCGCCAGTACCTAACTCAACTTGGTTTCTGTATAATTATGCTGGTTGATAAATTAAATCGCACGAGAACAATTATACATCAGGAGAGTTTGTATCTAGCAAAAACGTGTTACAAAATATGTATACAATTATTCCACCAGCACGATTTCATTTCAAAATCCCTTTCAAAACACGTATTTTTGGTCGTTCATCGCTCGTTTTTTGCACGACTGGTTTTTATGATCGGTTATAATGAACTGTCAGGACAATAGTAGCATTAGTTATAAACCAGCTTAAGGCCACCTTACAGTTATACGAAATAAAACGAACGGATGTTGATAAATTGAGCTTACAAAAATTACATTTTAATTTAAACTAGTACTCACCATAACTCAACTATAGATGCTTAAAAAGTTAAAATTATGCTAGTACAAAAGGATTTGAGGTCGTTATGACCGAGCTCTACGGTATTGTAAAACACTAAAAATGCCATTGCTTCAGTACACAAATATCTTAAACCTCTTGCAGTCCCTTACTGTGACAACACCACCGAATAAAACCAAAATACCTAGCGAAAAGGAAATCTTGTGATGTTTAAATGACATGAAAAATGTCGTAATTTTGCCGTAGGGTTATGAGGAAATAAAAAATGACGCGGATCACAGTAACACAAAAGAAAGCGCCACAGCTTATAAATTTTTTGTTTTTGTATACTCTTAATGACCGCCAATTTAGGGTATAGCCTCGTAATGTAATAATAGTTGTGTGATAGATAATTCTGATGAAACTTACAATACATGTATACACAGACATGCAAATTCTCAAGCACTGATTTACATACATAAGATTCCTGGGAAAATAAATATAAATAAAATATATATACACAAATAATCTAGCTCTGGGTACCCACACACAAAGCTAACGTTTTGATGTCGTATTCGGCAGGCAAATGACTAGTTTTATTAGTTCTGGAGTAGTTTTTATAATTTGTGATATGCATTTTTTAACCATATGTGCAGAAACGCAGTCATTGCATTAAGTTTCATCGTTTTTAATTTATTTTAAAGTTAGCTCCATCCAACCGATGCACCCACGAATGACTATAAAACTGTAGACTAACATTAAATTAAATAAATGATTAGGTTTTGTCTAGAAATGCATCTCAAAAATTAGAGGAATCGGCTATACAAAACAAAATTAGTTTTTCACTCACTCGGTATAAAACTTCTTGAATTCAAATTGATTTTTAGATTTGTTGGGGTACATTTATTTGTATTAACATTACATATATACATTGAAACAATTTGCACCAATCTTTGGTTATACAGTGTGTTTCTAAAAGCGAAACAAATCCGATTTAGCCCAATTCCTCCACCTTGTATATACTATATTTCAACCTATTTTTAAAATGTAGCCATATTTCGGTCTCCTACAACTTCTTATAGTTCTTTTGTATTATCGATAATAACGGAAGTGTTGACTCACCCTATACAGGGTGTCCCATTTCTCCTGGGCAGGTAGTAACTTTGTCTTTCTAAATGGCAACCTATATTTTTTATAATTTTTTCGAAATCTACACGGAAAATAGGGTCCTGTATTTATAATACTCAAATGAAACGATTGATAGTTTTCGAAACTCATTCATCAGTAAAAATATTTTTATGGGCTGATTGTTGGCTCTTTGAAATAATACATCAGAAATTGATCTGTTATATGCAGGATGCGAATAATATCAAGCCAAACATAATTAAAGGACATTTGATATATCTCCGTAAGTTTAAATGGAACGCCCTGTATTTTATTCAACCGTAAGATGTCCCATTGAATGCTTTACCTTTACAACTTTGCTGTACCTCTCCCTATACCGTCGATTTAATAAATGAACGCATCTTTAAGTAGGTAAATTGGGTTAAACCGACTTTACTTCGTTTCCCGAATCTGTATAGTAGGAAGCAATTGTTATTACTATGTATTAATACAAAAAAAAATTTTTAGCCGGTACAAATAATTATCCTACTGCACTCGTTTGAAACTTATGAGGCGAATTTTTCGAAAAATAATAAACACTTTAAAATGAAAACTGGTACAGTCTAACGAAAGCTTCCCTGGTATATTTTAAAATAGAGGCAGAGAGAACTTCAGGAGTTACATATGAACACATTTTCGAAAAATACACATCAGAAATTTTAAACGGCACGCAGGATAATTACATTAGGACCAATATTTTATCAAAATATTCATTAATCTAGTAGAGTTTTAAAACTGTTACATGGCACCAGAATCATAAAATTAAGGAGGAAAATATCAAATGTTTGATTGGTATAAACAATAGTTATATAAGTATACATATTATAACTTAATTTTTAATTATAATCCCGGCGCCGGATAAAATTTATATTTATTTCAGTCCTCTCCGGAAATGGCTGGGAGCAGAATCAATTCTGCCGAAGATAAAATAAAATGAAAAAAAATAATTTTGCTGCTCAGATGTGGTGGAATCGGGATATTTCCTTGGTAATAGGGTCAGTAGAAGTCAATTCGCCCTGCCGAATCCGGATGTTTCATTAAAAAGGATACTGCAGAAAAGCTAAAGGTTTTTCTACTTTAAATGAACGTAAGAGCTTCCTTTTTCACGCGATGTGCGTCTTATTCTGCATGGGAGAGTTTACATTTGCAACACCAATAACATACAGCTTCTACTGCCCTACGTTTTCTTTCATTTCCTTCCCCCAAAATTCTTTTACACATTTTACACTTCAGTCACTTACACACCTATCCCTATATTTTCTTTTTTTTTATGATCTTGCGCTTTTTGAGAGTTTCATCGACAACATTCCTCACACCCATATTTATTTTGTGGTTCCATTGTGACATATAGAATAGAATTATTTGCAAATAAGAATACCAAATTTTTTTTTACCTGCAAGTATGCAACCCTTGTTCTTTTTTATAAAATTTTCATGGAAATTATAGCCAAATATATTGCTGAAAATTAGATAGGTAACAATTTTTATGACGCCACTGTTAAAAAGTGTACTACATATAATTATTTGCAGTATTTCACGTTATTCTTTGCCCTGAATCTATACCGTGTCAAGGTAATATGTACATTGTACACACACATATATGCATGATTTTTGTACGATGGATAAATGCCAGTTTATCAGTCAGAAATTGCTTGAAAATAAATGCACTCACACACGAGCTTTTACCCCAATAAAATTAGGAGCAAAGGCTGTTTTCGTAAATTGCACATGAGTGTTGCGTTATTGGGTTACTTCTGTTGCCAGGGGCTGTCTGTCCCACTCCAATAAGAAGCACAAAGGAAATATAAATATGTATTCGCGTAATTTACCTGTTTTGCCAAAAAATTTGTATCCAGCTTCTTTTGAAACGGTTAAAATGAATTATAAATATTATTTACTCAATTATACGGGCTAAGTATGAGTGTGGAGGTCGAAGTTCGGAATATAATAGGCGTGTTAGTATAGCATACCGAGGAATTACGTCACTGGATATAAAACGGAAACGTCCCTGGGGCTAGAGCCCTTATAAAAATTCAGATGAGGCTTTCGTTATTTACAAGACTAGTGAGAAATTGGAAGAAGGATATGAGAGCGCCGCGCCGAGTATATTGGCCACCATCAGGCACTTGATTTATATATATGCAATTTAAACTAAAGGCGGATAAGAATGATTCCGTAAAAATATTCATATGGTAGGTATATAGGTCCATATCAGAAAAATAAACGGAGTTTTAGCTACGATAGGAAAGCACCAACAGGTATAAATATAAAACGAGTTTTAACTGACGCTAAAATATATATTTATAGTGCTGGGACGCATTCACACCATAACCACATATTTTATTTGCTAATTTTGAAAGAAAATCGTTGGTAAACGCGGCGCCTTCGCCATAATATGTTATGTCTACGCTTTCCTTTAAGTCGCACGTACGCTAGACGGAAAAAGTATATATATCCAGGTTGATTTTTTTTTTAAATTTTGCTCAAATGATTATTTGGTCGACTATTAGCAACTTTTTTCAAAAATTTTTCGAAAATATTTTTTTGTAATTTTTTTTGTGCCCTTGGCAATTTGAAAAATACATACCTATTTCGATTTTTTTGTTAAATTTTGCTCACTATTCCAACTACAAATTTAAAAAAAAATTATGTTTCATATCTTGAGATGGTGTGGCCCTAAAAAATTTGGCACCATCTAATAGCAATAAATTTTAACTTTTGATAACAAAAATCGAGGCACTCATCGCATCCTGTGCCGACCAAATAGTTCAACAAACAGTCGGCCTTTCGGGACGAATAGAATGGCTGCATTAGAGATTCCTAAGTCATAGTTTGTGAAGTGCTAGTCTACCTCAACCAATCATAAACACGATACCGCTGGGAATTAAAAAACCTAAGCACGTAATTTGGACATTATTCTTCGAACAAAGTTTACAGCGATTTAGATAGAAATCGTCTAAAAATATTTTATTTACCATTTATCCAAGCTAAAACACACGCGTATTTTGATGAGCAATATTTTATCTGGAAAGTTTATGGTAAACGAAATTTTATCAGTAGGTACTCTATGTATAAGTTTCATCTGACGAAACTAATTATTTTGTGAGACGAGGGTAGCGAATGACTTATGTGTGTCAAGGTTTATTAGCAATTTTAGTAAGTGGTTCGGTTAATTAAATATGCATAAACAGGACATTTTCTATTAATTAGCAGCCCTGGGCTGTATTTACTATTTTCGAGTTAATATTTAACGTGCTGGTGAGAAGTAGTAAGTACCTATAAATACTTTGCTGTTGAAGTAATTTTTACGATTCCTGGTGCGATAAAGGCATTACGTCAGATCAGTAGTATTTTGATAAAACTTGGTCTCTTGTTGATGAAACAAAATTCAGAAATAAAATGAACTTCGAGTTGTGAAGTGAAGAAATGAATCTTAAAGGTATGAAATGTGTGGGTTATGTAAAATATATACCTCTCCTTCAGCTCTTTTCTTTTCGAGTTCCTTCTGTTTGGCATGTTCCTCTGCAATTCTAGCCTCGATGGCCGCAAGTGACTCGCGTGTGAATGGACGGAATAAGCTGCGCTCCTCCTCAGAGAATGAGTCAGAGGCGACGGACATGTCTCCTCACGCCTAGGCCCCCACGATACCCTGAAAACATATTTTGATAAAATTAACAAAGTAACAAGCAAATATAACTTGTGAATAGGTACGTAAAAGAATGCACAATTATATATTGGAAATTCCTATATAGTCCTTAATGGCTCGATTCCGCTACTGCTGCGCCATATTGCCATAAAGTAAACAACATTTTAATCGTTAACTACATAAATAGAGCCTATTTATATGGTTTTAGAAAAATTGATATACCTATATACTTAATTATATCGATTTTTTTACGAATATCTAGGGACGGAAATTATTTTGCCATTTATATTTCCGTTAGAATTCCACTGTCAGTACTTTTAAGGACCAATTTTCCTTTATTATGTAACTAAAAGTAAAATGCCAAATAATGATCGTGGTTGAAGGTTTGTGCTTCAGCAGTTCCATTGTATTTTTAACAAGGATAGAAAGTAACACGATACAAATATAATTTCGCTATTCCTGAATAAAATAAAGGCTGAAATAAGGATCTACAACAGAAAGGAAAATACTGAAATGCGATTTTTTACTTATAGATTTGGATCTCAAGGATATATTTAGATTTTCACGCTGGCATAAATAATCGTAGCTAGAGACATTCGAATATTCGAATCTCCTATTTTCAATACAATCGAACGTTTTGTAACGCATACGACAACAAAAGGAAATCACTCGTAAGTACAGAAATAACATTTGCCATGTTTACGTTATTAGGATCTCTCCGACAAAATTAAATACAAGGCCTTGCAAATAAGGAAATATATTCTAATATTATTTATTATTTTCGTCAACCTACGTTTACAGCAATTTTTTTAGTAGCTATCGATGTATTCATGTATAAGTTCCATCTTTATTGCAGCTGACCGATTCATTTTCTTGGTGCAGTTTCTGACGTCCGAGTTTAAAAGAATCTGTCAGAGGTATTTGATATACCGAAATGCCCCGCAGAAACTATAAATCTTTTACAACATGATTTAGGTTACAGGAAGATTACAACTAAAAGGTCTGCCAAACTCTTAACTCGCTACAAAATAAAGAGCGTGACAATTTGCGGGCAGCCTTTAGTTCTTGCTTGTAGTACCTACCTCTTAAGCTGATAAAATCTTGTATGTTCTGGCTTTTCAGCAGATTGTAGAAAGTAGGGGAACTAGTAATCTAATTTCATTAAATTTTATTTAATTATTGTTTAATTGAGAAAGCGCCAGTTGTATTGGTTCGAGTTCAGGAACATCCCACCCAGTTGTGCTTGCTGATGCCAAGAATGTTTGTTCAATGCTTTGACTTTCAGTTATAGATATAGTAACGAATCAAATAACTGAAATAATTTTTGTTGGTTTAATGCAATGCAACTTCGCGTGAATACATTAAATATTAACGCTGTTTGCTGTAGATATATCGGTATTAATTAATGAACCATTAATAGGATCATGAATTTCAATTAAGCATCTCATATTGGGTACACGTTAACTTCGGTGATTTGTGGGTAAGAGCCGTATCAAATGTATTGATGATACGTTTACGCACGATTTCTTACGCTCAGTCGTTCTGCGTATGTATTTTGCAGATGTTTCGAAATTAGGTCGTGAATAAGTAAATTTGCCGTACCTGGCGATTTTTAATCGTTCAGGCTAACGGTCGGCCCCATAAGAAATGCATTAAGACTTTTAAGACTCAAGATTAGTGGTAGCAGACGGAACGGATTCTACCTCGGTTGTAAATAAGGTACAGCTATAAATAATATTCATTATCTCAAGTGCAAATATATGTGTGTGGCCAAAATTCTACTCCACTTCGGGAGAGAATTAAAGTGTAGAAAAAAAAAAATTTTACGAAAAATGAAAGATGTGCGGGAATATTTAACATTCCGCAACGAAACTAGATATCGAACTGCGGTTTGAGCCATTCGATTCGTAATGTTTTTCTCTATCTCCTTAAATTTTTTGAAAATTATGAAAGACAGTTCTTTCTCATTGCGAATTTTTATCTGCGACGTTGCACCGGAATTTAAAACCGGTAAGTTTCCCGTCGAATATTTCTGATACCGCACTGGTTCGTATTATAAATATAAGGCACGTCTTTTAATATCATAGACAAACATTTATTGTAGAAAACCATAATTAATTACTGAAGCAAATACAGAACTATACGTCATAAATCAAGTAAGGAAGAGCAAGAAATTACTGTTACTAATTTTTAGTCCTTGCAGGATAAATGCAATTTGTTATTTGCATTTATATTTCTATAGAATATTTCACTATTATAGCCACGTAAGTCTTAATACAGATAAGCTTGTTTAGCTAGGTTCTTAAATTCGCTCCGAGATGAGAGCAGAGCGAGAGCAGATTTTGGGTCACGTGGTACTCGAGTTCGGAATTAGCGGATTAAATAAAAGAACGGGAATGATGACTACTGACTAGACTAGATGCTAGATGACAGATGACTTGTTTGGGAATATGAGAATTTGAATTTGAACTTAACCTAATTTTGTATATTTGTTGCACCTTGCACCTTCCACCTTATCAAAACAATGAGGTTTTACACATAAAAATGTTACAATTCTTTTATTTACCTTTTTGAGCCCTATTTAACTCATAACTTGTTAAAATGACTCTAAATTCTACACCACTTGGATGGGTCACTAATTGTATTTCCAATCGATCCATCATTTAAGATTTAAGTAGGAAAGTTGAAAATTCTAAATACAGCAATAGTGATGTTAGACAATCAGCAACCACAGACCTAAATAGTAAATAAGTTCTGTGAGAGCAACCCACGTTACCCACGGAGTATTTTATCCTTGTCTTGTAGCCAATGAGATTATCCTCCTTAAGATGAACTCTCCGAGCTCGGCATTGTTGCTCGGAGCAAAAAGATTTAGCTCGAAAGCATCGCCGAGATTAAAAGAGAACATGGACAGACAGATTTACTCTTTCTGCTCTCTAAGTAATAAAAGAACAGCAAAGGATTTAAAAGAGCCAATCGAGTGAATTTAAGAACGTAGCTATACACGGTATTTCCATTATTTGATAAATAAAATACGGTATTTCCATTTTCAGATAATGGAAGTTGAATTTAAATTATCACATAATTTCGATTCAATTTCCATTATCTGATAATGTTAAATACCGAATTTCCATTATCAGATAATGACAATTGCATTTAAATTATCAGATAGTTTAAATTCAACTGTCATTATCTAATAATGGACATACACGGTATTTCCATTATTTGATAATGGAAATACGGTATTTCCATTTTCAGATAATGGAAATTGAATTTAAATTATCAGATAATTTCAATTCAATTTCCATTATCTGATAATGCTAAATACCGAATTTCCATTATCAGATAATGACAATTGCATTTAAATTATCAGATAATTTAAATTCAACTGTCATTATCTAATAGCTAGGTTCTTATAAATTCGCTGCGAGATGAGAGCAGAGCGAGAGCAGATTTTGGGTCACGTGGTACTCGAGTCACAGAATTGTTATTTATTCTGTGCTCGAGTTCCGAATCGGCGGATTAAATAAAAAAACTGGGAACGATGACTAGACTAGATGCTAGATGACTTGTTTGGGAATATGAGAATTTGAATTTGAACTTAACCTAACAACTATGTATATTTGTTGCACCTTGCACCTTATCAAAACAATGAGGTTTTACACATAAACATGTTACAATTCTTTTATTTACCTTTTTGAGCCCTATTTAACTCATAACTTGTTAAAATGACTCTAAATTCTACACCACCTGGATGGGTCATGGTCAAGAAATTGTATTTCCAATCTATCCATCATTTATTTAAGTAAGTAGGAAAGTTGAAAATTCTAAATACAGCAAAAGTGAGGTTAATCAGAGCAACCACAGACCTAAATAGTAAATAAATTTCTGTGAGAGCAACCCACGGAGTATTTTATCCTTGTCTTGTAGCCAATGAGAGTATCCTCCTTAAGATGAACTCTCCAAGATCGGCATTGTTGCTCGGAGCAAAAAGATTTAGCTCGAAAGCATCTCCGAGATTAAAAGAGAACACGAACAGATTTACTCTTTCTGCTCTATATGTAATAAAAGAACGACAAAGGATTTAAAAGAGCCAATCGAGCGAATTTAAGAACGTAGCTTTTGTAAGAAAAAAATTATTTGGCTGTAATGTAATGTTACTTGTGGAAGCCAGTAAGTATACTTGGTTATCGATCTACTGCGGAACGCCTCTGCATATTTCAAGTTGATGTATGTACAGTGGCCAACTACACGTGAAATTACAAGCAAAATAGCGTACTAATGACTTAAAACCGTTACTAAACTTTGACTTTTAAATATAGACATTTGGGTATTTTATACGAAAGAAGTAAATGTAAATTTTATTGGTAAGAGATCAGTGATCGGTCGGGCATGGCGATGTCCATCGCTAATGAATTAAATAGCCTTAGGAAGAGTCAGAGGCAGTGTGGCATTATTCTATTGATATCCGATACGTCAAATTGTACAAAAATTAGTATTTATGAGTTCTTGCTATTAGCATATTATGTATACATATAATTTTGGCAGAACTTATTTTGCATATTATACATTGCTGTTTAATTAACTAATCCCTTTATTTAGCGTTCCCGTTATTGCGTAGGTAGGCCGATCATAATAATTATGCTGTGGTTAAGCTCTCGTGTGGAATTTCAGGAATTTATATGATGGAAATAATTGTCATCTACATTTGCCTTTGAGCGTTTTGATCTTCTACATATATATATATATATATATATATATATATATATATATATATATATATATATATATATATATATATATATATATATATATATATATATATATATATATATATATACATAGCCTACGGATGATACGAAGCCCGGTAAATATCACAGGCAAGTCGAAGCCCGGGTTGAGAGGTAGGGGATTGCAGTGAATATTGTACATTATTTTAAAATTTGTCAGTTAGTGTTTCAACAAAATAAAGCCTGCGGATGTTAAGAAGCCCGGCGGTGTTGCCGTTAGAAATAGATATCTTGGGAGGTATGATAATAATACTTTATTAACATATCTAAAGCTCTACAACAATAATAATAAATAATTTTTCACAGTCTATTTTTTTCATTCAAGAGTCCCACATTTTTTTCCTGCATTCTATATTTGTAAAGTGTGGAATGTTTTTATAGTCCCTTTTTAATACGTGAAATATATATTTCTTAGTGCATTTGAAATATTATAATTTGCTTCCTAGTTTTTCCTTAACGAAAAATAGAATACCTCTGCTTTCTTTGTTGAATAATCTATTGCATACCAGAAAAAATATTATTGTGAAAAATTCACACCTCGATAATTATGCATTTTTTACGCTCTACACAACTGCCTTCTCTTAGTTAATGAATATTTTTTCAGGAACAGGTTAGATTTGTATAAATTTTTTTTAAAACTTTTTCTTATATTATGGGCTGTGGCCTGTAGTACATTTTTTCATACAACGTACAGGACTGCAACGTAAAACCCTAGATTTTCGTGTATTTTTGCTGGCGCCCCTGTTTAGTTAAGTGATTATTCGGGTTATTTAGTAGGATCCAGTTTAAATTTCTCGGGACACATGTAGAGTCAGTCAGGAATTGTCACTTTAAAGGAAAAAGGGATGAAGAGTTTCGTGTATTTTCGCTTGCGTCCCTGTTTAGTTAATGATTCGATTTAGTCGGATCCGGTTTAAAAACCTCGGGAACATATAGACTATAGAGTCTGACAGGAATGACAGATGAAAGGAAAGAAGGTTCAGGGATGAAGGGTTTCGTGTATTTTCACTGTCTGGCGTCTCTGTTAAGTTAAGTGATGATTCGGGTTATTTAGTTGGATCCGGTTTAAATATCTCGGGAATCATGAATTGTCCCTTGGAAGGAGAGAAGGTTCAAGGATGAAGGGTGTCGCGCATTTTCGCTGGGGTTCCTGTTTAGTTAAGTGATGATTCGGGTTATTTAGTTGGTTCCGGTTTGAAGATCTCAAGAAACATGTGGAATGCGACAGGAATGTCCCCTGAAAGGAGAGAAGGGTTTAGGATGAAGAGCTTTGTGTATTTTCACTGGCGTCCCTGTTTAGCTAATTGATGATTCGGGTTATTTAGTTGGATCCAATTTAAAGATCTCGGTAAACATGTAGAGTCCGACAAAAATGTTACTTGAGAGTCAAGAAGTTCAGGGATAAGGGTTTTGTTTATTTTCGCTGGCGTCCATGTTTAGTTAAGTGATAATTTGGGTTATTTAGTTAGATCCGATTAAAGATCTCGGGAACATGTAGAGTCCGACACAGCTGTTGGATGAAAGGAAAGTAGGTGTAGGGATGAAGGGTTTCGTGTGTTTTCTTTAGTGCCCATGTTTAGTTAAGTGATGTTTCAGGTTATTTAGTTAGATCCGGTTTAAATATCACGGGGAACATATGGAGTCTGGCAGGAATGTCACTTGAATGGAGAGAAGGTTCAAGGATGAAGGGTTATGTGTATTGTCGCTGGCGTCTATGTTTAGTTGAGTGTTAAATCGGGTTATTTAGTTCGTTCCGATTTGAAGATCCCGAGAAACATGTAAAGTACGACAGAAATGTCCCCCGAAAGGAGAGACGGTTCAAGGATGAAGGGTTTTGTTAATTTTCACTGGCATCCTGGTTTAGTTAAGCGATGATTCGGGTTATTTAGTTGGATACGGTTAAAGAGCTCAGGAAACATGTAGAGTCCGACAGAATTGTTGCATGAAAAGGGAGAAGGTTTAGGGATGAAGGGTTTTGCGTAATTTTGTCGGCGCCCCTGTTTAATTAAGTGATAATTCAATTTATTTAGTTGGATACATGTAGAGATGTAGAGTCCGACAGAATTGTTGCACAAAAGGAAAGAGGATTTAGAAAAGTGTTTCGTGTACTTTCACTGGCGTCCCTGTTTATTTAAGTGATGATTCGGATGATTTTGTTGGATCAGGATTAAAGGTCTCTGGTAACATGTAGTGTCTGACAGGAATGTCTCTTGATAGGAGAGTGGATTCAAGGATAACGGGTTGATTTCGCTGGCGTCCGTGTTTAGTTAAGTGATATTTCGGGTTATTTAGTTAGATCGAGTTTAAAGATCTCGGGAAACATGTAGAGTCCGACAGGAATGTCACTTGAAAGGAAAGGAGGTTCAATGATGGAAGGTTTCGTGTATTTTCACTGGCGTCACTGTTTGGTTAAATAATGAATCGGGATATTTAGTTGGATCCAGTTTGAAGATCTCGGGAAACATGTAGAGTCCGACAGGAATGTCACATGAAGAGAAAGGAGAATCAAGAATGAAGGGTTTCGTGTATTTCAGCTAGCGTCCGACAGGAATGTCATTTGAAAGCAGATAAGTTTCAAGGAGGAAGGGTTCCGTGTATTTTCGCTGTCGTCCCTGTTTAGTTGGAGTGATGTTTCGGGTTATTTAGTTGGATCAAGTTTAAAGATCTCGGGAAACATTTAGACTCCGACAGGAATGTCCCTTGAAAGGAAAGACGATTCAAGGATGAAGGGTTCCGTGTATTTTCACTGGCGTCTCTGTTTGGTTAAGTGATAATTTTGGTTATTTAGGAGGATCCGGTTAAAGATGTAGAGATGTAGAATACGACAGAATTGTTGCATAAAAGGAAAGAAGGTTTAGGGATGAAGTGTTTCGCGTACTTTTACTTGAGTCCCTGTTTAGTTGTCATCATTCGGGTTATTTTGTTGGATCCACTTGAAAGATCTCGGGAAGCATGTAGAATCCGACAGTAATATCAGATGAAAGTGGATAAGGTTCTGAGATGAAAGGAATCGTGTATTTTCGTTGGCGTCTCTGTTTAGTTAAATGATGATCCGTGTTATTTAGTTGGATCCAGTTCAAGGATCTCGGGAAACATGTAGAGTCAGACAGGAATTGTCACTTTAAAGGAAACAAATATCAGGGATGAAGAGTTTCGTGTATTTGCGCTAGCGTCCCTGTTTAGTTAAGTGATGATTCGATTTAGTTGGATCCGGTTTAAAGACCTCGGGAACATATAGAGTCCGACAGGAATGCCGCTTGAAAGGAAAGAAGGTTCAGGGATGAATGGTTTCGTGTATTTTCTCTGTCCGGCGTCTCTGTTAAGTTAATCATGTAGAGTTCGACAGAATTGTCCATTCAAAGGAGAGAAGGTTCAAGTATGAAGGGTTTTGTGTATTTTCTCTGGCGTCCCTGTTTAGTTAAGTGTTGTTTCGAATTATTTTGTTGGGTCCAAATTAAAGATCTCAGAAAACATGTAGAGGGATTATCACTTGAAAGGAGATGAATTTCAGGGATGGAGAGTGTCCTGTATTCGCTGGTCCCCGTTTAGTTAAGTGATGTTTCGAGTTATTTAGTTGGATCCGGTTTAAAGATCTCGGAAACATATAGAATCCGACAGGAATGCCACTTGAAAGGATAGAAGGTTCAGGGATGAAAAGTTTCGTATATTTTCGCTTTCTGGCGTCTCTGTTAAGCTAAGTGATGATTCGGGTTATTTAGTTGGATACAGTTTAAATATCTCGGGAATCATGTAGAGTCCGACTGGAATGCCACTTGAAAGGAAATAAATTTCAGGGATGAAGAATTTCGTGTATTTTCGCGGGCGTCCCTGTTTAGTTAAGCGATGATTCGGGTTACTTAGTTGGATCCGGTTTAAAGATCTCTGGAACATATAGAGTCCGACAGGGATATCACTTGAAAAGAAAGAAAGTTCAGGGATAAAGGGTTTCGTGTATTCTCGCTGGCGTGTCTGTTAAGTTAAGCGATGATTCGGGTTATTTAGTTGGATCCAGTTTAAATATCTCGGAAAGCATGCGTAGAGTCCGACGGAATTGTTACATGAGAGGAAATAAGGTTCAGGGATGAGAGGTGTCTCGTATTTTTATTGGCTTTGCCGTTTCGTTAAACGATTCATGTTATTTAGTTGTATCTGGTTTAAAGTTTTAAAATTTTTTTTGACATTTAAAACTGTCAAAGTGACGTTTAAATGTCAAAGGGAGAGAGGGGCGCCATCTACGAACCGAGAACGGTTTCGGGGCGCCGAGGACGTCCGGATCCCGAAACTGCGATCGGTTCCGTCCTGGGGCTGATAATAAGGAAACGTCAATTTCGGACCATAACCTAAAAGTTTTATCGCAACGCACTGTAGATTTCGAGATAACCTAAAAGCGGCGCTTTGACATTGACGTTGTAATTTTTAAGTATTGTCAAGACCTGCGCGCGCATCCCGCGGCCATTGGTCTCGTATCTCTTTTTAATTTCTCAAATTTTACAAACCTCTCCGACACGGTGCTACCAAACGGCTAATAACTTTTCTTAATACTCAAAGGATCGCAACGAAACATCGACGTTGGGATTTTCCCGATATGATTCCGCCTACGAAAAACCGCTCCCGAATTAGACGGACATAGCCTTATCACATTTTAATATTTATAGATATAAAAGATAGATAAAAAGAATAGAATATAGAATAGAATAGATAGAATAGATAATAATAATAATAATAATTGTAACTAGTCAATAATCACATAATCAAAAATTAAGAACTGAATATAAGTCTAGGTACTAACAGAATAAAATTACCAGATCTGCTAAAAGCTGAATCAGATTCATGATCAGTTAATAATGGTAGTTAATGCATCCGGAATTATTTTCTTTTTTATTTTCCGTTTACCTTGCCTGTCTCCTCTTCAGTAGTATATAAAGAATACTTAATATTTTTATATCATTTTAATTCCATTATCAATTTCTTTGTGCAATTTATTTATATTGAATCTGTTATTGACGATATATATTTTAATAATTTAATTGAGAATTAATGTATCTTGTTAATTTTTTTTTTAATAGCAACTACATAACAAATGTAAATTATTGTTAATTAGAGTTTTATTCAATAAATATTTATTTTAGTTATTTGATTATATTATGGTCACCAATTAAAAAACGAAGTCCACAAGAAGATGTACATATTCTTTCGCTATTTGTAGCTCATCAGGTAGACGATTAATCTCGAAAAACAAAATGATTTACTTGAACTTACATTTTACAATTAATAAACTGTCATGTAACCATAAAAAACAAATTTCTATAATTAATGCCGCCTACATTTTCATGCTTTCTTATAAAATACTCTTCCTCTCTTTATTCGAGACTTGTTGTATAAACAACCTTATTCAAGCCTTATATTGGCCCAATAATAACAAAATTATCTAATACATTTATTGATGTTCCATTTCTGAACATGCAAATATAAATTATGTTGAATTCAAAAAAAATCGTTGAAAACAATTTAGAACGTTATTATTGTCGAACAATGCAAAAACAAAATACTCTGCAGGACTATATGTCACATACAGCATTGCAATATATTGCAGAATCCATTTAAATGTTTTACGTTTTGCTTTAAATGTAATGGATTCTGCAATAAAAGTCAGTTACCCCCCTACTTTTGACTGGTTTCAAATATTTTTTGGAGTTTTGGGGTTATACTCCAAGATAGATTTGCGAGTGTTTGACTCTAAATAAAAAAACCGATATTCCAAAATGGCGTCTGGTCGCCATATTGGATATTTCTCTAATGTCGGATCGAGGTGTGTGACACCTTAAATTAAAGATCTAATCTTAACTTGCCCAAATTTCGAGTTAATGCGATGACAATAAAATGCTCGATTATTAATCCCAGTAAGCATTTGAATTGAATATAATGTAAAATGATGTTTGAAATGCAATTTTTTACTATTTATTAGGAATTTTTATATTTAAACAAATATTATTATCTTATTAATTAGATATAATAAATAGTACGTTTATTTACTTTAGCAAAAATACTCGAAGTGAGTTCCATTTTGTTCACAACAGCAAACCCGTTTTATAAATTTTTCGCGAACACTTCTGAGCCTTATGCTACTTCTAGATGTGTTAAAGACAGCTCTATGGTAATTTCTTTTCTTCAATTATTCGTCAAATATCAAAGCGGCTTCGATTTATCATTTAAAATTCGCGGCATGATTATTATAAGTCACTTTATGTAGGTAGAGAAAGTATGTAATAATGGGTAAATAATAACTGTCAAATTTATTTCCACATTTTCAAGGCACATCATTATTATTTTCCTTTTACAGGATGAGCTTTAGTGATATAGATTGTCCTGTAAATTAATGTATTTATTCATTTGACTAGGTACTTAGTCACTAAAATTTGCAAAAGTCTTAACTATATAATGAAAAAATGTATTTCAAACATTATTTTACTTGCCTTATTGACAAACTTTCATTATGTTCAATTCAAATGCTTACTGGGATTAACAATCGGGTATTATTGAGTCAAAAAACCAGGTAAAGAAACTAGTGCCCTGTGTAAACATTCAATTTGTTGTAATGCTGCCATTTTGTTATACATCATCGGATTACCTAAGGCAAGTTACTATGGACGAATATACCTTTAATTTAAGGTATCACACACCTCGGCTCGACAGTAGAGAAATATTCAATATGGAGACCAGACGCCATTTTGGAATATCAATTTTTTTATTTAGAGTCAAACAGTCGCAAATTTATCTTATCTCCAAAAAATATTTGAAATCATTCAAAAGTTAGTAGAGGGGTAACTGACATTTGTGCCTTACTATACATTAGTCATCTAGGTCCACATAAACAAATTAATAACTTACAATATTACTCTGTAAAACGCATAAGATGTATAATTCTAAAAGAGTTTATAATAAAGGTAACTGTTAATTTAAATAATTATATATTATCAGCTACCTATTTCTAAATTTAGTCAATATCTTACTGAAATATGTAATTAAAAACTATTGAATCTCATAAAAATCAATAAATTAGGTATTGTACCATTTACATTAATTACAACAGAATTAGATAAACAAATTTATAGTACCTAACACATTTTTTTCAAATTAATAATAATTCACTTATTTATGTAACTGCAATTAAATTAAAATTAAGGCAAGAAATATTAAATTCCATTTAAATTAACATACCCTTTGTCAATAGCAGATTTGATTGAAACAAATTCTATAAAGGAATTAATAAATAATATTCATGTGTATTAAAATCGAAATACAGATTAAATCAAGTACCTACTTGATTTAATCTTAGGTACCTACCTACCTAAGCCAAGTAAAAATCGAACCTATCTTTTTAATTTTCTATGGTATAAAAGTGTTCAATTAGTGATTAGGGAAGCTAAACTGCGTAGTTGCCAAAATTAAGGGCTTCCTATGCACGGCGAAACATAGCGGGCTTCCTATCATCCGTGAAACTCAGACAGTGTATATACAGAGAGCGTGGCGGCCCTCTGGTGGCAATCACACTGAACTAAAGGTGTATATATTTAGATATAATACCGACTTAGGAAGCCCGGCTGATTTTTTGAAACAACTACAGATGGAGTCACCTACCCCTGATAGACTTATATACGCAATAATTTTTAGGAAGCCCGATTCGGGCTTCGTAAATTTGCCGCGGGCTTCGTAACATCCGTGAAGTATAGCGTTTCGGGCTTGGTAATGCCGGATTACATGTGTATATATATATATATAATATATATATATATATAAGTAACACACAGCGGTCTACCTATTCGATTCGGTATCTCAATTAGTAACTAGTAGAAGGAATTACGTCATTTGGATCGATATTAAAATTGTTGTGTAAGCAAATTCTATTGCCAGGATTAAAGTTTTCGTCGAAGTAAAATTGCTAGTTTTTATTTAACCGAGCAATGTTTTGCATCGTTTTTTTTTGGATGAATAAATACGAAATCAAATTCGGCAATATGTGCTTTGTGAGCTATGCAAAATATGACTGTCACAATGCGCTATTTTATATTCTGTTGATTTTAACTCTCGTCGTGAAACTTCTAAATACCGCTTGATAATGAAATTTTTCATTGTCGGAAATACTGCAGTCTGTGTGTGGCAAATCGATATCAACAGTGGTGCTTTCAACTGTATGCGGCCTCCTTAGTGTAGGGTCAAATGAATTAGTTCAAATCGTAAGTTAAAATTGACGCAGAGAGACCGAAATTTTCTACACAAATACTATTTTAATATTGATAATATCAACACGTTTCTCGTTACATATTTTCATGTGCGGCGATGTGCCGGAAATAAAAACTCATGCACTTTGTTCACAACGAAGTATCGAACTGCAGTTTACGCCATTCGATTCGTCATGGGTTTTTCTATACTCGTGAATTTTTTGAAAATTTTGAATGACAGTTTTTTCTCGTTACGAATTTGTATGTGTGACGATGTACCGGAATTTAAAATCCGTTCACTTAGAAAGCTACGTCTCCGTAACGAAACGAGATATCGAACTACTTTTTTGATAATCTTGGTTGATAGTTTTTTCTCATTACGAATTTTTATGTGCGACGATGTACCGGATTTTAAAATCCATGCACTTAGAAGGCTGCATCTCCACAATTAAACGAGATATCGAACTACCGTTTGCGTCAATCGATTCGCCATGTATTTCTTTATCTTCATGAATTTTTTGAAAACTTTGGTTGACAGCTTTCTCTCGTTACGAATTTTTATGTGCGACGATGTACCAGATTTAAATAATGCGTTCACTTAGAAGGCTGTATCTCCACAATTAAACGAGATATCGAACTACCGTTTGCGTCAATCGATTCGTCATGTATTTTTTTATCTTCATGAATTTTTTGAAAATTTTGGAAGACAGTTTTTTCTCGTTACGAATTTTTATGTGCGACAATGTACCGGATGATTTTAAAATCCGTGCACTTAGAAGGTTGTAACTCAACAACTAAACGAGATATCGAACTACGGTTTGCGTCAGTCGATTCGTAACATATTTCTCTATCTTCATGAATTATTAGAAAATTTTGGATGACAGTTCTTTCTCGTTACGAATTTTGATGTGCCCCGATGTGCTGAATTTTAGAATCCGTGCACTTAGAAGGCTCCATCTCAATAACGGGATGAGAAAAATATTTTCCTAACCGCCTTCCCGAACCACTTCCTGAAAAATTTGCCATGAGTACCATGTCACAGGAGATATTCAGCACTTTATTTTCTGTAAATTGAATAGTTTTGAAATCGTCGTTGTGGGTTTAGCAAAAATCTTGCAAGCAGTTAGTTCCAGAGTTTTTATAAAACGCAAAATCCTCGACATATCAAATAAACACGAAGCCAAACATAATAAAATACATGAATAAATTTTATTCTGAAATATCTGGGAAATAAATATGAGGAAGTTTTGTGCAATATTGTGTTGAGATGTTTGTAAATACAGATAAAGCTTTCTTGATGAGTTGGTAGTAAGAGCACCTGATCTTCCACAAGGAATCAATGATCGTCATGGTTACCATTGATAAAATATCAGAGAAAGCAATTTGTGAGCTACATACAGCTGATTCACAAAGCAACGCGTATTACATAAGAGAGCAGTCGCGATTGGGAAAAAGCAATGGAAAATGATGCCGTCAATTTCCGTTTTGAAAAGATACTTGAAACCGTGTTGTTTTCAAATAAAAAGAATTGGAAATCAACCAACAGGAATCAAAAACGGTTAATAACAATTGGGAATAATGGTGGAGAAAGAAAAGAAAAATTTGAAATCGCAAGCACCCGTTTGAACGATGCTGATTTGAATAATTTAAACCGCCTATCCAATACCAGTCCATTAATATTAAATATTACGTTGATGTAAAAAATTCCAGAAATTCTTAATTTTAAATTCAATGCCAACTCTAATTCGTATTGATCTGGGTTTGGTATTTTATTTCGTAAAATGAAAACCGTTCCTGCAGCTATTATATCAAAAACATGAAACGCTGGTAATTCAATTATTATTGTTTATTTGTTAGCGACTGATTCGGGCAATATCAAGCTCGATATATCAAAGGACTAAAAATCCCTCATTCATAAAAAACTCTCAATGCAGACCATGCAGTCTTTCTGTACGTACCCATTCGTAGGCTTTGTTCAATTGGAAATCGATTTAGTTCGTATCAGTTTCAGACTAGATTAATTTATTTATAAATTGAAATATTAACATATCCCCTGTGCTATTGAAATTTATCGGATTTAAACCCATTTATAGAATATTAGACTAACGATTTCAGTAGAACGCTCTGGTGACCCATATTTATGCAATGTTGTGGAGAAAATAAGCAGAATTGGTACAAGCCTAGAAATAAAGAGCATTAAAATATATTGACATTTTTCACTAGTTATAAACCACCACGCTATAAAATATTCCCGATGATTCCCAATAAGAATGAAAAGTTTAGTAAATATTTTCAAATTTCAGCCTTTTTTTGAATTAAATGTTTTATAACATATAGTTATGAAAAGTAGTTGTTTTAACGGATTCGACAATAATTGCGTGCAGCAGATTTTATATTTGTATGTTCAGAATATAAATATATCAGATTGGATATTTTTGTTACTATTATGCTTTTTATATTTCGAAGTTGCAGAAACACTTTTTAAAAACAACTTTATTTTACACTGATGATTTATTACAGTTAGCAACTTATAATAATATTAATAATTAACAAATAATATGTCGGTAAGTATCGTCGACTATCTGCTTGACACGGAGAAGAGTAACTTGCTTGAAGCTTAATTAACGAATGTCTGTATAAGAATGATCTAATGATTGAATGATGCTTCTACAATATAATTTAGTCCTATATATAAGATTCTAATACAAAAGCCTATTCATGGTCGAGGTCTTCTTGTCATCGAAAAGTGGATAAGAAAGCCTGACGATGCATTGATTACATTCATAAACTTAAAACTAAGGGAAGATAAGAATTGCACAATATCCTGTTTAACTGCGCAATTAGTATCAAGGTTATAATTAACTATAATATGCAGGATTTGAGATATAACATGCTTGTATAAAACCTAAATAAAGTTGTGAACAAAAACAATGTTTATTAATCGTTAAAGATTCTTTAAAAAATGTCTGTTATTTATGCAAACTTTTTCACTTCGTTACGTATACAAAACACTAGTTGAAACCACAAAGACAATTTAGTTAGCTAGTTGTGAGGTTTTAATTAAGTTTATTCTTTGGATGAAGTGCATAAAGTGAAGTGAAACAGTTGAAGAACAAGACACAATATGTATGTATTCCTTTTAGTATTTCGCATTTTCATTAAACAAGTTTCCATTTATTTTTCTTTCAATCCACTTGCAAGTTATAAATTTTCTATTAATTGAGAAAACCCAGTTCATCAAGAAATTACTATTGAAAATTATTTAGCTTGGCTTCTGTTCAGCCTTGAAGAAATTATTGCTATTTTATGCTTTCCTTCGAAGAGTACCTAATGGACTTTCAGAGCAATGGCGTCCGATTATTCATCGTCTCAATGCAACTTTGTTTGTGTAGGCGTGAAAAATGTGACAATTGTTTGTCAAAGGTATTTTTAAGCTAATTTGACTTTACCAGCCCATAAACATTACAGGCCTGTCTCAGATCTACCCAAGTATTTATTTAAAATGCTTTAAAATATAAAGGGTTGGACGTGCCAGTTTTTATTTACTACGTTTCCAACATTTACGCCAACTCCGTTCGCTAATTGTTAATGAATATATGTACAGTCGGCGCCATCCAAATGTGAACGGCAAAATTGTATAGTGTAATTTACACTTTAAATCATAGTCGCCGTAAAATTTGAAAATAGTTGTCAAATATATTAGTCATAAATTGTCAAAAGTAAAAGTAAAGATAACTATGCCAAGACATTTAACTGAAGCGCAAAAAGCGAGGGCTATAGCTAAATTGGAAGAAAATAATTAAGTCTTTGAGTAAAGTGGCTGCTGATTTAAATTTTGGTAAAAGTTGTATACTTTATATAAAAAAAAGCGCTGGCAAGAAAAACAAAGACTGCAAAGACCTATAAAGCAAGGTATAGGGAAGGTCTCCAATGAGAATAAAGACAATGCTCTGGTCGAATTTATCCATCAGAATCCTTTCGAAACCGCTGTCAAAACTCAAGAAGAAACATTATTCCCAGGGTCTTTCAGAATAGCACAAAGGCGTCTTAAGCTATCTGGCCTGACGAATTGCTGATTTTTAAATATAGAGATTAGTTTCTACCATTTTTATTTTATTAATGTTTTTCTGAATTATAAATTATTAGGTATGTGTTGAAATATATTAATTATTGTTAATACGCTTAGTTTGTGTCATTTTATTTCTCACAATCGTTAAACATGAAGAATGAATTAAAGGAATAATTAATATTAACCTTCTTCCACTAACATGTAGGTAATATTAGTTAATTATTTTGCTAACTTCTTTTATATTATTTGTGTCGGCCTTCATCCTTCCAATTATTATTATGGTAACAAAAAAAAAAAAAATAATATTATTTTCTGTCAATATATCCTCTCTGTGTTACGCCACTAATCAAAGTCTGACTTACTACAATAAAATTCAGAAGAAAATTCCATGACAACCAAAATGCGTTCACATTTGGGTGGCGCCGACTGTACGGTTTTCGGTCCTCCAAAATCAAAAACCAAAAAATGTTTCCTATCAACCTCACCGGTTGGAACTTTGGTTTTGACGAAAATGTATTCTGATAATAGAACTAATAGAAACCTTGATACGATTAAATTCATGAGGAGACTTGTTGGTAGAAGATAAACCCATAATGTTGGAAATCGCTGCACGTATTTACTCAGGATTATTGCGAAGTCTTGGAAATCTGTAAAGCATCGTAAATTAGGAGAAACATCTGTGTACAAGACATTTTATGTCAGATTAATTCATAAAGAGTGTAGAGCTGGATTAATCGGCATTTGCATATCAACGCCAACTACGGAATATCTACAAGAAATACGCCGAATGAAATGCACACGATGTATGTACATGGTGGGGCAAAGTGTGCCGGACTTCGAGAGCCCGCACTTTATATTCGAAAATAATTTCCGGTTATTGATTTTTTATCTAGTTTATTTATATATTTTTTTAAATTTCCGACGCACCCTGTATGTAGATTTCTCAAATATTCATCTTTCATTCTGGTAATTTTGGATACTATATGTAAACCTCAGTTATTATATTGATTTAAGAAAGTGAAAATACGATACGTTAAACTGAAAAAAATGACCAATAAAATGTTTATATTTACGACGCCATTTTGCCTTTATCGGAAGCATAAACAGAAACAAACTGGAATATATTCATGCAACTAATGTGATCCCTAAATTGCCTGTGCTGTTAATATTTAGGCATATTAAATGCACGATAATCCATAGCGTTCAGAGGTCCTTTTTGACCGTATAGCGTATAGTGCGCAACGCCTGGTTTCATTTGTCGACGAAGGACATTTATTTCGGATAAAGTAGGACAGCCAAGTACTTACAAATAGCTCAATAAACAACTGCCATTACATTAATTCACTTCTGATAGCAATGTAACAATAATTTTTCTTAGTTACTACGATCAGGATCAGAAATTGTAGGTAGCATTAGCTATTATTTATCAACTTATTTGACCCATTGTATGTTTTACCCTGTTTATTCCAAGTGGCGTGTCTTGTCTATTATTTTAATTCGGTACTTAAGTTAAGTGATATTTAATGTCTGCAAGGATTGATGAAGAAACTCTTTTTTCATTATTTTAAGTAATGGCCATCCTGGATAGAAATCTTATCCGCATATTTTTTTTGGCTATTTCAATTATTTCCGCCCTGTACAATAAAAATGTTCATGCAAGCATTTTGCCGTTCTACTTTTTATACTCTCGTTTCAAAATAATGTTTATCTAAATATAACTGTCTATTTTATTCAAAATTAGCTCACCTTGTACCATGGGCGCCCATACAAATGTTTCCCAGGGAGGGCAACGACAACCATGTGTTCTGGTTGAAAAGAAAAAAAATTCATATTATAGTAAATCAGCATCGAATATGAGCAAAGTTATTAGTAGATTTTAAAAATAATTGAACCGATTAAACTCTCGTGCTGGTGCTAGTGTGTGAAAAATTGAATGGAGAGTGGATGAATCTCAAAGTATCATATCCGTGGTACGTGTCTAAATGTAATTATACAGTAAATTTAACATTATTTAATTAAACGACTGAGCTTGAAAGGTATTCATTAAACAGTAAAATATTTGGTTAAAAATAAAACATCGCGTAAAATATTCATGAATATCCCGACTTTTATAAGCTATCGTCTGATAAAAATAAGATTCCTGCTAATCAATATTATCTTTTTCGTGTTTACCCTCATTTGTTTTGCAAAATGTGCAAAATAATAAATACTTAGATAATAGGTTAACTAACAAAAAACAACCGTAACCCCCCCCCCCCCCCCCCCCCCCCCGCCAATTACTCCATGGCCTTGCTTTTACTAATGACTTCCAATTATATTACTTAAAGATCTACCAAGAGTCGTTTCATGCTATTGAAAAGTAAACATACTTCTGCCATTTAAATTTCTACCAAGAGTTGGTTAATCGTAATACATATTTGATAACGACATGCCTCTGACTTGTAAAAAGTCACTTGTATATCGTGCAATGTGCCAACTCGTGTGTAGGCCGGTATTACGAAAAACAATCAGATCTCTGCAATTTTCCGCTATTTTAAAATCTACCCAAGAGTTGTTTAATGCTATTATTTAACAGAGGCATCCTTTTACTCGTAAAAAGCTGCTAGTAGTTCGTGCAATGTTTGTCAATCCGTGGGTAGGCCGGATTAATAAAAAAATAGCAAAGATCTTTAGTTTTCCTGCCACTTAAACATCTACCAAGAGTTCTTTAATGCTAATATTTAACGAGACATTTCTCTTACTTGGGAAAAACTTCTACCATGTCCGTAGAAAGACCGATATAATGAAATGTAAGTAATTTTTCTTACTTTTCTACCATTTAGATATCTACCAAGGGTTGTGCTATTATTTAACAAAGGCACTCCTCTTACTTGTAAATAGCCGCTAGTATATATCCCGACTTTTATAAGCTGTCGTCTGATAAAATCGTGCAATGTTTGCTAGCTCGTAGGTAGGTCGGTATAATAAGCAAATTCTCTTAGTTTTTCTGCCTTTTAAATATCTACCAAGAGTTGTTTAATTCTAATATTTAGTAGAGACATTTCCCTTACTTGGAAGAAACTTGTAGTATACCGTGCAATGTGTGGCAGCTCGTAGGGAGACCGGTATAAAGAAATGTAAGCGAATTTCTTTAGTTTTCTACCATTTAAATATCTACCAAGGTTGCTTAACGTTAAAACTTGACAGTAACATTCTGACTTGTAGGAAGCTCCAGTATACCGTGCAATGTTTGCTAGTCCGTGGGTAGGCCGATATAATGGAAAATAAACAAATTTCTGCAGTTTTTGCCATTTAAAAATCTACCAAGAGTTGTTCAATGCTATTATTTAACATAGACACGCCTCTTACTTGTAAAATGCCGCTAGTATATCATGCAATGTTTACTAGCTCGTAGGCGGGCCGGTATAATCAATAATAAACAAATTCTTTTAGTTTTTCTGCCATTTAAATATCTATCAAGAGCGTTTAATACTAATATTTAACAGAGATAATTGTTTTGCTTGGAAGAAACTTCTAGTATACCGTGCAATGTGTGGCAGCCCTTAGAGAGACCGGTACAAAGAAACGTAAGCGAATTTATTTAGTTTTCTGCCATTTAAATTTCTGCCAAGGGTTGTTTAATGCTAATAATGATAATAATGATAGTGACAGCCTGTGGGGAGGCTGGTATAATGAAAAGTAAACGAATTTCTCGTTTTTTTCTGTGATCGAGAAATCTACCAAGAGTTGTTTAACAGAGTTTTATACAGTAGGTACCTGTATAATGTTGATACCATTCTTTGGTGCCTAACCTACAAGTATTAATTGTGACAATTATCAAAACGCCACAGGTGGTCGCCTGAAACTTCGTTCGTGTACTTTTTTTTAGTCAAATAATATCACATAAATTATACCGCTATATAATTTCCCCAAGCTGTATAGTGGGGCAGTTAGAATAACATTAACTTCGTGGTCGATAAAGTGACTATTAAACAGCCAGAACCTTTACTCATTAAACATTTAAGGCAAAAATGTACGTGGTATTGTATTTGCTAATAATAATAGAAAAAAATATTTTCCCGTAGTTTTAAACTGGAACTTTGAAAACTATATAAAATATTTTTTTGTAAACGCCGTTTCGTTGAAAGCTATCAGCGTGGCTTTCCCATGTTCTCGTGAAACGTTAGAAACGTAACGTCATGTCAGTCGACTAGAAATTTTATTATCTATCGCTGGACTTGTTTGTAACGTTGAATATTGAACACAACTGCAACGCCCTTTTATAATTTACAGAGCTGGAGTAAATCGTTTAATTTCCTAAAATGTAAATGGATACCTACGACCGGCTATTATTCCTAATTGAAATTGGGATATAATCGTTGTAGTTTCCTATTTTCGGTTTACGTTGTTCAATGTTCATGCAACATCCAAATCTACGACCTTTCTTTCCCATTTTGTCCTTAGGGTTGTCTAAAAGTTTTTATAATTCATTTCCCAATGGGACAATAACTGTCATACCTTTATCCTTGAATCCCGGGTGACCTTAGTAGGGCTTTAAGGAGCAATGCATGACGGTTATTCCTCCATCGGGAAACGATTACAAGTTATAGACAATCGTAGAGACGGAGAGGAATTTTTCTTTGGTTTACTTCGTACTGTAGGTATAGTCGACTTAAATACCGCGATATGAGACACTCTGTATACAGTGTTGTAACTTCTTGTACCTACAATGAGTTGCAGTTTTTGATTTATGTATTATGTAAGCTGGATCATCCTACTCAAATCGATTGCTTGACGTTCAATTAAGAACTAGAAGAGTTGCCCGGAAACCCATTCTTTAAAAAACAAAAATTACAATGAATGGCGCCGAGGTATATCACTTCACAGACGGTTTTTTATCAGCTGTACTCTTATTGCCAAGTTTTAGATTTATGCGAATATGGAAGCCAAGTTGTTACGAGTAATATGCGCATTTGTACAGTGTTATCATTTTGTTTGGTAGGTACCCTACATATTTTAATCAGAATAGGTTATGTCTATATCTATCTGAAGAAATCGACATTCATTTGTTGAAATTTGGTATGTAAATAATGGGCCACTGAAGCGAGAATTTGACATCATTGTGCACAAAATACCACTTCCGGTCTAACCGGAAATTACGCACACCTTCTTATTTTAAATGAAGCACCCTGTATATTTTTTGCTTTTTCTGTTCGCCATGACAATCTTCAGAGATATGTCTCGAGTTGACATTTGTTTAAAAAAGATCGTCGAAAACTGGGACAAAACTGAAAAACTCCAGTACGCCCATGCGGGATTTTATTTTTGAATTTTATAGAATGTAGGCGTTGGACAAATTAAATCTTCCAAAAAATTGCACTATACGAGAGGACATACTCAGCTTTTATTTGATACGAATTATGTCTAGATTTCCTTTCTGTAGGATTCAAAAATAAAATCCAGCAGTGGCCTACGTGTGTTTTATCAGTATTTTCACATTTGCTACGCCATTTTTTAAACAAATGCCAACTTGTGACATTTCACTGAAATCAGAATTCCATGACGACCAAGAAAATGCGAAAATATACAGAGTGTTCTCTTTAAAATTGGAAAGTTGAGGTCATTTCTGGTTAAACCGGAAGTGGCATTTAATGCAGGATTATGTCAGATTCTAGTTTTAATGACTTATTATTTTTCAGAAATCTTTTATAACACCTAAGTTAGTTATTCCGTAGGTAATATTTTCGTGGCCACCCGGTATAGTAACAGCGATACACCTAAATTTAACTTCAACTGAGAAAATAAGTGGCGGTGGTTATTCTAGATATAAAAATTTTGTCCGTTTTTGAAAAATACGCGAGATATGGAAAAAGGCAAATATGTTCCCCTTGAAGAATTGTACAAAAAATTTCTTTGGCATTTTTCGATGTTTCGAACAGTTCATTTCCAAGCGTGAATTATTTTTGCAAAATAATATTCACCGTCTCAGACTGCTAAACTACAAATAAAATAAATCGCTACCTTATGAATATCATATGAAAAAAATGTTGTTTTTTGAATTTATTTTGAAATTAAAAAACATTTTTCCTATCAACACTTAAGCTATGTGTAAGTTGTTGTTGTTTCCACGTGAGTTCGACATGGTAGGAATGTTAGTGGCATTCAAAATTCAGAATTCCTAATTTAGAAATACATATTAAAAATTTTAATTCGATAGCTCGAAAGCACTGCATTGAAAATGAGTTGTTAAAATTGGAATAAAAAAAAATCTTAGCATACATTTCACCTCTCTTTCCACCGAAATTACAAATAATAATAATTAATAATGACATACCTGCATCATTTGCCAAGAAAAAACGAGACAACCGGTATTAAATAAAAAAATATTAAGAAATTGCTTACAGAAATTTCAATAGACGTTGGACATAAAAAATAAGATTCTTGATGGGATTACCGACGTGTTTAGTTGCTAAATTTGTGTTGCCTACTTTAAAATTTTAAAGAGAAAAAAGTTAATTTTTAATAAGAAATCAAGCAAGTTCTCACTTTGTTAGGTGCCGTTGTGTCATTGCATTTCATAGCAGATGTCGCCTTGTAGCATTATCACTTTTTGTTCCTGCGAATGTTAACAATTTTTTAAATAATTATAATTTCCTAACATTTCTCGTTTAAAAATATAATTTTGAACAATTTTATAAAAATACAATTATTAATATCAACACTATGCATCCCGCCACAATAATTAGAGGTTACACAATTTACTTTTACTCCGCGTATTATTTAACTCCGATTTTTGGTGCACCGTGCTCTCTACGTACACTCCAATACTGTATGTACTATCTAGCGCCCGACACGCCACCAAGTAAGGGTTGGAGTGAACATAGGAATCTCCTTCCGCAGAGGCAGCAATGACGGTTCGATAATATCTACGCAGTTTGAAATGTGGCTATGTGGCTTGTGGCTTGGTGTAGTTGTTACTGTCATGGGCCACCTGAGGGCACTTGTCACTAGGGATGCAGTATCAAAAGAAAATATATTTTTTATTTTTTCATATACCAATCGTTACGGAAAAATGCGCACAGGGCACAAACATAAAATTGGCAAAGGCAACTAACAGTAAATAGATATGGGCGGTCTTTACACAAAAACCAGGACACCGCCCATTAAGTCAGCATCGTCGGGATAAAATTAAATTGTTTTATTACGCAATTCCCATAATTTTATCCATTAAAAAATGTACTAAGTGTGAAGGAGAAACAGAGTGGTAGACCACAAGAGTTGGTAGAAAAAAAACTCGATATCCACAAACACAACTGAGCTAGCGGAGCAAGGATATTATACCATACCCTGTCAAATGCCTAGGGTATATCTAAAGTTTCTGCTAGGGACTCTCCATCCATCATGTCTCTCGATTGCTTCGTTCTATTTATATGTGACATATGAGAGCAAATCTCCGGTTGAACGTCTTTGACGGAAACCGTGTTGACAATCACTCAATATACCTGCTGATAGTGCAGTTGTTGCATATTGATGACGGTTTCCCTTACTTTGGAAAGTACAGGGTGATCATTTGGAAATTGTACATTTTAAACCCTATTATTTTGCTTAAAAATATAGCTAGAAAAAGAATAAAAAATAGATCTGTAGCATATTTTACCAAGCTTTTGGATATTTTATGAGTCTGCATCTTAATGAATATACAGGGAGCGCCAAATAGTCACATTTTTTTAAATTTTTACATATTTTGATAGCCCTTTTCATCCCCTTTATAAATATACGTAATTGTTATTCCGGGTGTAAACGAATAGTGGGCCACCCCTGTAACTTCCTCGTTTTTAAAGATATCAGGATAAAATTTTGTATGGTGAAATTAGGTAAGATTTCCAACTTTTTGAGACCTATCCGCCATATTTGTCACTTCCGGTTTCACCGGAAATGGCCCCAACCAATAGTCTTTTCTAAATGGACCACCCTGTATGTTTTTACATTTTTGAAATTAAGATCACATTTTGGATACATTCATACTATTTTGAACAATTTATACAGGGTTGCACGAAAAATAATTCGAATTTTAGTTGTCAATCTAGATGGCTGCGAATATGTTAAAATTATTTTTGTTCCAATGTAATTCATATACAAAATACGAAAACGTCAATATGTCCAATAATACATCATACAGGGTGCTCTAAACTCATTAAAATCACATTTTCCAAAATATGGAGCACGCGAGTATTTAAGTTAGTTTATTTATTCGGTTTTCAGGATCCTAATTAGAAACCTCTTTCTTAATAAAAATGCACAAAGCAATTATTTATACTATGCTGGTCATATCGGCGAGTGATCCCGAGTTTGATTCCTTGGTAGGATTTTTCTGAAAAATATAATTGCTTCCAGTCAACGCAGATATTGTATGTATGTCTTATCTTTAAGCGCAAGGCCTCTGTCGGGATATAGGGGTTGCGTTACTTGGAGCGTAAAATTTAATTAATTAATTTAATATACTCTGAGCTTCCTTTGTGCAAAAGTTGAGACAACAGACGGTTATTTAGAGATTTACTTTCGTTTGAATCAAGATTTAACACAAAGTTAAGCTTAAGTGTAGGAGGTGATAATGAGTTCTTTAAAAATTAATAAGCACAAAGTGTATTTTATTATTTCAGAAATCAAAAAAAAAAAATATATATATATATATATATATATATATATATATATATATATATATATATATAGTTAAACATCTTTTGACTTAGTTCAAAGCTACCTACAAATTAAATTTAACTTTTGATCTTGATAAGGTAATTCGTATCCAGGACATTGTTAAAAGGGAGAGGAAAATTACTTATTCTGTTTTATAAAAAGTGTATTTGCCAATCTTACATTATTAAATTTCGTTTCATCTTTTTAATATGAACTTGAATGGAAAAATATTCTTTTTAATATTAATAATATAAAACGTAATGTAACGTCGAAAACAGAATATCTCAGTATAGAATAGTCTGTAGTAGATATTTGGCAGCATCGAAGGCAATCATTGATTTCTGTGTTGCCGGTAGTGGGTTCAGTGTGGGTAGATCTTTACGTCTGGATGAAATTTTCATTCATTTCGTTCGCTCAACATGTCGCTAGAACGCTTCTGGAAAACCGTTTAAAATTACGAAAAAATTATGCACCTACTGAAATTTTTACAGAGCGAACAGGTTTTTTGCACATAACTCGTTCCATTACGGCCGAAATAAAAAGGTATAATGTCCAACCTTAAACAAATAGAGATTTAAAGAAAATTGGCTTCGGTGAAGTTAAAACCATCGATATTAATCCACGGTATTATATCCGATTAAGGACTAACCGAGGCTGCATGTCTCGAGCACTGAGCACTTCCACGGTATTTTTAGAGCATTACTACGAGCTTACGTTATTAGTTCCGATAAAAATATTCTCTAAGGATTTCACTCTAATCTGCATCCTATCAGAGGGTTAAATAATCAATATGCTGACATTTGAAACGTTAGAAAATGGCGCCGTTGTACACCATGGTGTAAATTATAAGTAAAAATTATGTCATGTCCTTAGACACTAGATGTCACGTTTATTATTCACCATCGCGTTAGCCACTAATGATACAGAGTGTTGACTCTCAACACGCGATACATATTTTGTTCGTCTAATTTTGTGACTCGTGTACAAAGCAATTTCGATATTACAATAGTTATAAAGCAGTATCGCAATACAACTAGTTGCTGCCTGGGGTCCAGGGTGATAGGTAGTTTGCATAGGCAAACTCAACTGTTTACATTATACCCACGATCCCAAATATTTGTGCATTTACATTAGATACAGCACAGTAGTTGAGATGAGAGGTGAGACTAAGGACTGATATATTAAATATTCAGGAAAATAGTACCTATTTTTTCAACCTTCTAGAGGGCTTTGGGATATTTTTTAAAAGAAAGAAAGTCGATATTCGGAAATATTTCGGCCATAACCTCAAATTTTCTAGTCGTATTCTAGCTGTAATAAGAATATTTTTAATAAAAAAAATTTAAGTTCTCTTCTGAGTTGGATATTTTCGACCATGTTGTCGTAGGCTTGTAGTTGTTCGGAATTGAAGTGAGCTGTTGGCCCGAGCTTCTCTATTTATATTCAGAGCCAAGCGATTCATGTGCCCCTCGTTTAGTAACTTTTAATTATATTGTGTCAAAGCAATGACATTTCATTGCTTTGACACAATATAAATAAAAGTTACTAAACGAGGGGCACATGAATATTGACTTTTAACATGTTTCCGGGTTTTCTGCCATTGCAGCGCGTATCATGTGCTACTTTGAGGCATATAATCCAAAAGATCAAGATAAATCCGTTTTCAAAGAAAAAATATTTCTGCTGTAATCCGATTTTTATTCCTAATCCACTTTATTTCTTGACAAACAACGGACTTAATGGTGGCCTCTTCTCGAAATAAAAACCTTAGTTTCCCCATAATTTGCCCTTCACTCCCCCAGATAGATAATCTCCTTAAGTACTTGGCGATGAAGCGAAATAAACTATACCTACTACTTTTTCATGACAAATAGCTGTGCTCAATTTTGCTTTACAACTTTTATAACTCCTGTAACCATTTTATTGTTTAAAATATATTTAATTCTATGAGCGTGCCAAGGTATTAGATACGCTATTTATGTGTAAACTAACTAAAAAGAGATATTTAGTGTGTTGGTGTAAAAATAATTGCATTGAAGCTATAAACAATTGCGTTAAAAATTAAACTACATATATATATAAATATCTACAGGTGGTTCAGCAAGAAATTCTACCTAATGTTTCAATATTTGGATTTCTCCCTTATTATGGCATTTCAATTAGGGTGGTTCGTAGACAATTAAGTTGAACAAACGCGACGGGCAAACTGGTGGTAGTACTTTTAACCCTCCCAGAAAATTAGTAAGACATTGGATAAGGCTCTATTTATTTATATTACGGCGCTGGTCCTATTCACTGTAAAATGTTCTTAATAATGCAGCTTAGGATAATGGAGCAAGGGCGAGCATCCGATGATGACCTAAATGTGTACGCTACTGGTTTTATTTTCAAAATAACAAGCTAAGCTCTGATCTAATTTTATGGATTGTCTCAGAGAAATCTTTCATGATGGCATTGCAAGCGATGATAAGTATCTATTCAGTACGAATCCTCTTAAATTTTTCTTAAGAGTTAAACGTTGACGGTGGCGATTTTTTATACAATTATATTCTTTGGAATTCCTACTTAGTATCCAGTATTTTTTATGAAGATAATTATAAAATTATCCTCCAAATTGTAACAGAATTCCAGAGATTCTACATATATTATTTGCAATGTTATAAAAGCATTTCGTTAAATACTTACTCGGAATCAAATCGGGCAAATTTGGGGGCCAGAAACATAACTAACCTGAGAAAAAACAAAATTATTAATATCGAAGCTAGAAAATGTTTGCATCTATTTATGAAAAATTTAGTGTATAAATTTAACGAATCAATTAATTAATTATTTTTGCTGCAGACTTGCCGGCCCCACAATATTGCTTTAACAAATATTTTTATAGTAGCTTAGATGTTGGAGGAATGTAACATTTTTTCACTGGTTTTCACATGAACAAATGTACGAATAAATTACAATCCTCTCTCCAGTGTTTCATCATTTCTAGGCCCGCCTCTTGCCTGTTGTAATAAAGCTGCTCTTGCCTGTACAGGGTGTTTCCTATAAAATTATACCCCCCCTTATTTCGATCAATTACCACCGATTTTAATTTTTCAAAAGAATTTTGATTAAGCTATTACTTTTTTTCCTACTTCAACCGTATACGAGGGGCAGAAAAAAGTATGGTTTTTTTAAATGGAACACCCTATATATTTTTACATATTTTCTGCTCCTCGTATACGGTTGAAGTAGGAAAAAAAGTAATAGCATATTCAAAATCTACGGAAAATTCTGTGTTAGGCCGGGTTTTGAAAAATTAAAATCGGTGATAATTAACCGAAATAAGGGGGGGTATAGTTTTATAGGAAACACCCTGTACATTGGCAATCAGCGTGCTGATAAATTTCAGGGAAGTTGCAATAAATAAACGGGAAGTGTAGGATTATAGTGCTCTTTTAGCTTAGATGTTAATGTAATATTTTTCTATTAGTTTAAACAGCCATTTGATTATATCGAATTGTTGTGTTTGGGCTTTTCTTTGTTGATTATTTGGTTTATAATTTTTAGTTTTAGTGTATTTACTGTATTTTTGATTTTATTTTATTCCAAACACTATTTTTGGGTTGTTTTGTGGGGTTTATTTTAGTTAACATGAACATAAATTAATACATATTACATTGACAGTTGTTATCAACAAACTCAATAATAAAAAATAATGGCCATAACCTACTACCACTCTCTCTCCCGTGTAGAACAGAGATTCGGTCATACAAAAATGTTATATAATTATTAATCCTTAGAGGAAATAAAAATGGGAGTGAGCGACACGAATTATAAAAAAATCCAGTCGCCATTTTATTATTCTTGGGCTCGCCTCTTGTCGGTAATAAAGCTGCACTTCCCTGTAAAGTGACAATCAGCGTGCTGATATATTTCAGGGAAGTGCAATAAATAAATGGAAAATAGGGGATTTCTTTTCATATTTCCGTCACAAATAGTTGTATAATCACTAGGTAGTACATGTCATTTGCGGCGCAAGTTTTAAAGAATGATTGATTCCTTGTTCCTGAGCCCAATACCCTCATACATAAATTTGCGCGTGCCGAGAGTAGACCACCTACATAGCGTGAAGTGCTGGTGACAAATTATAAAATTGCCAAAATGCCTAAAGTGCATAGTGATGAATCTGTGACTAGTGCAGGACAAAGAAAAAGAAAACAGAAAAAATACAACAAAATAAAATCCAAACTAGCAAGATTGGAAGAAAAAATTAGGACGATGGCCGAATCTGACTCGGACTTGGATCTAGAAAACAGTGGTAAGTTCGCTATTATAGTCTAATACATAATAATTAAATGATAGCTAATTAAAATACCTAAGCAGTAAAATTAAATTCAATACACATAAGTAATTTTACAATCGATTTAGCGACATAGAATATAAAACTTACCTGCATTAGTTAATATAAAAACAGGCTCCTTATTTATAAAGATAAGAAAATTCTTTTCTTTGGTAGTCGCATGATTTACCAAATGTGTGATAGCAAATACAGCATTGTAGAATATAAACTACACACAAAGAAATACAATAGGTCATGTAAACATTTACATATCAGACCAATTAGTACACATGTACTTAATTATGAAATTTGCACACAGGGTGTACACATGTACATGCCCATATGTGTAGTATAAATGTGCACAAATTTATATGTGTGTATATATAATATATGTATATATGTATATATATGTATTGTTACATGTTATTAAAAAAAAAAAAAAAAAAAAAAAAAAAAAAATATATATTCTAAAAGATTTTTCTGTCTACTTCAGGCAATGAAGAAAACAGAATGCCAATAGTAACGGAGGTCCAAGTGCACCAATCAGCGGACTTCATTTCCGTGTTAGGGGCAGTCCCAAATAAAAATAAACTATGTGACTTTAACATAAACGAAGAACTAGCACTGCGCTGGAGAGGCTTTCTTCAGGAAGGCTTAGATAAAGAGTTACGTAACGAAATCTTAGAAAAATACGGAATTCCGGGAAATTGCCAAAATCTTAAGGCACCTAAACTAAATGACGAAATGGATTCGGGGCTGCAAGAATCTGTATCAAAACAGGATAAATTTCTATCAGCATTGCAGGAACAAATAGGGAAAGGTCTGGTGGCCCTGGGTACACCAATAAATACTTTTTTGGAAAATCCTCACAACTCTTTCCAGGAAGCAGTTCCAGACATAGTTAACGCTGCTAACATATTCTGTGACATACATCATGCTATATCGAAACACAGAAGATATAACATCGGCCCTCACTTAAAACAAGATGTCAGAAAAGCTGTGGAAAAAAACACCAATCGACGAATACCTGTTTGGAGTGAATATTCAGGAGAAAATAAAATCTGCAGAAGCATTAAAACAGGCAGGAAATAAAATCACAAAAACGAAATACAAAGGAGGTGGAAAACCTGCATTCAAGTCATACATACCACAGAGAAAACATACATATAAAGAAACCCACAACAGACTACAGCAGAATTTAAACTACAAGCGCCCACACTACAAAGGAAGAGAAAAATTCAACAGACAGGAAAAGGAAGGGGGGAGCCGATATTGGAAATACAACCAGCAGCGCTAGAAGTAAGTCAAAGTCATTACGCAGGAAAATTGTCAAATTTTTACCATAATTGGTTATTAATTACTAAAGATACAAATATTATAAATTGGGTTAAAGGGTTTAAAATTCCTTTTAATGCAATTCCCATACAAACAAATATATGCCAAAATAAATTAAAAGACAAAGAGGCATATGCCCCTGCAATAAAAGAACTAACTTCTTTGGGAGCCATATCAGTATGTGAACATGAAAAAGGCGAGTTTATATCACCATATTTTTTAAGGCCAAAGCCTAATGGAAATTTTAGATTTATTTTAAATTTAAAATATCTTAACGCCTTTATTAGAGTACCTCACTTCAAACTGGAAGATTACAGGTCTGCGATAAAAATAATAAAAAGAAATTGTTTTTTGGCTAAAATTGATTTAAAAGACGCATATTTTGCGTTACCAATTCATAATTCACATAAAAAATACCTAAGATTTACATTTAATGATACATTATATGAGTTTAATGCATTACCATTTGGACTCAACATAGCGCCCTATATATTCACAAAACTAATGAAACCTGTAATTAAACAGCTAAGATCTAGGGGTAATATGTCGTTAATATATTTAGATGATATATTATTGTTGGGTTACACAAAGGAAGAATTAAATAAAAACCTAAATAGCACCCTTAACCTCTTAAAGGACTTGGGATTTACAATTAATGGAGAAAAGTCAGTTCTTACACCATGTCAAGAAATAGAATTCTTAGGGTTTCTATTTAATTCTGTAAAAGAAACTATTAGTTTACCGAGGGAAAAAAGTAAAAAATTACATAACCAAATTTCGGTTATGAAAAATAAAAAACATTGCTCTATAAGAGAATTTGCTTCCTTCATCGGAAAACTAGTGGCCGCTTGCCCTGCTGTTCGATATGGCTGGGTATACATAAAATATTTTGAGCATGAAAAATTTCAGGCACTTAAAATTAATAATCAAAATTACAAAGCAATTATGACAATTTCTGGTCACCTCACAAAGGACTTTAACTGGTGGTTAAATAACATCCACGAATCATTCGAAAGCATATGTCCAACTAAATATTCTCTTGAAATTTTTTCGGATGCATCAACTACAGGCTGGGGAGGTTACTGTAGTGACAAGAGCAGCCGTGGGTTTTGGAATACTGGCGAAGCAAAGCAACACATAAATTACCTAGAATTACTAGCAGCTTACTATTCGCTCTTAACTTTTGCAAAAACATATTCGAATTGTTACATTTTATTGAGAATAGACAACACCACTGCCATTGCTTGCATAAATCGCATGGGGAGTGTTCAGTATAAACAATTAAATGAAATTAGCAGAAAAATCTGGCAGTGGTGTGAGAAACATCAAATATTTATTTTTGCTACTTACATAAAATCCAGTAAGAACGTAATAGCAGATGCAGAATCCCGGGCATTACCGTATGAAACAGAATACGAATTATCAGACTTTGCTTTCAATAAAATAATAAAAAAATTTGATAAACCAGAAATCGACTTATTTGCCACATATCAAAATAAAAAATGTGAACCCTATATTTCATGGTACCCAGACCCAGGTTCAATTACTATAGACGCCTTTACTATCTCTTGGTCCAAACTTTATTTCTACGCGTTCCCTCCTTTTTCTTTGATAAATAAAACATTACAAAAAATCCTACATGAAAAAGCTACAGGTATTTTGATTATTCCAGATTGGCCCAACCAACCGTGGTACCCAGTCATAAAAAAATATACGATTGACAAGATCGTATTTAAACCACATAAATACTTACTCATGTCTCCTTCCAGAGAAAGTCACCCCCTGCATCACAAGCTTACCCTGGTGGCGATCAAATTATCAGGAAGGCATTCAAAAGGAACCACCACATAGATTCGGAGGAGGCTATAGATATTCTCATGTCATCTCTATCGAAGGAAACACGAAAACAGTATGGCACATGTTATAAAAAATGGTGGGAGTTTTGCTTAAGTAACAATATTAATTTCCTTAACAAGAACTTAAACAATGTCATAAAATTTCTAACAACATTATTGCAATCGGGATTGGGCTATACATCTCTAAACTCTCATAGATCTGCTTTAAATCTGATTTTCTTATTTTCAGGGGATGATGAAAAGGTTTTAAAAAGGTTTTTAAAAGGTATTTTTAATATTAAACCATCAAAACCTAGGTATACAGAAACATGGGATACGTCGATTGTGTTAAACTACTTAGAAAAAAAATACCCTTTAGAAACCCTAACACTAGAGGCTCTAACCTTGAAGTTAACAACACTCATGGCACTCACCAGTGCACATAGAGTTCAGACCCTAGCAAAAATTTCGCTGAACAATATCGAGATAAACGATAGTGGAATAAAAATTAAAATCACTGAAAAACTTAAAACATCAGGGCCAAATCGGGCCCAACCAATTTTATACTTTCCATTTTTCAAAGAAAAGCCTTCTCTTTGTGTAGCAACTACATTAATTTATTACTTAAACAAAACTCGTCATATTAGGTTGCAAACAGACACCCCATTACTTTTAACTTTCAAAAAACCCTATCATCCTGCAACCACCCAATCAATTAGTCGCTGGATAAAAAAGACTATGAAATCCAGTGGCGTGGATACAAATATATATAAAGGGCATAGTACAAGACACGCAGCCACATCGGCGGCTGCTAGAGCGGGTGTCAACATTAACACAATTAAAAACACCGCTGGCTGGACACAAAAGTCAGACATGTTTAACAAATTTTATAATAAACCCTTATCCAACAATAAAAATATATTTGCGCTAGCCATACTGAATCCTGAACAGGAATAAGAAAATTATTAAGTAATTGCTTAATCATATAATTTTAGACCCTTTGAAACTAATTAATGTATAAAGTTAGTTTAATTTTAGTATAAGTATTTTGAATTATCAAATTGATATAATTATAAATAATAATTCCTTTTGTTATAGTATTAAAAATACTAATTAATATTTAATAAATTTAATTTCTTGTTGAATAGATCGCAGTTGTTTCTTTAAACATCTACCTAGTGATTATACAACTATTTGTGACGGAAATATGAAAAGAAATTAATAAATTGATCGACTTACCTGTAAGGAAGATCAATTTGAATTTCTTGAATATTTCCGTCACAAATAGTTGTAACCCACCCTCCACCAAACATGCCCGAGCGATCTATGTACAAATTTATGTATGAGGGTATTGGGCTCAGGAACAAGGAATCAATCATTCTTTAAAACTTGCGCCGCAAATGACATGTACTACCTAGTGATTATACAACTATTTGTGACGGAAATATTCAAGAAATTCAAATTGATCTTCCTTACAGGTAAGTCGATCAATTTATTAATTATAGTGCTCATTTAAGTAGTTAAAAAATCGAGTGTAACATTTATTTGTTGGTTTTAACAGGAATTTAATTTCACTAAATCCACTGCCAGTGCTTTATTTTTCTTAGGCTAAAGCTGCATTTCCTATTGACAATCAGCGTGCTGATAAATTTCTGGAAAGTGTAAAATAAATGAGCGGAGAGCAATACAGGTGTTCTTTCAGCGTGATGAGATATTAAGTAAAACAGACGAGTATAGATAAATCTAGAAACATTACATAGTTTAATAAGCCAACCATGTTTGTTTGTTTGAAGAAGAGATGTTAGGATATCATCAATAAATAACGAGACGACGTTAGATGCGGTTGTGTAAGAGGGTGACTTTTATGGGAACATAAGTTCATGTTGATATATGACTACTGAACACAGTCGCTTTTACATCTTTTACCGAAGTGGAGAAAAATGTGCCTGTTTCCAAGTAAAAATGACTTAAGTGATAAAGGTACGCAAATAACGCAAATATACGACCAATCAATAATATAAACATTGCATAATAGATGTTTTGTAGTCTTTGTGTTTGGCTAAGATATGAGTTAGTCTTTAATGTGCCTCTGAAAAGGAAGGAATAAACAACTGGAGGTGCAGAAGTGTTAGTTTTATTAAGTGTTAGTTAAAGTGTCACTACAACGGTTTCATCTCTCATACATACAAGGTATTTGTACAACATTATATACTTAGGTGTACCTACATTCAAAACAAATCGACCGTCGAAAAACACAAAATGCACTGGGAAAAAATCCTTTCTATTTTTTTCAAAATTTGAGATAAGTGTTTTAAATATTTTAAAAATACTCGTACCTATTTTAACCTATTTGTAGCAGCAGTTCTTGTGAAAATACAAATTTTTTGCGATAAAATAGATTTAAAAAAGATACTTACAATTCATATTATGTGCTGAAAATCATAACATCGTCAAAATGATCAGCTGATGTATTGTTTTTCTTAGTGGTTTTTCCATTTTTTTTCTGAAACTAAGAATAATTATTAAAACATTTGAAAATCTGGAAAAATCAAATACTTAGCATACAGTTATACAGCGTGTGTAAAAAGTATTGAAACATGACCATAACTTTTAAAATATTGATTGTATAAAAAAAACCCTTGGACAGGTCGATTTTTATTTTCAATTACGCAACTTTTGGTGCGATTTATAATTTCTCGTTCCCTCCCCCAGCCACCTTAACTTGTTTTCTTCAAATGGCCACCTACCCTTTGTGATACCCCAAAAGAAAGGTATTTTAATAGACTATTCAACGCTGTAAAAAAATCCGAAATCCGTCGATGCAATTGGCTTCCCAAACGCATGAAATACATTTTTTTTCTATTTAAAAATTTTAAGAATGCCATGCATGTGAAGTGTCGAAAAAGTGACAGCGACTTGTACAGTGCCTAGCTGTTAACGCGCGGAGCTCAGTTTGAACATCTTATTAGATAATTTGTTAATTTTTTTCAGTAATAAGTTTTACCAATCTTTCCTTTTTCTTAAAAAAAATGTATTTCATGCGTTTAGGAAGCCAATTGCATCGACGGATTTCGGATTTCTTTACAGCGTTGAATAGTCTATTAAAATACTTTTCTTTTGGGGTATCACAAAGGGTAGGTTGCCATTTGAAAAAAAAAAGTTGGGGTGGCTGGGGGAGGGGGTGTGTAGAACTAGAAATTATAAATCGCACCAAAAGTTGCGTAATTGAAAATAAAAATCGACCTGTCCAAGGGTTTTTTTATACAATCAATATTTTAAAAGTTATGGTCATGTTTCAATACTTTTTACACACTCTGTATATAATATTGCGTTATATAAATAATAAAGAATATGTCGCCGATTCTGTTCTATCTATACACAAGTCAATGACGTCACATTGGTTATTTAATCTGTTGGTTGATGTTGACAAGTGGCGGAATGGCAACCTGAGTGTTTTTATATCTGGATGGCTTTAATGCCAGCGAAATTGACAGGGTTCAATGAAGTTGCTCTAACAGAAATAAATAGAAATCAAGAAGTGTCACCCAAGAATATTTTGTTATTTTTTAATTTCTACGCTTTTTATATCTGTGTAAAATTGATAATGTTTATCAATTATCAGTGATAATATATGTACAGGGTGATTCACGGGGAAAGGGACAAAATGTTATGGTAGATAGAGTTCACCTAGGTGAATTAGAAATGACTATTGTTACAAGTGTTTGTTACGCTTTTGTGAGTAAACGTGTTTATTTAGAGGATTTAAGATGTAATGAATTATTTTCCTTCATACACATTTGTATCTTTCTTTCTGAATAAATTTTTATTATTATTATTATTATATTGAAAAAAGCCTGAGCCTTTTTTTTTATTGATCTACAGGGTGATTTATGAGTTTTGCCCAATACTTCTTAAGGTAATACCTTTTAAACTAATCCCTAGAATCAGCTCGTATTGTGGGTATATAGTACACTATTAATTGTCAATTCAAAGACAGAAAATTCCAGGGCCGGCTCTACTAATTTTTATTTTTAGGGCTCCTATGAAAAAATTCACCCTTTGTACGTGATTTTTAAATTCTAATTCTGAATTATGAAACTACATACAAAAGTGATCGAAAACATGTATTTTGTTGTTTTCCCAGACTTTGGGCGAATTTTAAATAAACGATCAATTTTCGCCAAAATCGAAGGTCTGCACAAAATAAATTTATAAAATTACATTTGCTTCTCTTATTCAAACTAAAATATTTGTTATACAAAATATTGTGATTTCATGCATGATTTATATGAAATCGAGTATGAAATAAATAATCAAAAATAAATAATTTCAACATCAGATTAAGTAATTTTTATTGCTGAGGTTTCTGTGAAAAATCGCAGTCCGTATACATTTTTCTTAAATTCTGATAATAAATTGTGGAACTACATTTAAAAATTAACGAAATTAAGTATTTTTTATCACAATACATCAATAAACAGAACATTGTAAACAACAAATTCACAGAACATAAAACATTATAACTTATTTTCAAAATGAAAGCCTTCTGCCTCCCTACAGTTTCTTTGTCGTAAAATTAAACTTCCCACGGCTTTCCTAATAAGGACAGAATTATTAATGTTCTGTTTATTGATGTACTGTGATGAAAAAAATAAACAATCTCGTTAATTACTTCCTCACCAAAAGTGAGGAAGATATGTATTCGTAAAAAAAATTTTAATTTCATTTCATTTCTGGACGATCCTCGACGAATTATGACGATACACAAAAATTTTCTTTTTTTGAAATAAAACTTTCAAATTTGGTACACACGTTCTAGAGGTCAAGGAAAAGATTCAGTTCGTTGATGAGCAAAATCGGTCCACTGGAATGGGGTCTACCGGACAACAACATTTCTATTTCTAACTTTAAAAACAAATTTATTCGTGATAAAGATTATAAATAGGATCTGTTATACAACTCATTATAATATTGTGTACAAATGTTGAAATACACAAAATACGCCAAAAAAATAAAAACAAAATGCGTCAAAAAACAAAATACGTCAAAAAACAAAATACGTCAAAAATTACTTTTGTTATAAACTCCACCACACGGTGAGGAAGTTTTGATCCCATAATTGGCAGCGGTTTTTTGAAATGTAGTTCCATAATTTATTATCAGAGAAAAATGTATACAGACTGATTTTTTTCACAGAAACCTCAGAAATAAAAATTACTTAATTTGATGTTGAAATTATTTATTTTTGATTATTTATTTCATATTAATCAACCATGAAATCTCAAAATTTTGTATAGCAAATATTTTAGTTTAAATAAGAGAGGAAAATGTAATTTTATAAATTTATTTTGTGCAGACCTTCGATTTTGGCGAAAATTGATCGTTTATTTAAAATTTGCCCAAAGTGTGGCAAAACAACAAAATACATGTTTTCGATCATTTTTGTATGTAGTTTCACAATTCGGTATTAGAATTTAAAAATCACGTACACAGGGTGAATTTTTTCATAGGAGCCCTAAAAATAAAAATTAGTTGAGCCGGGCCTGGAATTTTCTGTCTTTGATTATGCATATAATTTGACAATTAATAGTATATTATATACCCACAATATGAGCTGATTCTAGTGATTAGTTTAAAAGATATTACCTTAGGAAGTATTGGGCAAAACTCATAAATCACCCTGTAGATCAATAAAAAAAAGTCTCAGGCTTTTTTCAATAGTCATTTCTAATTCACCTAAGTGAACTCTATCTATCATAACATTTTGTCCCTTTCCTCGTGAATCACCCTGTATATGCTTTGAGGCGTCCGCTTCCTAACAACACTCCATTATAATATATGGGCTTTGTTTGAAAGTTTACCAAATTACCTTTGAACTGTCAAACTTTATACAGGAGGGCCTTGTAAAAATCTGGTCGAGGCATGGAGAAAATAAAGGCATAGACACCTGATTAGTTTGAGGGGCTACTATGCAAAGTTGGAGCTGCTGTCAGTGTCCTATGTGAATAGACTCACGAGGTGTGTGATATCAAATACTTGCGCTTTTAGTTTTGAAGACAAGTATTGGGAATTGTATCGCTACGTCTATATAACTGGTATTATGTTTCGCTTCTAATATTGACAGGCCATGAGGCTTCAGCGGTAAACATTGGGCATTGGGAATATTGGGCAGGGTTTTCGCTAATTTAGAATTTTGCTTATTTTCCAAAGGTTTTGTTCTGTTGTCTGTTGTTGACCTTCTTAGTGCATTTGAATCGAGGCCTCTAAATACCATATCTGGAATTAATACAAGACACCTTCACGGATTTCAATATTTCCATCAAAAAACTTCTTTAAAAATGTAGAAAAATTTCGCATTCCCTTCCTTTAAAATAACCAATAATCAACTCGGAAACGCATAAGTAAAAATTTTATTTATTTGATCTGAAAATAATAAAATAAAACACCTCTGAGTGTGAATAAGGTGATAAAAAATACACGCTTACAAACGAATGAAGAAAATACGTGTGAAAAATTACGCGGTGAATAAATTAGATATAAAAATATGGTGCTAAGTTCAATTGAATTATGGGAGAATGTAATTAAAATAATGATTTAATGAGTAAAGTGTGTTTTCAATTGAGAATGTTTTTAATTTGGTGTTAAATGGATAAATTTCAGACACCTCTTTTATATTGTGTGGCGTTGCGGTTCCTTTTGATGAAATTAAAAATTATGAAGTGGAATATAATATATTTAGCAAGTCTGGTTTCCTATATTATGTTTATTTCTCGTCCTGTTTCGTAATTATTCTTTAAATTCTTTATGGCCCGTAATTCAAATTAACTTAAATATAAAGAGATTGCTTGTCTTTTCAAAAAATTACAGTTGTGGATCGGATTGGCATAGATACTAAAAAAAAATATAGTAACAATCCACCCAATGTGGGTAATCCATTTTGGAGCATAAGGTTGAAGAAAAATTCTAATTTGCCTGTAATAAAAAATTAATGCGAGTGACTTTAGATAAAATATTAAGATTAATAGCGAATTTAAAAAACTTTGTTGCCATTTATTTTTAAATTCAATCCACTAAAAGCGGTGAAATATTTTTTGCATAACTTGGAATATAGGATTTGGAACGTAAAAAGTTTCCAACGATTTGAGTACAAAATTATACAGTGCAACGACTTCAATACAAATATATGGTTAAAAGCGAATTTAGAAGACTTCATTTCATCGTTTATTAATATTAAATTCAGTTCACTGAAAGCGGTGAAATATTTATTTTTTGTACATTATTCAGAATTGTAAATTACTTATTATACTACACAAGTCGGTGGAATATTTCCAACAATTTTAGCACATAATAAGTAAAAACTTTTTATAATACACTGACGATCAATTGAAGTGACCCAAGAAAAATTTGCATCAACTTCCAACTCGTATATCTTTTGATACAAGAATCGCAGAGCCATAAATCTTTTTGGGTATTATAGATATACGCCTCAAGAATATGTGACACATTTTGCTTGTCCTTGTCTCGTTTATTTTTGGAGATACGGTGATGAAGGTTGAGCTATGTTTTTCTGCCAAAGTTTGAGGTCGTGCATGGAGTGTCCCAAAGCGTTTTCGGATATGACAATATAGGTACTCATTTTGTACCCTCATTCATTGCGTTCATTTTCATATTTGATTGATTGTGCTAACTTAATTGTTGTTGATTTTATGAGGATTTCTATACAACAGGACATTTTTTGACTTTAAATGCTTACTTTTTTAAATGTTTTCAATTAAATTTTACACGTACATAATACACAAATAAAAAATCTTAGCATTAAATGTCAATAACGAGTTGGTCCACCTCTTGCTCCTATAACAGCTTGATACCGTCTGGGCATACTGACATTGCAATTATCTATAATTTGCTGATCCACAAGAGGCCATTCCTCTGAAACCGCAACAGCAATTTCTTCCAAATTGATAGCTGGTACCATTCGTTTGCGAAGGCGTCTTCCAAGTGCGCCCCAGACATGCTCGATAGGGTTAAGATTCGGCGAGCAGGAAGGCCATACCATTCTTGTGATATGTTCTTCGAAAAAATTGTTTACTACTCGAGCACGATGTGGTCTTGCATATATAGAAATTCAGGGTCTCTTTGATTCGCAAAAGGCAATACAATAGGCCGCAAAATGTTATTGAGGTACCTATCCTTCGCATTCATAATTTCATTTGCGAAAAATATCAATTCAGTTCTCCCCCTGTCAACAAGTCAAAAAATGTACTGTTGTATAGAAATCCTCATAAAATCAACAACAATTAAGTTAGCACAATCAATCAAAAATGAAAATGAACGCAATGAATGAGGGTACAAAATGAGTACCTATATTGTCATATCCGAAAACGCTTTGGGACACTCCATGCACGACCTCAAACTTTGGCAGAAAAACATAGCTCAACCTTCATCACCGTATCTCCAAAAATAAACGAGACAAGGACAAGCAAAATGTGTCACATATTCTTGAGGCGTATATCTATAATACCCAAAAAGATTTATGGCTCTGCGATTCTTGTATCAAAAGATATATGAGTTGGAAGTTGATGCAAATTTTTCTTGGGTCACTTCAATTGATCGTCAGTGTAATATATTCCATCGTTTTTACTAACATGTTACCTACCACACGCAGCAAAAACAAATTATACAAATTTAAATATCAATACTTATGCAGCATGTCGTTAACAATTAAATGTAAGAAATAGAGCAATCAAGAGGCTCTATCTTTCTCGTCTCGAATTTCTTTGTACGGCGATGTACAGGAATTTAATAATCCGTAGCATCAAGAGGCTATATCTTCCCGACTAAACGAGATATCAAATTGCAGTATTCGTCATTCGATTCGTCATGATTTTCTCTTTCTCCATGAATTTTTTCGGAATTTTGGAAGACACATCTTTCTCGTTACGAATTTTTATGTGCAACGATGTACCGAAATTTAATAAGCCGTAGCATCCAGAGCCTCTATCTTCCCAACGAAACGAGATACCGAACTGTGGTATTCGTCATTCGATTCTTCATGGTGTTCTCCATCTTTATGAATTTTTTTGAAATTTTAGAAGACACATCTTTCTCATTACGAATTCTTATGTGTGACGATGTATCCAAATTTAATAATCCGTTACATTCAAGACGCAACAACATGATATATCGAACTCCAGCTTGTGCCATTCTATTCTACATGTTTTCCTCTATCTCCATGAATTTTTTCGGAATTTTGGAAAAGACATCTGTCTCGTTACGAATTTTCATGTGCGACGGTGTACCGGAATTTAATAATCCGTAGCATACAAGAGTCCATATCATCCCAACGAAATGAGAAATCGAAATGTGGCTTGCGCCATTCAATTCAACATGTTTCCCTCTATCTTCGTGAATTTTTTCGAAATTTTAGGAAACACATCTTTCTCGTTACGAATTTTTATGTGCGACGATGTACCGGAATTTAATACTCCGTAGGATTCAAGAGGCTCTATGTCCACAACAGAATGAGATATCGAACTGCTGCTCGTGCCATTCTATTCAATATGTCTTCCTCTATCTCCAAGAATTTTTTCGGAATTTTTGAAAACACATCTTTCTCGTTACGAATTTTTATGTGCGACGATGTACCGGAATTTAATAATCCGTAGGATTCAAGAGGCTCTATCTCCGCAATGGAATAAGATATCGAACTGCGGTTTGCGCCAATCTTGCTGAATTTTTTCGAAATTTTGGAAAACACATATTTCCCGTTACTAAATTTTATGTGAACACTTGCATATTGCCGCAAAGACATAAAGCATAATCACCATATTCATTATTCATACGAAATTCAATGGTTTTTTTATGACAAGCAATATTGATGGATTACTTTGTAGAATACGCTCTTGAAAACTTTTTATATATTTGCTGATTACTTTAACTTTTATTTTTTCGCGAAGTCTTAAATATTTATTTTCTACAACTCGGCGAACTTCTTCATAACTTCCTCACAACCGCGGTTTTGACGGAATATAAATTTCTTACGAACAGAGATTTAAAGTTCGAGCTCAAGACAGTATGTAATTGAGTTGTCAGCTCCAGGTAATGCCTAGATTCCTTTTATATGCATAAAAGCTTATTCTTCTTTTACTTAATACTAATATGTGCGTTACCAAATGCTCGGCTTTGGAAAAAATTATTTTTAAAGCTTGATTTGAAATTTGAGGTAAATGAAGATTTACCACGCCATTTGTACTAGCTGCGAAGTTATTACCTAATATTCCAGAAAGTTTCGGTCTTATTGTAGATCGTTTTTATTATCCATTAAGATTTTAAGCTAACTTTTACTCGAATTACGTTATTACCTACCACCTACCATTACGTCATTAAGTTATTTAAGGCACTAAGGGTTGTAACCGAGGCTAATAATAGATTGGGCTTAACAGCTCTTGTATTTTTTATTATAATGCCGAGTTGTATCGATTCGATTAAATAGTAATCGCAATACTAATTCCCCAAAAATAATCGATGGTCTAAATAAATAAATATATGGTGTGGGTAATATAAAAATAACTACAAGAAAAGGTTATCGGTAATGAATTGTGTCGAAGTCACTCAAAAAGACAAAGGTAATTTCGGTAGGTATCGTTCAAATAGTCTTAATTGTGCGCTTAAGCTTAGGCTGCCAGTGAGCAGTGAGATTTATATTAACTCAAAATACATAATTTGTATTAACATAATATGACGGTCGCCGTGAGACCTTTCGTGCGTGCGATATCAATATTTCGTGTTCGTTTCTAATATAGGCTTGTTCAGAAGAATTAAATTGGAAGATCCGGTTCGAGGCAGACGGATTTTATGTTTAATACATTTAACAATTTTACAGTTCTCTTTTGATATGCATTGTTTATAAATGACTTTGTTTAGATACACTTATATTGATGTTTCATCCCTAAACATGCTATCATTAAATTCATTGGACTTTCTTTAATACATGGTGAATACTGGATTAAACATCATAAAATTCAAAACGTCTAAAAACAAATTATTAAAAAAATTTTTTTTTTTTCAACTCGCCACAAAATAATTCATTCATTATGGTCACCAATTAAAAAACGAAGTCCACAAGAAGATGTACATATTCTTTCGCTCTTACAAGCTCTTTAGGTGGACAATTAATCTCGCAAAATAAAGTGATTTACTTGAACTTACATTTTATAATTAATAAACTCTTTTTTTTTGGATTCAACATAATTTATATTTACATGGTCAGAAATGGAACATCAATAAATATATTAGATAATTTTGTTTATTATTGGGCCAATATAAAGCTTGAATAAGGTTGTTTATAGAGACAACAAGTCTCGAATAAAGAGAGGTAGAGTATTTTATAAGAAAACATGAAAATGTAGGCGGCATTAATTATAGAAATTTGTTTTTTATGGTTACATGACAGTTTATTAATTATAAAATGTAAGTTCAAGAAAATCACTTTATTTTGCGAGATTAATTGTCCACCCGAAGAGCTTGTAAGAGCGAAAGAATATGTACATCTTCTTGTGGACTTCGTTTTTTAATTGGTGACCATAATGAATGAATTATTTTGTGGCGAGTTGAAAAAAAAAAAAAAATTTTTAATAATTTGTTTTTAGACGTTTTGAATTTTATGATGTTTAATCCAGTATTCACCATGTATTAAAGAAAGTCCAATGAATTTAATGATAGCATGTTTAGAGATGAAACATCAATATAAGTGTATCAATTTGGATATGTTTGTTGTTATTATGCTTGTATAAATCCTAAACAAAGTCATTTATAAACATTTAACAATACTTTAATGGCATACGGAGAAATCCTAACGGTGGCTGGAATATTTATTTTTTTATCGATTCGAAATTTCATTATCATTTACCTTCAAAACTAAAGGAAAAGAGGGGGGTGTAATGATCCTGTTACACCCGGTATATTGTTTTTAATTTCGTTTGAGGTCGCGGTGTGCATATTAATTAACCCAAGCAAATAAACCTACGCGGATGATATGTAATTTGCTGGAAAATTTTTAGTAAGAGCCACTTTAGAAGATGCACAAAAAAAGGACCTTAGCATTAAAAGGAAAAGGCGGGAAAGAGCATCATTTCTCTATCGATCCATGGAGGCAATTCCAGAGGCTTCTTACTTTATCGTCCCGTCTTACATCTATGAAAACCACTGAAACGTGTTTATGCTGCTGGAAGCCGTATTCATTCCCATTTCAGTAAATATTTTTTTAAGAAACTACATAATATCAGTCGCCCTTTGAAAATGCCTTTAATTTGTTTTTTATCAAGTTTGGAATCCACACTTGGTTAATTAGGAGGATCATTTTTATATAGTTTAGTTAAAAAAAATGATTCATATATGTTCTCGGGCTGCTTCGTATAGGTATACTTAACAATAATTCATTTATAGAACTTTTTAAAAATTAAGGAAAAAAAACCTTACTTTGCATAGGGGAGGCGCCATTATGTATGCACATCCTGAATATATAAATATTCTAAACCCTTACGTGATTTATGCGACTTAAACCGTATTTACTCGAGAGGGGTGGCCGGATAAATTCACAAATCTATCCAGGTTAATTTAACGCTGGATAATGCCTATTATATTATAATAAACTGTTGTCTGAAAATCATAATACGCGAGATAATCACAGTGAATTTGTTTCGAAGGCGTTGGTAGGCGTAGGCGTGGCAATGTCGCGTGGCCAGTCGTACGTCGTCCCAGAGAGGCGTGGCTTCGATCCTGCGGCAAGCGTGCTATTGGCTCCGTCCCAGCAATGTCGCGTGGCCAGTCATACGCCTTCTTTAAGTTCGCCGTCATCGAGAGGTGTGGCTTGTTTCCAAGGGTGTCGCGTAATAAAATAAGCGTAGGTACCTACTTTGATTTCAATAGGCGTGTACAATGTATTTATTGTCGCTGTTCGGGTTGGAAACTTCTTTGGCCACGCCTACACTAGTGGGTAACAGATGCATGTGTAAATTGCGTGTTGGTTTTAAAAATTGCTTTTCTCTAAAAATATTCCACAAAAATATACAATCATATAAGTACTTATATGATGTGCAAAACATTTAATTCTGTTTAAATTCATTTTATTTCCCCTTTGAAGCATTTTCAATTGTGAGTTTGATATTCCTGTGAGCGTAAAAGTTCAAAGCAGAATTTTATTATTTACCTCTTGGATGGAAATGTGTTACTTTCGTTGTGTCAAAAGGTCAAATGTCGGGTTCAGCATGAGCTAACGCAGACAAATTAATTTAATCGCGGGGCGCTAATTGTAATAAAGCAGTTTAATATTTACGTGGTGTAGTATGTTTAAAGTTACTTAGAACCGGAAGTTGTTTCTTTTACTCGGCAATTTCATAATGGGGTGGGGATCCTCAAGGATCCGGCTTATAGCCCACTCTGTTGCTCCTTCACATTAACTACTTAAGCTCTGTAACAATGAACTATGTGTACAGTTTTTCCTTCCCTTCAGAGACCAATTAATACGGCTGAATAATCTAGAATCTTAAAATTTAAGGTTCATTCCTGCTAAGTTGTATCCAGCAATAGTGAACTGTTTTGGTTGTCGCTAGAAAAATAATACACCTTTCGGTATAACTAAAAGTAATGAGATGGGGTCATGCGTACAATTGCCGATATTCAATCAGCGAACGCAACAAAGCTGGTTGGCACAATACGACCAACTACTTACTGCCTGTCTCTCCCGGGTTGGAATCCCAGCTCCATAAAATATATAAATAAATTTCCGTCTGATATTCGGGTATATTATTTTATCGGTTCAGTTGACGTCAATCCATCATCAATTTAATTCTAGAAAAAAATAATACTTATAACATCGTAAACTTGTGATAATATCACTTAGTAAATGGTTTTTCATTATGAGAAAAGCTTTCCCCTTCATTTAACATTATTGTTCCGCCTCATTTCTATCTGGTTTTCATTGGGATAGTAAACATTGGAATATACCTTTATTTGTACCTGCATTTACTAGATTACGATCTATATTCCGGTCATGAACAAATGAAAAATGTATTTGCCGTAACAGAATATACAGGGTGTCCACGTAGTGCGTATTTCTTCCGTAACCTAGATAGACAAAAATATTTGAAACAAAAGTTGTCGTTTCAATTACAAAAATATTCCTTGCGAAAGCTCGACTTTTTCCAAACATAAAGCGAAAAGGTAGAAAACCTTATTTCTTTTTACAATTTTCTATATCCATATTATTGCCGCCTGGGAGAACTGTTTGAATATATTTTCAGAGAGTAAGCTTTCACATCTTACGATATCAATGCTTTCCTGTTGACTGATTCAATTCTCTCCCTCTGTGAAACATTATAAATAAAGCAAATGATTTATAACAGAATCATAAAATATGTAAGGGTTATCAACACTTTCTGCTTTGAGAATGTTATTCGTCATCGAACTGTATGTGCATCGATAACAAATATTATTTCTCTCAATATTTAAGGTATTATTTTGATTTCGCGATCACTCCCTTCTAACACTCATTTCTGTTCTTTGTCTATCGAGTGTCTAAGCCGCCACTAATTCAACGTTACCGGTATAATTTCCACAGTTTATATTTATTGATTATTAAGAAACATTGACGTGTTTAATCGGCATGATAAAATTAATGTGGTAATAATGAGGTAGACATTTATATCCGATAACAGTAATTTAAGGCAATTAAGAATTATTAAAGAAAAAGCTCCTGATTTTTTTCCAGCTGTAAAAATTATATTAAAAAGTATACGGGTAACAGTCAATTGTTGGCCGCAGTTAAGTAGATTTATAAAGTCACATATGTATTAAAACTAAAAAAACATGTGAAAGGTGTTTCTGGGAAAGCTGTATTATTTCCCTTGACACTGGCAACAATTAGGTGAATGATACCTATTGACGAGCGCTGCTTAAACACGTCATGCATTAAATACTAAAACTATTGTGCCGCGATTTATTGTCAATTTTTAACAATGCCGAATCAATACCGCAAGTCAATTTGGTGTCGATTATATCACGTTCTTTTTATGTATAGTTATTTCCCGAAATGCCGTAATAAATATATTGAATACATTAAAGCTTTAACTTTTGTTACTTACGCCTGCGCCAAATTCGCAATATATTCCGGTAATTATTTAAGAAAGTCTGGAAACGAAGTTCTGTCCAAAAGAAATATTGGCCATAAGTAGTCTATCACCCTGTATCTCAGTAATTAAGTGTAACGGACAATATTCTTTACCCATTCGTGAATAGTCAAGGGATCCTCTATCATTCTTAGAAGTATGTACAGTTTAGAGATTCATCAAGCCAAGTAGCTTGATGTTTTTATAAATTACTTGACTTGACTTGAAAACCAAGCTTTTCAAAAATTCACTTCTTGACTTGACTTGGTTTTCCAGGGTTACTACTTGACTTGATATCAAGTAACTTGATAACGACCCCATTATGTATGAAAGTGCGCAAATGATTTTGCCGCCATCTTATTGCAATAAAATTAATTTTTGATGGTTTATTGGGTGCAATAAGTAAAGGTTCAGGGCATCTGGTTAATTCATCCCTCAAGGTGGTATTTGGATTCCCAGCAATCACTTAGCACAAATTGTAGTTCGTTTGGAAACGGTCACAATCACACACACTGGATCTTACGTCTGTATAATTGATAGCACTGTTTATTGCATCAATTGACCACGTTCAATTATTTATTACTTTATAGTGTTTTTGGATTTTCCAACTAATATTGCTTTACGAAGTTGTAAACAAAATAAAATACATTTTTGTTAGGAAAAGCATATTAATCAGAATAAAAGTGTCTTTAATTATACAGGGTGTATTAAGTACCTGGTGCCCTTATTTTAATTACATGGAAAATAATAGAAAATGAGTTAAAATAGTTTAAGGTAAGGTGCAAGTCGAATATGCAAATGGTTGTAATTCTAATTTTTTGTTCGGTAGAGGGTTTTGATGAAATAATTTATTGTAATTTAATAAATTTTTAAAGAGTGCTCTTTAAAAATTTATTAAAACTCTTAAACTTTTTTAACTTATTTTCTATTATTTTCCATGTACCTAATTAACTTTTAAAAATCAAAGTTACATTTTTTTTTTTTGGAAAAACCGTTCAATTTTCGACACATACTGTATAAGACTTTTTGTTTCTTTTAGGCCAATGTATCACCTATTAAAATAAGGGTACTTATACGTAATACACCCTGTATACATGTGTATATTTTAGAAGTTTCGCGATACTCCAAAAGAATCAGTAATCCGTAATCCGAATCCTGGATGGTCCAAAACTTTCAGATTATCGTGGTTGTACTATGTATTTGTATTTTTTACTAGTATATTACTTCTTGTTAAAAATTTTCCTTAAAAATTTGAGATTTAGTTTTTTAAATACAACTTTATTACAGTATCAAGTAGTCTTGAAGAAATACTTGATTTTTCAAGTACTTGAAATATAACTACTTGAGTAGTCAAGTACTTAAAATATAACTATGTACTTGACTTGAACTTGACTTGTTTTCAAGTCAAGTCAAGTCAAGTAGCTTGAAAATCAAGTCAAGCTGTGAAACCCTAGTACAGTTCGTCATGAAACACCCTGTATAACGAGATAAATAATTAATAATAATAAAAAGCTTGCTTTCTACCCGCCCATTTTTTTTACATTAGTCTTAAGAAATACATACCTACTGAATACGTATACAGGGTGATTCACGAGGAAAGGGACAAAATGTTATGGTAGATAGAGTTCACTTAGGTTAATTAAAAATGACTATTGAAAAAAGCCTGAGCCTTTTTCTTATCGATCTACAGGGTGATTTATGAGTTTTGCCCAATTACTTAAGGTAATATCTTTTAAACTAATCACTAGAATCAGCTCGTATTGTAGGTATATAATATATATACTATTAATTGTCAATTTACATGCATAATCAAAGACAGAAAATTCCGGGGCCGGCTCAACTAATTTTTATTTTTAGGGCTCCTATGAAAAAAACTCACCCTGTGTACGTGATTTCTAAATTCTAATACTGAATTATGAAACTACATACAAAAGTAATAATAAATAAATAAATAAATAAATAAATACACCACATGTAATTACGACCCCCTTTATCCCAGAAGGCTGAGCCTTGTGCGGGAGGGGGCTACACATTTAAAGACAAGGGACACACATCCAATATCCGTGTATAATGGAAAAATCCCTCTCACAGTATTTTCCATTGCCACGACCGGGATTCGAACCCGGGACTTTTGGGTGAGAGGCAGGTACTCTACCATCTCGACCATCAGTCATACATTTGGTTTCCCTATCTTTAATATTGTGGAAGTTATTAAAGAAAAACAAAAAATAAATTGAATTTTCAACACCCTGTATCTCCGTTAGGAGGCTCGATAGAGAAGAAATGTTAGAAGGGACGTATGTCATAATTTCATGTGAACTTTCTGTACCCGAAGTTTGTCGGATTTAAAATCGGGACACCCTGCATACAAGATTTGTGAGTTGATTCCACGCACGATAGGGCTAAACTCAAGAATAATATATCTTGGGCTAAACTCATATATTTTCGTTTTTCGAGCGCATGGATTCCGTGACTACAGATTAAGGTCAAGGACCCAGGCCTTTTCTAGGTTTCATGATCGATTCCTGTAGACTTTTTGATGTAGAATTCAAATTCGTTTAAAAAATGTCTCCTCCGTCACCTCTGATTTCTGAGATATCCAAATATACCCAAAAATTGCCATTTTTATGACTTTAGCTTAGGTTAGGATATCTCAAAGTCCTGACGTGATAGCCAATTTTGGTGGTCAGATTTGGATCTGCGCAATTATGTAGAAAATGACCCTTATCTGTGTTTATAGGAGATACCTATTTACTATGGTCCAAAGATAGGCTCTAGAAGAATATAACCAGCAAATGAATTTCATAGCTTAGTAGTATGGTAAAGGGGCCAATACAAGGATGACCAAGAGTGGTGATCTTTTAGGTAAAGAAATAGGTTACTAGGCACTAGACAGAACAATTCGCTCGTGGTGTGAGCGACGCAAACTCTAGAAACGTATCATAAAGAAGACGAAATAAGGTCGATATAAAGGCAATGTTCCAAAGAGCAAGACCTGTAGATTGAATATAAATTTTGGGTACACATGCCCCATATATGGGAGCAATATTCTAAACCAGTATATATTTGAGTCTTATGTAATAATAGTAGTCGCTGTAAATATGTTAGTTTAGGGATGAACTAACCAACAATAGGGCAAAATAGGAAATTCTCCGAACAAAATAGCTGCCGAATTGTAACCCATAACTAAATATATACTTTCAGTTCTGCAACTTTGCGATTACAAGAAGCAGGACCATTGGCTGCAGGCACATCGATCTCTAGGTTTGACAGGAAATTACAGACCAGTGAGAGCTATACGAGTATATATACATCAACAAATTCGTTGTTCTCGCTAATGAGTCCAGATTTTGTCATCAAACTGACAGGTGACGTTTAAGGCAGGAAATTCTGGTCTAAACATATGTATAGGTAATAATATGTTGCCAGGATTACTCCCATCGATTTGCAGCAAACAATTAATTATTTTGGATCTAAAAGTTCAACGCAAGGATAAAGAATGTCATTATGACATCGTAGTTGGTATTTAACGCGCAGTGATAACGTAACTTTATTGCACGCCAAAATAGAACTGCCAATAAGTGACAAATCAATTAAATTGTCATTCAAATGATTTTGTAACTTTACTGAGCTCCAATGGCGGAATATTTGAGGGCCAGGTTCCTCGAACTCACTACACCCCTTGTATTTTTGCTGTCCTGGGAAAAATATGTGAAGTGGCTTTATTCTGTACAAACTCCAAAATCTGTGACTAATTAATTCCACGGGCTGCGCCAAATTAACGAGAGCAATTCCTTGGAATGTATGTAGATATAGTAGCATGCTAGAGTTTTTTCAAATAAAATATTTCCAAAGGACTTTCTGGAAACTAAGAAACTTAGATTTAGTAGGAATGAAAACAGCACTTCTGCGCCACTTCTTGAGGGTATTTTTATTGCAAAATAATTGCCCAATAAGCAGTCTCAGCTTGAGGTTGCCGTTTGCTATAAAATAAGAATTTTCCACATGTATCTAATTTTGTTTAGTCCCCTGAAGCAGTTGGGCGTTGGGTGTTGGGTAGTATGGCGTATATAATGAAAATTGCGGCACGTGGAGTGTTTTTCACAGTGAGAACACGTTTCCATGGAGAAGCAGATTCGCGTCAAGCGGCCTTTTTTGTAAATTATATCGTTGATGAAGTTGTGTAAATCCTCAAAACGCTGAGGGAAATAATAATTGGGTATTAAAAGGTATTAGTGTAGGAACACGGTTAGATTATGTTCGGGAATGATCCTACTATTTAGCCAAGAATTATTTCAAAGAACTTGAACTAATTTAATCGACCTTGAATTTTTTATTAAAGGAAAACAATTTTTTCCCTTTACATAGAAACAAATTAACCTTGCAGTGTATGTATAGCTTATAACACAAAATAGACATGAACAAGTAATAATGTTTATTTAACTTAAAGAGATATGTAGTTTATTTACGTTACAAGTGTGGCGAGTTCCAAAAGCATATATGTATATGATTACAGTGGCGAAACTACAAGGGTTTAGAGAATTCAAAGTTACGTTATCACTGCGCGTTATATAACAACTATGATGTCATAATGACATTCTTTATCCTTGCGTTGAACTTTCAGATCCAAAATAGGTAATTGTTTGTTGCAAATCGATGGGAGTAATCATGGCAACATATATTTTTAGACCAGAATTTCCCGCGTTAAACGCCACCGTCAGTTTGATGACAAAATCTGGACCCATTAGTGCGAACAACGAATTTGTTGATGTATATGTACCTACAGTGTGTCCCCGGATGGAGTTGACAAGAGGAAAATAATCTTTATTATTGATTGTACGACGAAAAGTCACTCTTTATAACAAATTCTGCTTGTCGAAAAAATGAGTTTACCATATAAAAATCTTAGATAAGATGTACCGGGTGTTAATAAATTAAGAAAACATGAAAATGCCTCAAGAGAGAAGTACCATTATTTATTATTTTAGACAAAATGTTTATAAAACAAAGTTGTTTATAATCCAAAATAAAGCCTAAATACAAATTTTAAAGTCTAAATTTTGAATTTTAAATTTATCTCAACTTAAATTTTTTTTATTTTTTTTTTTATTTATTTCAATATCGATGTGAAATATTCTACACAATGACAATGAAACAATGACGTTTGTCAGTTCAATATTGTCGACAATTTGAATTTTCACAAATTCTACTTAAAAAGATAAACACAATAAGAACATACAATTCAAAATTTAGACTTCAAAATTTGTATTTAGGCTTTATTTTGGATTATAAACAACTTTGTTTTATAAACATTTTGTCTAAAATAATAAATAATGGTACTTCTCTCTTGAGGCATTTTCATGTTTTCTTAATTTATTAACACCCGGTACATCTTACCTAAGATTTTTATATGGTAAACTCATTTTTTCGACAAGCAGAATTTGTTATAAAGAGTGACTTTTCGTCGTACAATCAATAATAAAGATTTTTTTCCTTTTGTCAACTCCATCCGGGGACACACTACTGTCTGTACAGTGTACATATATACTCATATAGCTCTCACTTGTCTGTACTTTCCTGTCAAACCTAGAGATCGATGTGCTACGATGTCCTACTTCTTGTAATCGCATTCCTCAACTTAAGTTTCACTTGATTCCTTCAGAAATCGATCTCCAAGCAAAGTTGCAGAACTGAAAGTAAATATTTAGTTATGGGTTACAATTCGGTAGCTATTTTGTTCGGAGAATTTCCCATTTTGCCCTATTGTTGGGCAGTTCATCATCCCTAAACTAACTAAATATTTACAGCGACTACTATTATTACATACAACTCAAATATATACTGGTTTAGAATATTGCTCCCATATATTGGCATTTGTATTGTGTGTACCCAAAATTTGTATTCAATCTACAGGTCTTGCTCATCGTTCACCTCTTTGGAACATTGCCTTTATATCGACCTTATCTCGTCTTCTTTATGATACGTTTCTAGAGTTTGCGTCGCTCACACCACGACCCAATTGTTCAACCTAGTAACCCTATTTCTTTACCTAAAAGATCAAACTCTTGGTCATCATTGTATTGGCCCCTTTACCATACTACAAAGCTATGAGATTCATTTGCTGGTTATATTCTTCTTGGGCTCTTTAGACCATAGTAAATAGGTATCTCCTATAAACACAGACAAGGGTGTCATTTTCTACATAATTGCGCTGATCCAAATCTGCCCACCAAAATTGGCTATCACGTCAGGACTTTGAGATATCCTAACCTAACCTAACCTAACCTAACCTAACCTAACCTAAAGTGATAAAAATTGCAATTTTTGGGTTTATTTGGATATAAATAAGAAACTAAATCATGCCATATACCCCAAAAGATGAAACTAGTGCAGCTACGGACACGTGTTTCGGAGTTATTGCTCCTCGTAATAAAGAATCTAAGATCTGAAGCAATAACTAATAAAGGTTAGAAAGTACAGTACACAATACTCTATTCGAGCTTTCGTGTATCATGAACCAAATTTGTGGCCTCGGACAGCAGTCAGCACATAGAGCCCTATGCGTACTGCTCTATTTCAACCTCGGCAAAAGTGAATTTAAGATAGAAAGCTCGAATAGAGTACTGTGTGCTGTACTTTCTAACCTTTATTAGTTATTGCTTCAGATCTTAGATTCTTTATTTAGCTACGCTGCGCTGACGAAACACGTGTCCGTAGCTGCACTAGTTTCATCTTTTGGGGTATATGGCACGATTTAGTTTCTTATTTATTTATATTTGACCCCACGAATCCTATCTATCTTATATTCACTTTTGCCGAGGTTGAAATAGAGCAGTACGCATAGGGCTCTATGTGCTGACTGCTGTCTGAGGGCTCTGAGGCCACAAATTTGGGCCATGATACACGAGTTATTATCGTCGTCGAGCGATTTGACTTTTTAAAAAGCGATTTTATGATTTAATTTTTAATTTTTATTCGAAAATAACAAATGAGTAAATATAACAATATAAATTTCAACTACAAAGATATGTATGTTTTAACGAAATGAATATTATCATAAAACTGAATAAAAATGTCTGTACAAGGTATATTTATAAAGTATATCATTGCACTGTCAGAGATGTCAGCGTTTCCGCACTCGGCGTCTTTGACCGTTGGATTGGAGATGCTGGAATGCAATACAGGGCTGTCCATAACTCCTCCACCCTTAGACGAGAACTCGGGGTTTCGTTAGGAAGAACCGACGTTCGTCGTCTCCGTTTCCTGGGGGTTCTCTTCTGGTTTTGTTTTGGATGAGAATATATTAAATAGTGGAACTCTTTTGTTTTTGTATTTGGCATGGCATAAATACTCCATAGTATAATCAGAACAGCAATAATTACAATAGCGATGAGAGTATAGGTAATCCATGGGTTTGGTTGATTTAGATCTGATTCTATCTAGTATTTGGTTTTTAATTTCTTGTTGTAGATTTTCTGTACGTCGAGATAATTCTGAAAATTCATCCAGATTAAGATGATCCATTGTGGGAATATTTGTATATTTTAAAAATGATGAGTTGTTTTGGATATTTAGCGTTGGAATATCTATTGGTTCTAGTTTTCTTCGAAAATTGGTATTTGGAGTAAGTTCGTATTTATCGATCATGATCATGCCATAACATCTATTGGGAATTGTTAGTAGGTAGTTTCCAATTAGTTGTTTCTTCTTCTTCTCTTCGCAGTTGGTTTCAGCTATGATGGTAGAGGGGCTTGTGATTATCCATGAATTTGAATTCTCGATTCTTTGTATTTTAGGGTTGTTAATATTTATTTTGGCGAATCTGCAATTGTTTTGATTTTGAGAGTAATCGATAAGTTGGATTTCACAAGGTTCGTTTGATTTTCTCTGTATAATAGAGTTGTGCATGCAAATAAATTTTCTTGTTTCTATTTCCTCGCAAGGTATGTCACTGTATGAATACCAATTAGGTTTCATTAGTAGGTAATTTCTTTGTGGTATGATAGTGATGTAAGAATCATTCTTTTTAACGGGTAATGGGTATAGCCTATAGTAATCATAGGGTGTTGTTTCCATCAGTGGGTATTTTAATAATAAAGTATGTATTCTTAAGAGTCCTTCTGGAAGACTGAAGTTTTACAAAGTTTTTCGTATTTCATGATGTTTTGAAAAGTAGGTTCAAATGGGAGATTTACTTCTTTCAGATGATTTTGGATATCTATTAGTTCTTTTCTAAGATCGTTTGGTTTTATAATTGTTTGATGCATTTGCCTTAATTGTGCAAAGGAAATTGCAGTGGAAAGTTCTTCTAGTAAGTTGCAAATAAGCGAGAGGGAGTGCGATAGTTGTTTAAGAATGTTTTGTACAACTATAGTAAGTGAATAATACATAGTCCCATTCTTTCTATTTTAGTTTGAATATCGGCCATTGCTGTATTTATTCTCCTTTGATTTTCTACAAGAGTGGTGATTGACTTATTGGTGGTTTTAATAAGGTCATTAGTATTGTTTAAATGTTATTTGTGGCATTTCATAAATTATTTCTTTCCTTTTCTTTTTTGGGATTTATTACCACATTCCTCGAGATTCCTATTTTATGCCGTGTTATTCTACACGTTACATAAAAATCTAAAGCTTAAACTTTGAAAAAGGAAACGGATATAGTTTCCGAAACGTCAGCGCAGTATATTTTTGTATTAATTTAATTCCTATTAGTTGTCAAAAAACACCCTCTAACTGGTCCTCTGACATTACGTCAAAGGCGTAGAGGTTATTTCCCAGTTTAAACTGGTTAATTTGAATATTTTTTAGATAAATCGAATTTTTTGGATAGGAATCTCGAGGAATGTGGTAATAAATCCCAAAAAAGAAAAGGAAAGAAATAAGGTCATTAGTAATAGACAAATGTTTTTCAATGTCTACTTTTATTTTGTTTCCATTTTTAAACATTCTTTTGAAATTTTCTTCATATCGTTCACCGTCGTCGTTGGCATCTAGAGTACCTACCGGTAATTGATTTTTGAAACGTACCGAGGAAGTTAAATAGTCCTCTTGGTTTTCTAACATGGTTTGGTAGAACTTGTTCGAATAGTAAAGAAGTTCTATTGATTTCAAAGGATAGCATTCTGTTGATTTGGTATAGTATGGTGTTGGCTACAACAGGTACTTCTTTTTTTGTTATTTCACAGGATAGATTTAGTCCTATGTATTTATTAATGTTTACCAATATTCTAATAATTTCGTCTTTTTCTTCTATGAATGTTTCAAATAGCGGTTGTAGTCCCATTCTGATATGATATTGTCTGCTGGTGTGCCCAGGCGGGTCGGTAGAAGTCCGGGGTTAGCGTCTAACTAAGTTCTTTAATTGGATGTTGTCGGCTGCTGCAAGGGTTGTCCATCTGTAAGAGTAGATCTTAGATCAGACAAATGAACTCTGCGTTCTTTATTATTTTTTAGTTTAATTAAGCATGTGTTATCGTTATTAATAGAAATGATAGGAAATGGCCCGTTAAATTTGGGGACTGTTTTAGTTAGAACCTCTTTTCTTGGGTGCTCTAACATAGACATTTTCACCTATTTTATATTTATCTTGTGGATCTGTTATTTCTTTATTGACTCTGTCAACAATTATTATTGTTGCTTTTCTCGTTTCAGTTCTTTCATAAATTGTATCGTAAAGTTGAGAAAGTGTTTTTCTATGTTCGTCTAGTGAATAATCAAATATTATTTGGTTTGTTTTCGTATCAAACAAGTTTTTACTGGATGATTTTCCAAATATGACTTCAAATGGTGTATGTCCGGTGGTAGAGTGGTTGGTGTGATCGTACGCAATAATGGCTAATTTCGTAAGTTCTTCATCAGGTTTTTTATTTAGTTGTGGGTCTAATCGAAATATTCGGAAATGTTCAATTATAGTGGAGTGAAATCGTTCCACTATGCCATTTGACTCTGGATGAAATGGTGTTGTAAAGTGAATAGCAATTTTGTGGTATGGTATGCTAATAGATTTCTTATCTGGTTGTTGATAAATAAATTCACGACCATTGTCTGTGTCTGTGATTGCAATTGGGGTTCCATAATGTTCGAAGTACTCGGTGAGGGCTCTAGCTACTTCGCATGCTTCTTTACATTTGTCAGGTAGATTTTTTGTTCGATTGTAAATGTATCCATAAAAATTATCTCAAAGGGTTTTTGTTGTGTGGGTGTTAAGTTCATCGGTATTTTGGGTGGATGTCTATCATATTTGCCTTTTTGACATACGTTGCATTTATTAATATAGTCTTGTATCGTAGGTAGGTAACATATTATTCCAATAATATCTTTGTTTTAGTTTGTCGTATGTTTCTTGTGAGCCTCTGTGGTTCGTTTCCTTTCCTTCCCTTCATGGTATATTTGGATTACATCATTAATTTCTTCCTTTTTTCTTAAAAATGTTCTTTCTTGTGTACATCTTATCAGTTTCGGTCCGTTGTTGTTAAAATGTCGATCGTATATTCGACAAAAGTTTTCGTATGTTTTATCTGTATCGAAGTTATACATGTAGAACGTGGACTTTTCGATTGTGTGGTCTCTAATTAGTTCAATAATTTGATCTTCGTTGTCTTCTTTGGTTATTTCAGCATATAGGATGGTTTTATTGTCTCTATATTTAATGTTCTGCATTTTCTGGGGTTCATAAAAACCGTCTTTATGAATATTTGTTTGGGTTTTGTGTTTATTATATATCGTCTATGATTGGAATTGTGTTTCGTGGTTCATCATCTTCGTTGGAACGAATAGTAGAAATTTCGGGGATATCTAAGTCATTAATTGGTTTCGACATCTCTGTTTTGTATATTTTCGGTTGGATTAAGTGTTCGATCAACTTCTTCTGGTGTTGGTGTTGTTAATGCATTTTCTCTGTTTAATTCTTGTATTATTTCGTCAAGTTCTGGATCGTCTAAGTTTACTTGCATTGATTCGGTGTCGATAGGGTGAATTTCGATTCGTGATAGTGCATCGGCATTTGTATTTAGTTTGCCTTTTTTATATTCAATGTCGAAATCATAATCTTGTAATTTGGTGCGCCATCTGACAAACTTGGAATTTTGGGTATCTTTTAAAGAGAATAACCATCGAAGTGGCCTATGATCTGTATATATAGTGAAACGTCTGCCGTATAGGTAAGGTCTGAAATACTGGGTGGCCCAAATTACGCCTAATAGTTCTTTTTCGATAACTGAGTAGTTTTTTTCAGATTCGTTTAGCGTCCTGGATGCATAGGCAATGGGTTTATCATTTCCTACACTTCCTTGTGATAAAACACAGCCTAATGCAAATTGAGATGCGTCAGTGGTGAGAATAAATGGTTTTGAAAAATCTGGATGTTGTAAGAGTGGGCTGTTTGTTAAAATTTTCTTCCAAGTTTCAAGTGATTCTATGAATTGTTTTGTGTGTTCTATCTTTGCACCTTTCTTTAAGCAAGCTGTTAAAGGCTTCGTCAGGTTTGAACAATCTTTTATAAATTTTCTGTAATATCCGATTAGTCCAAGGAATGATTGTATTTCCTTTTTTGTTTTTGGTATCGGGAATTTTACAATTGCATCTATCTTGTCTGGATTTGGTAATACACCTTCTGGAGTAATGACATGTCCAAGGAATTTTACAGTTCGTTTCAGGAATTCTGATTTTTCCAACTGAATTTTAAAGTTTGTATTTCTGAACCTATCAAACACTAAGCGTATACTTTCTATGTGTTCATGTAGCGATGTGGAGAATATTAGTACGTCATCCATATAAACTAAACATTTGTGTTGGAGGCCTGATAGTACATGGTTCATTGCTCTTTGAAAAGTCGAGGGTGCATTTCGGAGTCCAAAGGGCATACGTAAGAATTCAAAATGGCCTTCGTCTGTTGAGAATGCTGTTTTCTCGATATCTTTTTGTTTCATCTCGATTTGGTGGAATCCACTTGCCAAATCTATAGGGTTGTGAAATATTGGCTGCGGCCTAATTTGTCTAAAACGTCCGTAATATTTGGGATTGGAAATTTGTCTGGTACAGTTTTTTTCGTTAAGTTTTCGATAATCTATAACAATTCGGAATTTTCGTTTGCCACTATTGTCCATTTTCTTTGGAACAATCCAAATAGGTGACGACCATGGTGATGTCGAGTGTTTAATTATGTTTTGATCTAACATTGAATCAATTTGTTTTTTAACTTCTGATTTATAGATTTGCGGGAAGATCTTCGCAATAAAAAATGTCTCTATATATATTCGTAACAAAGTTTTCTTATAGCATCGTATTCTTCCTGGTTACAATGTCCTAAATCAAGATTTTCCAAATTTTTCTTTCGTAAGTTATCGTAGTTTATACCTATGTGTATTATGAGAGCTGTCTGTGTCGATGTCCATTGGTTCTATTGTAAAGTTATTTAATTCGCAACCGGGTGGGTATACATGGAATTGGTTCAGTTATTATAAAGTTTTTCCTCTTCATCCGTGTTATTGATAAGTAGTACTGTTGCTCCATTATTCTCGATGTTGACGAGTCCTATTGGAATTGGAATTTCTACTTGGTTTTTGAATATCATAGAATTTATTATGGCTTCTCCGGATTGTTGCTTTGTTGGTATTTTTGCAACGACTTCTGTTTTGTGTTGAATGTTATATTCGTATTTAATTTGTCTGTTATTTATTTTGTCTTCTACAAGTCTTCTTCCTTCAATGAACAAAGGGATTTTTGCTTTGTCGGTTAATAAATAACCATTTTTGAAGTCGAGAGTAGCTCCTATTTCTTGCAAAAGGTCTAGTCCGATGAGTCCGTCGTAAGTTTCGCTGAAGTTAAAAATGTAATGTGTATGTAACATTCCGGGTTTCTTAAACATTTTCGAGATTGGAATTTCAGCTGAATAGTAATGTAGTGAAATGCTGTGAGGTGTTTTAATTTGAAAGGGATCTTCTTTAATTTTGTTCAGGAAAAATGTTTCAGCAATTTTTTCAGTTATTAACGTTTTTGTAGATCCTGTATCTATCATAAATTTGGCTTCTATTTCTGGAATAATAATATGTGGAAGTTTTGTATTAGCTGCGACGTTTATTTCTAGTTGTTTTGTTGGTTCGAATTCGTAGGATTCGTGATATCTGTCTCCGAGGCTGGTATAGGAAAATTTTCGTTTTCATTGAAATGTTGATAGTCTTCTGAAAATTGTTCTACGGGGTAATAATAGTTTTCTGGGTTTTCTGGATTAAATGTAGCTTGTTGATAAAAGTCTGGTTCGTATTCGTAGTTTTCTGAAGACGTGCTGGGTATTTCTTGTAAGTGCAATTCTTGCGCTGCTGTCCATCTTGGTGTGTTTGTAGTTTGTGAAAATTTCGTTCTTGTGTTTCCTGATGAGGTGTCCATAGGTTGGGGATATGTTTGTTGTGGTTTAGGTTGGAAATTATAACGTTGGGGATTTTGGAAGTATTGATTGGCTGGAAGTTTTGCGTTTGGAGTTTGGAAATTTTGTCTTTGGAAATTTTGGAAGGTTTGAAATGGTTTTTGTTGAAATGATTGTTGCGGGTATCTGGGATTAAAATAATTTGTTAGACGATGGGGAGTATTTGTCGTAGGACGAAACATTGTGGGATTTGTTTTAGGTTGGTACGGTTGCGAATAATAGGTAGAGTTATTTTTTTGTTGTCCATAATTATTTGACGTTGTCCTTAGTTGAGATTGATTGTTTTTCTGGAAGTTGTTTTTTGTGCCTAACTTTTGTTGACGATTGTAGTTCATATTCTCTTCTTCGACTACCATGTTTATGGCCATCTTCTAAACTTCTTGGTTCTTTACATTATTATTTCTTGTCTTAATTCGACTGATATGTCTGCCATTTGTACTTTAGAGAGTAAAAGGTTCCTTAGCGATATGCATCTGTCTGCAAATTGGCTATGAGATTCGTTGTGATTTTGTGTTAACAAATGAATGTAATTCAATCTTTGAAGTTACAATAGTGCATTATCCAAAAGACCTCGTTTGTATCGATTTAGGTTGTAGGTCTAGGTTCTTTCCTAGGTTTCATGATCGATTGCTGTAGACTTTTTTGAATTCAAGTTCGTTTAAAGAATTTCTCTATCACCTCTGGTTTCTGAGATATTTCTGCCCAAATATAGGTACCAGAAAATTGTCATCTTGTTATTTTTAGGTTAGGATATCTCAAAATCCTGACATCACAGGAAATTTTGGTGGCAGATTTGGATTCAGCGCATCGAATTACGCAGGCAATGATTCTTGCCCTCAAAAAAGGACTCAGGACCCCCAAATTATAGGTCTTTGTAATCTTTCAACTCGCTCTTGATGGTCATAGAATTGACTCCTATTATAGTCGCATGTCTAATAATGTATCCGAGTTGTTTATGGGAACGCTAAATTATTGTAAATTACACTACTCGTAGGTAATAAATGAGTTGTGTAGCGCCACATTTACTAGCTTGGTTTTGTATTCTGAAAATAGCCGCAACAGTCAGTGCCTTTATTTAGAAGAGAATTGTAGGTCAATCTACATTCAGCATAAAATCAATAAATTTACCACTGAAACAGCTTCAGACTTCTACCACAAACCTCGAGGAGGACTAAAATCACTTATTTGTTACCACAATAGATTGTAAACAGTGTCAATTATGACCTATTTTAGATTCAATGGAAGTTGAGATTTGCATAAGTTTATCAAAGACCGAAGTTATATCGTGGAAACTCCACACCAAACTTTGTGCCGTTTATGAATAAAACGGCGTTCTGCGGAAGGACTGAAGGATGCCCATTCAATTAGTAACGTATATTGACAAAAAAGGAAAGCGAATAGTGTGGTAGAGAATAAAATTGGCCTGACCACGGAAGCCATTCGTATGGATTTTAATGCTGAAGGCAGCGTAGGTCTCACACTTCCAATATACCGACTGTTATTAGGACTGCTATTCAACGTGGTTGACATGCTGGCATGGTCTTCTGTTAGAGAGTACACCAACAAATTTAACTTGCATCAAATAACGAAATTTAATTAAATTAATATAGTGAAACTGAAAGGGATGGTTTAGACGCTCAAACTAAATTATCAATGGTCAAATTTTTCCATTATAAGTACACATAAGCATACCAAACAGAACTTAGTGAATACCCTGACCTATGCCACGACGTCACAGAATATACCGTGTTTGTTCCTTTACTCTCTCATAATTGGTCTCTTATTCAGATTAACACCGACCCTAACTTTTATACGATCCTTCAAAGTAATATTTCCAGTATACCCTTATTTTCACCTCAATTCCACTCACGCTTCGTTATCTCTCTGACTCGCTGTTTGCAGTCGTTTAATTAAAATTAGGATAGGTACTAGGTATACGTTTTTATTCTCTAAAGGCGGATGACCAAATGGAGTAATAATAATTAAGTGATGGATCCCAAAGCAAATTCGTTTGGCACGGGCGAACCAATTTTGTATCCAAACTATCCAATAAAAATTGCTTAATAGTTAAAAATATGATGAAAGAGAGAGACGAGGTGCTACAGTTTATGGTGCAATTGGACCACTTTTTATTCAAGAACACAGATTTCTTATTTTAAATAGACCACCTTGCAGTGTTTCTAGTTCGTCATGAAATTCTGATTTCATCGATATGTGGCATTTGTTTAAAAGATGGCTCCTGCAAGGTAGATTAAAAAATGTTTTTCAGTTTTTTAACGTTTTCAACGCCCTTTCTTAACAAAATGCCATCTTGTGACATATCGTTGGAATCAGAATTTTATGACGAACAAGGAAATGGAAAAATATACAAGGTGGTCCATTTAAAATAAGAAAGTTGGTAAACCGGAGTAGTATTTTATGCAAAGTTATATCAAGTTCTGGCTTTAGTAACCTATTATCCGAATTTCAGAAATCTATGTTTCATAATAACAGTGTTGTTCCGTAGGAAATAATTTCATGGCCACCCAGTATAGGTCAACAAAATGTGCTCTATTCTGAAATGAATAATTTTTGCGCGCTACGTTAACTCAAATTAAGTAATGGTGTAAAAACTAACACCAGATTTGATCTTGACCAAGGCATGGAATTTTATGTAGAAATGGTGGATTTGATTCTTTATCTCGCTGTGATTCTATTGATTTTATGTAATGTAGGGCAGTGCAGAAATAGGTAGGTATTACGTACAGTAGTACGGAAGATATTTGGCCTCACAAAAACTGACTAAATTAAACAAAGCTGCGCCGAAAGTGGCGGCTTGCTCATAATGATTATTGTCCCCAATTTATTTTAATTCCTAAAACATATCTTTTTACGTTGATAATTTTTTCAACACTTTTTTATTTATTTGTACTGTTTTATTCATACGCATACATTTATAATGCCCTATTTTCAGAACGAATTGATAAATACTTAAGAAAGCGAGAAGCAAAAACTCCAATTCCCTTGTTACAACTTTACCTAAATGTGCCAAAGTACTTAGAAACAAAGTTAAATATTTTGTAAATCATTCTTGTTGATCTTTTAAATTTGAATAGTCTCTCAAATCTTTCTCTTTATCACATCGTTCTGTTTACGAAATGAAAACGTACTGTCTGTAGTAAAAACAAAATTGCTTATCTTAAGGGAAATCATCGAGCAAAACAATTTAAATTATTTGTTTTATCTTGTTCCATTATTTGGCTGTAGCCTTAATTAAAATTGTATCCTCTGCCTACAAAATCAAACAACTCGAATACTGGCAGTCAAAATACACACGAGTCGTTGGAAAATAAAATGTTAAAAGGTCGAAGAACCACCAGACGTGAAGAACACCTCTTAGAAAATACAATGTCGTTTCATAAAGAGCTTCAGTACCTATTATTACCAAATGCTGATCGTTTCTGGTCAGTAGGACAACTAGCGCTGTTTAAAATAAATCAAACTCGTAAGTGATCCGGGTTGTCGCTCATTTTCTCAAACTACCCTGACCAACATTTATTACCATACCATTACCACACGCCCACGCTATTGATATCGTTCGGCCACTTAACTGATGAAAATTCTTCCAACAAATTCACGGTCTTGTCTTGCTTTTTTTATTCAAACCTGTTACATTGTTACTGACTGGGTATATTTTCTATCAGGTATAAGCTGGTCGATGTAAAAAAGGTTAAAGGTCGATAATTTATATTTTTAATTTTACAAGGAATATTTCTTACGACCAGAGGAATCACGTGGTTTGTACCACAACCTCCTTTATGCTGTTTGACAACTTGGAAACATTTTCTACGTAATTTTTCGCGTAGAATCCGAACTGGCCTCAGAATTTACCCATCTAGTCAGGATTTTGAGATATTTGAGGTTAACTGACACAATAATGGCTTTCTTGGCTATAAGTATTTGAGGTTATGTATGGCCATGAAAAAAATTTTCAGCTCGGATGGGCATTCGAAAGCTCATTCTGAAAGGGGCAGGTAGTACGTACTAGACGATGTAACCAGAAGAAATGACCTGAAGTTGTTTTTATATCCCATACATAACCTCAAATATAGCCAAAACAGCCATTTAACCTCAAATATCTTAAAATCCTGACTACAAACAAGAAAATTAATTTGAAACGCATTCAAGGTCAGGTGAAAAAATCCAAAAGACCAATATTTGGTCAAGTAGAAAAGTCGATAAAATGCCTTGAACTGACTTCCTTTGGCAACAGAAACGCAAAAGGGTGCGTAGAAAAGACTGAGACATATTTAATAAACCAAAAACAACAGTTTCAGTTTCTGCCCTTTAGTTTCTGGTGGTCTCATTACTTCCATCTCTAAATAAGAGTGGGAAATAAATTTTCAAGACCGTTCTGAGGTAAATTTTGGTGAAAATAGTGCACCGAAAAATGTAAAATCTTCTTGATGATTCGCCCAGGCAGTAGAGGATAACATCGTGTTTCACATTTGGTTGAGATGACACAAGTAGTGAGTTTGAAAATTAGTCCAAAAGAAGATAGAAGATCAATACTTTACAGACCAATAATAGCAACAATATTAAGGATGATGGAAAGTGGCAGGAAACACTTGTTGAGTTACGCCAAAATGACTTACACATTGAAACGATGGCAAATATATATGGAAGTTAGAATTAATAACCTTGGTGAAGGTAATCGCGACAGAATAAGGCTCTGTAGGTAGCCCAAGTAGTGAAGAAAATGCCCGAATTGCCTCACTAGCTTTACATAGCCAAGTGCCGTGATGCATGGTAGTGATTTGGTTAAAGCTTACATAGAAGATGGAGACCTAGCCTAGCCTAGCATAGCCTAACCTGACCTACCATAAGCCAACCTAGCTTGAGCTTCTTAATGAAACTGCGAAGAGCAGACAGTTGGTGATGCTTTCGTTTGCGTTGTGGTGAATGAGATTTCATGTCCCTAAACTTTATACTTTACCATCCTGAGCAGATCGAACAAGTAATAATATTGTTGTTACCCCGTGACCTCCTGAATCACCCGACCCATATACTTACTCTATTGAAATTATTGCAACCTACTTCCGTTAATTGCTGCTGAAACCAAACCATATCAGTTTCCTGATTTTGATGGCAAAATCGAGAGGAAACATATTATTATATAAGTATATTACGTCACATTTTGACGCATTGCGAGCGGTTTTTCTAACGTGTCCACCATTTTGCATTTCTGGCAGTTTATTTTTGTATATTTTTCATTGTTTCTGTCAACAAAATGAAAAGAAAAGAAAAGAAAAATGGAGGCAATATCAGATATTAAAAAGGGCGTATCTTTAAGCATACCTGATTTGTCACTTCCATTTTCTTCAATAGATAGATAACTTCAATGTTTTTTCAGCAATTAACGCGTACAGTTTTCTTGCGTGAAACTACTTATAGCACAGTAGAAGTTTAAGTATTCACTGATATGAACAAAAGTCATGACGTGTTTGTACCTACGTAACGTAACTTCTTCCTATAATTAAAATATTGTAGTGCCATCACTAGATTTAAATCTAGTAGTTCAAGAAGAACCACGCGCGGTTAACTCTGATAAGCTCAAAGAAATTCATAAATATAGTTGCAGGGTTATTTTATAAGCGTATTAAGCTTTTGGTTTTTAATTTCGCAATAACCTCCTTGTCTTCGTTTTATTATTACCTATAAATATACGTGAAGCACAAAAATGTAAATAAATGCGGATCTAATGCTCTAATGTTAAAATGCGGTTTTGCTACGTAAGTTATTCCACCAATGAGAGTGAAAGTAATCATGAAGGTACCTACAAGTTTTCGGCAAAATAATATTACAAGTACACAATACAAGGTCTTATATATTTTGTGTTAATTTGTATCGAGCTGTCGTCATTCGAAAATGAAAGCAGACCCACCTGCATTGAGGTCTGACGAAGTAATCACATGGCACTGTTTCTAACATTGAAGATTATCGAGGTTTGGTATCATGTACAACACGAGGGTACAGTACACACGGCCTTTGAGCACAATTCAGTATCGGCTAACGTCTAACGACATCGGTAACAACAATAGTAAAAGCACTGCAGAGACGGCAAGAATAAGCAATATAATAGTGCTAGTTTGTAAATGTGCTCCAAACCCGCTAAGATTGTGAACGAGCCTTACAACTCACCCTTATGCGACACAATAGATCGATACCCCCATAGAATGACCCACAAAACTTAAAATCATAGATAATTATAGTTAAAATAACACATTACTACTTACATTAAATATGCTTATTATGAGTGTATAATCTTGAAAGACCATGCGGGATATTAATTAGTCTTCTTTTATTGCTAGGTATTCTTGAAAAACGAAGCTACTTGCGGCGAGGAAAGGCGATCATAGAACACATGTCGCGTGACGCTCACGTGTTTTCCGAAAATCTGTCACCAACTTCGCAATTAAACCCATTTACCTCTTATTTGTTCTAATTAAAAGCCGTCCTTATCCTCTGCTTAACGTCCACTATATTCTCCGGCAGTTTTTTCTTTGTTAAATCGCCGCGTTCTTAGATTTATTAATATACCTATATCTACTATTGATGTTACCGAAAAGAAAGTCCTTTGCCTCTTGCGATATCGCTAGAAGGGCACCTCAAATGTCGCGGATTTTCCAAAACACTGTGGCGAACGTTTTAAGAGTACCGTCTTTCTTCACCGCAGTTCTTAGTTCTTGGGCAATCTTAAGAGGCCTTGTAGAGGTTAAGAAATGAGACACGCACGGCGCAAGTCGACGCAACACGTGGCGAAGGAAAAGCGGCTGCGCCAAACTCGTGAATGACACTGCCGAAGGCTCACCGCCTGCCCCTAACCCTTTCTTAGGAGACGTACTGGCGCTCGTGACGTCATAGGGTCAGTAATGTTGCGGAAAGCGTTTCCATGGCGACGGTGCCACTACCGCTATATAGTTGCTGCAAATTCATGCCGGCTACATTCTAGATCAATAGGGTTGTACACTGTACAGGCGTGCCAACAATGTTATGTTGGTTGATACAGGCACGATCTAGCACAACCTGCTAGATTGAGGATCGACCGCACTTCGCACTTCTGCCGGGCTAATACCTTTTCCTGCAGTTAAAACGGCAAATCCTTAGCACGTGCTAGAACCGACACGGGGCCTTAATCGGCTACGAATCTGACGAATCCCAACCCCGTAGCTCTTTTGTAAATATTAGGTCTTGTTAAGAAATTGCGATTGTTTATTAGTTGCCGCGCATCACCGGCGCGGCGCATTCGCCATAACTTTAACTGCAAGCAATCCGTAAACTGCCTGGCGAGCAAAAGAGAACATTCTGGAGAGATTTAAAGCTTTTAAAAAATCCCTCTTTGTCTACGGACGATTACAACAGGTCTTTTATATGAAAAACAACAAAATTCTAGACGTCCTTCTAATTTCTCCCTAATAATCCAAATTATTGTTAACATAAATCGTCGAACAACTTTTAAAACAAAAATCGTGACTTAGATCGTGAATACACCATCCAAAATCAAACCTCTTTAAAGTAGCCTAATTTTCGGCATATCTTATTTTATACGGGATATTTTCAAAAGCGAGACTTAATTCTTAAAATATCCATTCAAAAATTTTACCAAACACTAACATACCGGCAAGTTTTTTCTTCCAATCAATTTGCCTATTTTGATTAAACAGCCACTTCTGAAATCACAACACGTTTAATAAAGTCGTTCAGTTTTAGGGACCTATCTTATCGTAGCTACTAATCCATGAAATGAATCATCTCATTCCTATATTATATGTAGAATAAAAAGTAGAGACCCCAATACAAGGCCTTGAGATGCATCATAAATTTACGTCGTGAAGTGCTTTTAGGATCCGACCTTCCTTGTAGCTCCTAACTCACGAAAAAAATCGTCTCATTCCTACATTATTTGTAGAATAAAAAGGAAAGACCCCAATACAGAGCCTTAAGATGCAATATAAGTTTGCGTCGTTAAGTTGTGCTTTTAGGGGCCTTCTGTCTTTTGTAGCTTCTAATCCGTGAAAGTGAATTTTCTTGTATTCCTATATGATGTATAGAATAAAAAGTAGAGACCCCAATACAAGGCCTTGAGATGTATTAAAAATTTGTATCGTTAAGTGTGCTTTTAGGGACCTACTTTCCTTGTAGTTATACTAATCCACGAAAGTGAATCGTCTCGGATTTCTATATTATATGTAGAATAAAAAGTGGAGACCCCAATACAAAGCCTTGATGTATTATGAATTTGCATCGTTAATTTGTGCTTTTAGGGGCCTTCTTCCTTTGTAGCTATTAATCCATCACAGGCAATAATCTTTTATCCCTATAAAAGATTATTGTAGAAAATAAAACGTAGACCCCAATACAGAGCCTTCAGATGCATTATAAGTTTGCGTCGTTAAGTTGTGCTTTTATAGGAACCTTCTTTCCTTTCCTTTGTAGCTACTAATCCATGAAGTTAATCGTCTCTTATTTCTATATTATTTATAGAATAAAAAATAGAGACCCCAATACAAGGCCTTGAGATGCATTATAAATTTACGTCGTTAAGTTGTGCTTTTCCTTGTAGCTCCTAATCTATGAAAGTGAATCGTCTCTTGTTATAAGTTTTACTAATTCCCCAGAAAGGCCATTGGAGCACAAGAGATGCAAAAATAATTCTCGCCCCTAATTCTACGCGTATGTACTTCAGCATTTCTCCTGCTGACGCATTGCAGTGTTTCACTTGTTTTTAATACTTGTTTTTTTTATTAAAGTTAACCACCCTGTCATCCTGTTTCCAAAAACTTAAGCAATACGTAAATGTAATATTTTGTTAATTTTATTTCACATTTTTAAGACGTGGCAAATTATCACGTCAAAGATGAAATACAGACAACGCAAAACTTGTTCGATCATAGGAAATACCAGACGAATTTACAATTCCGTCAATCGTATGTAATTTGCGTAAAAAAAATATTTGCACTTGCTCTTAGACTTCATGAATTGTTTAATTTCAGTTATTAGGTATCGTTAAGGACGCGATAATTACGTAATGTTATTATTGTAATGTTATTATTGTGATTTGTTCTTTAAATTCATTTTTAAACAACGTCTAGTCTCTAGAATTTTACGCATGAAGGGCTCTTGTGAACTAAGCGCACGTGACTAACGCATGTATTTCTTTTGATGCGGTCTAGAACAGAATGAACATACGATTACAGCAAGACGTTAGGTTAGAGCGTCAAATTCGTTAGTACGCTTGCGCATACGCATTTACTATACTATCTGTTGGGAATTGTAAATTCCCCTGGTATTTCCTATGATCGAACAAGTTTTGCGTTGTCTGTATATTTTTTTAAGAAAATAACTTCTTATGAACAAGGCTTGGTTCGAAAACTATTTAACTAAAGCAAATTTCCCTTTTTTGTTGTGCCACCCATTTATTTCATAAACGGAGCTAGCTAGTGCGCAGGTCTGGAAGTATTAATCGACAACAACTATATTAATACACTACAATTGCCTACTAATTAACTTTTGTAGCTCAGTCGCTTTATAATTTAAAGAATCGTACAGTAATGATTTTTTTTTTCTGTCCACCCAGTATTCAAATAAAATAGGGCGCCACTCTACACCCCGCAGGATCAATTCACAGAGGCCTTCAGGGTTTTGAAAAAACTATTTAGCCCATCCTGTAGGTGGCAGTCTTGCGAATATTAAAATCAATACCTGCAGTTTTAGATTTACGCACGAGCGCTCTTAACATATTTTACAGAGTCCTTGCGCGTCGGGAAAAGTGTATTTATTTCATGAAAGTACGCCGCCAGATGACTCCACTCACTAGTATGAGGTGGTTGAAAATTAAATCAATACGATTAAAGGTAACGGAGGTGTGCAATGTGCATGTCCACATTGTCCACTAATGAATCTTTGTTGATATTAGCGTTTGCAGTAAATTGAGGTGTTGCTTATTTAAGGCGCGTTAAGCGAAAGAGCGTCTCTTTTTGGGAAACATGAGCGTAGCATGTTCCATAACTTGTTGTTGTTCGTTGAACAATCGGTAAAAAGTATCACAAAGATTTCAGTTCGAACTTTGTCGATTCATAGACAAAACCAGAACCTCTTTGCAAGAAAAATTTAATGTGGCAAACTGAAACGCGATATCTTTGATCGTTTCGGAGATATCGATTTTTAATGTCCTCCTATTGTTTCAAGTTAATTTCGTCCCAGTTTTTAACTCCGGTTGCGAATGATATACGGACACGATCTTTGTCTCGATCTCTAAATAAAAGTAGAACCTTTTATAGTAGAAAACAGGACGAAATACGAAATTGAGTATAAGAAACGTATAGGCGCGTCTTTATTCGTTTCTTGGTGGAATTTGGATAATATTAAAATAATTAACGTGGAGGATATATTTCTACAAATGCACACGTGTACCTATGCACAATAATTCATATTTAAAATAGTATATTATGTTTAAAAAATGATGTCTGTCCATTTAGATAACAGAATAAACTGGTTTGAAAAGTGAAATAAATTCCAGAGGCGTGAAATACGCTCCATTGTGAACGCATAGGATTATGGTTGAATAGACATAGGTATGTACTTGTACATTTTGTATGGGCTTTCCTTATTCTGAGGCTGAACATCAATAGAGTTTATCGATTGGTTTAGTCCTGCTCAACCACCAATAGTAATAACTTATTAAGATGTTCTGTTACACATTAGGTATTCTCTATGATGCCAGAAGTGCACTTCTGGGTCGCACCTTCGACCTTTTATATATAAATAATTGTAGGAAATAAGATTTCTATTAGTCCAACCGGGTATTTGGAAAAAAGGGCAATGTCTTGCAAATTGTGATAAAAGCATGAAATTTGGTACAGGTGCTTTTTAGGCAATTATAAGCGATTTGACCCGCATGACCCATATTTCGAACCCGTAGGAGCAAGATGGCGGCGGTATTCAAAATGGCGACCATCCAAAACAAAAAACGGTTAATAATGTGTCGATTTTGACAATGTGGGGGTCGCTTTCAAGTAAATCTAGGATGAAACAAACTACAGAATGCATATTTTTTTGATCCAAAACCATTTTGCTTAAAAATGCATTTTTTTAAACATTGCTTCGTAAATTTAAAAATTAACGGTTCTTGATAGTATTCTACTTATTTTAAAAAGACCAATGGAAATTTAAATATTGGTCTTGTAACCTATGTTGGCTAACAAGTTAGGGGAACCCCCCGCCTCGCCGCTCTTCTTTCGGAATGTCCCAGCTCTCAACTGGCTCAACAGGGTATACATAATAAAACCTATTTCATTTTAACATACACATATTTATTGGTATAAAATTTTAATTTTTGTTATTACAGGATGCTGGACATTTACACTGTTTAAGCGGCCCCTAGACGATCAATATTTACGTCAATATATTGCACAATAATTAATATTGTACAATAATATTGAACGTCTGTAGATCAAATTGGAAGATTGCGCAATATATTGAGTCGATCAAAAAGAGTTTGATATTTATTGTACAATCTAGTAAATATTGCTTCGTCTGTGGTCAATATTGCGCAATACGGTCAGTTCTTTTTAAACAGTGTTGGAGTAAACATCTACCATGGCCACAAAAGGAAAAGATGAAGAAAGAAAATTCCTTGTAGAATCAAGTATCGAGGTGTATCGGAGCTTACCCGCTCTGTGGGAACTAACTCTTAGTTCACTCAACAGATTTTCATGAATGTATTTACACTGACGATCAATTGAAGTGACCCAAGAAAAATTTGCATCAACTTCCAACTCATATATCTTTTGATGCAAAAATCGCAGAGCCATAAATCTTTTTAGGTATTATAGATATACGCCTCAAGAATATGTGATACATTTTGCTTGTCCTTATCTCGTTTTTATTTTTGGAGATACGGTGATGAAAGTTGAGCTATGTTTTTCTACTAAAGTTTGAGATTGTGCATGTAGTGGTGTCCCAAACCGTTTTCGGATATGACAATATATAGTCATTTTGTACCCTCATTCATTGCGTTCATTTTCGATGTTGATTGATTGCGCTAACTTAATTATTGTTGTTGATTTTTTGAGAATTTTTATACAACAGGACATTTTTTGACTTTAAATGCTTACTTTATTAAATATGTTTACAATTAAATCTTACACGTACATAATACACAAATAAAAATTATTAACATTAAACGTAAATAACGAGTTGGTCCACCTCTTGCTCCTATAACACCTTGATACCGCATACTGACAATGCAATTATCTATAATTTGCTGATCCACAAGAGGCCATTCCTCTGAAACCTCAACGGCAAGTTCTTCCAAATTGATAGCTGGTACCACTCGTTTGCGAAGGCGTCTTCCAAGTGCGCTCCAGACATGCTCGATAGGGTTAAGATTTGGCGAGCAGGAAGGCCATACCATTCTTGTGATATGTTCTTCGAAAAAATTGTTTACTACTCGAGCACGATGTGGTCTTGAATATATATATTCAGGGTCTCTATGATTCGCAAAAGGCAATACAATAGGCCGCAAAATTTGATTGAGGTATCTGTCCCGCGCATTCACAGTTTCATTTGCGAGAACTATCAATTCAGTTCTCCCCCCCTGTTAAAAAGTCAAAAAATGTACTGTTGTATAGAAATCCTCAAAAAATCAACACCAATCAAGTTAGCACAATCAATCAAAAATGAAAATGAACGCAATGAATGAGGGTACAAAATGAGTACCTATATTGTCATATCCGAAGACGGTTTGGGACACTCCACGCAGAAAAAACGTTACATCGCAATACATCGTATTGCTGAAAAATTGGGCGAACCAAAATGTGCGGCACTTAGAGGTTTTCACGCTTTTACAGGCTGCGATAGTGTTTCATTTTTCGCAACAAAAGGCAAGAAGACTGCTTGGAAGACATTTATTTCTTCCGATGAGGCCATTGATACGTTTGCCTTCATATCTTCTCCGCAAAGCAACATACCCGGCGAGGACACAATAAAATCATTGGAAATATTCACGGGAAAATGCGTATGGTTCAAAAGGAGTATATATACGGTGAAGTTAATAAACTTAGAAAACACCTCTTTTGCACAGAAAATTCGTCCATTCACCTTATTCCTCCAACCTCAGCTGCTCTAAAACAAAATTTTTTAAGATCTGCGTATCAGGCTGGGCAGATATGGGCAGATATATGTCCAATATTACATTAACAGTACTTAATGATTGGGGCTGGATAAAATCGAATGGCATTTGGGAACCATTGTGGTCTTCCTTGCCACATTAGCCAACATAGGTTACAAGAACAATATTTAAATTTCCATTGATCTTTTTAAAATAAGTAGAATACAATCAAGAATCGTTAATTTTTAAATTTACGAAGCAATGTTAAAAAAAATGAATTTTTTTAAGCAAAATGGTTTTGGATCAAAAAAATATGCATTCTGTAGTTTGTTTCATCCTAGAATTACTTGAAAGCGACCCCCACATTGTCAAAATCGACACATTATTAACCGTTTTTTGTTTTGGATAGTCGCCATTTTGAATACCGCCGCCATCTTGCTCCTATGAGTTCGAAATATGGGTCATGCGGGTCAAATCGCTTATAATTGCCTAAAAAGCATCTGTACCAAATTTCGTGCTTTTATCACAATTTGCAAGACATTTGAAATACCCGGTTGGACTATACATATATGTCAGTCAGCACGTGGAATGTTTCGTACAAATGTAAAGATACGTAAAATCAGCAAGAAATTGTTGAGGAAACATTTATTTTATTACGAATATAATTCGAACGTTTAGATAAAGAGCGAGTTATTGATTTATTAAATATAATGATTTTCGTTTCGCCGTTTAATTAATTCATTTGCACTGGGTAATGTAATGTTACCTGTATGACATAAATCAAACAAGCCGTATAAATAAATATATGTTGTATGAGATAAGAGCATTGATTGGTTTTATTGGAAGAACAAATAAATATATTGATATTAGTTTAGCTACAGAATTTATTATTTATAATAACATTGATGCTGAAATATGGGCTCTGGTGCACCTGCGGTTTCCCTTATGAAAGATCATTTATTTCTGTCAATTACCTACATTTTATTGAAGCCAATTAACCTACAAGCTCGGTTGGGTTTAATATTTTTCACCAATACGGTTTTGGCGCTGAATAATTTTTTAACCACACTTCTCGCGCAACTTTGACAAATCATAGGAGAGCCAAATTACACTGGGTGTTGTGAATGTTATTATAGTATTTTCAACCCCTGGCAACCCTTGTCGATGGAAATTTACATGTATTTATACATAGGTACCTCATAAGTAACCCTTCGTTGACAAATTAAAGTATGTGCAGTCAAGAAGCCGCTAGTTATGAATATTTATGGCTACAGAGTGTTCTCAACCCGTGCAGGTCGGCGCATAGATTAAATTTTCGAAAATTGCATTAGTCGGATGCTAAAAAAGTTGTGATGAAATTTATTTAGCAAATCAACGAGAACTTTATCCATTTGGCAGATTTCCCCCGGGATATCATATTGCATGTTCACCCTCATTAAAAGTTTACATATACCTAACTGATAATTATTGTTAGCCAACTTTGTATTTTCCTAAATTGAAAGCAATCTGGCGGGTAGGTACAATAAAAATATGAAAGGCGGCGTTTTAATATGTACTTGAGAGGGATTCGCTTTCTTACCTGTCTATTATTTAAAATAGTAGTATATATGGGTAGTTCCCTGACAGTTTTGTCATGTTAGGTGCTGTGCTTGACGCATTTTTTGGGTGTTCATATGTAAAAGTAAAGCCGCTTGTTACAGAAAATAGGACGAAAGGTCGACTAGTGTAAGCTAGAGCTTGATAACTTTATTTGACTGGGAGATAGGTAGGTAGGTAGGTAGGTAGGTAGGTAGGTAGGTAACGATTTTTTAAATCAAAGTATTGTTTTAAGTTGATTTTGTCCTAGTTTCTTACTTCTTTGTCCTAGTTTCTTACTTCGCTTGCGAATAGTATGCAGTGCAGATACGATCGTCGTCTCGATCTACAGATAAGAGAAGAACCTCTTGCTGTAGAAAACATGGCAGGATGAGAAATTGACCAGTGATTGGGAGATATCGATTTTTAAAGTCAACTAACCAACTTAAAACAATTTTAAGTTGATTTTGTCCTAGTTTCTTACTCTTCGAGAATAATAAAATCGAATAGATTCGATTGCTACGGTTTGTCATGTTAGGTGGTGCACGTGATGCATTTATGGTTGTTTTACTCATTTTTAAGAATTGACAAAAAAAGGACGTATCTTAGTGTCACCGATTGGTCTTCTAACATTTTGCCGCCAAAAATATAAATAAATGAAACAACGCGTTATTAAATCGTTTAAATTAAATCGTGACAGTTACGTGGCCCACTTCGAAAGCGTATTTTCCGACGCGACGCGACCGTGAACTTTTATGTATTATTTATTATGTGGGTGTCATAATCGTTTTTCCTCAATAAGATAATTTACTATCGCACACGCGTACAATTTACAACTTTATTAGAGACAATATGGCCCGACATACTGACAATGGATGTTTCAAAACCAATCAACAGAATAAAACCCTCTGAACAGGTGTGTCGGATTATATTAAAGTGTAATATTCATTGAATAATTTGTTTGTACTATATATAAATTTATTACCGATTTAATTAAAGGAAATGGTTTTCTGTTGTAACTAGTCAGGCCTGTATCGATCATTTACCTAGGTTTCTTTCATTCACTTGAATTATTTTCATGGTCAGCGGCGACAAAATAAATGCGTATGATATTTCAATATATCGGTTTTTCAAAAATTAATAAAATTTTGCCGGTTGTCTGGTCTGCCCTAAAAGCTGAAGACAACCCTGCAGCTATTGGCAAAGAACACGGTTGCGCAATTGCGCATCCTTGTTATTCTGTATCAATGACCTTTCGTATATTATTTAATCATCTCATTAGACTCCGGCCATTTTGAGATTATTATTTAGATAACAAAAAGAAACCCGTTAGTCTGCGACAATTTACGTTGGAGAAATTAGATTGCTTATAAAATAAAATTTGTAATATCGAAGTTATACGAAATAAATTTTACTACCCTAGGCTTTTATCGAATAATAATTACAATAATAAAAATGCAAATTCCTTTCTTTAAAGGTTGCGACTGGTAGCGACGAATCCTATAAATAGGTACCTACCTACCTACCTACCTACCTACCTACCTACCTACCTACTTTCAGATAAAACGTGGTTAGTGTATTCTTTCGCCAGTCGACGAAATAAACCATTTCAGTGAAGTTGGGAAGTTTAAACAGGGCATTGTTTACGACGTAAGTGACTGAAAATCGGATTAAGGATACCTATAGTGACCAATTGTGTTGAAGTTTATTCTTATTGCTTTGCAAGATAATCAATAATTAAACAACTCCCTGCCCTGCGGACGAATGCCACCGGATCCAAGTTTGCTTGCAACTAGACTTAACCGCAGAAATAATTGCAGACCGGATCTGAACGCGTCAAAACCTTTGTATAGGTAGGTATAATGAATTTCGTAACGGTGAAGATTAAATATTATGTCGTGCGACTCCTACGGGTGGGTCCCTGAAAAGACCAGAGTGGAGCTCTTCGTTGTTTTTAGGGAAGTGATAAATAATGTCGTAATTGCCTTGCACTTCGTATTTCAACGGATAGGTAGGTACACATACATACCTACCTATTTAAATACAGCGTAATACTGTGAGTATAATAATAACTCCAGTAACTTTAACATTCCGTAATTACCGCAAATGGAAACGCAGGGGTGAAATTTCAAACTGATTAAATGAACTAAACGTTTTGACCTATTATTGATTTTTTAATATTTCACACTTGATATCATTAATCATGCAAGGCTGGCTCTAACTAATCATTGGACTATTTGCAATGAAGTATACAACATAATTACCTTTTAATTATTGAGGCTGCCAACAGTGTGTTTGTTAACCAACTAACCATTATTGTGTAGTGGATAAAATACTTGCAAAATGTAGTCGAAATGAATCCTTTTCTTCAACACCGACCCTTTGCCAAGCGTGCTTCGGATGAAATGGTCTACTCACTCCTGTCGCCTAGTTGAACTATTCTCAGGACATGACAAGAATCCTGGACATTTATTTCCTTGACTTAATTGATTTGGCTGTAAGGCTGCTGCGAATTTGCCTAATCAAATATTATTTTATCCTTGAATTCCGCAATTTGAATTCTTTATATTTCGCGACAATTTAACTTAAAAATGCTTATTCTATGTACGAAGGGAATTTTTATCCGGGCGTCATAAAACTTTTAAAACGGTTACTTTCTAGTCCCTTAAAGTAGATCTCATATTCATAAAATATGGAGCAATATTAGATCATGAAAATCCAGGAGAGGGATATCGGTTTTTTATAGATCTGTTAGAGTTAATATGAGCGAAATAAGATATAGGTGTGGTGGTGGGTTGACAGCTGCTGATCATATTTCCAGAATTATGGAAACTACCTCCACCTCATGTAAAACTGCAAGATAACAAGAAGACTATTATTATTAAACAGGGAAATAACAGTCTGAAAAGTCTCCGTCTCTTTTCAGGCAGAGAGCGTTGGTAACTTTATTATTTGCTTTGCTCTAAATTTATGGGGGAAATGTACACATCCATTTTTATTATGCTGGACCAATGGAAATTTGCGTGCACGTCACAATCGATGTACACATCTGAAATATTTAGTTGACGTACGACGTTCATAGACGACGAAAACACCGCATTATTTTAGTTTTTAGGAACTCGAAATAATCATTTATTATTATTTTTTAAAACATAATATAATCATGCCTTGACCGCCTATCACAATTCCTCTTCCCTACGTTAATAAATTATATCGAGTGGTCCAAAAAAAAAAAAACAAAATTTTCATTTTATCCTATAACTTCTTTATTTTTTCTTTATTTTTCAACTTTTTTGTCTCGTTTGACAGCTAAAGCTTCCAGCTATAAATGATTCTCTATCAGAAACTAATATTATCATCATAAATGTCAAGGCAGACGTATTTAAACTTGAGCAATTTTTAATAACTGCTGGAATTTTGTTGATATGCCGTATTTACAAACGGTTTGTTTTATCAATCATGACTGGTCTTCTGGCAATATTTTGGTGGGTAGTTTTTAAAAATCGGCCAGGGAACTACAAAGCTATACCAAAAAATAGAGAGAAGCGTGTTATAAACGTCTCGGCAGCAATGGCAAAAACAGGAATTTTTAATTTCCTTTATAACTCTTTTGATTCTTTGCCGATTTTAATTTTTTTGGGTCATTTAAAACCAAAAGCCTTCCACTACAATATTAAATGTCAGAAATTGACATGAATCATAAATCCAATATGGCGGAATTGGTCAAATTTACCTAATATTTTACAAAATTACAGCGGCTTTAGGTAAATTTGACCAATTCCGCCATATTGGATTTATGATTCATGTCAATTTATGATATTTAACATTGTAGTTGAAGGCTTTGGGTTTTAAATGACCCTAAAAAAATGAAATCGGTAAAGGATCAAAAAAATTATAAAGGAAAGTAAAAATTCCGATTTTTACTATTGTACTTAGTTGTTTAGTATCGCACCAAGGACAGGCATGTACGAGCAGTAAAGCACTTGTTTCTAGGCAACGGCACTGCACGTCGTATATATTTCGAGGTTGGCTATGTCAAGATGGGAACTTTCGCAATCTGTATGTAAAACGTCGGTAAATTTTTATTTTTCCTCTTTGGTGGTAGGTATATCTGATACGAACGAACACCAACGAACACGAAAGAACACGGACGAACACGAAAGAACACGGACGAACACGAAAGAACACCAACGAACACGGACAAACACCTACGAACACGGACAAACACCTATGAACACGGACGAACACCACCGAACACGAAAGAACACCTACGAACACGAGAGAACACCTACGAACACGAGAGAACACCAACGAACACGAAAGAACACCAACGAACACGAAACAACACCAACGAACACGTAAGAACACGGACCAACGAACACGGACGAATACGAACGCCAACGAACACGGACGAACACGAAACCAATGAACACGGACGAATACGAACGCCAACGAACACGGACGAATATGAACGCCAACGAACACGGACGAACACGGACGAACACCAACGAACACGAAAGAACACCAACGAACACGAAAGAACACCTACGAACACGAAAGAACACCTACGAACACGAAAGAACACCTACGAACACGAAAGAACACCAACGAACACGAAACCAATGAACACGGACGAATACGAACGCCAACGAACACACGGACGAATATGAACGCCAACGAACACGGACGAACACCAACGAACACGAAAGAACACCAACGAACACGAAAGAACACCTACGAACACGAAAGAACACCTACGAACACGAAAGAACACCTACGAACACGAAAGAACACCAACGAACACGAAACCAATGAACACGGACGAATACGAACGCCAACGAACACACGGACGAATATGAACGCCAACGAACACGGACGAACACGAAAGAACACCAACGAACACGAAAGAACACCTACGAACACGAAAGAACACCTACGAACACGAAAGAACACCTACGAACACGAAAGAACACCAATGAACACGTAGAACACCAACGAACACGAAACCAATGAACACGGACGAATACGAACGCCAACGAACACGGACGAATATGAACGCCAACGAACACGGACGAACACGAAAGAACACCAACGAACACGGACAAACACCAACGAACACGAAAGAACACCAACGAACATGAAACAACACCATCGAGCACGTAAGAACACCAACGAACACGGACGAATACCAACGAACGCCAACGAACACGAAAGAACACCAACGAACCCCAACGAACACGGACAAACACCAACGACCACGGACGAACACCTACGGACACGAAAGAACACTAACGAGCACGAACGAACACCAACGAACACGGACAAACACCTACGAACACGGACGAACACCGACGAACACGAAAGAACACGAACACGTAAGAACACCAACGACCACGGACGACCACGAACGAACACGGGACCACGGACGAACACGGACGAACACGAACGAACACGGACGAACACGAACGACCTAGAATCTATCGGGATAATGGGGGTAGTAATTACGTGTGGTGTTATTATTATTATTTATTATTATATTAATTTATTCTTATTTTGTCGATAGAATTCAACAGCCAGAATTGGAAGAGGCAAGTCACCGATACCATCTGCGAAATGAGGACACAACTGACTGAAGTTGGTTGAGCAACTCGTGCTTATAAACAGAGTTGTTCTTGAACTTCGGACCTTTGTGCTCTTCTAAATTGAGTTGCACAGATTCCAACCATGAACTGTCTTCGTTAAAAATTTAATTTTTGTTATAGACTTACACGATTAAGGATGAACACGAACGAACACCAGCTCTTCGAACGAACACCAGCTCTTCTAAATTTATTTATATTTATTTTATTTATTTATATTATTACAATTTACAATTTACAATCGAGTCGCACCTGTTCGCGTTATATAAATAAAAAAAGTTTTTAAATAGACGGTAGGTAGGTAATGTCTGAAATTTTTTAAATTGAAGAAAAGCAGTTTTATCAGTGCGAGTTGAAAGGAGGAGCATAATAGTCCAAAATCAAAAGACACCTCTTTTAAATAACAAGTTGCCAATCGATTCTTGGTCAATCGTACTCCGTTCTATGAAAAAATATACCATGCGCTGCCCGTCCTCGCTGGCCTGTTCTGTTCTATGAAAAAATATACCATGCGCTGCCCGTCCTCGCTGGCCTGTTCTGTTCTATGAAAAAATATACCATGCGCTGCCCGTCCTCGCTGGCCTGTTCTGTTCTATGAAAAAATATACCATGCGCTGCCCGTCCTCGCTGGCCTGTTCTGTTCTATGAAAAAATATACCATGCGCTGCCCGTCCTCGCTGGCCTGTTCTGTTCTATGAAAAAATATACCATGCGCTGCCCGTCCTCGCTGGCCTGTTCTGTTCTATGAAAAAATATACCATGCGCTGCCCGTCCTCGCTGGCCTGTTCTGTTCTATGAAAAAATATACCATGCGCTGCCCGTCCTCGCTGGCCTGTTCTGTTCTATGAAAAAATATACCATGCGCTGCCCGTCCTCGCTGGCCTGTTCTGTTCTATGAAAAAATATACCATGCGCTGCCCGTCCTCGCTGGCCTGTTCTGTTCTATGAAAAAATATACCATGCGCTGCCCGTCCTCGCTGGCCTGTTCTGTTCTATGAAAAAATATACCATGCGCTGCCCGTCCTCGCTGGCCTGTTCTGTTCTATGAAAAAATATACCATGCGCTGCCCGTCCTCGCTGGCCTGTTCTGTTCTATGAAAAAATATACCATGCGCTGCCCGTCCTCGCTGGCCTGTTCTGTTCTATGAAAAAATATACCATGCGCTGCCCGTCCTCGCTGGCCTGTTCTGTTCTATGAAAAAATATACCATGCGCTGCCCGTCCTCGCTGGCCTGTTCTGTTCTATGAAAAAATATACCATGCGCTGCCCGTCCTCGCTGGCCTGTTCTGTTCTATGAAAAAATATACCATGCGCTGCCCGTCCTCGCTGGCCTGTTCTATGAAAAAATATACCATGCGCTGCCCGTCCTCGCTGGCCTGTTCTATGAAAAAATATACCATGCGCTGCCCGTCCTCGCTGGCCTGTTCTATGAAAAAATATACCATGCGCTGCCCGTCCTCGCTGGCCTGTTCTATGAAAAAATATACCATGCGCTGCCCGTCCTCGCTGGCCTGTTCTATGAAAAAATATACCATGCGCTGCCCGTCCTCGCTGGCCTGTTCTATGAAAAAATATACCATGCGCTGCCCGTCCTCGCTGGCCTGTTCTATGAAAAAATATACCATGCGCTGCCCGTCCTCGCTGGCCTGTTCTATGAAAAAATATACCATGCGCTGCCCGTCCTCGCTGGCCTGTTCTATGAAAAAATATACCATGCGCTGCCCGTCCTCGCTGGCCTGTTCTATGAAAAAATATACCATGCGCTGCCCGTCCTCGCTGGCCTGTTCTATGAAAAAATATACCATGCGCTGCCCGTCCTCGCTGGCCTGTTCTATGAAAAAATATACCATGCGCTGCCCGTCCTCGCTGGCCTGTTCTATGAAAAAATATACCATGCGCTGCCCGTCCTCGCTGGCCTGTTCTATGAAAAAATATACCATGCGCTGCCCGTCCTCGCTGGCCTGTTCTATGAAAAAATATACCATGCGCTGCCCGTCCTCGCTGGCCTGTTCTATGAAAAAATATACCATGCGCTGCCCGTCCTCGCTGGCCTGTTCTATGAAAAAATATACCATGCGCTGCCCGTCCTCGCTGGCCTGTTCTATGAAAAAATATACCATGCGCTGCCCGTCCTCGCTGGCCTGTTCTATGAAAAAATATACCATGCGCTGCCCGTCCTCGCTGGCCTGTTCTATGAAAAAATATACCATGCGCTGCCCGTCCTCGCTGGCCTGTTCTATGAAAAAATATACCATGCGCTGCCCGTCCTCGCTGGCCTGTTCTATGAAAAAATATACCATGCGCTGCCCGTCCTCGCTGGCCTGTTCTATGAAAAAATATACCATGCGCTGCCCGTCCTCGCTGGCCTGTTCTATGAAAAAATATACCATGCGCTGCCCGTCCTCGCTGGCCTGTTCTATGAAAAAATATACCATGCGCTGCCCGTCCTCGCTGGCCTGTTCTATGAAAAAATATACCATGCGCTGCCCGTCCTCGCTGGCCTGTTCTATGAAAAAATATACCATGCGCTGCCCGTCCTCGCTGGCCTGTTCTATGAAAAAATATACCATGCGCTGCCCGTCCTCGCTGGCCTGTTCTATGAAAAAATATACCATGCGCTGCCCGTCCTCGCTGGCCTGTTCTATGAAAAAATATACCATGCGCTGCCCGTCCTCGCTGGCCTGTTCTATGAAAAAATATACCATGCGCTGCCCGTCCTCGCTGGCCTGTTCTATGAAAAAATATACCATGCGCTGCCCGTCCTCGCTGGCCTGTTCTATGAAAAAATATACCATGCGCTGCCCGTCCTCGCTGGCCTGTTCTATGAAAAAATATACCATGCGCTGCCCGTCCTCGCTGGCCTGTTCTATGAAAAAATATACCATGCGCTGCCCGTCCTCGCTGGCCTGTTCTATGAAAAAATATACCATGCGCTGCCCGTCCTCGCTGGCCTGTTCTATGAAAAAATATACCATGCGCTGCCCGTCCTCGCTGGCCTGTTCTATGAAAAAATATACCATGCGCTGCCCGTCCTCGCTGGCCTGTTCTATGAAAAAATATACCATGCGCTGCCCGTCCTCGCTGGCCTGTTCTATGAAAAAATATACCATGCGCTGCCCGTCCTCGCTGGCCTGTTCTATGAAAAAATATACCATGCGCTGCCCGTCCTCGCTGGCCTGTTCTATGAAAAAATATACCATGCGCTGCCCGTCCTCGCTGGCCTGTTCTATGAAAAAATATACCATGCGCTGCCCGTCCTCGCTGGCCTGTTCTATGAAAAAATATACCATGCGCTGCCCGTCCTCGCTGGCCTGTTCTATGAAAAAATATACCATGCGCTGCCCGTCCTCGCTGGCCTGTTCTATGAAAAAATATACCATGCGCTGCCCGTCCTCGCTGGCCTGTTCTATGAAAAAATATACCATGCGCTGCCCGTCCTCGCTGGCCTGTTCTATGAAAAAATATACCATGCGCTGCCCGTCCTCGCTGGCCTGTTCTATGAAAAAATATACCATGCGCTGCCCGTCCTCGCTGGCCTGTTCTATGAAAAAATATACCATGCGCTGCCCGTCCTCGCTGGCCTGTTCTATGAAAAAATATACCATGCGCTGCCCGTCCTCGCTGGCCTGTTCTATGAAAAAATATACCATGCGCTGCCCGTCCTCGCTGGCCTGTTCTATGAAAAAATATACCATGCGCTGCCCGTCCTCGCTGGCCTGTTCTATGAAAAAATATACCATGCGCTGCCCGTCCTCGCTGGCCTGTTCTATGAAAAAATATACCATGCGCTGCCCGTCCTCGCTGGCCTGTTCTATGAAAAAATATACCATGCGCTGCCCGTCCTCGCTGGCCTGTTCTATGAAAAAATATACCATGCGCTGCCCGTCCTCGCTGGCCTGTTCTATGAAAAAATATACCATGCGCTGCCCGTCCTCGCTGGCCTGTTCTATGAAAAAATATACCATGCGCTGCCCGTCCTCGCTGGCCTGTTCTATGAAAAAATATACCATGCGCTGCCCGTCCTCGCTGGCCTGTTCTATGAAAAAATATACCATGCGCTGCCCGTCCTCGCTGGCCTGTTCTATGAAAAAATATACCATGCGCTGCCCGTCCTCGCTGGCCTGTTCTATGAAAAAATATACCATGCGCTGCCCGTCCTCGCTGGCCTGTTCTATGAAAAAATATACCATGCGCTGCCCGTCCTCGCTGGCCTGTTCTATGAAAAAATATACCATGCGCTGCCCGTCCTCGCTGGCCTGTTCTATGAAAAAATATACCATGCGCTGCCCGTCCTCGCTGGCCTGTTCTATGAAAAAATATACCATGCGCTGCCCGTCCTCGCTGGCCTGTTCTATGAAAAAATATACCATGCGCTGCCCGTCCTCGCTGGCCTGTTCTATGAAAAAATATACCATGCGCTGCCCGTCCTCGCTGGCCTGTTCTATGAAAAAATATACCATGCGCTGCCCGTCCTCGCTGGCCTGTTCTATGAAAAAATATACCATGCGCTGCCCGTCCTCGCTGGCCTGTTCTATGAAAAAATATACCATGCGCTGCCCGTCCTCGCTGGCCTGTTCTATGAAAAAATATACCATGCGCTGCCCGTCCTCGCTGGCCTGTTCTATGAAAAAATATACCATGCGCTGCCCGTCCTCGCTGGCCTGTTCTATGAAAAAATATACCATGCGCTGCCCGTCCTCGCTGGCCTGTTCTATGAAAAAATATACCATGCGCTGCCCGTCCTCGCTGGCCTGTTCTATGAAAAAATATACCATGCGCTGCCCGTCCTCGCTGGCCTGTTCTATGAAAAAATATACCATGCGCTGCCCGTCCTCGCTGGCCTGTTCTATGAAAAAATATACCATGCGCTGCCCGTCCTCGCTGGCCTGTTCTATGAAAAAATATACCATGCGCTGCCCGTCCTCGCTGGCCTGTTCTATGAAAAAATATACCATGCGCTGCCCGTCCTCGCTGGCCTGTTCTATGAAAAAATATACCATGCGCTGCCCGTCCTCGCTGGCCTGTTCTATGAAAAAATATACCATGCGCTGCCCGTCCTCGCTGGCCTGTTCTATGAAAAAATATACCATGCGCTGCCCGTCCTCGCTGGCCTGTTCTATGAAAAAATATACCATGCGCTGCCCGTCCTCGCTGGCCTGTTCTATGAAAAAATATACCATGCGCTGCCCGTCCTCGCTGGCCTGTTCTATGAAAAAATATACCATGCGCTGCCCGTCCTCGCTGGCCTGTTCTATGAAAAAATATACCATGCGCTGCCCGTCCTCGCTGGCCTGTTCTATGAAAAAATATACCATGCGCTGCCCGTCCTCGCTGGCCTGTTCTATGAAAAAATATACCATGCGCTGCCCGTCCTCGCTGGCCTGTTCTATGAAAAAATATACCATGCGCTGCCCGTCCTCGCTGGCCTGTTCTATGAAAAAATATACCATGCGCTGCCCGTCCTCGCTGGCCTGTTCTATGAAAAAATATACCATGCGCTGCCCGTCCTCGCTGGCCTGTTCTATGAAAAAATATACCATGCGCTGCCCGTCCTCGCTGGCCTGTTCTATGAAAAAATATACCATGCGCTGCCCGTCCTCGCTGGCCTGTTCTATGAAAAAATATACCATGCGCTGCCCGTCCTCGCTGGCCTGTTCTATGAAAAAATATACCATGCGCTGCCCGTCCTCGCTGGCCTGTTCTATGAAAAAATATACCATGCGCTGCCCGTCCTCGCTGGCCTGTTCTATGAAAAAATATACCATGCGCTGCCCGTCCTCGCTGGCCTGTTCTATGAAAAAATATACCATGCGCTGCCCGTCCTCGCTGGCCTGTTCTATGAAAAAATATACCATGCGCTGCCCGTCCTCGCTGGCCTGTTCTATGAAAAAATATACCATGCGCTGCCCGTCCTCGCTGGCCTGTTCTATGAAAAAATATACCATGCGCTGCCCGTCCTCGCTGGCCTGTTCTATGAAAAAATATACCATGCGCTGCCCGTCCTCGCTGGCCTGTTCTATGAAAAAATATACCATGCGCTGCCCGTCCTCGCTGGCCTGTTCTATGAAAAAATATACCATGCGCTGCCCGTCCTCGCTGGCCTGTTCTATGAAAAAATATACCATGCGCTGCCCGTCCTCGCTGGCCTGTTCTATGAAAAAATATACCATGCGCTGCCCGTCCTCGCTGGCCTGTTCTATGAAAAAATATACCATGCGCTGCCCGTCCTCGCTGGCCTGTTCTATGAAAAAATATACCATGCGCTGCCCGTCCTCGCTGGCCTGTTCTATGAAAAAATATACCATGCGCTGCCCGTCCTCGCTGGCCTGTTCTATGAAAAAATATACCATGCGCTGCCCGTCCTCGCTGGCCTGTTCTATGAAAAAATATACCATGCGCTGCCCGTCCTCGCTGTCCTTTGTCCTTTGTCCTTTTTTGGCTGCCTTCTCGCTTGGCCTTTGTCCTTTGAACATTGTCCTTTGTCCTTGCCGTCCTCTCTGTCCTGTTCTATGAAAAAATACCATGGCTGCCCTGTCCTCGCTGGTCCTGTTCTATGAAAAATATACCATGCGCTTGCCCTGTCCTCTTGGCCTGTTCCTATGAAAAATATTCCTTTGCGCTGCCCGTCCTCGCTGGCCCTTTGTCCTTTGTCCTTTGTCCTTTGTCCTTTGTCCTTTGTCCTTTGTCCTTTGTCCTTTGTCCTTTGTCCTTTGTCCTTTGTCCTTTGTCCTTTGTCCTTTGTCCTTTGTCCTTTGTCCTTTGTCCTTTGTCCTTTGTCCTTTGTCCTTTGTCCTTTGTCCTTTGTCCTTTGTCCTTTGTCCTTTGTCCTTTGTCCTTTGTCCTTTGTCCTTTGTCCTTTGTCCTTTGTCCTTTGTCCTTTGTCCTTTGTCCTTTGTCCTTTGTCCTTTGTCCTTTGTCCTTTGTCCTTTGTCCTTTGTCCTTTGTCCTTTGTCCTTTGTCCTTTGTCCTTTGTCCTTTGTCCTTTGTCCTTTGTCCTTTGTCCTTTGTCCTTTGTCCTTTGTCCTTTGTCCTTTGTCCTTTGTCCTTTGTCCTTTGTCCTTTGTCCTTTGTCCTTTGTCCTTTGTCCTTTGTCCTTTGTCCTTTGTCCTTTGTCCTTTGTCCTTTGTCCTTTGTCCTTTGTCCTTTGTCCTTTGTCCTTTGTCCTTTGTCCTTTGTCCTTTGTCCTTTGTCCTTTGTCCTTTGTCCTTTGTCCTTTGTCCTTTGTCCTTTGTCCTTTGTCCTTTGTCCTTTGTCCTTTGTCCTTTGTCCTTTGTCCTTTGTCCTTTGTCCTTTGTCCTTTGTCCTTTGTCCTTTGTCCTTTGTCCTTTGTCCTTTGTCCTTTGTCCTTTGTCCTTTGTCCTTTGTCCTTTGTCCTTTGTCCTTTGTCCTTTGTCCTTTGTCCTTTGTCCTTTGTCCTTTGTCCTTTGTCCTTTGTCCTTTGTCCTTTGTCCTTTGTCCTTTGTCCTTTGTCCTTTGTCCTTTGTCCTTTGTCCTTTGTCCTTTGTCCTTTGTCCTTTGTCCTTTGTCCTTTGTCCTTTGTCCTTTGTCCTTTGTCCTTTGTCCTTTGTCCTTTGTCCTTTGTCCTTTGTCCTTTGTCCTTTGTCCTTTGTCCTTTGTCCTTTGTCCTTTGTCCTTTGTCCTTTGTCCTTTGTCCTTTGTCCTTTGTCCTTTGTCCTTTGTCCTTTGTCCTTTGTCCTTTGTCCTTTGTCCTTTGTCCTTTGTCCTTTGTCCTTTGTCCTTTGTCCTTTGTCCTTTGTCCTTTGTCCTTTGTCCTTTGTCCTTTGTCCTTTGTCCTTTGTCCTTTGTCCTTTGTCCTTTGTCCTTTGTCCTTTGTCCTTTGTCCTTTGTCCTTTGTCCTTTGTCCTTTGTCCTTTGTCCTTTGTCCTTTGTCCTTTGTCCTTTGTCCTTTGTCCTTTGTCCTTTGTCCTTTGTCCTTTGTCCTTTGTCCTTTGTCCTTTGTCCTTTGTCCTTTGTCCTTTGTCCTTTGTCCTTTGTCCTTTGTCCTTTGTCCTTTGTCCTTTGTCCTTTGTCCTTTGTCCTTTGTCCTTTGTCCTTTGTCCTTTGTCCTTTGTCCTTTGTCCTTTGTCCTTTGTCCTTTGTCCTTTGTCCTTTGTCCTTTGTCCTTTGTCCTTTGTCCTTTGTCCTTTGTCCTTTGTCCTTTGTCCTTTGTCCTTTGTCCTTTGTCCTTTGTCCTTTGTCCTTTGTCCTTTGTCCTTTGTCCTTTGTCCTTTGTCCTTTGTCCTTTGTCCTTTGTCCTTTGTCCTTTGTCCTTTGTCCTTTGTCCTTTGTCCTTTGTCCTTTGTCCTTTGTCCTTTGTCCTTTGTCCTTTGTCCTTTGTCCTTTGTCCTTTGTCCTTTGTCCTTTGTCCTTTGTCCTTTGTCCTTTGTCCTTTGTCCTTTGTCCTTTGTCCTTTGTCCTTTGTCCTTTGTCCTTTGTCCTTTGTCCTTTGTCCTTTGTCCTTTGTCCTTTGTCCTTTGTCCTTTGTCCTTTGTCCTTTGTCCTTTGTCCTTTGTCCTTTGTCCTTTGTCCTTTGTCCTTTGTCCTTTGTCCTTTGTCCTTTGTCCTTTGTCCTTTGTCCTTTGTCCTTTGTCCTTTGTCCTTTGTCCTTTGTCCTTTGTCCTTTGTCCTTTGTCCTTTGTCCTTTGTCCTTTGTCCTTTGTCCTTTGTCCTTTGTCCTTTGTCCTTTGTCCTTTGTCCTTTGTCCTTTGTCCTTTGTCCTTTGTCCTTTGTCCTTTGTCCTTTGTCCTTTGTCCTTTGTCCTTTGTCCTTTGTCCTTTGTCCTTTGTCCTTTGTCCTTTGTCCTTTGTCCTTTGTCCTTTGTCCTTTGTCCTTTGTCCTTTGTCCTTTGTCCTTTGTCCTTTGTCCTTTGTCCTTTGTCCTTTGTCCTTTGTCCTTTGTCCTTTGTCCTTTGTCCTTTGTCCTTTGTCCTTTGTCCTTTGTCCTTTGTCCTTTGTCCTTTGTCCTTTGTCCTTTGTCCTTTGTCCTTTGTCCTTTGTCCTTTGTCCTTTGTCCTTTGTCCTTTGTCCTTTGTCCTTTGTCCTTTGTCCTTTGTCCTTTGTCCTTTGTCCTTTGTCCTTTGTCCTTTGTCCTTTGTCCTTTGTCCTTTGTCCTTTGTCCTTTGTCCTTTGTCCTTTGTCCTTTGTCCTTTGTCCTTTGTCCTTTGTCCTTTGTCCTTTGTCCTTTGTCCTTTGTCCTTTGTCCTTTGTCCTTTGTCCTTTGTCCTTTGTCCTTTGTCCTTTGTCCTTTGTCCTTTGTCCTTTGTCCTTTGTCCTTTGTCCTTTGTCCTTTGTCCTTTGTCCTTTGTCCTTTGTCCTTTGTCCTTTGTCCTTTGTCCTTTGTCCTTTGTCCTTTGTCCTTTGTCCTTTGTCCTTTGTCCTTTGTCCTTTGTCCTTTGTCCTTTGTCCTTTGTCCTTTGTCCTTCGCCCTTTCCCCCTCGCCCTTCGCCCTTTCCCCCTCGCCCTTCGCCCTTTCCCCCTCGCCCTTCGCCCTTTGCCCTCATCGGTAGCCGCCTAAAGTGCCAAGTCCAAGTTGTATAGAAACCCAGTAGTAGGAACCTGTTGAAAAACCTACATTATAAAATGGATATTTTAAAAAATTTGGATAGGTTGTGTAAGAGCGAGGGTGTGTTTGAAAATATGTTCATTGTGCAATCAAATTTCCTTTCGGATTAACCAATGTACCGCCCAAATCGATACATACCGTAAAAGTTATTCGACGGTAAAGTAAAGCTGTAACAACCTGTATTAGTATATTACGTAATGAGAGTTGTAAATAGCATATTACGCACGAATGGAAAAATTGCGCACGACGCAGCGTAGCTGCGAGTGCGGCAATTCCATGAGTGCGTAATTGCTTTACAACTCGAATTATGTACTATACTTTACCTACGATCGTATTTATTGAAATTAAAACACAATTTTGTATTATTTGTTGCTTATGTCAGTTTTGACAGCGTTGGAAAATTAAGTTTTGCACCTGCCATTTTTAATAATTTTAGCCTGGTGTCAGAAATATGAACTACAAGTGTTGTGTAAAGTTGGTCACGTGGTCACATTGCATTGCACCTCAGCGGCTGAGCGTGCGATTTGTTTACGGTGTGTAAGGTTCAATTTACATAGGTGGCGCAGGGTGCGTTTTCAGCTATTTACGTTAGTGATCGTAGGTAAAAGAAATAAATATAACGATATTACTTACACACCGATGCATTTACGGTTTCTTCTCATTCCGCTACCTTTATTAAAAAAGGCACAGTCATCCGTTCTTTGAAGACAGCACACAAACTACTCGGAGCTCCCATCGCTATATGTCACTATAAATATTTACAGAGTATTATAATCCGAATTCAAGGGGCTCCCTCTTCATTTAATACAGCTCAGATGATTAAGTTCATAATCGAAGGAGCGGATGACACTCATCCAGCTGAAATTAAACTGTATTAATATAGCAGATGATACAATCCTTGTTCCTAAGTGCCAAGTTTATTGTGGATACAGTTCACTGCGAATGACGCCAGGTACTCTTAGTTACAGGTCGGTTCGAAGCAGGGATGGCTAATGGGTGGTAAATTTATATAGGTCGAAATATTTTACCTGCCACGACAAGTGGTATACCACGCATTCAAGATCAAATTGGCAGGAATATTTTACGCATGAACAGCCGAAATATGCCTGCTCAAGCCAAATTTTTCAATGAAGACTGAACTAAGCCATCAGAACAATAATATATGTACAGGGTGTCCCAGATTTAAATGGACATAGTGAAATGGGAGATAGAGCACACTTTGCTGAGTTTAAAACACCCCCACACTTACCCTTGAAAGTGAATGGTTTTCGAGATACGTTTTATGGTTCTTTGGCAATTATTCATACCGCCATATTTTCGGAATGGCCGCACATATCGGGATAAAATTTGGTACAAATATTACACTCTTTTAGTTCAAATAAAAGCATAATATATTTTCGAAAAATTCCAGGACCGGACTCGTTTCTTTTTAATGTTGCTATCAGTGCTTCGAACAACACCCTGTATATCATTTATTGGAAAATGATAATAAACACTGGAAAAGACAATGGATCAGTGTGTAAAATAGTGTCATAATATTTGATGGCACACTTACTGTTATGTTTTAACAAATTTTTGAAATTGTCGTTTGACCAAATTTTAAATTCTACAAATAAAGTAGTCAGCAAGCTATAGTCATTATATTGCTAATTTCACTGAAATAGCCTACAATAGACCTTATTATTTGTTTTTCTGTACATGAACCGTATTTTAAGCTTTTTTAGAGCTTAAATTCCCATTCAAAATAACACAATCCATTTCACTCGTAGAAAAAATTAAAATTAGCTATAAGTAGGCTTGTACTAATATGTACTATTAAAATCAGTAACTAAAGACCTTTAGAAAATAATACTAAAACAATGAATTTTATAACACAAAGGCAGAAATACACACAAACAAATAATTTATTAAGTAACAATTTTATTCACAATAATATTAGAAAAAGAATAGAAGAAAAATAGGCAACAAAATTAATTAAAATTACAATAGATTCTCAAAATGAACGCCTCCAGCGTTAATGCATGCTTGGGAACCTATTAATATGTTTCTTACTGGTCTATTAATCATTTGCGGGTTATTTTTAATACCATCACATACATTAAAATTTTTTTCTAATAACTGTTCCCGTGTGTCTAATTTGTGTGGTGTGTTTATGTTTATGTTTATGTTTATGTTATGTGTCGAATTCTTCACTTTAGGTGACCCCATAGAAAGTAGTCTAGAGGTGTAAGATCAGGAGACCTCGGTGGCCAGTTTACTGTACCTTCTCGATCAATCCATCTGTTGGGGTAAAGCAAATTGAGATGATCTCTGACCGCTAAAGTAAAATGAGGACCAACACCATCATGCTGAAACCTCATATTCTTTGTATCAATCTCTCTCAATAAATCGGGCAAAATATCTCTTAGAAAGGTTAAGTAAACTTTACCAGTTAACCTTCCTTCAAATATGTGAGGACCTATTAAATGGTTATTATAAATTCCACCCCACATATTAATATTAAATTTGCATTGGGAAAACACCAGTTTTTCATTTAGTGACAGATTAGACAAATGCCTACTCGAGATTTTTAATACTACCTAGTTAATAAAACATCTAACTCAAAATTTAAGATACGCACCTACTGTAAAGTTTGTTGTTTTATTAAAACAAATTATTGTTCCTTAAACATCAAAAATGTATTAACGCAACTAATTTTAATCGTACATATTAGTACAAGCCTACTTATAGCTATTTTTAATTTTTTCTACGAGTGAAATGGATTGTGTTATTTTGAATGGGAATTTAAGCTCTAAAAAAGCTTAAATACGGTTCATGTACAGAAAAACAAATAATAAGGTCTATTGTAGGCTATTTCAGTGAAATTAGCAATATAATGACTATAGCTTGCTGACTACTTTATTTGTAGAATTTAAAATTTTGTTAAACGACAATTTCAAAAATTTATTAAAACATAACAGTAAGTGTGCCATCAAATATTATGACATTATTTTACACACTGATCCATTGTCTCTTCCAGTGTTTACTAACATTTTCAAATAAATGATATACAGGATGTTGTTCGAAGCACTGTTAGCAACATTAAAAAAAAACGAGTCCGGTCCTGGAATTTTTCGAAAATAAATTATGCTTTTAATTGAACCAAAAGAGTGTAATATTTGTATCAAATTTTATCTTGATATGTGCGGCCATTCCGAAAATATGGCGGTATGAATAATTGGCAAAGAACCATAAAACACCCCGTATCTCGAAAACCATTCACTTTCAAGGGGAAGTGTGTGGGTGTTTTGAACTCAGCAAAGTGTGCTCTATCTCCCATTTCACTATGTCCGTTTAAATCTGGGACACCCTGTATATAATTCTATGGTAACATGACAAAGGTATTCTTAAATCTTGGAGATGTTCATTAGGGCCACATCAGCAGGTAAATGAAATATTCCACTATATGGATTTAATCATGAATAAATTTAATATTCTGTGTAGGAGTCTGAACAAAAGGGCAAATCAGATGAAACTCATTTATAATAATCAGTCACCGTAAAATGTCTTGCTAAAGAGGAGTTTCGAAACCGTATTCAAAGGGAGATTACCACAAAATACTATAGGTTTGCGTTTACTTACTAGATAATTCAATTACACCAATCAAAGTATGGAGGAGAGAAAACCGGATTTTTAAATACGTGGAACTATCCGCACGAGTTAAAAAAAATAATAATAATTCTGAAAAACACAGTTTAACGCTACAGTTCGTTTTAGTTACATGTTGTGCTGTAGTTGACATTTCATTCGTACTGAATATTTTAAGTGTCATTGAAAGCAAAAGTGAAATCGACTTTTTAGTAGATGTCGTGTTATCTAATGTTGTATATTCTAGAATGAAGTTGATTTAGGAGTAGGTATCCTACACCATAATGTTTCCATTTGTAAGAGGAATGTTTTCATCGATTTTAATAAGCATAAACACGCACAGGCATTTGTCTAGATATAACACATTTTTTATCATTAAAATGCAGCATGTCAAAAATGAAATGCCATCCTTTCGTTGTTTGATTATTTATATGAAATTAGGGGTTCATAACCAGCGGGTCCTCGCAGGTGGGACTTTACTCTTGGCACGTATTTAATTATTCGTTCTGAAATAAATCAATTAATGTGGAAAGCTGGAAACAAAGAGGTTAAAAATTCGATGACAATTGACGATTGTCTAGGGTCTAACAAATAAAGTTAATTGTTGGTCGCCAGTTAGAAGCAAAATCGAATTTCATACTAGTGCTGAATTCAGAGAAACGCAGATTCAAACGCATAACAATGCCAATTTTAACATACAGTCCCATCTGGCAGCCGTTTCTATATCCGAAATGCCTTATTTATCGTTAAGAAAACTCATTTGGTATTCACAAATACACCCATATCAGAACTTCAGTATACTTACGTTTTTAAAATCTTTCCTTTTTATTGCCTTTATTGCTCCTCTGAGAAGTTGGTTCAAAACGTAGACGATATTAATTATGATAGGATTTATTTTCTTTGGAATTTAGAAACGAGGCCAAAGATCTGCACAAATAAAGGATAATTAAAAAAAATCGATTATGTGGGAAAACATTAAGTGAACAAAAATAGCTGCGTGACGCGTCCTTTACTGCAGGTGATACAATTGATTGTATTGTATATTGTATTGTATACGAACACTAAAGTGCGATAGAGCAAAGGGGTTTCGGTTGGAACAAATAGAGTATTGATATAATACACATCTTAAGCTATGTTTATGTTTATGTTATAAGGGTGACCTCAATTCCAACTTGAAACCATTTTTCATGGGACGACAAGCGATCATGATTTTCATAATTTCTATCGATTGGAAATGTAGTACAACAGTAACAATTTGTACTGCATCTGAACATTCTGAACTCTAGAAATGATCTGCCTCGAAGAAACATTCATACTGCTTCGTACCAGTGTGAAAACAGCAGGTTAAAGATAGCAGCCATTTAGTCGAACATTCCTGAGGATCCTCTATATCATTCTTAGTTCGTCATTGAAACACCCTGTATAACAATCCATAGCTAGCGATGCAATAATTTCTTGCAATCTAGATGTAAGGGTAAAATATCCTCCACCCTCTAATTAATAAAAAAAATATTAACTTTCAAACGGCCTTAGCTAGGAATATATGGGATTCAGTGAAAAAATAGTCTACACTAAGGTCTATGCCTGGCTAAAAAAATGGTTTCTTGCAAACCAAGTAGGTACATCAGAATATGTATACCTACCTTTATTTTATTTGTTTTGTTTACCGGGAGTTTATTCTCGTTCGAATGAGAGCTACTCTCCTGTGTTCGTGCGGCGACAACTAATATAGTCGTAGTAATAAGTAAAAACGGAAGTAGAACCCTTTTTGACCCAGATTAAGAAAAAATAATTTGTTTGAAAAAGACAAGGGTTTTGTATAGCGAGTTAAGGACTAACGGAGATTAAAAGAAAATCCCTCCTGACAGGATACTTTGCGCGTGGGTGAAACTCTTTAATTGCCATTAGCTGTAAAGATAAACGGATACAACCTTAATAAAAGCAATTTTTCTCGAAGCAATTTCATAATAATAATCATAATCATAAGGGAGCCTTTTAAATCATCCTGAATGAACCTTTCAATAAAGGGGCATAAACAACTCCCTATAGGTACTAGTTATTAGCAAAATATTTTGCTCTTTCTCCATATAACAAAAGCGCCTGTTAAAGTGTATTCATTTATGAAAAAGAACTAACTGTATTGGTAGAAGAAGTGGTGGTGAGGTGAAGGAGTAAAATAGGAGTACTTATATGTATAGGAGCGCACGGGTGGGGTTGATTTCCATTTAAGTTAGGAACGCCACTGATAGCTGCGATGTGAGGCGGCGCGAGGTGGACGTCGACGTCGCGCAGCCGGCGTCGTACAGCGTGTAGTATGTTTCGAGAATTGTAGAAGAACGTAAGGTGGTGCGTCGGGCCACAATAAACGACGACTCACATATCATAAACCGGTGATAATAAACAAAAAAAGATTGGTTATGTTAAAGTTGCTCGCAGTGCCTCCGAGTTTTATTGACGCTCATGATGGTCACTCCTCGAAATTTCCAAAAACAAAGCAACATGACTAAAGGTAAATACAAATCTATTTGGCATAGGATTATTTTAACCCCGAGTATCGTGTTTTATGTGAACTTACTTACGTGTCTAGTCTCCCTCACAAATGCTGTCACATGACGTACGGTCCTACGGCACACATGGCTACTCTCCTTCATGACGTCGTTCTGTTTGTTCCACATGGAGCTTCTTCACGTGCTTATTATCCCCCACCCCAAGGAATTGACTGCTGGAAATTGGCGTGCAAAGACAACTTTTCACGTATTAGTTGCATGCCATCGTACCGCTAAGGGTTCCGTAACGTAACAGGGGCAATGATCAGAAAAATTTGGACCCGAAAAATATAATACAATACAAAAAAATGGTACTATTATATTAGCCAATTTTTACACCAAATAGTAGACTTGTAATTTCTTCAAAAATTATTAAAAACTATGAAAGTGAGCCACCGACTGTGGGCAATAATTCAACGTAAACTGATTAGGTGTAAACAGGTTTGCATTCACATAATTATTTTGCAATTAATAATGTGATTTAATTAATTTGCACGAAGTTTGTTATATGCCTAAATTTAAATTTGAATACAAACAGCCAGAGGTGAGCTAATAATAACATATAAGTACAGGGTGTTTTCTTAAATCATCGAGAGAAATCCTTGCAGGTTTCTAAGATTTTTCGAAAGCTTGATTCAAATTCATTCCGTCGAATACAATTAATTGGCTAGTTCAGTCAACTGAAAAACTCTGTTTAAAAATAACATTTTAAGTTTAGTAGGTACTTACAATTAATTTGTTAAACCTTGACGCGATCGAAATTTTTATATTATTTTAAATGCTTTATCCGAGGCTTTATCTTTAATAAAAATTTTTAAAAAACATCCTGTAAGTATTTTTTTAATGTGTACTTTTTGCGTTACACCAATTTCATGAAAGAATAAGTGGAACACCCTATATATTTTTAAAATTTTGAATTCATCATGAAATTCTCGATATTTCTATATGAGGACATCACAGTCTAAATAAATGTGATTAAAAGGTATAAAACCGTTCCAAATTATGTAAAAAATCCAAATTTCTCCCTAATATCTCCCAAATCCTTTCGGATAGGTATAATAGGACACATTTAAGAAAAGTTATAGGGCCTATAAGGTTCCGTAAAAAATATAGGGTGTTCCATTTGAAATAATAGCGAGATTAATGAGCTTCGAAGTCTTCTGAAAATGTCAACATGTTCGGAACACCCTGTAACAAATAAATCAATTCTTGTGTAAACTAGTAGTTAAAATAAACCTTTTTTTAACCCGAAATCACATGGATCCTTGTTCAATTTAACACAGTGACAAAATAACAATAATTAACAAATTCATTTTTTTCTTAATTTTCTTAAATATCTCGAGAACTATAAATTTCAGACTATAATACCCTTATAGTAATATAGAGAATTTTATAATGAATTCAAATTTTCAAAAATATATAGGGTGTTCCATTTAAAAAAATTGACATCTATAGCGCCCCGCTTTCACGAACCACCCTGTATATTTCAAACTAATTATAAAATGTAGCCATCTTGGTCTCTTACAACTTCCTTATAAAACCTATGTTTGTATTATCGACAATAAAGGAAATATTGGACTTTTTCACCGTCGACTCATTAAAGCCAATAAACCTACCAAAAAACGTAACGCCGACTTTTTTACATGTTTACCTTTGTAGCGTGCATTTCATATTAAAGTAAAGTAATCTTAGTAAAATAATTGAAATGCCATTATTATTATTAAAATAATATACAGGGTGGAGCAACAGCTCTCGAGTTCAATGATAGCTATAAATTAAATATGAATAAGTAGACTAGATAAAAAAGTCTGGAACTGGAAATTATTTTCGAATATACAGGGCGAGCCATTCCTTTTTTTTTTTAAAGGAATGCTACCTATGTATATCGGCACATTTTTCGAGGCCTCTTTCCAGACTCCTTTCACTCCTATATTATTAGAATTATTATCTGCCATCTGCAGATGCATTTTGAAAAAATCAATTCAATCACAATTATTATGAGATTATGAGAAAAAAATATGTGAATACTAGTTACGAGACATCTAATTAACATTTTTGAATAATTCGCACTTCCAAAAAATATACAGGCTGGCCAGAAGTAATTTTTCAATTTAGAACTTTTTTAATTGAATTTTCCCACCCTGTACATAAAACGTACAACTCAAGAACTGCATCTTATCAAGTATTCTGCTCAAAAAGGTCCAACAACGCGATTTCCGCTTATAATAATTTCCCTCAATACGAATGCCACCTAGCGCATACCGAAAATGTGACTAAATTTAGTCAGGTGTGTGTGTGTTGCTGTAATGAAGGGATGCTGGTGTTTAAATAGGTCCAAATGTAAACTAGAGAATCGGGTGCAAACACAAGTGAGGGACTGATTTCATAATATCACGCTCTAGTTTAATTTGTGTGTGTATCTAGATACGGGCAATGACTGCATACCCAGACGAATTCATTTGGAGGAATCTTTCAATTGGATATTTAGGTATTTAAATCATTGCGTATAAACACAAAGTGAGAGACGTTGTTCATGTTCAACCACATCCATAACTCAATTCTTATTCAATACCACATAAATAAATAGCGTTAAAAAATATGTAGCTTGTCTAATTTAAATGGAAAGTCGGTCACAGGGCCACCCCTGCTGCATGGGCGCCTAACATTTCCATCGTGTTTACACTTTTCTTTGAATAATGAAAAAAATAACTCATTTCCCACACTTCAATGTTCACAGTTATATTTCTGCGAGTTCGTCCCCTTTGACCTTTTTAAATTCACACCACGAAGCTGACACAGTCGAAAATTCAACCGCCCCACCTGGCCAATGAACTCCTAGTTTAATACTTAAAGAGAAAAATAGATAATTTACGTGCCAGTTTTTCCAACCTTTCCATCCCCAAACGAGATACATATCTCTACTGTATAATTGTTTTTATTTATTTACGTTGCGAGTTTAACTTTCATTTTTTCGCGGTGACAAAAACACATTTTCTTATCACTGTAAATTATTTATAACGCCTGGGGACCCCGCGAATCGATAAATTTACTATTCCAGAACCCTAATGGTTTTAGGTGAGGTCAAATAAACGAAAATCGGAAATTGCGTTCGAACGAAATTGTATCCTGCAAAATCACTTACTTTTAAGCATTTTAAGGTACCTACCTACGTTACGTTCATTAGATTAAATGTTCATACGCTCAACCAATCGCCGATTAATAGGCCGAGCAATTTTGGGAAAAACTACTTACTTTCTCTGGCACTAAAGTCCCGAGGTGAGGAGAATAAGAGATATGATATCCACAAGCACAACTGCGAGCTATTTTATTTTCCAGAATAATTATGTTGATATAACGTTCTACTAGAGCATTATGTTCTATTAGAGCCAGTAAATTAAATATTTTATGCATAAAGTTAAACTGAACGTTAATTTGTTATTCTAATTTTAGTGGATAACTCTCAATGGAGAATGTTCATGCAAACAACCGGGTTTCCTCATTATATTTTTAAAATCAATATTGTACCAGACAGGGTGGTCAACACATAGAAAGATTTATTAACGAATAAAAAATTTGGACAAAAAATGGGAAGGTTTTGGCTTCAACCCGGTGGTACTCCGCCAAATTTTGGATCTATTTCCAGAAAAATTGATAGGAAGAAGCTACCGCTCCAAGAGCACCGGTACAACAGAACAGACAGACAGAATTGTCTACATGTAACTACTTAGTAGTGGATATAAACCTAGTTTCATCGAAATCTGATAAATATCTCTTAAATCTGGCGAGCTGATGCCTCCCACATGGCGATTGGGTCAGCGATTTACCAACTATCAGTTTTCCAGTCAATGATTGTAATGAACATATTAATGCCAGTAATGACGACATTTTGAGCTTTGTCGATATGTATTTCCTATAAGGTTTTGATTTAGAATAAAAATTTTGAATTGCTAGCAATTCGTCAATATTCTGAAGAGATGAGCGAGTGAGTAAGACTGACGTTGCTAACCACGACAGCGGCCGGCAGTGGTGGCGGTTACATCCCAGTTTATATAGTTTACATTATTATTTATGCCGTGGTTTACAAACGTGGCAAGGCAGTTGTAGGACGGAAAGGGGTAGAAGAATCGCATTTATGAATTTCGCGCCGGTATAAAACATTTTACCGAGTAGATACTTTCGCTATTGCAGTGCTAAATAAACTACACCACCGACTGAGTGATACTACACGGTGCATCGATGATCTCTCATTAAATACAATTTAATGACTTGAATACAGGCGTAGTGGAGTTACACAGGATGGTTTTTAATTTGAAACAACTGCACTTACATAGGTACACCTATACAGGGTGTTTCTAAATCATCATGTAAATCTCTGAACCACATATTCCTTACTTGAAAATATGACTAAATCGACACAAGATGGCACTTAAAAAGTAATTTTTTTGAATTATTTCGGAAATGACATCACGAATTTTTTTCATACTTATTTGGAATATACAATTAAATAATTAAAATACTAAAATTTTATCAAATTCAGTTAACTCAAAATGCATTTTTTAGCCCCACAGATAACATTTTTTATCAGAAAAAGCCACTGCATTGCTACAGAGTAAAAAATTTACAATTTTTAAATAGAATGATTCATTAACGGATTTTTCCTTGTACCACAACCCCCCCGTTTTCCACGTTTACGCTTTGACTTTTTTTACCAAAATTACACAAAAAGTGCATCTGCGTAAAAGTCTGCGCAAAATTTCAGGTACGAATCTTAAAGAAACAACCGAGTTATTAATAAAAATAATTTTCAAAATTTAAACTTTAACGCCAAAATAAAAAATCACACTATACAGCGTGTGTAAAAAGTATTGAAACATGACCATAACTTTTAAAATATTGATTGTATAAAAAAACCCTTGGACAGGTCGATTTTTATTTTCAATTACGCAACTTTTGGTGCGATTTATAATATCTAGTTCTACACACCCCCTCCCCCAGCCACCCCAACTTTTTTTTTTTTCAAATAGCAACCTACCCTTTGTGATACCCCAAAAGAAAGGTATTTTAATAGACTATTCAACGCTGTAAAGAAATCCGAAATCCGTCGATGCAATTAGCTTCCCAAACGCATGAAATACATTTTTTTTTTAATTTAAAAATTTTAAGAATGTCATGCATGTAAGACAGTACCTGAATGAGGTGTTTCCGGGCTGATGGATAGGCAGAAGAGGGCCAATCGAATGGCCAGCCAGATCTCCGGACCTGACACCCCTCGATTTTTTTTTATGGGGTCATTTAAAGGGTTGCGTCTATAACAATAGACCAAATAATTTGGAAGATCTAAAGGATAGAATACGGGCGGAGATTGGTCGAATACCCCAAACGGCATTCGAAAGATGTTTACAAAACTTTGAACAGCGACTTGTACAGTGCCTAGCTGTTAACGGAGCACAGTTTGAACAACTTATTAGATAATTTGTTAATTTTTTTCTGTAATAAAGTTTTACTAATTTTTCCTTCTTCTTAGAAAAAAATGTATTTCATGCGTTTGGGAAGCCAATTGCATCGACGGATTTCGGATTTCTTTACAGCGTTGAATAATCTATTAAAATGCCTTTCTTTTGGAGTATCACAAAGGGTAGGTTGCCATTTGAAAAAGAAGAGTTGGGGTGGCTGGGGGAGGGGGTGTGTAGAACTAGAAATTATAAATCGCACCAAAAGTTGCGTAATTGAAAATAAAAGTCGACCTGTCCAAGTCTTTTTTTTATACGTTTTTTTATAAGTCGCATTATTTTCTTCCAAAGAATCTGTGGTTAACGGCTTGACCTACTTTTTCTTAACACCCTGTATAATCAATAATGAGGTTTTTGTTAGTTTAAGTCTAACTCTAGCTGCTACAATATTTGATAGGTATATGTGCGCTACTATAGATTACGATATAGAGTTCTTGCCAAATTAATAAGCTCGCTGGAGCTCAGGCAGGTAATCTGCTTGTTTTAGTAAGGCAAACATCGTATCTTATTCGTAGTGGAAAAGGATTAACTACCCAATTATTCAGGTATTACAAAACAAATAAACGATGAATTTTATAATTATCTTCCAATTCTATACAGTATCCATAACTTAAAATAGCAACAACTTTTTGCTGCCGTTATTAGTACATATTTACTTGGCAATTTAACATATATACAAAGAAGAGAACGACCTGTTATCTACTAGGCTTCTTTCTCTTCCTAAACAATGAGGATTCAAATTGCGCATTATTCTTTCCATTGTGTACCTACACGAATAATCTACACCGGAGGTAAAACGCAAAGGCTTTAACTCTATACCGTGAACTGAATTGATCTACGGATAGTTCTCAACTATCCACAAATATAAATTAACCAATAATCCTCACTGTATATCGACATAAAATGTACATTAACCTAATGGCAGCTTGTGTTGCGCCAGCAATATCTACATTAAATATTGTTTTATCAACACACCAACAAACACATATTTTGAAATAATACTCATGCATATCAATGTTCACTAGCATTTAGATGGAATATGCTTTAGTATTAGGAAATCTATTTTAATCTTCCTTGTAAAAAATTAAACTTCTTAATAATGCAGGCGACAAATCGATCTCGTATACCTCATTGATTTCTGTGGACGGACTTGGGAAATGTAATTAAACCCCTGGCCTGGCTTATGAACAACTTTTTTGAATTTATTTTTCATAAACACCGTACAGCTAAATTCCGTGCTCACTTGTAGACCACCATGTGGGATATAAAAGTAACTAGCACGTCGACGCATAATCCGACACAAATAATTTGTTGTTAGATCAATAATGTCTTCGTGACAAAGTTAATTAGAGCGCATTAGTAATTACCTTCATACCAGTGTATCTTCTTAAAACAATAATAAATTACATTATGACTTAATAGTTATGAGCGACATTAAAAGTTACTCTGATATTCAAAAAAGGTGGCTCGACTCAACCCAACTCGGGCAATCGCACTCATTTTACGCAATTTTGGTGCCTCTTTGCTCCAAAGAAATCAGCAATATTTTTGACTAATAATGAACGTCTTTATTAATTTTTGAAGGCGCAATTAAATGGTTTCAATGCCAACCCTTTTCGAGTAATCAGATCAAAAATTGTGTACCCCATCATGAGGAACGAGAGAAAGACTTTATCACAATTAAAATGCTTAACGAAATAGTCTGGCATAATCAATTCTATGATTTATGGCGAATTAAATGAAGAATAAAAGACAAATATTCTAGCTGTGAGCACACTTTTTATCATCCGCCTATCGCCATCACGTATGTCATATTTCTATAGATGGTTTCAGCGTGATAACTCTTTATCTAGCATGCAAACTTTCAGTTATGTCAACGTAAATAATTTATCAAATTATGTAATTGTACAGGGCGAGTCAACGGCGCGATAAAGTCCAACATATCCTTTATTATCGATAATAAAAACAAACATTTTATATAGAAGTTGTAGGAGACCAAAATGGCTACATATTAAAATGTCAATTTTTTTAAATGGAACGCCCTGTATATTTTTCAAAATTTGAATTCTCCACGAAATTCTCGATATTTCTATATGAGGATATCATAATCCAAAACTTATAGTCAGAAGCGTAGATATCTACTATTCTACTATGACCAACAGTTTTCTTTCTCAGTAACTCATTTTTCACACGCCACTGAAAAAATAGACCACTATCTACTATCTACTATATATTGCTGAACAAACAAGTAGTCTTTCCCAAGGGCAAGAAATCCGGTTTCGACCACGTAGCTTGTTCCTATCAATTTGTCTGGAAATAACTCCAAAATGTGATGGGAGTACCATCGGGTTGATAATTCAAACTTTTGCTTCAAAATAAAAACCTCATAGGAAATATCGACACAGCTCAAAATGTCGCCCAATATGTTCGTTACAATTATTGACTGAAAAAGTTATAGTTGGTAAATCGATGACCCAATCGCACTGCGGGACGCATCAGCTCTCCATATTTAAGAGATATTTTTCGATGCCATTCTTCAACCCACTGAGGGCAATGCTCAAGTCCTGCCAACTACCTCGTCGGACACCTGGAGCAGTGGAAGACTCTAGCAATTCAACGCATTTAATTGTTACAGTTGAGACTGGTTACTGCCAGCTAAGATAAACTACAACATAATTTGTTATACCATTCGAGTGACGAGCAAAAATAAAAGTTATTGTTTGGTTGGTGCTGCGTTAATGGCCCCTGCCTTGGCCATTAGCGTCGAATGGATGGATATATTATTTGGCGTTTTGTCATTAGGGGCTGAAATGAAGACATTTTCATGCAGCAGTCGAGAATACTTTGGCACATCGTGTAGTTAATCGCTAGATTCTAGAGTCTAGACCACCTTCGCAACATGAAAGATGATCAAGTGACACTGTATTTTAAGGCAGATAAAAAGTTGGGGCTCCTATATTTATAGGGAATAGAAGGTTAAGGGCCGTGGGCATGTTAAAAATCATTGAGGTCTGTATTCTACTGAAAAAAAATATGAGGGTTGACTAAATAGCTGAGTTTAATACCCACAAAGACATAAATTTTATACACTTCTGCTGATCGCGAAGATTATCCAAACTTTTACTTAGGGAGATAAAAATCCGTATCACATTTCATTCTGATTAAATTTAGAATTTTATTGCTAATTATGATAGCATGACTACTTACACTAAGCGGTTTTCAGGTTGGAAATTATCCAAGACTTTTGGACTCCACTTCTCGGGGTTTTTTGTTTCTGGTTTATTTATGCATAAGCTCTCCCATTTAACTTTCCGCCTGCAATAGTTTGTTGAATTGTTTATGTTAAAAGCTTCTGGGTATTTGAGAAGTTATTTTATTTGTAAGCGATGAAACGGCCATTTCGATAGGACGAAATCAAAACGGCATTCTTAGGAAAGTAAGGTAAAATGAGAAATCGCGATATTACGTATAAATAGGTTTGGTTGAAAAGAAGTAATCAAAGAGATTTATAGGATATTCACTCGAGTGGTTGTTTTAAATGTGGGTTTCGCGGTCGTTTAACAACATCCTGCTTCATTTCTCGGTTCTATGAAGCTGATTGAAAATTACACCCCCACAGGCTTTTATCCGAAATTATAACAACAATTCGTTTACCTAATAAAGAAATACTGCTCCAATTAAGTTAGGGATCTGGTAATTTTGTTTAAATTATTTTTTATTTATTCAGCAGCTGCCTCTGAAGCTGTACTGAAATTTAATTCTTAGTCGCGCCATTTACCGAGAAGGGTAGCAGAGCTCTTATCGCCCTATTCGTTTTAATCCATCCCATCCCATCAACAACCAGCTAAGACTAAACCGAATGTGTACAACTATTTACCTTGGCTCAGAATGATGCAGTTCACTACCGGCACCTTGTCTACGTTGCACTAAATTGACTAAATGTTTAACCGACCATGCTATGATTTAGAACTCTCAAAAGTTGCTCGTTATAAATCCTGCTACTGGTGGAAAACGGAAAAAAGGATTAGATGTACAGGGTGTCCCGTAATAAAGTGCAAAAAATTTAACCAGAGATTCCTCGTCGAAAATTAAGGTGGGTACTTCATATAAAATTTTCCAAAATAAGCTTTCCCTTTTCGGTACACCTCCCTAAAGGGGTGGGCTAAAAAATGGTTTTTAATTTCTATCTCAAAATTGCGTAATCGGAAAAAGATGAAATTTCGCACATCTTGGTTACTAATTATAATTTGACACCAGCCTACTTTTAGTATTTTATACTAATGTAATCGTGCTCATCGCTTTTGATTGATCACTCAGGCAGATGTAATTTAATTTTTTTCTCAAAAATGGTCGATTTTACGAAATTTTTTCAAGAGATAAACAAGTTTCTATATGAATCATAATGTTTAGTAATTTTTTTAATTGAAAAAAAAAAATAGCAGGCAGAAAGATATTTACAAAATTTCAAGAAGGGTAGGTAGTTAATTTCACCCCTTTGTGTGCATGCTAGGTGGATGAAATGATTTCGTTAGATGCCTTTTGATTAATAACCAAGATGTGCCAAATTTCATCTTTTTCCGATTACGATATTTTGAGATAGAAATTAAAAACCATTTTTTAGCCCACTCCTGTAAGGGGGTGTAGCCGAACAGGGAAAGCTTATTTTGGAAAGAGGAATCTCCAGTTATATTTTTTGCACTTTATTACGGGACACCCTGTATATATTTAAGTAGTATATTATGCCGTTTCGATATAATAATGAATTCTCTGCGGTTCTCAAGCAACTTGCACTGTATACGTACACGCGAGATTTAAATCATGATGCAAACTTTAGCCGGCGCTGCTTCTACAATGAAATTTAACTCTTCAAATAAGACGACACACATGCAAGTCCATTTATTTAAGTGAAAAACGTTTCCATTAGCAATTTAAATTCCTGCATTAATTTTCCCAGGACATTAACCCTATTTATTTTGATTATTCAGTCAATCCTCAGAAATAGAGAATGTGTTTACCGACACAAAACTGTAAATGTTTTCGTCTATTGTCCCTCTAATAACACTTTTGTACTTAATCTACCCTCTGTTGGAAATATACAGGGTTGTTCAAAATTTAATTGAAGCTAGATATAAATCATAAATTTCTTAAGAAAATTGTCATTCCTGCCGCTAACGATTATACATTACGGAACTTTTGGTACCCTTTAACCCCCACTAAATAGAGCTTTCTGAATATCCGGGTGGCGCATATCATAATATTTTTAAAAAAAGAGTTATTTTGAAAAGTGTGATATTAATGAGTTTAGAGCACTCTGTATAATGTATTATTAGACATATTGACGTTTGCGTATTTTTTATATGAATTACATTGGAACAAAAATACTTTTAACATATTTACAGCCATCTAGATTGACAACTAAAATTCGAGTTATTCTTCGTGCAACCCTGTATAAATTGTGACAAATATGGCGGATAGATCCAAAAAGTTGGAAATCTTACCTAATTTCACCATACAAAATTTTATCCCGATATCTTTAAAAACGAGGAAGTTACAGGGGTGGCCCACTATTCGTTTACACCCGGTATACAGAGTGTTTCATGACGAATTGTACATACTTCTAACGATGATAGAGGATCCCTTGACTATTCACGAATGGGTATAGAAATTTGTCTGTTGCACTTAAATACTGAGATACAGGGTGTTAAACTACGTATGGCCAATATTTCTTTAAGCCAGAACTTCCTTACTATTTATCACAATTTGTTCAAATTTTATACAATTTGTGTATTTATCACAGTTGATATAATGCCGTTTTTAATATTTAAAAATTCCAGGACCGGGCTCTTTTAATTCATTTTTTTTATTTCTGTAGAGAAAACCACCCTGTATAATATTTTTCAAATTATATAGGAAATTATAAAAGTCCATACATCAGTAAACAAAATCATGTGAACAGATTTTTTGTCGCACCTTTATTGATTTTTTTACAAGCGATTGAATTTGGCGAAATGGGGAAAGATAAAAAATTATAATTTGCAAAGACAAATCTTTATACCCATTCGTGAATAGTCAAGGGATCCTCTTACATCCTTAGAAGTATGTACAGTTCTTCATGAAACACCCTGTATATAAGAAAATGAATGTTTTCAAAATTGACCGTTGAAACTGGTGGAAAATAAAATTACATATTTAAATATCTCGAGAACAAATAAAGATGTTTGTTGAATTTTGGCATACAGGTAAATTGAAACAAGCATGTCATGTCATTAAAACTAATTTTGTCAAAATTACAGTACCGGGTGATTATATTTTTCTGATCGATTAACTGATTAAAAAATGAAGCAATGTTTTTGATTTTTTAACGGTTTTTGATAAAATTGGCATTTTCTATTGATAATTAGTGTTCTAATAAAAAATGTGTAAATCCGACCGAGATGCTTTTGCGAGAGAAATCCCATGTCATTATCTCGATAACTCGCAATAATGTAGCTATTATTTATGGATGGATTTCACGAAGGAGAATATATTAAAACTGAGAAACGTTACATAGCCGACACCAGTTTTATAAAGTACGAAAACAGAAACCCGTCACTGTAAAAACATTTAATGAGTTTGTGTGAAACAAACCATACAGAATATGCTTACATGGTTTTAAGTCGAAAATAACGAGCTCAATTTAATAGGGGTTCATTCAAACAAGTCGAATGATTATATAAAGTTGTGAAAGATTTAACTGAGCACAATTAAGGGTGAAGTTACGGGAACTAATTTAGAGACGCGGTGGAACTTAAATAGTACTTTTTCTTTAACAGTGATTGATATTTTTTCAGGCTAAAGAAAAACACCAGTTTTCTCTTCTTTAATTCAATCTCTCCTGCTGTTTTGAGGATATATTCGTTCTCTTTACGTTTAATTTATGGATTTTTTTTTTAACGCATCATTCATATTAACATTCTGTAGGAGTAGTTTATCGATAAACCGGGGCACACACGCACACAACAAAACCAATCCCTGGGACATTGCCATTTGGCATAGCTCAGGTCCGAACTCAGTAGCTAGCTTGTGTTTTCTCACAATCTTTTTTTGCTTTGGACGCTATCAATTCTGTTATTTAATGTTTTATAACATATAGTCATGAAAAGTAGTCGTTTTCTCGGAGTCGATAATAATTGCATTCTAAAGTGGTTTCAATGATTTTTTCGTCCATCAGTTTTTTTATGCGTTTGTTCGTTCTGAAGTATGTCCAGCTATAGTATATGCTTGGTTTGCTTCAAAGATTTGGGATCCTTGCTGAAATAGTGCGCAATGATCCCTCGTTGAAATGCTAGTTATTTAAACTTGGCGTGTGTATTAATTATTGCGTATTTTTGCCGGCTCTAAGTTAAGAAATATGGTTTAATCTAACTAATTCGTCGGCTTTTTGTAAATGGAACATAACAATTCTTATTTTGATTAATCCATCTGCACGCAACACCGCGGGTTGCTACCTTAAAGGTTATCAGGCTGCCTATCCGTAAACAGCTCTTTCATTTTTAACTAAAATTTATTTTAATTACAAAAGTGCCGTTTTATTTCCTCCGCATATTTAAGATTCTGCACGGTTCACGAAAAACACTGCATTAAAGTTTATATAGAATTTTCACAGCAACGAGACTATGCCATGTGCAACGATTTAAGTTGTTTACGTTCGCTCTAAAAATACCTGACTTCTACTTGGAGCGTATGACATAAACGTCGATTCAAAAAATAATTATGCAGTTTGTTTAGTCGCACATAATGTACGTGTTTGTTTAACAACAAATTAAATCCTCATTTTCGTATGAAACGTAGAGAAAAACTAACGAATTTTCGTAAAGAGAGGAGATCTCCTTCCTCTAATTTGGTACCAAAAATCTAGTTGGAAATTCTTACGTAGGATCAGAGTTGGTTTAATTGCGTGATTTTAAGGACTTGTTATTCTAGATACTAGCAATTATCAGACACACAAACTGTTTTTATCTACAGTGCCTATACATATACATACGAGCATCGCGCACTTAACCTACTTGAAGCATATGAGACAAAATTAATTAAAATCAAATGGGATGCTTAAACATAATTAATTATGTTTATGCAAGAAATTTGTTTGGAATATCTTGGGTATTATTGAAGCTAAAACTGCAGTGATAAAGGCTGTAGGTAATTCCAGGGCGTATCATGAAAATCTACCCTTTAGCTATGACAGAAATATTTAAAAAAATTAACTAAACGGAATACTGTATTGCAACTTTAATTCCAGTTCTGTTTGTGGGCTTATGGCGGGCGCGGAGACAGAGACAAGATCAGATAATAACAAGAATTGCCTATATTAGCAAAAAACTGGCGTTTATTTTCAATGGATTATTTTACGTGAAGTGGCACATCATAATCTCATCGATGTACCTATTAGCGGATAACGAAATTTAGGGAAATACCGCTTCGACAAAAATCGATCCTGGTTGCGAATACGTCAACAGGAAGCATTTCAGTCAAACACAAATGGATTTGCATTTATATCTCCTTGAAGAGCTGAATTTCCTGGGTGGAAGGGCAAACGACAAAAGCGCAGAAAAAAATTAATCTTATACCAAATATTAATTTACTATTTATTTTAACACATATATGTTAGGACCGATATTAGTAGTTACAATAAATACATACAGGGTGTTTCATGACGAACTGTACATACATATTTCTAAGGATGATAGAGGATAGATATGTTTTTGCATTTTCATGTCCGTCATACAATTTTGATTTCAGCGATATGTCACAAGTTTGCATTGGTTTAAAATATGGCGTCGAAAATTCAAAAAACAGGGCCTTCTTGGGTTTTTAGTTGTTTTCATATTTTCAACACCATTTTTCAACAGGTGTAAACTTGTGAAGCCAGAATGTCATGACGAAGAATATACAGGGAATTCCATTTCAAATAATAAAGTTGGTACCTATCCATCTTCATTCCGTAGAAAACGCAGATATAAAAAAAGTAGAAAAACTTCAAACGCTTGGGCATCCTTAAGCTTAATTTATTTTACGTCACTCGCCCCAAGTGGTGTTTCTAATGAAAGTGTTTAAACTACACATAGTAAGATAGCAATTCTGATCAGAATTTCATAACCGTTCATCATTCACGTTGTACGAGATAAAGCAAGCGTGCGTTATTTTTTATATTAACGATTTTTAAGGCGTCCCTCAAGATGTGAACGTAAAACAATGAAGTGTAAGTATTTTAATTTTGTATCTTCCGCCCGCTACAAAGTTGCCTATAGAGGGTACACCCCAGTCAGCATTCATGGATAATATGACGCGCGTATCCACTGCTATATTTACCGACTTCTCTTTCGATTGCAGTTGGTTTTTTAATCTAATATCTGCCAAAATATTCATGCGAGGATGCGAAAACGTAACAAGAAATTCTAATTTGTAGCTGACGATCCCTCTTAAGTATTTTCCGCTTCCACTTTATTTGTTTTATATATAAGCATAAGTATGTCGTCACCTTAATCTAATTGCATATTCATATGTTCCACCTTTGACGGTGGAGGGACTGAAATCAATTATAGATTTGGTCTCACCTATATCCGATTAAAATTATTAAAGTGGCATTCTAAATGCCAAGTCCAAATATAAACCCGTCAGTCATTTTTGCGTAACAATGAATTTTTCGTTAAATTTTTAAATTCCTGACCAAAGGTTAAGCCACTTTTACCCACGCAGATCTTAGAAATTGTTTAGGCCATATTTTAAACAAATGCAACTTGAGACATATTGCAGAGGTCAGAATTTCATGACGAACAAGAAAATGCAAAAACATACAGGGTGTAATGTTTAAAATAGGAAAGTTAGCATAATTTCCGGTTAGACCGGAAGAAGTACTTTGCCTGCAATAATGTCAGATTCTGGCCCTAGTGACCTATTATCCACATCCCCAATTTCAGAGGTATATATATATATATATATTAATCTTTCATAATAATCAAATTATTCCGTAGGCAATACTTTCGGTATATACAGGGTGGCTCAAATTTAAATCGGAAAATTTCGCCAGCGGATACTACGTTTAAAATAACGCACTTTTTGCCATATAAATATACAGGGAGTTAACTGTAACTCTGGCCAAACTTTGCAGGCTTATTCTACTAACCAGAATAATGAAAAAAGTTTATATAAAGGTGTGTCCTGAATTGCTTCCTAACAAAGTTATACGCCCTCGAAGCTTTTAACAACGTTTACTCAAGTTGAATACAAAATTATAATAGTAATAACCTATGAAATTGACAATTACATTAAATTTTCTGATAAATGTCAACCAATATCGTTTGAAAGTGTATGCAGTGTGTTTTTAAACAATATGTTCACTTATACTGAATTAGCCGATATCCATTTTATGTATGGCAGAGCAAATGGCAATACCCGCGCAGCTCGGCGACTCTACCGGGAAACTTTTCCCAATCGTAGGTGTCCCGTGTATTGTTGCGGGAGGAAGTCACTTTTAATAATAATAATAATAATAATAAATACACCACATGTAATTACGACCCCCTTTATCCCGAAAGTCTCAGAAGAGCCTTGTGTGGGAGGGGGCTACACATTTAAAGACAAAGGACATACACCCAATATCCGTGTATAATGGAAAAATCCCTCTCACAGTATTTTCCATTGCCACGACCGGGAATCGAACCCGGGACTTTTGGGTGAGAGGCAGGTACGCTACACTCTCCACCATCAGTCATACTTTGAACAACTACTTTAATTTGTGTTATTATTTAAATAGTTTGTATCATTAGTTACTATAGTTATGTTTTTTTGTTATTATTTACTATTGTCAATTTTTAGAATAAACACTGTTAAAAACTTCGAGGGCGTATAACTTTGTTAGGAAGCATTTCAGGACACACCTTTATATAAACTTTTTTCATTATTCTGGTTAGTAGAATAAGCCTGCAAAGTTTGGCCAGAGTTACAGTTAACACCCTTTATATATCGAAAAATGAACGGATATCAAAATATAAGGTGTTGAAACTGGTGGAAAATAAATTCGTTATTCCCCTCACTTGGGTTTTTTAGTTTTTTCACGCTTTCTAGCAACTTATGACATATCGTTGAAATAGGAATTTCATCACGAATAAGAAAATACAAACATATACAGGGTGTCACTGACTCTTAACTTCTAGAAAAGAAGATATTATTGCTGAGAAGCGCTTTTTCTTTATAATAAGTGAGAATAATTATTTCCCCCCAACCCGGTACCTGTTGGAGATGAACAAGTAAATAAACTTCCATCCGCAGTTTTATTTTCATATTAACGAGGCACGTGTCAGTGAATGTATACTAAAAATAACAACAAATTATTTTCACTATTAAAATACATGAGTGCTGTTTTATTCTGACATTAAACTCGCATTCAGCAACGGTTTAGTACTTTTCCAAATGTTTTTCCAAGCAAATCATGGATTTACTGTTTGCATTTTCTAATGAAGTAATATAAAAATTTGATTTACGTTATTTGAATCAAAATAACGAACTGTTATGTCTTTATTTACTTTAATCATATTTGCAATATTTTACGATCTCTGTCGAAATAACTTCGATACTAAACATTGTGCCAATGGTAGCAGTGGCGGCTGGAAATTTTACGGACATGGCTGTTACTGGCGTTAATCCATTTACACCCCAAGAAGAAGATAAATAAATAATATTATGGGTCAGGTTTCCTACGTAATTGCACTCTTTGTTAACCGCGTTAGCATTTGTAAATTTATGCTGTATAAAACTGATGCTAGATACAGAAAGATAAATCAAAGTGTGGGATTTCTAGAAGATTCTTATGAACATGTTCACGTAACAAGTAACTGCAATACGACTGACTAGCTACTATTTAAAAATTTTAACAGAATGCAAGAGAACAATCAAACAACATCAACAATAATAATAAAACTCACCCTTAGGACGTGCATGGTTCTGTTGCTAATTTACAACTTCAAATACACAGGCACTACACATGATTAAACCACAAAACTATGAATGATACATTAAAACAATGCACTTAACACAAAACTGTCCTCTTATCACACCCGCTGGCCACGACGACCACCACACAACTACTACCCTCAACGATCACCACTGGACTAATTTGTTAAAACTGCATTAGGACACTTCCACTTAGTTAAACTTGTGGTCCACGTCTCCCTCCAACTACACCCGATATGAAATTATTCCACACAGCTTCTTTGTTGCAACAAAAACAAGGCCATCGTCATGTAATATTAAAGTAGGCACACAAAAAGGGGAAAAAAAGAAGGCCGGCCTACGCCATTCCCTTGCAAAATAAATAAACACGTAGGAGGCTTTGTAATCCTTTAAAATTGGTAATTACTGAATAAAGACGATTACACAGATTTTATTGTTATTAATTGTTTTGGTTTTTAAAATTATGAATACGATTAAAACCTCTTGTCATATTAGCAACCGTTCTATTTAGATGACTGGACAATTGCATATTTGGAATTTTTCTTCAAATTTTGGAATAAGATATCTCTACAGGGAGGAATATTATAGAGTTGCGGTTTTCGGCATTTTACTGCAAATTTTATTGACAATAAACGGTTTTGTCTGTTGGAATGAGCATTTGTAATAAATATTGTATACTTACAGCGCCTAATGCAACACCCGTCCAAAAATGGAAAATTTCATTGACACCAAGAATTTACAATAGCGGTTTTAAATTTGATTCTGTTATATTGGGGTAATCTACTGACTATTTGCAAAAACCAATTTGGTCACTTTTTGGAAATCTACAATACTTATTTAAAAAAATACAGCGATTTTTTTGAAAAATACACAATTTTCTCATTACTGACCTGTAACTTTCCACTCATGTGTTTTATGGGATATTTTTATTCGTCACTTTCTTACGCATAGGTATCTATTGTTAACTATAGCCATATGTCAATATTCATTTAATCTTACAGGGCGTTTAAAAATATTAAGATTATGGTATATTTCTTAAACGCCCTGTAAGATTAAATAAATGTTGACATATGGCTATAGTTAACAATACCTATGCGTAAGAAAGTGACGAATAAATATATCCCATTAAGCACCTGACTGCAGAGTTACAGGTCAGTAATGAGAAAAATGTGTATTTTTCAAAAAAATCGCTGTATTTTTTGAAATGTTGCAGATTTTGAAAAAGTAACCAAATCGGTTTTTGCAAATAGTCAGTAGATTACCCCTATACAACAGAATCAAATTTAAAACCGCTATTGTAAATTCTCGGTGTCAATGAAATTTTCCATCTTCAGACGGGTCTTGCATTAAGCGCTTTATACAATATTTAATGCAAATGCTCATTCCAACAGACAAACCCGCTCATTGCCAATAAAATTTGCAGCAAAATGCCGAAAACCGCAACTCCATAATATTCCTCCCTGTAGAGATATACCAAAATTTGAAGAAAAAATTTAAATACGCAGTTCAATTGTCCAGGACTATATTTTACCATTTAAAAAGTTGTCCTTATTCTGTTCACGCAAATTTCGAATACAGGGTGGGGCAATAGTGCGTCGGATTTCGGTAGCTCGAGTTATATGATAGCTAGAAATTTAAAAAAATGCAAGTAAACTAGATAAAAAAGTTTATATAACCGGAAATTCTTTTCTAATGTACAGGACGAGCCAAGAAAATATTACAGGATCAAGTGCCTTCTTTTCAAACGGAACCCATACAAAGAAATGTTCGTTTTTCATTTCTACATCACATAGTCGAGAAATAAACAGGGTGTTCTACTTGAAAAAATTCTGTTAAATAAAGTCATTCATCATCGTTTGGCCATTTTGTTCTACTTCTGAGCATACAAATTTAAAATCTGTTGGACGTAAAATCATTGAAACCACTTTAGAAACAGAAATAACAGAAAAGACAAAGTTGTAAACCTAGTGAGGTGTGAAGAAAAAGCGAAAAAAAAATTATACAAATATTACATTGCTCTTTCTCCGAAACTTAGGAATATATCAAGAAACAGTTATTGCTGCGTATGTTTAAATACACAAAGCTATAGTTGTGGTTGAACGTGTGGGAGTTTAAATTCAACACATTGTATGTGAAGAAATATTAATGTGCGAAAAGCTTAGTTTTCTTTGCGGCGATGTGATGTCACTCGTGTTCAGCAACGCTTAAGTAGCATTTTCTCTAGTACGTAAGCTGCCTAAAGCTAAAGATCAAAGGATTTTCAAGCACTGGTCTCACAAAAACACACTTCTGTGGTTATAAAGAATATTAAAAATAATAGAAAGTGTAATCGTGCAAGGAACCGTCCAAAAATAGATTTTTATTACAACTTTACGCATGTGGATTCGTAAATATAATTTATTTTCTAAATATCTATGAATATAGATAGAGGACAACATATTATTTTTCAACTTTCAAAATAAACGAACCAATATTTTCATACTGAATGTTTACTGGATTTATATATATAATAATTTTTATTTTAAAAACCGTCCGGCGCGGCGATTGATTTACGCACCAGCAAAGCTGCTAAATAATACACATGCCGCAATGGTCTAGCGATTTTACTTACGAGTATATCCTCAGAATATAAAAAATTAGAATTTTTGAAATTTAAACAGTTCAAGCATTACTTACTATATTTATTTATCGCAAGAAACAGTGACCCAATATTATAATGAATATTTCTAAACCGCGGCGCTGTGTGTATTTTACTAAATTTAAAAACTAATTTGCGTAATCAACTGAATTATCGCACACTGTTAAAGATACGTTTATAATCCCCAAACGTAGAAGCAAGGTGAATGAACATGTATGTATAAGTAAGATAAATCTTACTTTTTTATTTTGGCGTCGCGCGTCGTTTTGCTTGACGTCCCTGGAGGTTTATTCGAATAAAGCGCGTTAATATTGGGTGGGTAAAAACAGCAGCATTTATTTCGGCTGTTAATTATATGCAGTGAAGGTGGGGCAAGGGTTCATGAAAATATAAAGTTATTATGAGCGCCAAGTAAATTTTAAAAGAAATACGCCAAATACCGGGTGTTCTAAAAGTACCGGAACAGCAGAATAACCCGAAAATAAGTACTAGGTTGTCAGGTTTCCTACGTAATTGCACCCTTTGTTAAGGCTGCGTTAGCAGTTGTAAATTAATGTTGTATAAAACTGATGCGAGAAACAGAAAACTAAATCAAAGTGTGGAATTTCTAGAAGATTGATTCATGAACAGTTCACGTAACAAGTAACTGCAATACGACCGTATAAGCGGCCTTACCTTAGGGGGGTAGCGACTAGCTACTATTTAAAGGTTTTAACAGTTAATGCAAGAGAACAATAATCAAACAACATCAACAATAATAATAAAACTCACCCTTAAGACGTACATGGTTCTGTTGCTAATTTACTACTTCAAATACACAGGCACTATACACATGTTTAAACCACAAAACTATTAATGATAAATTAGAATAATGCACTTAACACAAAACTGTTCTCTTATCACACCCGCTGGCCCCGACGACCACCACACAACTACTACCCTCAACGATCACCACTGGACTAATTTGTTAAAACTGCATTAGGACACTTCCACTTAGTTAAACTTGTGGTCCACGACTGACTAGTCAGCACGTCGCCCTCCAACTACACCCGATATGAAATTATTTCGCACAGCTTCTTTGTTGCAACAAAAACAAGGCCATTGTCATGTAATATTAAAGTAAGCACACAAAAAGGGGAAAAAAAGAAGGCCGGCCTACGCCATTCCCTTGCAAAATAAATAAACACGTAGGAGGCTTTGTAATCCTTTAAAATTGGTAATTACTGAATAATGACGATTACACAGATTTTATTGTTATTAATTGTTTTGCTTTTTAAAATTATGAATACGATTAAAACCTCTTGTCATATTAGCAACCGTTCTATTTAGATTACTGGACAAATGCATATTTGGATTTTTTCTTCAAATTTTGGAATAAGATATCTCTACAGGGAGGAATATAATGGAGTTGCGGTTTTCGGCATTTTACTGCAAATTTTATTGACAATAAGCGGTTTTGTCTGTTGGAATGAGCATTTGTAATAAATATTGTATACAGCGCCTAATGCAAGACCCGTCCTAAAACGGAAAATTTCATTGACACCGAGAATTTACAATAGAGGTTTTAAATTTGATTCTGTTATATTGGGGTAATCTACTGACTATTTGCAAAAACCAATTTGGTCACTTTTTCAAAATCTACAATATTTAAAAAAAATACAGCGATTTTTTTGAAAAAATACACAATTTTCTCATTACTGACCTGTAACTTTCCACTCAGGTGTTTTATGGGATATTTTTATTCGTCACTTTCTTACGCATAGGTATTGTTAACTATAGCCATATGTCAATATTCATTTAATCTTACAGGGCGTTTAAAAATATTAAGATTATGGAATATTTTTTAAACGCCCTGTAAGATTAAGTAAATGTTGACATATGGCTATAGTTAACAATACCTATGGGTAAGAAAGTGACGAACAAAAATATCCCATTAAGCACCTGACTGCAGAGTTACAGGTCAGTAATGAGAAAAATGTGTATTTTTTAAAAAAATCGCTGTATTTTTTTAAATATTGCAGATTTTGAAAAAGTAACCAAATTGGTTTTTGCAAATAGTCAGTAGATTACCCCTATATAACAGAATCAAATTTAAAACCGCTATTGTAAATTGTCGGTGTCAATGAAATTTTCCATCTTTAGACGGGTCTTGCATTAAGCGCTTTATACAATATTTAATGCAAATGCTCATTCCAACAGACAAACCCGCTCATTGCCAATAAAATTTGCAGCAAAATGCCGAAAACCGCAACTCCATAATTAATTTTCCTCCCTGTAGAGATATCTTATACCAAAATTTGAAGAAAAAATTTAAATACGCAGTTCAATTGTCCAGGACTATATTTTACCATTTAAAAAGTTGTCCTTATGCTGTTCATGCAAATTTCGAATACAGGGTGGGGCAATAGTGCGTCGGATTTCGGTAGCTCGAGTTATATGACAGCTAGAAATTTAAAAAAAAATGCAATGGACTAGATAAAAAAGTCTATAACCGGAAATTATTTTCTAATGTACAGGACGAGCCAAGACAATATTACAGGATCAAGTGCCTTCTTTTCAAACGGAACCCATACAAAGAAATGTTCGTTTTTCATTTCTACGTCACATAGTCGAAAAATAAACAGGGTCTTCCACTTGAAAAAATTGAGAAAATTCATCAAATCCCTTAATTTTAGGGTGTTGTAAAAGTACCGGAACAGCAGAATAATTCGAAAAATAGTACTATAGGTTGTTAGGATTTTCCCTGGCTATCTGATGGTGACCGTGTATTTGTGAATGTAAAGAAGGGGAAATTTATCGTTGGTCATGAAAATAGCCTTAAATTAGTTTTAAACGCAAGCATATTTTTTGATATTCACGTCGATAAGTTAGAAAGTCTGTAACCGCCTCGTGAAGGAAACGCTCTTTCTCTTAGCCATCTGAAACGTGTTTCAATGAGAAAATAAAGCATTATACATTATAGCGTCGTGAGAGCTTTCCTTCCGCCGAGAATAATGCACGATCAAAAATTAGTCTCTAAAAACTACTGCAATTTGTTAAGTGGCGTGACACTTACAATTTAGGTAATGCCGCGATATTTATCACTTCCGTGCAAAAGAGGAGATACATCGAACGAAGGAAAGGAAACTTTTTACGATCCGAGGCATGGATTTATTAATTTTAATTTCAGTGCGCAATTATTGCGATGAGATGCACACATGTCACACTTCGATATTTCTTAACGCAACCAAGTCTGTAGTAGAACATGAAATTGCCTCGGCACCGTAAAATAGATAAAATAACATACCAACATGACGACGCTATTTATAACCAACTTCTGTCAAATGTCACCTTTTCGATGTTAAATATGTGAATATGAACTCTATTCGTTGGAACGTCACGTTAATTAAAAGTGGAGGCCCGAACTTTGGAGGCTGCCACATCAGGTGATTAATTAATATTAGTTTCTTGCAATAAGGCTTATTATTAAATATATATCTTCTGCGAGAGAGGTAAATTAATTTAATAAGTAATTTAATATAATTGACACTAACATGGTATTTGTTCCTAAATTAATTACGTTCAGCAGGATTATTATAAACCCACTTCCTAACTTAGGGCAATATTAATTGAATATATAATTTTGGTTTCAATTTTAACATCGTTGGAAAAGTTGATTTGTTTCAGTGCTCAAGTAGCAGCAACGATTTTGCTCGTTAAAACTTACCGAAACTTATTGGATTATGTTCCATATCTATAGCCTATCTACAAATATAAGGGCAATGCAATTGCCCTCTCCTACCTATAGGTAAATAATCAAAAAGTATAAAGCTCGGTGCTGCGCGTTTACAGATCATTGCACTATAAATAAAAAGAGAAGTTGCAACTAATTAATAATTGATGGAGAACGATGTGGTAAGGTTTTAATGAAGCGTCTTGATGCGCCATCATTCAGCCAGAAAAAGTCCTTTTGTGTCTAAGACTTTTCTTGTAGGTACCTACGTGATATTGTTTTCGTAGCAGACATTATGCAACATATTTCTATTTTGACATTTATAAAAAATGTATAAATAACAAGCTAAAAATAGACTTGGGTATCGTATCGATTTCGTAAAATTGAACTTCATTTTATCACCATTTCGGTCTAATGGATAAAAACGTTAATAAACGTTTCCATTCCCAGAATTCTCATAACACTTTCGACTGAAGGAAGGATTTTGTGGCACGAGTATTAGAAAATACTAAATATTTATGACTAAAGTAGGTATTTTGCCACGAAAGTACGGAATAACTCGGGCATTATGGAAGATAGAGCTGTGAAATTCAAAACCCGGATAATAAAGTAGGTAGGTACATACCTAAAACCAGAATATGGCACAGTACACACAGTTCGTCATGAAACACCCTGTATGTAAAAAAATATACCTATATTATTGAAAAAGCACCGATGTAAAAAATTACATTGTAGTTCGCGTTAATGGAAAATTGTTTATTACGCCCAATGAGCACAGAAAATGATTCTAGCCGCAATATTATTGTGTTAAACCCGTTTTACAACTGTCGCCTAATGCACCATAACTTATCAGCCATGAATCGAAATTTTAAAAAGCCCATCAACGACATTGTAGCTTGTTACAATATATTTCAATGGTGGTGATAAAATAATATACTGCAACAAGAGGTTTATGATTCGGTTTACCAGATATACAGAAAATTGTATACAGGGTGTTTCAGTTTTTTCGTTCATAACTTTTCTATAACATTTTTTTCTAAAACGTTTCGTTTTCAAGATACAGGGCGTTAAACTTTTAAAAAATTATTACTATTGATTCATTAATATCTCCTAAACAAATAAAGATTTTTTATTCGAATTTTGTACACTTTAGCCATAATAAAAGACCAATTTTTTGACGTTCCAAAAGTTTTTCTTACAAAAGCAGTGGCGTAGTTATGGGGTTCTGTCCGTATTTAAACCCCCTGAACTTCTACGCCAATGATCAGGAATTATATTTTTATACAAATTGTAAAAAAAAATGTACTTCCCATAAAAAAGTATTCTTGATAGAAGTCGCTAGACGGCTTTCTATTCAAGATATTTAGAGTTTTTCCTATGCACTTTCTATTGACAGGCTATTTGCTAAACAAATTAAAGAATTATTTTAATACATTTTTTTTTTTTAAATGATAAATAATTAATAACCAACAATAAATGCTCAAAATGATATCTATTTTTTTATGTTTATGTTGTGAATAACTGCCAATGATTTAACGTTTACTTAATCCTGTCATTTTTACCCCTGATCAGTAAGAATCTAAATATCTCGAACAGAAAGCCTCCTAGCGACTTTTATCAAGAGTACTTTTTTATGGGAAATACATCAAAGTTTTACAATTTGTATAAAAATATAACTCCTACGCCACTGCTTTTGTAAGAAAAACTTTTGGAACGTCAAAAAATTGGTCTTTTATTATGACTAAAGTGTACAAAATTTGAATAAAAAATCTTTATTTGTTTAGGAGATAATGAATAAATAGTAATAATTTTTTAAAAGTTTAACGCCCTGTATCTTGAAAACGAAACGATTTAGAGAAAAGTGTTATAGGAAGGCCTCCTATTATTTTGATACGTTCTATCGTTTACAGAAGTTATGAACGAAAGAACTGAAACACCCTGTATATCCTGGGTTTGTGGAACACCAGAACTGGTAAACGCATTGACCTCGGGGTGCGTGATTTATGCCGCCTCAACTTATAACTGTATTACCTATACATATACTCTGATATTTTTGAATTTAAATCTGGGTCTGTACTCTGTAATAGCCTCTTCAAGATGTTGCCATAAATCAAGCAGTGAATGGAACGTTACTATTTATGCGGGTACATAAATCAATTTACAGCATATTATAACATATGTCAGGCATAACAAGATTAATAAGAGTTATTGCAAGCTGATAATTTACCGCACCGGAGTCCAGTAAAGAGCGCCACGGCCGACGAAAGAGAGGGGGAACATATTGACTAGGTACTGAATATGTCAAAAGATGCCCACAAATTTTTGTTCCAGAATGTCAATCATTCTTGGATAATATTACGCCTCCCGATGCCGGAGAAGTTAATGGTGCGACGTTGGCAGAACTAGGCCACACCTACCGACGACGCAACGTCAGCAAAACGAAGCCACGCCACGCCAGGAGTCTGAGGACGTATAAAAGAACTTGGCCAATAGAGGACCACGACAAGACGGCCGAAGCGTTGAGAATCCAAAATATTTGAATGATTTGTACAGATTAAAATGTCAATAATCCATCAGACAAATATTACTACCTACTATGTGTTAATTTAGCCTTACAAGCCCAACCAAAGATCACAAACATCCTTGGGTTTGGGGTTTGGTGATTAAACCTAGCACATATTGCCTTGGCAGTCGCAGTGGAGGTTATTTGACGACTAAAAATCTGATGTAACAAAACAAGAGGTACCTATCTATATAGGCTGGTAATTTAGTCGGTAGGTGCTTCTGAAAAGTGGAAACATCATATTCGTTTACATGCGAACCGGCGGCGCTTCAGTTCACACATGTTCGTAAAATGCTGTCTTTCTTAAAACAACTCATTTGAAAGAGAAATATTTATTTTTAGATGTATTTTTAACAGGTTTATTTTGTTCTAATTTCTGCATCAGGAAAACATATACAAACCTACGTGTTTATTTAAAAATTAAAAAGTATATGACCTATAATTTCTTTGAATTTATGAAGGTATCAACAATAATGAGAACGTTTATTTTGAAATATATAAACGTAATTTAAACATCAAGGTAATTATGAATGGACTCTATTGATAAACTTCTACTGTATTTTATTGATTACCTTTAGTAAACTACGCACCTATAACCAGACAAGGATGAATAGGAATTTATAAAAAAATAAACACTTCGTTATTATAACGTTGACAAGTGGAGGAATACAAAAGACACAATTAATTGTGTAAACCTATTAAAGTGGTGAAAAAACCTGTTAACGAAATTCTAACTTACTTAAAGAAGTTTTTACGTGATATAATTATAACTAACAGACATAACATAACTGAGATTCGCCTCAACAAATTTACTTTATGGAAATCAATGATTTTAATCGAATTGAATACTTTCAGGTTTAACCAGAAGTGGCACCAGCCTTTTTATTTTAAGTGGAGCACCCTGTATATTTTTTAATTTTCTTGTTCTTTATGAAATTCTGATTCCAACGATACGTCACAAGTTGGCATTTGTTTAAAACGTGGCAAGTTCAAAAATAATATCCCACATGGCCTACTTGATTTTTTTTTTTATTTTTTCACGCTATCGACGCCATTTCAATTAGTAACTTACGCCATACCGTTGGAAATAGAATTTCATGACGAATGAGAAAATACAAAAATATACAGGGTGTTTTCATTTTTGGATCCTATAGAAAGCAAAGTTCTTAATTAAAAAAGAGTTTTCTCCGCAGATTTGGTATTTTTAGAAATGTATGGCTCGTGTTACTCTCTAATCAAATTTGGAATAATATGTAGGGTGTTCCATTTAACTTAACAAAGTTGGTTACTGCCCAGCCTAAATGTAACACCCTATACAACTGAAAATATTTTTGAAACAACTTTTGTCTATCTAGAATAACTAAGGAGTTATGGAAGAAATGCGCACTACGTAAACACCCTGTATAATAAATCCTTCAAACTTATAATATCCTTTTAAATCATAACGTGAGGAGCGAACATTGTAATCGATCGTTCTATAATATGATATCCTTTCTCCACAAATAAAATCGTATTATTTCATCTGCAGTATTTTTGTCCTGTTCGCCCGCAAAAATAATTGTCCTTGAACGACTTCTCCTTCATTTTATATAGTTCGGTTCTTAGGCCCGGATAGGATTAAGTTTTATTCTCTCACAAGGATTTTGCATGTCCACAAGCCAATAATATCCTTATTTTGTGTGCAATGGAGAATATCTGATAAGGGATGTGTTTATTTTTGTTGATTAAATATCGCTTTGGCAGGGTTGGCCAAACGAAAACAAACATTAATAAAAATATGCTGACATGAAAACATTTTTTTGCTTAGCAAAACTTTCTCATTGGGCCTTGACCCAGGACAAAACAAACCCTAGTTTCGGGAAATCCTGTTTAGTAAAAACTATAAAGAAAATCCATTTTCTGAGTTTATCTATAGGTTAAAAATTAAGTTGCAAAATAATGGACACGCTTTGTCCCGGTTCGAGTGTTCGTAGGTGTATTATAGTATGAGAATAGAATAGAAGTAACGTTTGTACAAAGGATTTAAATGAAGCTGTTATAAATCCGAGCTGAATGGATTCGTTTAAAAGACAAGTAACTGCGGTAAATGCAAATGATAATCGTCGTGTTTATTGTCGCAAACTTTTTATAGTTGGAAATGTCGGAATTTAGAAATTAATCTTAAGCCTGCAAACCTTTGTAATCTTTATGCTTAGTGCTTAACGTTCAACATTTCTCTCAATTTTCGTGTCCTGTCGCCACAAAAAATGTATATCTCCCGTTATCACGAAATTTCCATATTCGTACCAACCGATCCGTTTATAATTCCGCATTCAAAGGACTTTAAACTTACCAGAACCATCGTTATTGATTCTGTTACCGCCACAACGAAGTAAAAGACAAATATAGATCGGCTATATAACCACCATATTTGGTCTTCTGAAAGGTCATAAAGTAAACCATAGAAGCCTGAACGCCAAAAGCCTAAAGAAATGTTACGGATATCACGTTTTTATTGCCCCACCCTGTATATACGGGAAAAATATATATTTCGCACAAAAAATTCATTTATTTAACTCCACATACCTAGTGAAGTATACCGACAGTAACTCATTCTTCGTTGACAAATGAACTTTACCGAACCTGAACCTAAGAACAATGGGGTATATAAATAAGGAACACACGAAACAATGTAACAATAAAATTTAAAATTGGTGTAACTACTGAAACAAGATTTTATTGCTTCCACGGTTTTAAAATAAATATATTTCAAGTAATAAATATACCTAGGAAATAAAATGTAAGGTAATAAAATATTTTTGTTTAGCATGCCTATGTGGATCCATTTTGAGTCTTGAACAAACGCTATTATTAATTATTACCTACGCGTAAGTTTTTAAATATTTGGATATTTTAATTGGTTTAAACACAACACCTATATATTAATCATACTATATAGTAAAGGCGTTTCATTCATAAATTCCATTTCACAGGAATTTACTATTAAAAACAAACTTGTTACAAGAAGAAAACACGCTTGCACTTTGAGCAGCCTAATTTTAACTAGGTCTAGGTATGCAGTGTCCAAAATACAAAAATAAAAGTAAAATCAATTTTTTACAAATTACGAAGGTTTGAGAGAAAGCACTGCGTTGCATGATTTAAAAAAGACCTATACCGGGTGGCCGCGAATAACTTGGTTATTATGGAAGAGGGGCTTCCAAAATTTACTACATACTTTCTTATTATAAATGGACCATCCTGAATGTTTTGAATTTTCTTGTTCGTTATTCTGTTCCAAAAATGGCGTCAAACCAGTTCAAAGGATTGCTGCCCTGAGGATGGTGCGTTTAAAAATATCGGCTTCGGTGGTTTATTTAAGCTAATTAGCAGAAAACTTTGTCATTTCTGATTTAATATATTTTGGGTTGTATTTAAATCTTAGTCCTTTCCCTTTGTTCCTGTAACAACGCAGAACAGAAGGCAAAGTTGAACAGTACCTACACAAGTTATTATGTATTTTACGACAACTCTCTGAACCGCAGTTTCTGTTACAGATAAAAGATAACTTTGGTTTTACGTGCAATAACATTAAACTTAAACAAAGAAAATTATGTTATATACGATGTAATTCGATGTCTTATTTTTCCCTGCCCTGCAATATTATTATTTAAAAATAAAACATTCTTGATAACTTCAGTAGGCCAATAACTAGAGGTTCTTATTGACATACCGCTGGTTTTCACGAAAAAGCGATTTCCTGAAAATTTCCACTAAATAAAATGTTCAGCTTTAGCTCGAGGAGTCTTATATTTGATTTTAATAATAACTTTATTGAGCAAACATTTTTTTAATCAAACTTCTGAGTCAAAATCAAGGTATTGATTATAGGACGCCAAGCCTGGGGATGTATTTTATTGGACGATTTACCTAAATGTAAACAAGCGTAATTAAATATTTCATTTTCACGATGAAACTAGAGGCTTACTTTTTCCGACTGCACAAGTTTGTAATAACATCGAAGACATTAATTAAGTACACCCGTACACACAATATTAGTAGAACAGGTGTCCCGTTATATTATTAGTGTCGACATTACCTACTAATTAATTATGTGATAGACATTCCTGTAGCAATATGACACATCATTAATTTTAATACAGTATCAAACTGGAGTGGATCTAAGGGGAATTCTTAAGGTGCGTGCACACTTCCGCTCCTGGTTGAACTCGAGCTCAAGTCGGAATGCCAACGAGGTGCATATTTGTACGTAACCCCTAGGCTCCTTATTGCCAGCACCGCCTTGGTGAACGATCGAAAGCACGTAGTGTGGACGCGGCTTTAGGTGTCGAATAATGCACGATTTTCATTTAGGAAACTGTATTAAGTTACCTGCGCGGCTACGTAGAAAATAAACAGGAATAGGGAGACACGTTTGGGTTAAGTTTCATGCACTGAGATTGCTAGGCTAAACAAGTATTTGGTTAGGTTAGGGCTGCTAGGAATATTTAATTATGTGCCGAAATTAAGAATCTCTAGTATTCAAAAGGCTCTATCTTCTATGCGAAACGAGATATCGAACTGCGGTTTACGTCATTCGATTCGTCATAGTTTTCTCTGTCTCTATGGATTTTTTCAGAATTTTAGCAGGCAGACTTTTCTCGTTACGAATTCCTATGTGCGACAGGTACCAGAATTTAAAATCCGCGCACTTAGAAGGCTCTACCTCCGCAACGGGATGAGATATCGAACTGCCGTTTATGCCATTCGATTCGTCATAGCTTTCTCTACTTACATGAATTGTTTCAAAATTTTGGAGGACCGATCGTTCTCGTTACGAATTCCTATGTGTGACGATGTGCCGGAATTTAAAATCGAATTTAAAATCCGCGCACTTAAAAGACCCTACCTCCGTAACGAGATGAGATATCGACCTGCCGTTTACGTCATTCGATTCGTCATAATTTTTTCTATCTTCATGAATTTTTTTAGAATTTTGGGAGTCAGATTTTTCTCGTTACGAATTTGTAAGTGCGACGGTGCACCTGAATTTAAAATCCGTCCCTGAACTTCCCCATCCGTATAATAAATGATTTCTATTGTTTTTTGAAAAATTTTACACCCTGTATCGCCTGTGTACATTCTGGTGATGACTAAAATCCTACGTGACCAGTACACGTAAAATTTACGGTTATTTTATAAAAACCGACAAGGGAACTAGAATTAACAAACTAAACCTTCGGTGGCAATTTCTCACCCTGTCAACGAAACTACCATTTCCGAGTGGTTGTAAACTTCATGACCTGTAAACACTAATATTCTGCAAACATTCGCGTTGTTTGAAATTCAAATTTCGCCTTACATCAGTGAGTCGTATTCTCACCACACACAAAGAAATACTCGACATAATTAATATATCAACGGGCGCTCTCTTCGAAAATTACTTGAGTACACTCACCGCAGTGGTTTAGGCATTAAAGTGTGGATCTGCTGGCTTATGGGTGTCAACGATTTTTTTTGGCACTTACTAGTGTGATGTAAATAAATATTTCTGGAAAAATATAAAATTAAAATCGCCGAGTTTTGGTATAATTTTCAGTTAGTTGAAGAAAATCCACTTTAAAATAAATTTCTAGGAAAATCTCTGTTTGTTCCGGCCTGTATATTAAGTGCGTGTTTCCGCAGCGTGCATGTTTAAATTTCTAGATCAAAGCCTGAAAACCTAATAAATCCCAAATATTCATTCCCATCTACTGAATATAAAGTAGTAAAGTAAAAGTGAATAAAGTTTTAGTGGTTTATTATTCTTTTGTTTACTTGAATATCTTAAAAGCAAATAAAAATAAAGGCCGCCTTGCCGGCTTCCAAGATCCGAGGTTTATTTTTATATCAATAAAAATTATTGTGCGAGTTTATTCCCAGCTGCTGTATTTAAAACAATGAAGTGCTTTATTATAAATGAAATAAACATATATAAGTAGAATATAATAATTGAGCTTATTTATAGATGCTTTTAAACTTAATTATTTAGCAACACATTTACACAAGCGCGGCCGCTACTGATGACGTGGCAGCTACGATTACTATTCCTCCCTTCAACAATTACTAGCAGCGGCTCAGTCTCCTCCTCACTATTTTAAACCGTCAAAAATCTATAAAAACAACTACTATTCCCCAAAATTTGGCCTTGAGAGTGTCTAGAATTCTGTCACACTATACAAATTTGACAGTTGGATATACATACATATTACATACGGCCATTTCTGCACAGCCATGGTGTCCCAGCTATTAATTAACTCTAGGACACGCTCCAGGGCTTCGCCGTTGAGAGAATTATATCGGTGACGTTTTTTATGGAGTAGGTCTTTTATTCCGTATTCCGGCAGGCCTAAGCCTGACCACATGCCCGGCAAACGTACGTGCTTTTTATACCGACTACGATATTCCACGCTCTTTAGTTTGTCTCCTATCGAATATATATGGGACGTGATGGGACGTAAAACTTCAACGCTTTGCGCGGCCACCGGTCACTAAATAAAAACCAACGTCGTTCTATTCTGGTCATGTGTTGCAATATCCGTGCTCAGTGTATTTTTTTTATTTCTGTAGAGAAAATCGCCCTGTATAATATTTTTTTCAAATTATATGGGAAATTATAAAAGTATGTACAGTTCGTCATGAAACACCCTGTAGAATATACATGTGCGTGATTTTATTAGTCAAGGTGGTGAAAACTAATGTTTGACAAAATCTAATTGCTAAATATTAATATTAAAATTGTCCAAGACGGGTTATTGGATTTCAAAAATATTGAGATACGTTATGTGGAGTTACAAGTTACAACGTCCCCTTATAATATTTTAAAGAGGGGGGACAGGGAGGCAAATAATTTACATTTCAAATTGTATAAAATTGTAAACAAAAATACGCTTCAGTCTCTTTTAATTAATCTCTACTATACCGGGTGATCATGAAATTATTGCCTACGGAGTAATTCGGTTATTATGAAAGACATATTTCTGAAATTTGGTCACTAAAGCCAGAATCTGACACAATTGTGCACAAAATACTACTTCCGGTCTAAACGGATGTGACACCAACTTATTTTAAATAGCACACCCTGTATATGTTGCAAGTCTAAGAAATGGCGTCGAGTGAAGAAATCGTCCTTGCATAATAATCGAGTTACACAGGTGTATACAGTGTGACACACTTAATATGAAGACACCCACCCCTGTATTTAATTTATTTTTAGAAGTAAAGATTTGAATTTCCGTACAGAAGTAGATCTTCAGGAGCTGCATTTCTTACATTAATCAACTAAAATGTCAGGTGTTACCCAGCCTACTGCGACCTCGAGAATAGGACACATTCTCATTATTTTGCGTCGCGTTGGAGATATCGAAAAAAGTTACTAAAAAAGTTGTTTAGAATCTTATTTTAACCGTAACTACCGCGTTTCGAGACAAAATTCGAATTTTGAAATTTTTTGTAATTTTCACAAAAGTTCGAAAATTTTGTCAGTTTTCACTAGTGAGCCTTGGAAATTAAAATTGTTAAAATTAAAAATAAAATCGTCAAATGAAAATAAAATCATGGCTTACTAGTGAAAACTGACAAAAATTTCGAACTTTTGTGAAAATTACTAAAAATTTCAAAATTCGAATTTTGTCTCGAAACTCGGTAGTTCCGGTTAAAATAATATTCTGAACAACTTTTTTTAGTAACTTTTTTCGATATCTATGTGTTTTTCGATGTGTCCCATTCACGAGGTCGCAGCAGGCTGGGGTTACACCTGACATTTGAGTTGAGTAATGTAAGAAATACAGCTCCTGAAGTTCTACTTCCGTATTGAAATTTAAATCTCTACTTCTAAAAATAAATTAAATACAGGGGTGTCTTCATCTTAAGTGTGTCACACTGTATATGGATTAAGATTTATTCTTAAACAAATGGACTACAATATATTTAAGGGAACAATGTAGATTTAGAGCAAGGTAATATACTAATATGTCATCTATACGGTTATCGACTTTCCGGGCAAAGTAAATAAAATGTCAGATAATATACAAATACTAACTTCATTAGGCGGAAAGGTCACTTTAGTGTTATTTACGGCGGGCGTATAGTTAGGTTCTGTACAGGGTGTTCCTAAAAAACGAACTCTGTATATAACAAATAAATACTAATGCTGAAACTTGTCAAATATTGGAAGGCTGTATGTTCTGTCTTAATCAAGACAAGTACATACAGGGTGAGCCAACATTGCAATAAAGTCCAACACTTCCTTTATTAACGATAACACAAAAAAAATTTAAAAAAAACTGACTGAAAAAGGGTCGCTATAGATGTTAATTAGTAGTTAAAATAAACCTTCTCTTAACCTGAAATGAAAGAGCTATTATTTAATTTAACACAGTGACGAAATAACACTAATTAAAAAAATGCTGACAATTTCTTGTTTCTCTTAATTTTCTTAAATATCTCGAGAAATATAATTTAGATTATGATATCTGTATATACTTAGAAATATAGAGAATTTCGTGGAGAATTCAAATTCTCAAATATATAGGATGTTCCGTTTAAGAAAATTTAAATCTATAGCGCCCCGCTTTCATGATTCACCCCGTATATTTTAAAATAATTTTAAAATGTAGCCATTTTGGTCTCCTGCAACTTCTATATAATTTTTTTTTTATTATCGATAATGATGGAGGGGCTGAACTTTATCGCACCCTGTATATCCTAGAATCTTTATAACTTTCATTATCGTTATCAATATCTGTGATATGTGTGTTCAATAAACTTGAGTATCTATTAATTTTCTATTTCTTAGGGCGCTGCGTTCAGTACTTTACAATGTTTTCCGGATCTTGAAAACACTAACGTTTCGAAAATTATGCCTATTTCCTTTTTAAAAACTTCGATGTGGTTTCCTGCTGTTTAGTAACCGCACAAGTGCATGTAAGAGTTTCAGAAAACAGGAGGATTTTTAAATTTCTACACCACCAAGTAAAATTAGACGAACCTTTTAATATTCCGAAGTGTACTTAATTTTCCATTTCGCATTCGCCCTGTGTTCTTTGCTAAATCACTTTACAATTGTGTCAACAACTAATAACAATCTGTTCCAAACACAAGCTTTGTTAAAATTAATTGTTCTCGAATTAAAATAACTACTCGCCTCGAACCTTTGACCGTATGGTCTTCATTCAAACTACACGCTTAACTGAATTTACGTTGAGGATTGTCAAAGAGAGTTGTTTGTTAACGTGTTAATTAGATAACGTTAAAATTTTATTTGATCGCTTTTGTTTATTTATTTTAGTAAAACATCTGTAATTATTGAGTAAGGGAATAATGTAAAGAGCCGCAATATATCGTCTCGTGAACGCTGGTGGCGTAGTAATACTAGATGGAGAACGTAGGACACGTGTTTTAACATTAGTCTTGCGCCTCCTTGCATATGATTTCTTGCTCAATGCAGTAATTTCATAAAATATTCACCGCAAGTGTCACAAAATGGAATACATTCTTTCAATGTGAATATTCTTCTAATGAATAAATTGCATGTTCAATTAGTGAATTAAAACATTTTTTATGCTCAAAATAATAAAGCGCTCACGTTAATAAAATTTACACCATATCTATGCTTGGAAATGTATTTGTTATTTTATTATAAAGTATGATGCCTGTTTTGTCAAACATATTTCTAGACAAATTATGATGATGTTCACGAAGAGGGTAGCAGCGTGTGTTAAAAATGAGATAAACAAACGATGGATGTAATTTGATGAAGTGAACTTAAGCTAGATAACATAAATAACGAAATTTTCCGTTCAAAAAGTCCGTACCTACTTGAGATTAGAATTTTCCACTATAATTATTTTTAAGGTATTTTATTTGCAATTTATTTATATCTATGTCACTTTTTTTGAATTTATGTCACATGGAACTGAAGATATTAAATGCTCCAACGCATATCTACATGTAAGTACACGTATATACACTTTGTAAGCTTCTATGAATTATAAATATTACAAATTTATGTATCACATGCATTCCAGTTTAGTATACATATACTTAGTATATAATTTATTATGAAACTCAAATTTTAACCACTAAGAGCGTATGTTCCATCTATCACATTTTATGCATCTGGTTTTGGCCAAATCTAAGCTATACCGGGTGGCCACGAGTCAATGTACGCCCCCAATTTTTTGGTTGTTTTCGAATCCAAATATTTCGTTTTTAGACTAACAGAAACGGAAATATTAAGTGACAACAACTTTTTTTTTCTTAAATAGAATGCCCGTGTTTTTTTTGTGATGTTTTATAAAACATTAAATTCTAACTGCAACACTGTTTTCCAATTTGAAAAATTCCAAAAAATAACTGAGATACGAACGTTTTTTTATTTTTTACAAAATGGCCGCGTCAGATGAATACGATGTAAGAAAATTATTAAGTAGGCTATGGAAAATAAAGCTTATGAATTACTTATTATGTCCGATTAATAAACGAAATTGTACGGTCCCATTTAAAAAATTTTCTTAGGACTCCTACGGAAATGAAAATGAAACTTAAATACCGTTTTTTGAGAAAAACCTAAAATAGTCGTATCTATCAGCAATTTAAATCACCTTTTTATTCTTGACAGACAAGCTTTACTACCTTGCTAATAATTTCCATAGCCTACTTAGTAATTTTCTTGCATCGCATTCATCTGACGCGGCCATTTTTTGGAATTTCTGAAATTGGAAAAAACTGTTACTGTTAGAATTTCATGTTTTATAAAACACCACAAAAAAAAACACATTCTATTTAAGAAAAAAAGTTGATGTCACTTCACCGATTCAACCTGAAGTGATATTTTCGTTCCTGTTAGTCTAAAAATAGGCCACTTTTGTATACCAAAAACGAATTTTTAAATTAAAAAACAACCAAAAATTTGGGGGCGTAGGTACACTGAATCGTGGCCACCAGGTATATTTGCAGTTAAACTAGAATTATCACTTAGTTTTCGATTTCATTCATATCAATCTAATTTTTTTTGATTTTGAATTTCTACTAAAAAATATATCAATATCTTTCAATTAAAATCAATCTACAGGTCACAAATATACCGGGCGTCCCAATACTAGTGTATCCACTATTTTAATGTGTAGTATATCTACTACACATTAAAATAGACCGTTTGGTCCAAATATGCCTTAGCAGAATGTTACTCATTAGAGGGATAAAGGCTAAAATAAACCTGTGCCGGTTGACCAGGCTAAAATAATTATAATCATAACTTCCACCTACCTCAACGAACTCCATATTCCTTTATTTTTAATAATTCAACACTATATAAAACTTAAACTAACTATCTGCCACTGTAACAACACAATTTCTTGTACATGTGAATCGTATGGAAGTCTCTCGTTTCGTTCACTCCCCGACCTCGAACCGTACGTTTCTTATGTTGCAAAAAGTATCTAAAAACGCGCAAAAACGCGCTACCAGCAACTTCTCTTATATGACAGACCATTAAATCATAATACACAATAATTGCCTATAACTAAATTGACTAATCAGAGATAAATACGAGAGGATTACTACAACGTGATGGAAAACGTTATGCAGAAATATCTGACAAACAGTAGAAATAGTAATACCGGAAATCAAGCTGAATTTCACGTAAAACGCTGACATGAGTATTAAACGCTGGCAAGATAATCCAGATTTGATATAAAACAGAATCGGGAAGCCATGACTCAACTTTATTGGACAAAACAATAAAAAATGTAGCTATTATCGCATGCTAGATGTGCATATTTCATAATTTAAGTTATAAATCTCTGCATTGCTCTTTCTATTATTTTCATTTGAGTTTGAATATCGAATATTACAACGCAGAAATTTCAAATTAAATGTTGCAGCTTTATTTCAGGCAGCAAGAGGCAGAAGTACGAAATAAATAATTGGCTATCCATAAGCACAACTAGCAAGTGATTCAATTGCACTGTATAAATCCAGTTGTTTCCTGAGAACAAGATTTCTTTCTTTGCTACTGAATGTCAAAAGGTTAAAATACGGTTGTGTAGTTTAATCAACATGAGGCCTAAAACTTTTCTCGTTGCTATAATCAAAGTTGCTATAATGGAAATATCCCGTAGCGTGGCACATTGTATAGAACACTATAATACGAGGATTACTTCCTCAGCGATGTAACCATATTTTATTTATTTAAAGATGTTCAGCTCACACTATGTCTCATGCACGTATCGATCTCCAACATTAAGGTCGTAGGTATATTTAAGCAGTTTTAACAATTTCAGTAGCAGGAATTAAATTAATAGAACTAAAAATTCATTAAACTTATCCAAGGGTCTATAAATAATTCAAGAGATGGCACCAACAATCGTGACTAATGATTTTTTCAATATGCATCAACAAAATAATTCATTACTAGAGTGGTTGGGAGATAGTCAATATGGGAGTGAAAGGAGTCTAGAAGGAGGCTTCAAAAATGTACCTACTAATATACGAAGCATTCCATTAAAAAAAAGACACTTTATCCTGTAATATTGTCTTGGCTCGCCCTGTATATTCGAAAATGATTTCCTTTTTTTATCCAGTTTACTTGTATTTTTTTTTTATTTCTAGCTATAGAATTTGAGCTATCGAACCCTATGCACTATTGCCCCACTGTGTATAGTCCAGCTAGGTGAAATTATTCATGTCATTTTAGTTTGACAGATGTATTTTAAGATTTGTTTGCATGCACGAAAGAATTTATAAAACGTTCAATTGGGGAATTATTTTGGATAGTTGCCAACAGGGCTAATTAAAAACGAATGCAGTTTAGTCGTATATAAAATTATGATCCTCTGATTTACACATCCTTTACAAATCCTTTATAGGATATCAAAAAATTTTAATTATAATTTTGTATCTCTTATGTCCTCATTGCGCCAAATTCAATCACTTGTAAAAAAATCAATAAAGGTGCGACAAAAAATCTGTTCACATGCTTTTGTTTACTGATGTATGGACTTTAATAATTTCCCATATAATTTGAAAAAAATATTATACAGGGTGGTTTTCTTAGAATTATGTACTGGTCGTCTTGAAACACCCTGTATACAAAGGCTCGTTACAGCGTGTATATTTGCATTTTCTAACATACGTATCTCTATTAATGGAAGGCTTCTCCAGCGACAGCCAAACCACTTAGGTGTTTTTCTTTTTTTCAACGCTAAATGGATTAGACCAACTTTTATCTCCTCTGTAAATTTCAGCCATTCTCACTAATGAAATTATAGCAATTTGAGGTAGGACGTATATTGTTGTCTGTAACAATGTTCGGGATGGGATATAAAGTTAATCCGTATAGGATACTGGTTGGGTCTGCGACCAATGTAGGTCCGATAAACAATTTTCGACCAAGAAACTTAAATTTGATTTAAATTTTAAATTTTTACTTTTTCGGCATTTAAATCGATACAAAAATAAAACACGTGCCTTATTAATTCTTAAAACGTATGAAATTTTCTTTAAACTGATAATAAGCGTATTTAAATCTTATATGAAAACTACGGTAGTGTTGGAATTTTCTTTTCAGCTTATACAAACATAATAGAAAACAGTTTATATCAATTCCATCGTACGTACTTCCGTATTGATAGGAATACAGCGATTTAAAAGCTTAACATCGAAGGAATTTTTCATATCTGCTTAATTCACTTCATAGGGTTTTCCTTTGTGATAAATAATATGACAATATACAAAACTCTTCAGCACAAAATAGTAATTTTTTTTTTTTGTAAGGTATATAAACTGATGAAAATTAAATATATGTTCAGTCTACGCTCAAATTTCCTGCAAGTATATCGCGTAGTGTTCTCAACAAACCCTTGAAGTACACAACTTTTGCACGCCAGTTGTTACTCATAAGGTATTGCAAAGTTTTTTAATTAACCAATTCAATTCAATTTCAAAAAATTCGCCTTTAAAATTTATTTTTCAATGAATTTAGTTCTTCGTGCTCGTCTCGTTCTTGTCTATCGTAGTACTGGAGCGAGAATCATCAGACACAATTTTTACTTTTCGAAAATTGAAAAAATTACCAAAGGTAGGTACATTTTCGCAAATCGCAAAAAAAAATATAATCATTTAAGAGAAAATTGCGTATACGTCTTTACGTCGGCGGCATCTTGTCTATAACCGGCAAAAGATAGGAAGCACATTACACAATATTAAAACCACTTAAAAGGAACATATCTTGAGGTTTACTTAAAATTTAATAAAACAGCAACTCCGCTCGAAGTAATTTAATTACGGTTATATTAAATTTTTTGCGAAACTCTTTAGATAATGCTTCTCAGTTCTATTTTGTATCTACGTATGTGAAATAACATGAATTCAATTCAAGAGAGTTACGTTAAGAAAGTATTTTTATTACGTATATATTATCTTTCACGCAGCAAATTTTTTAAAAGATTGAAATATTTAATGAGCGTACTTTTTTATGTCACGATGAAGATATTTTAGTAGAAAAGAACTTGTGTGTCCTACTAGTAAGTCTATTTTAATAAAAATATACAATATATTTTGACATCGCGATCATCTCGTTTAAAATAAAACGTAGCGGAGCCCTTTCCACAAAACATCATCCTTAATAACTTCCCTTGGCTGATAGTAATTGCATTTATCGGTATTCGATGCATTTTACTTGCTCTTAATGCACTTTTTTATGCTACTTTTTTACGATAGCCGCCAAGTAAATGTTGCACTCAGCATATTTAATTAGATTAACTTTTTCCCATAATTGATGAAAAAAAAATTGCAAGAGATCCTAATGTTAAATTACAAGTTACTTTTTTTAAAGAATGGTTTTTGTCTAAAATCGTGTTCGTTCTATATAAATTATCTTTGTTTAAAAATAATTTTCATATTTTCAATTGGGCAATTTATCAATGAAAGATAGGTAATTTATCATTGTATTTAAGGATATTAATCAATCTCTTCTTGAGTAATTTATCTTTTATTTTATGTTGGTAATTCCTTAGCAGGGAAATTTTCCGTTGTATTGGGAGGCACGCCAAACGCATACTGTACGGGTAAACCGGGTGGCTACGAAAGCATTGCCTACCGAATAACGCAAAAAAATATTAAATGGCATATTCACGAAGTTGAGAAAATTTCTTACAGGGCTACCAAAAGTGAAAACTTTATTTTAATATCAATTATGGAACTAGAGAGTTTAAATACATTAGGTATTTTAAAAGTTACGAATGCCTAAATTTGACAGCGATTTTGGCAGCTGTCAAGAATAAAAAAAAAGAAAAAAAAATCTACTGTGGCAGATCGATTATGTATTTGTAAAGTAAAGATCTAAAACTAATTGTGCAAATCCCTTATACAGGGTGTTCCGAAACTAATGGGCCAAAAAATAACTGAACATACCAGACATTAAAATAGACCATTTAAGCCAAATACAGGGCGATTAAATAAACGTTTATTTTGACGCATAAAAATGATAAAAAAAAATTATAACAACGCTGTATTTACACATACATTTGTTTCAGGTTTAAAGACCCGATAGGCCCAGGGGCTCAGGATGAGTAGTCAAGATGAGACAGCAAGCCTGTTGGTAGGCCAGCCCTCATTGACGAGTGCCTCCTCCCCAGCGAACTGCTCCAAGCCGGTGTTGATGCGCCAGGAATGCACAACATTCCTGGTGTCATCACACCACCCCCAGCTGTCTGTTTTTTCTGACAGTGAGGAAGACGGTTCGCTATGTCTGGAGGAGAACAGCACGAGGTCGGTACCGGATATAGAACTCCACTGCAGGTAAGAGTTCGCAATGTTACATTAACGTTAAAGGAACAATTCGAGTCACTGGGAAAATTTTGCAACAAATTAATTCGCTGTGTGAGTTTTTCTATCTATTAATACAACACATTTTGCAGTTATATGGCGAAGGGTTGTGCGTAAACTACACAATTACCAAAAATTGAATACATTATACAGGGTGTTTTTTACACAAGCACCAATTTAAATAGAGGGTTTTCTCAATTTTTTCAAATAATAAACAGATATAATTTTATTTTGTAGCTCTTAACAGTTAACAACGCAGTGTTGGCCACCCTGTATATATTTGAAACAAAAGCTCGGCACAGAACAACTAAATGAAATAGCTATTTAAACAATAGACAGTAATTTATCAAAATGAGCGACTAATTAATATTTGACGAACATTGATTAAAGAAAATATATATATTAAATTGCTATCAAATTAGATACCAAGACTGGGGAGTGTTTACAGAGAGTAAGTATACAACCCTATTTGAACAACAAAATAAATTTTAGATTACATATATGCACACCCGCCTTACAAAAAACTCCGATTCTAATATCGATCCTTTGTTTGATAAATTGTCGCCAATAATAGAATATTTATAACCGGCCGTGTTCAAATATACATTAAAACAACATATTAAAGAAAATTGTACAACCACAAAATATCCTATCGTTCCTTATAGCCAAGATATTAAACAATCCCCTCACGTGTGTGAATATACCACAAAAATGTGCATTTATTTTATGCCACAAATCTGCTCTTTAATGTGTCCGTAGGATTGAAGTCTGGCGAAAGAGGAGGTCCTGTAATTTTAATTAGAAAAAATTACGTTGGCAGCATTGTAAACCAAGTCTATTGAGTCGACTTGGGGTTAGTTATGAGGCACCCTATACACAGTATTCCTAAGCCGCCTCTCAAATAAACTTTGCGCCACCAGCCATTAGTTCACGGCACTCTGTTGAAAAGAAAACGTTGTATTAAACGTAGTGCACGACTTCACATTCATGTTTAATCCGGGCAAAAATTGTAATTAACACGCCTAGGAAGATATTTAATCCGAGCGACTGAATATTACAGAGCAGGTAACGTAATTTATGAATTTCAAATATGATTATATATGCACGCATCCCGAGGGGATAATTTTCTTAATTTTACTTTCAAGTTTTGTTTTGATTGTTTTCTTGACACCTATTTTAAAATATATGAAGGGTACTGGCTGATTTTTTTTTTTTTTGGCAATATATAAGCCCTCTATTTACTTTTCTGTTCAATTTCACAAACGATATCTCGAAGACAGAATCAATTCCAAATACTCCTACTCATACCCCGTTGAGAGTTTTAATATTTTTCCAATTGAAAGAAATAAAGGCGCTTTCTTATGTTATAATATAAGCTTTCCAACAATACAATGAGATTAATGGCAGTATTTAAGTGTAAGATGCAGAAGAGGAACAAAGGGATACGTAATCTGTTCACGAAATCCGAAACCGAGTCAGTCATCGTGACCGCAAGTCTTGACCAAGCAAGAAGTCTTTCAGAGTAGAGTTTCTGTGGCTAAGGGCTTCCTAATATTTCAACTATCCATTCTGGTCTCTATTGTAATAAGATTAAGACTCGTGATTACCTACATTTTCTTACGAAACCACAAACTCTACAAAAGGTATTAGTTCCCTTTCTATTTATACACCGTATTTTTGTATCTCTCCGTAGAGTAATATAGAGAGTTTCATAAAGAATTCAAATTTTCAAAAATATATAGGGTGTTCCGTTTAAAAAAATTGATATCTATAGCGCCCCGCTTCCACGAATCACCCAGTAGATATATTTCAAACTAATTTTGAAATATAGCCATTTTGGTCTCCTACAACTTCCGTGTAAAACTTATGTTTGTATTATCGACAATAAAGGAAATATTGGACTTTTTCGCACCGTTGGCTCACTCTGTACAGTAATAAATTTATCGTTACAAATACAGAAATATATTTGCATTAATGTTTTATTACTTTAAATATTCCAGTTATTAAAACTAATACACGTTTTGTTTCGAGAACACTTTTATGCTTTTAACGTAAAATATGGGGGAAACTTTTTCACAATCTATTAAATCGATAAATCAGTTTTACCGCTGAAATAGTCATTTCCCGGAAATGGCTACATAATTACCGCAACACAAAATAAATCTACATAGGTATAAGTTTTTTTTGTGGACAGCCTGTACGTAGTAACCTAGTTTGATAGCTGGCCATAAGTAAAGCAATGAACCGACAGGGATGCCATGCCGATGCCAAACATTTGTTGCAACCTGAGGTAAATCAGATTTCCCGCAATCACATCACGTATAAACTTGCAACTTGCACACATCTTAGAGGCATATTCTCGTTTAAGACCTGACCCATAATCGGGATACGGGTGGACGAGTTCCGGGTTGATTTTCCACTATATCTTTCATTTTACTTAGTATCTGTCACTTGAATATCTGAAATGCCTCACCGTTGGTCCATTTTGTTAAGTGGTTACTGTTGCAACTGGCAGAACATTTATTTCACTTACGCAGCTCTTAAAAGAGAAAAATTGACCTAATTGGCCTAATTTCAATAACATCTAGAATTGCTATAATATAAAATCGCTAGTTTTTCTCGAAAAAACATCTGGGACGAGAGAAACCTTGCATGTAATGTAGGTATATAAAATACAAACAATAATTAGTCTAAGAAATGGCGGAGTTGCCGGTCACAATTTGGATTATTTGTTTGATTCTCTATTACAATTAGATTTAAAACACGTTCTTGGAATACCTTCGCCAGGGTGATCATTTATATTTTTACAACCCCCTTAATTTTCTATTTTTTGAGTGTACAGGTTTCGGAAATTTTTACAATAACATTAAAAAGCAAACTTATGTTCCTTGTATGGCAACGCCCTATATATTTTTGCGGGACATAAAAGGCAATGAAAATAGCTTTCCAAAAATATATCGGGTGTCCACGAAAGTGTTGTCCGTTCCATAATATTATAGTTATTCCGTAGGCAATCCTTTTCTATGTTCAAAAATAGTTTTTGAGATTCTTTCAATTTTTTTTTAATAAAAATCTTAATTTGCAAAAAAATCATATAGATAGAAAAGACGAGACGAACAGCGTAAACTTCAGCTCGACATCTCGATAGGTATCGGAGTTATCACAAATTTGACGAACTTAACCTAAAAACTACAGACTAAAAGGTAAATAATTCAAAAACCGCAAAAGATAAATATACAATGTCATATATCTTTGGAAACCTATTTTCATGCTGATTCATATTCTACGATAATATACAGGATGTTGCGATATAAAAGGTTTAATACTTTTATACATCATTTAACGTTTAATTTCGCTGAATTTTTGGGTCACCCAATAGCCAGAAGGATAATTAACCGACTAAGTACGTTAAATCGGTGGTGTTTTGTTACAGATTGGACGTCAAGGGATGCAGGCAAAACCTCTCATCAAATATTCCAACAAGGAACAGAAGTTCATCGAATGCATTTCAACTTGCGCCTTATACGTCATCCTCGCCTCGGGGGATTCTAGAACGTCGCACTTCTCAGACACCGGCATCGACCTTGAAAATAGTTCGCTCGGTGTCACGAGAGAGCATACGATCTATTCATCATTGTACTTGTCCATGTCTCAACGCACCGGTAAGATAGATATCTGATGCATTCATACCCTTTCTTCTTATAATCAGACGAAAATACAAAATTAATGCAAAAACATAACCTCAAAAAAATAAAATCTAACCTCTAAATTCGGTAGCAAAAGCTTTTCATTTTAGAAAAAAAATCGAGTAAGAATTTTTAAGAACATTTTGTATAAAGCTAAGTCGAAGGGGCAATACCTAATATTAATATTGTATTTTTGTGACTCTAAATGTTCCTAGTTCTTCTCAGTGTCTATCTAAGCTGTCTTGCTCTAGAAAAACATTCGTGGTGCTATACACTATGTAGTCTTTTCCTATCTGTGCTTGCATGCTTATACAAATAAAATTTATAAAAATTAGATACATAATATAATATGGAAATATGATATACTGTACCTACTAAAACTACAGCAAAAGATATACTTACGCTTGAAGAATATATTTAGTTCGGCAGCCAAATATTTTCTGTACTGTACCAATTGTACATTTTACAACCCCTTACCCAACTTACTTATTATTCCTGTGAAGTATCCGCTCCTAAAGTGTAGAAGAATTCCAGAAAGTCAAGATAAAAGTCCAGAAAGCGAAAGCAATTACCTCATCTGGTAAGAGTATTTCTTTTACTTTTAAATTATCTCTCTTAAATAACCATCGGCTTAGCATAAATCTGTTTTGCTCGCCCCGCCATTGAGCTTGCGCCTTATTAGGAATAATAATTTCTTTGGCACTTTTTTACTTAATCAAACAAAACTATTCGCCGCCTAGTTTGCCCAATTAGGTTTTATTACAGACAATTTAAATTAAACCCTATTCGCCTTCTCCATTTATACGATTGAAAAAAGCATATAAGTAGAGCGGATTTATCAAATCGTCGAGAATTCGAACATTAACAAGATAGACGTTTCTACTCTACTTCATGAGAATTTATTGCTAGAAAGACCTTCCAAGTAGATCTATCGGAGAAACAATACGCATTGCGGACTGGAGATGTTTGGAATACGTCCTCCAGCAGAACGAAATATTTTCAGGCAAGTAAGTATTGCTACGCCAAGCGTTTCATGCGAAATTATCATGTAGTGCTGACAGGCCAGTCTCCAGGGCAAAAAATCAGAGTAATAATGAAAAACACTTCCAAAAATCAAAGTCTTAATTAAGTAATTGTTGGGACATTCGAAGCTTGGCATTTTCCTTCTTTGCGCTGCGCCACTATTTTTATTTCATTCCTTTCTAAACTGTGATTTGTGCCTGGAATTGAACTCCCTGTTGTGATATTTATTTATTTATTGTTGGTTTAGCATGTCACACTTTATAAAATTTAACTGTTTTGTTGTTTGTTTAAAATTAATCGTATTAAATATTTGTCGGTATACAGGGTGGGGCAATAATGCGCCGGGCTTAGGATAGCTCGAGTTGTATGGTAGCTAGAAATGGGGAAAAATAGGTGGTTGGGAGGCTTCAAAAATATACTGATATACATTTAAAAAAAGGACACTTGAATATTGCCCCACCCTGTAAAATTTATTCATTTACAAAGCCTTTTACAATATTTTGTATAGGGTTTCTAACTGCAGCCGTATATTCAGTTTAGCTTTTGCGTTTTGGTAGGTGCAGCAATGCAACATCAAACGTAGGGATTTTTAATTGCATGCCATTTCTGCCGTGGGCTGTGTATTAACTACGTAGTTATATCAACAAAAGTTTCGAAACTGTAACAATATACACGATGCGACCAACCCCGAATTGCAATTATTATATTGTAATAAAGGTTTTTCAATCACAAGGGATGCTCGACTTGATGTCGGCTTTCATTGCGGAAGCTCAAGTGATCTCTGCATTCTCTGCAACGTATGACTGCCAGCTCACTTAATTATGCAGAAGACGCTTGCACGGCTTACCATCTTCAATAAACTTTGTATAATCTTATATAAACTTGGTCCTGGCTCACAAAAGATAGTGGCGGTGGAATGCCCCGTTTTACGACTCAAGGATTCTCCCGAAAATCAGTTCAACTCATACGTTTTCAACACTATTATAAAATAAATACTATCAAGTTGCTGTATATATAAAAACATTGGCATAGCAACAAAAGTGGAGCTTGAAAAAATTTAAAATAATCAGTTTATTTTTTGTTCCACTCGTACTTACGATTGTTTTTGTGCACCGAATTCATCTGATATTCTCCACTTCCTCCGGGATATTATTAAATTAGCGCCTTTATATATAAATGTGAAAAAAATCCATCACCCTATTTACTTGAGAGGCCTAATCTCGTTAAAGTTAGAGGAAAAGTTTTGGGACGCTGTTAGTAAATATCAGAGATAATAACGTTATAATTTCCGAGGTGAAAACATTTTTTCCATTATAATTCGCAACTTAGGAACTTAACTGCCTGTCCTAACGTTGCGTTGGCAAAATGTAATTTGGCTACGCATTCATTTATAGACCGGGCGCTCCACTTTGCTAACAGATGTTAAACCACTTCGACCAGAAAATTAGCCCTTTAGGACTGGGTCAAGTTGTATTATAGGTTACCGAAAACAAAACACCCATCTACCCAAAACACCAACACTGATGTGTAATGTTATTCACTAGACCCATAAAGTTATTTTGTGCCACAAATATCTCTCAAAACTTCCGACAGCCTTTGTTTAAATTAAATAGTGTTTTAAACGAAACTACCCACAAACACAAATTTCATTCACAACGCCCATAATAATTGCCTTTTCTAATTACTATGCCATCAATCTTAATTTTAGTTTATTAATCAATAGGTACTTTGTATAGTTTTCTACATCTTGTTGCTATATAATTACTTGCGTAAATAATCGGTAATGAATGATTCAGTAAAAAGTAAGATAATGGGGACCCACCTAATTTACCAATATAATATTATGTAACATATCGACTCTTAAATAAAAAATGCCTTCGATTTTTTCCATCCACCCATGTTTAAACACCGCACACACTTCCCAACAACAGCTACATTAGAAGCAATAAATAATAAATTTAAAATCGATTAGTGAAAAAACAGAATCGACAAGCAAATTATATTTGGCTTTCGCCCAGGATCGGACTGGATAAGGGTAACAGCAAAATTGCTTGTCCAAGCCCACTGCGACGTCTACGTTCTTCGGTTACAAATCAGACACTGGCAAATTAAAGGCTACAAAAAAAAAATAAAAACGTAGAAATGTTGCCTGTAATCGAATTTAATTCAGTTTTAACATACAGGGTGATTCACGAGGAAAGGGACAAAATGTTATGGTAGATAGAGTTCACGTAGGTGAATTAGAAATGACTATTAAAAAAATCCTCAGCCTTTTTTTTATTGATCTACACAGGGTGAATTTTTTCATAGGAGCCATAAAAATAAAAATTAGTTGAGCCGGCCCTGGATTATTCTGTCTTTGATTATGCATGTAAATTGACAAATAATAGTATACTATATACCCATAATACGAGCTGATTCTAGTGATTAGTTTAAAAGATATTACCTTAAGAAGTATTGGGCAAAACTCATAAATCACCCTGTAGATCAATAAAAATAAAGGCTCAGACTTTTTCAATAGTCATTTCTAATTCACCTAAGTGAACTCTATCTACCATACCATTTTGTCCTTTTCCTCGTGAATCACCCTGTATATTCAATTAGGTTTTTGCGATACAAATTTACTAACAAATAAATCTAGTAACACTTTATTTATCATACCCTACTGAAAAATTTCTATGTGTACACTGGTTTGTTGTTACCCAATCGTGGTATAGTATGTCACTCAAACCTCCCTTCTGTCACCAATCCGGCACTGGCTTTCGTAACATATAATAATGTGTTCACCTCCCTAGGGGTTCGTTCGTTATTACACTCTCGATACGTATTTAACAAGCGTAGAAGTAGCCTCTCGTAATATGAAATCTGATCTGCCTAGCCATTGAAATATCTATAGGGTGCCAAGTTATTAGGTGAGTTTGGCTTTATGACGTCGTTGTGCCATTGGAAATTCCCTAAAGGGGTTTTCACGTCAGGCTTTTGTTGTAATAAAAAAATGTTCAGCGAATTTGGATATTTGTCGAATTATATATATACAGGGTGGGTCAACAAGATTGTCTCGGTCGATATCTCGTTTAATATGTATTTATTATATCGAAAAAAATTATATAGGGTGTTTGATATGAAAGTGGCAAATCAAATTTATATTTTTTTAAATGGGACACCCTATGTATTTCTACACTATCTTGTTTTTTTAATTGTCTTTTCGGGTATATTTAATTTTTGAAATATCACCCTGTATATTGAAAAAATTAACCTTATTCGCATCATGCCTAGTGGCTAATTTAAAATAGGGCCAGACCAACAAACTTGGACATTGAACTTCCTAAACCCAATAATTGGATAATTTATATACAAGTGTATCCCATTTTTCGCTGCTGCATCGCAACCCCAATAACTTCTTTAGGTTTACACATATCGATTTAATATTTTGTACACGGTTAGGTATCCGTAAGCGTCATTTACCCGTGGTAATAAAATTTTACACCAAAACAAATGGATATATTGATCGGCAAAGTACACGAAATAAGCGAGAGACTTGAATTTGCTACAATTAAATAGTTAAAATTATAAAATGTTCGCCACAAAAAAACGTTGTATTATTCGTCACTTTCAACATCCCCTCGCCAGTGTTCCTGTTGACAAGTCGGAATAGGACACTAATTGCAGTAATTCCTTGCAATTTCATGTTATAACAAGTGAAAAGTTTGCACCGATAAAAGTTTCGGGAACAAGAAAATAAATAATAAAATTACTCCTACGGCTGAGGTCCACGCTCACTTAACTTTATTGTGTTTCTTTCTTTAATGTAGTTAAAATAACTGTTGGAATCACTTACGAGTGAATCTGGAAATGGTATACGCGAGGAAAGTTTTTTGATACGTAAATTATTCACTCGGCGAATAGAAACCGTTTAAATAACCAAAACAGGGCCGAAAATTTAGTGAAGCTGGTAACCTAGCTGCACATTGAAAAATATTTTTCCTGAGTTCTCGTAGTATTATTTCTACCTCAACCAACAAAGTTATGGAATTCATTCCCAATTTGAAGAAGACGAAAAATACTGTCTTTCAGTAACAGTCGTTGCATGGGAACTGTCTTGCGGAATTACCATTTTTGGGCGAAATTGGAAATTACGTACCCAAGGTACGGTAAATAGAGAAGTTACGTTTGCTGTGTTAGAAAAAGCACTTTAAACAAATAAAAAATGATCTGCTGATGTGCAAGAACGTGGGAATAAATATATTTCGATGAATTGATTTCTAACGGTATCTAAATATATAGTTTTTGTTATTATCGTGCGAGTTGGGAACGTAAAGATTTTAAATACATATGTACAATTCGCTACACTTAGGAAGCCATATAGTATATAGGTTAGTTTTGCTAAGTATATCAACGACATCGCACAGACGAGACGCTTGTATTTACTCGTCGAAATGCCACGTTCGCCGAAGTTAAAATATTTACGGGTAAGATTTTTTTTTTATATATCAAAGTATCTGCAAGTTGTAACAAAATAATACGCATTTTTCTTTTAACTCTACTAAACAATTTTTGTTTCTAAACCGAGTGCAAATCGATTACGTGGAACTGATGTTTAACGTCATGTCACTTAAAATTGATTCTAACCAAAGATTCTTAACTTTGTATAAGTATGTTGTGGTTTTTTTAGCAAAGTTATCTATTGCATTAGAAAGTCCTAGTAAACTAGTAAAGCATTATGATAGCAGCCTTGTGTTAATCGCAGTATTCCCAGTTTTTAGTGAAACTTCCTCTCTTATCAATTTGCTTTTCATACCATATACTTATAAAGGCGCTTCCTGTAATTTACATAAACTGTGTATATTCATGCGTGTCCCAGTATTAGAACATCTGACAGCAGGGAGTAATAAATTTTGTATCGTAAGTTAGGGTTTACCGCAAGAAACGCAATACGGTTTATTTGGGGCTAAACCGGCGTGAACACCGGAGGATGAGTTTGGATGGAGCAATGCTTTGGGGATTTTACTTGAATTAGAAAAATAGCGAGATATACAAAACGCAAGAGGCGATGCACCGGAATTCATATCGAACCGAGGTTTACGCAATTTCATTCGTTGTGTCTTTCTCGTTACGAATTTGCTGAAACACTTTTGAGGTTTTAAAAACAGTAGCAGACCCATTATTGGAAGAACTTGCCATTCTTCCATTGAGAACGGTATCAGTAAAGGTTAATCTTAACTCTCAATTATGAGATTTTTAAATGGTACAAGGGTCGGCCTCAGTGCGATGATTAATGAGATCTCATGTTGATATAAACTTTCTTTATCAGGGCCAATTAATTTTTACACGAAATGTTTTCACGGTAATGTTCACGCACCTTATAATAATTTAAATAACAGCATGGAATTCGTTTATTGATTCCTCTAGACTTTGTTTAATGTTTAACATATTCATTATCCAATTAAGGTCTAATTACCTAGGGAATATTCTCAAAACGCACATTAAATTGAATGACATGGGAAAGAGCGTGTAAAATGCGATTTTACTCATGAAGAGCCTTACAGCTCAACCAATCCATCTCTTCATTCGTATTTCTTATAGCAGAAGGTCGCTTGCTCGAGTAGATAATTCGGCTGAAAATGCTTTTAGTTAGAGACATGGATGCTGACCTAAAGCTTAAGCGTGCATGTGGTTGTTGAATTAATAATGATATTTTTTAGTAAAGGAGCCAGAGACATAATTCCATTTATCACTGCGATATATCTGGAGATCACCCGACTAGCGAATACTAGATAAATAGGTTTTTGGCGACTAAATAACGCTCTTGCACATGTGTTAATAAACTATTACAACCTTTCATTAAAATTTTTCTCTAATAAAACTTTTATAAAACTGTTATAACGCTGTTGTAAAATTTTTATAAAATTGCTCTAAATACAATTATTTAATTCTCCGTCGCAACATTCTTCCAGAATTTACAAAGTATTTTACACCGTAAAACTCTAATAAAGCTAGTATAGAACTCGTATTAAGCTCCTATAAAACTCACATAAAGCTGTTATAGAACCCCCTATAAAACTCTTATAAATGTGAAGAAGCTGAACAGAGAAGTCTTTTACATGCTTCAGTTACCTGGGAAGTAATTTTCTGACTATTGATTCGTTCACTTGAGATCTTGTAAGCAAATTTTATCGATTAAAGGCTACGATGAACAACACCCATACAATTATTTAATTCTCCGTAGCATCATTCTTAAAGTATCTCGTGAAGCTCTTATAAAACTTTTCTAAAACTCTAATGAAGCTTTTACAAACCTCGTATAAAGCCTACTTTGTGTTGTAATGTAATGCTATACAGCCACAAGGCCGACCGCAGGTTACTATTTAGTTTTAACGTCATATATACTATTTGCACTAAACGGTAAAGATTGATTATTATTATTATTGTTATTATTAGTATTCCATTTAGATATGGTGCCTGTTTTCGGGATTTATAAATATATTTTCCGCATATGCTAGTAGCTCTGTAATAATTTAATAAAGTTTGTCACCAAATTGATACCGCCGGCCGCCTCGATAAGATTTTTTTATGTCTCTTTGGGGTTTAACGGAAAACCTAACGTATGACTACTTGTTTCCGTGAAATAAGTTTCCAAACTGAGTTTATTGATTTTTTATACCTTGAACTGTTCGTATATGTTTCAAAGGTGTGGGGGTTGTCTTCCATTTCTATCACTTTTCAAAGTTAAAAAACATAAATGAGAAGAAAAACTGGGCCACTTGAATCTGTTTCATTTTTCTTTGTGATTGCACATCCAAAATCGTATACGCGCTGTTGCAATTCGAACTTCATTATATAAAGTGTCCCTCCACTTAATCTTAGAGGGAATGATTGTTTTGAAAGTTATAAACTGGAAAAGTTTTATCTACGAATATCTCTATTATGGATCGCAAACATTTTCTCTCAGCTCGTACTTCTGTCAGTTTGAAGTAAATAGGAAACCATGTTAATTAATATCTCAAATTTAACTGATTCAAGTTAATTGAATTGGTAATATGTGTTGGCATTAATTTCTCAATTTCAAACTGTGGTGACTCGAAATTTACTTTCTAATAAAATACTACCAATTAAATCTAATTTTGCTTATTTTTATACGATGTTAAAACGCCCATGTTTATTTTATGGATAAACAATCTGTAAAATAAATAACAGCACAAAAGATAATTCTTGTTTTAATGTTGAAAAAAAAAACTCTCCCCTCACTTCAAGGATTCGTACGAGTCGAACATTATTTTATTGTGCAACTTTTTAGCAGTTCACTCCAAAGTTTCGAATAAATAAAATATAAAAGTGAACATTTTACAAACACAAAGTATTCTAAATGTGTTTTTGTAATATAAAAATTCTTTCTACCTCTCGGTTATGACGAGGCCGAGGTGGCAACGGAACGAGTTATCGAACTGCGATTTACGCCATTCGATTTCCCATAATTTTATCCAATTCCATGAATTATTTCTTAATTTTTCTCTATCTCAAAAATAGTAATAACAAATCAATATGTATGATAGTTATGTTTGACTATAAAACAAAAATCATTTTGGGGACAGAAAAAATACCAATTAATTAAGAAAGAGGAAGAAAAAATTATATTAAAAATAAAGTAAAATTTCATTAAAAACATTTCGGCACATAATATGCTTTACAATAAAAGTGAACTATGATTTTCTCGTAAAGTAAAAGGAAACCCTGCTTACACAAAAATAAATGTTCAATTTAACGGCACGGTCCTCTAAATTGAATTAACGGAATCAAGGTTCATCTGAGCACCCTATATCTACTGTAAAATTTATGCTACTCTCTTCCCCTTCTTGAATTTTTTACGAAGAAGGCATTAGGAAAATTTCAAACCTTAGAGCGTCCACTCGTACATTAAAGAATAATATTAAGACGTAAATTGTTGGCAATTTATCTAATATACCGAGTGAATGTAAAACCCACTACCCCGTGAAATTAAATCACCACCAAAGAGCTTGTAATAATTTTTTTTGAACCGTTTGTCCGACAGGTGGACAGATGTAGCTGTCTTTCATAATATGCTAGGTTTATATCAGTGATAATTCCTGCTAAATGGTTCCAATGTAATTATCCAACCACCCTGTATATAAAATCGCTTTTTTCACACAGTTTCTTGCTATGTAGAGGAAAAAACTTGAATTAAGTTTGAAGGATTTAAAATAATGATGTCCGCTAGTACTAGGTACGCTTACAAAAACTGGCTCGAGACACAATCACCTACACATTCACATTCTATTTACTTTTATGTTAAATTTAATGCCGCTTAACTTGTACTTAAACCAAAAAGTTTAGAATAACTAACTATTAACAAACCTAATACCTGTTTTTCTAGTGTTCACCTTTATTTTATAATTGTTCTCACTCTGCACTTTTCTTTCCTTTTTCACATTTCTTACCAATTCCACATAACGAAATTGGTGTACACTATTGAACAAAAATCGTCTTTATTGCACTTGGTTGGTGTAATTTGCAGGTTTCGTGCAGTTCATGCCCAGTTGCAACGCCATCTGTAGTGACGACATTGCCAGGATCAAGAATTATCCGGCAAAGTTCCCAACCGGAAGCATCAGCCCCGTGCTGTGGTTCGAATTGTGTGCACGGGGCAGCTCCTTCCACCTCCTTGAGACAACTTCGGGACCATGGTGACGGAATCGCTGGAATTGCCGCGGATTCTCTTCGTATCAACGGTGCTATGCGGAATTTCCGGCAGGTATGAAGCGTGATCCGCTCTGGTGTTTCTCCGTTGTGGTATTCAACACCTAGCCCAGGCGTATACAAGACTAGCCCTGTCATTCACTAATTCTTTCATATTCACTCAAATATTTGAATTACCCTTCAGGCACTACAAATACATTTCACCTCAATTTATAAGACATACAATAAAGGGAATTTAATCCAAAAATATTTGCACAGAAATTGCAAAAGCTTGTAGGTATTGTAAGTTACAAAAAATTTTTAAAACAGATCAAAAGTAATCACTTGAATACTATCTGCAAATTAATTGGGTCTGTAAGGGATTTGAATCTGAAAATTGGTCCACAAAAATTAATTGCCAAAAAAAGCGTAAGTATTCGAAATCAAAGCACACAAATTTGTCGAGAATAAAGCCCGCACTTAGGGTAACCTTCACTTTGGTTAATGATTTTGTGGTTGTTCATTTTGAAAAATTCCCTTCCCTTGCCTTGATATCTCATTTCTATGAAGTGCTTCCTTCAATAAAAGTAACAGTAACATCTAAAAATCGTTTCACTTCGGTATTCGTTATGTCTAAAAGTATCGCCGAGGACTATTTAATTTATCATTAATACGTTACTTTAACATTTCCTTTATTGATGAAATTCATAGTCACCTCATGCAATAATATAAAAAAACCGATCATTAATAAACTTCTGTACGGTACTTATTCGTAACGTTTAAAATCAACTACAAAATAATTTGAAAACAATAAGAAAACCTTAAAATATCATATCTACAACATAAGTTTTGACATCAATAAAAGGAAGCAGTGTTTGTCACAGTTAATTTCATTCTGGGCCATTATTAACACAATACAATTTTTCTTCAGGGGTGAAATAATATATAAAAATTACTTTACATTTATACCGGATGATCATGAAAGTATTTATTGCCTACGGAATACCTCGGCTATTATGAGAGATACACTTTTGAAATTTGAAACGTGGATAAATTCACTAGAGTCAGAATCTAACACAACTGTGCGCAAAATACTACTTCCGGTTAGACCGGAGGTGACACCAACTTTCATTAGAACTTCATGCTGAACAAGAAAATGCAAAAATATACCGGGTGTTGTTTTAAATAAGAAAATTGGTGTCACTTCCCGTTAACCCGGAAGTAGTATTTTACGCACAATTACGTCAGATTTTGGCTTTAGTGACCTTTTATCCCCGCTCTAAATCTCAAAATCCTACCTTTATAATCGAGTTATGCTCTCATGGCCACCCGGTATATAGGTAAATATAGCAAAATTATTTAGTTTTTACGTTAAAAAGAATCTCCCCAAGAAATGTGAATTATAACAAACATGTCTCATGTTTAATTAATCGTTATCAAATCTTTTTTATGAACAAAGTTTGCTTTGATTTTGGATACCATGAAAACAATTTTCGAATTTAGAACCTTATTTTAAACACCATTGTTCCAAGATGGCAGCTAAAACACTCCGGCTTTTAGAATACAAATTAGGAATTAACATATTTAGTTCACATTAGAGAAAATAAGTTTGTACAAGCTGTTTCAAAAATATAAATAATATAAAGCGTATGAGCAAAATTAAATTAATTACGTTTATGGTGCAAAAAAATTAGGATTAAATAGACCGTATCTTATGTCCTATATTTTCTATTTGGCAAGTAGTTTATTTAACCACATTTACGCTCAATTACCTTGGGCGTTCATAAATTTCTCCGGTTTACGAACATAAAATAATTTTAATAAATGTTCACATCCAACAAAGCGTGGTACGTACATTAATGTGGATATTTTACTGGTTCATAATTAAAAAGCCATGAAATTAAATAATGCATACGTTTGATTGTGACTGGCTCATGAATGAATTAGTGAATGAAGTAGGCAAACGGTTTTTGACCCAACTCGTATTTATTAAAATCAATAGTCCGTGTTAAAAAGTAGGTAACGCACAAGGAAGGTCCTTCCACCATTTTCAGGAAGTAGTAACACTTTATTAACCCCTATTTTGTACCCTAGAACAGTTTTATCTTTTTTAACATTGCCAACGCGTACAAGTATTCGTGTTCTCACTATTGGTGGTAAATTAAATATTATTTATAACAATAGGGACAACATACAGGGTGTGCGATGCGGTAATACCCTAGCGACGTTGTCTGCATAGGCGTCTGTTGGACGCAAAACTCATTGAAACCAATACAATTATTATCGAACTACTGCTTTTCATAACTACATGTTACGTAAAACATTGAATTAAATAACAGAATTCATAGCATCCAGAGCAAAAACATATTGAAACTGCTCTACAATGCAATTATATTATAATAATAGAATTTATAGCGTCCAAATCAAAAATATGAAAATTAAAAAATATCTTGGTTTTACGTAATTCAATGTTTTATAACATGTAGTTATGAAAAGCAGTTGTTCTAACATGTTTGACAATAATTAAAGCGATTTCAATGATTTTTGCGTCCAACCGATTTCGTATTTGTATGTTCAGAAGTAGAATATCAATAGGTATAAATATATCAAGTTGGACTTATTATTATAAATAAATTTGTAAACAACAAGTATGTTTTTTCTCTGACAGTTCTGTCAGAATTGTAGGAAAATGTTAAATTATTCTCAAAGAGTATCGTTGATATATCGGACAAAACGTTCAAACTGTTACAAATAAATCTGATCTCAGGACAAAATAGGGATTAAAAAATTGAATAGCCTTCTGTCACGATCTAGTTTTATATTTACGAGACCAACTAACAAGCTTTAGGGTGGATGCACGTTTACGAAACATTTTTGAACGTTAATAAATAGCAGTTTTAATAAATAGCAGCAATAGCTTTCCGGGAAATGAAAGAGAAAGAGTTATAAATATTTATCTAAGTATTCGCATTTTTTGACGCACATATCAATTCGAACACAACAAAGTCGAAAATCATCTTGTACACCCTTCCGCCCTTTGAAATTTATAAAGTTATCAGTACTACGGGCAATGTTTTTCCCTTTTTAATTACGTTCATCTGTCATGTCTTTCGGTTTCTTTTTTACATTCCGTTCTTCCTGCTGTCGCCTATCTGGTATAGAAGGCTATGCAGTAAACAAAACACCATTACATAAATTCTTACAAATTATTCTACTTTCTTGGACGCAAAAATCATTGAATGCAATTTTTGTCGAATCTGTTAAACAACTGCTTTTCATAACTACATGTTACAAAACATTGAATTAACAGGATTTATTGGATCAAATTCAAGCGATGTGATAAATCCCGAATCTTCCGGACTTCAATATATCTATAGTTAAAAATGGTACATAAAAAGGTGGAGGAGCCATTAAAAAGTGAAAAATTGACCAATTTATTGCCTATCATAGCAGAAAAGCGTATGTTTTGTATAGACTGGAAGATATTGGACGCACTTGAGCTCCGGATGTGATAAGCCTTTTTCAGCACACACACACCTTCGCAAAAAATAGCAAATGTGAAAGAGACCTATCAATATCACTTTCAATACGTGTATCTGAATTTATTTTTCACTATGTTTCTTTTAAGCTGGTATGCTTTGTGGAATAGGTTTATTCCGGTATGAAATATGGCTCCAAGAATCGATGTAAACAGCTTATTAAAACTTGTTGTGTTACAGCTTCATATTGGCAGATATCCAAATTGTTACTGTTCCTGTTCGCAGAACTAAGATATAAACAGAGAATATACGAGGCGTCTAACAGTCTGAACGTTTGAAACCGAAAAAGTCGGATAAATATTTTTTCCGGCTAATTTAATCGAGAAAGTAGTTGTTCAAAGATATTTCACATCACGTCAGATTTTGGCTTCAGTGGCATGTTATGTACGATCCAAATTTCTGAAGTCTATCTTGCATACACCGAGTTATTCTGTAGGCAATACTTTCGTGGCCACCCGGTATAATTGAGCAATATAGTTTTGTCACAGTTAAAATCAGCTGAAAGATGAGCGCCACATCCACGAGGCTCGAATAGTTCAACAAGGAAGTATTTATTTACCACAGTTACAAATATATTTTTAAGTCAAACCATAAGAAGAGTAAATTTTCTTTCCTTGATTCTGAATTTAAACGACCTAAATGCGCAATCAATGGATCAAAATTCATAATTCCACTCTTCAACAATTAAGAAAAATAAAAATAGCAAAAAATACCTCATCGATTATCTCTTTATCTTCGGGTCTCTTGGAGACGGCGCTCTCAATATAAACTGGGTTAGCTTTATTAAAGAGTTCAGTAATGGGACAGTATAATTACGAGATTGCATGCCTAAAACGTTTAAGCCTGCAAATTAAAGTGTCAAAAATATTGTGTTGATAACGTGAGGACAAAGAAACCCAATTAATTGTTTCCAGTTATTGAATATTCTAGAACAGTTCGTTGCAGCGAATTTTTAGCATTTAATATTTGATACGCCATCGTATTTATCTTGGCTTCCAAATTGCAGATTGGGCAGCGAGCGGAGGACTGACTTGACTCACTTCATAGCGATATGAAGTTAAGCAACAGCTACCGCGTTTAGTACTTGGATGGGCTCCAGGGAAAGACGCGGTCTCGTTTCCCTACTTCTAGCGGCTTGTATATCAGCTATATCGCAGAAGCAATACAACTGTAGGCGAGAGGTGTATTGAGGATATACCATCCTTCGGAGAGGATGTAAAGCAGTCGGTCCCTTGTCTATTAAATGTTAGGCAAGTAAAAAATCCATACTCTTAGTAAGATAAGAGGTTCGGCAAAATTTCCAGGTTGGGGGTAGCTCGTCTCCTGGCGTCGGTGATTGGCCCTGGCAGCGGAAATAGGCCGACGTTAAATAAGTGATTAAAAAAAAAAAAAAAAAAAAATTGCAGATTAACTATTAAACAAAACGTGACGTGAATAATTGAATCATGCCAGACAGCGCTTTTAGACATTATAGTTAGATTATTAAATTAACATTTTAATTTGTAACTATCTAAAAAAAAAAAGTTTAAATAAAATTATATATTATAGATGTGCACCTGCATTCTTTTCTTTTTAGGTTTCATTAAAAAATAATATCGTACATCCTGGTCTAACCTGGCGAATATCGACAATAAATTTAATGCTGGGTTTAACGTTAATCCTCATTGTATTTTAGGGGCCACAGTTAATTTATTATCAATAACAAAACTAGCTGCCTTGATTAAATAAAAAGAACTCAAGAGTAATGCATATTTTAATATTTTAAGCATACCTGCACATCGGCGTTCTATTTTTATATTCCTGATACTATCTAGGATAAAACATTATAAAACTGGTTATTCTCTACGGAAATTGGTATTTGAGTCCTGAGATTTCAAAGTCTCCCGAGTTTTAAATAAAAAAACAATTTTTGCCGACGTATTTCAAAGTTAAATCTCCTTCGAGTTACCTCGGTTATCCTCTGAGCACGTCCGTAGTCACATCGTTGTAAAGTGGAATTTTAAAGACTATATTCGTTGTTGATCTTAAATATTTTCGATTTTTTTAATTCTTCTGCTGCTTTGTAGCAATGGCGCTGTGGCCTATTATCGAATACTTAAAATTTGATTTAGGTTTTTATTAGTTGAGTTCAATCTAAGAAATTCATCGGGCCTGTGTAACTTCAATGCTTTTTACTGCTGAGGACCTGATTAGATGTCGAAGTTTTTATTGGTCATAAATATCGGTTTAAATTAATACATTTTCCACTGCTGGCTTGCTATAAACGATTTTATCTGCGTACTCGCTTGATAATTATTTAAAATTGTCCGGCACGCATGTAAGTATTATTGACTTTTACAGTATTTATTCTATTCTTCATTAACCTTTAAAAGAGGGCAAGGTGAGCTATTTTCCCAAAAAATAACATTTATATTCTGTTTTTATGTTAATGTGCTTATCGCATTCCAGATTTAGATAACAACGTGCCTAAAGCGAGTTGATTTTTGTGAATTATATTATCGATTAAACGTACATTCGAATTAGCGTTTCTATTTGGTATTTTAGCTTTAAGAGTTATTTTTTTTTATTTAATTTTGTCGAATAATTCACGGTTCGCTGCTAACCACTAAAACCGCCACATTTTGGAAAAAGGGATTTTATCATTTATTAAGTGTTAATTTGCATCTTTCATAATACCCGAGTTATTCCATAGGCAACACTTTATGGCCTCCCGGTATAGATGCGTATATGTTTAGAAACTGAAAAATAATTGTTGTCAAAAAGTTCCACGTTTTTATATAAAACTTGCAGTTATCTTAGGAAATCCAATTTTGTACCGAATGCTATCTGTTTTATGAAAGTTTGAGTCATCTATCCGCTAAACTCATTTTTGTTTTATGGTTTTCGTGTAGACGGGAAATGGGACTTGGTTGACATCAAATTGGTCGTTCAATTTACATTTTAACAATGCGGAGTCGTTGAACTGAGTTCCAAAAGATATTTTATCGTGACAAGAAATATATATAAGAAATGGTTATTCATTGCGATAGAACACCTAAATAACACAAAGAGTCTGTTTTTAATGCATACTTCTAGCCTCGGATCTAGATTCACTTGAACTTGAAAACTGAGCCGAGCATACAAATGCCCTGATATAAATACATGAGAGAAAGTATAGGTACTTTCAATAAATTTGTAGTTCTAGTTTTCATAACCATTTCTTCGGGTTCATGGAAATGATTTGATTCGCATTACCCTAGCCCCCATCAAATACATACATTAAATAGTTAACTTCGTTTCTTCATCATTTGTTGGCATGCAATCGCTTATTCATTATTCAAACTTTTAACATTATCAGAGTTCATATTTAATTTATATTATAAAATTGGATTAAATCTAAATAATTCTTATATACTTCACCGTCTTAAATGGGTCAACAGCTCGTTGGTCGGTAACTATATTCAGAATTATAATCATAATTGCAAATGATTTCAACAAAGCACGGTTTGCGCTAAATTTGGCGGAGGGCGTTGGGATTCTAAATAACTTGGATTAAGTTTTGAATTGGATGCAAAATCAATACGAAGGAATGCTAAAGTAGTTGACCTGTATCTCGCAACACAACAAGATGAGACTCTTCGTCAGGTTTTTCTACACGGGGAACCGGCGAAATAATCACAAAATTTACATCTCAATGAAATAGCCCAATTTCAGAATTTAGCGAGGCCTCGGCACGACTTTCCCAAAAGAGTATTTCAAGATAATTTACACCGCAAAGTTCATTTAAATTTTTGTCAGTATTACTCGCTCCCTGAAACTTCGGAGTTTCACCTCTTTATCTTACCACCTCGAACGATCACGTTATGGAATTTATTTTACCATCCGAACATTATTATTTTCAAATCCAACGGATAAAGCCGCCCTTATGCATCCCTGCAATGTTATTGAATAATAGAGAAACTAAATTGATACGTTCAAGTTCATAAGCTTCTATATAATTAACGATTTAAAACTCAGAGCGCGCTATCTCGCCCTGTCAGGGAATTTAAACAACATTTTTGCTTTTTTCCTTTGATAATTAAAGGGACTGGCGCAACCTTCTTTAGTCGAGTCTTAAATGTGAAGATTACTCTGTGGAGTATTGACAAGTGTTTTGTTTCATATCGTTTTCTATCAATTTTGAAAAAATTTAAACGTACCTCCCTTTGTCCGACAAACTCGGCGAAAATAATTTAATATAAATAAACACTTTAAATGGCAAAATGCCCTCTGCGGTGTATCGTTTCAATGTTGTTGAAATATTTATTAGAAGGGTGCCATTAAAATTTGATTAGGGTCGGGGTAATGTGACCGGCACGTTTTCAGCTTCAAATTTCCCCCAATCAGAGAAGAATTTAATGAATAGTTGATTTTTTTCAGTAGTTAAACGCTGTAAATATATATCTGCTTTACAGTTGCATTATTTATGCTTACAAAACGGATGCCTATTTTGTATTCCCTATATATGCTTCCTAAGTAGCATAAAATATTTAAAGGCCGAATTTTTAAAGCTATTTTATAGAGAAAAGTGAAAAGGCCTTTTATTCAATGTCCTTTTCAAAATCTTGAAAGTCATATAGGTACTTCTTTAAAGTGTCCTTTATTATATCCGAAGAAATTAATGCAAGACGGAATTAAAAAAAAATTAATTCTTGGAACCGTTTTGCCTGTCAAACTATTCCTCATCCCTTCCATATTGTGTTAATGTAAAGAGGTAGTGATTGTCGTTAACGCACGCATGTGTTTATACAACAATCTTCCAGGCCACTTAATTTATTTGCTACCCAAATTAATATTTGGCTTAATATAAACAGAATAAATTAACCGCAGGTAACATGCCAACCGACTAAATTTCGCTTTTAAATCCCACGTTACAAATTACACAAAGTATCTTATCAAATGATATAACACTTGGATCAGGCCAGTTCCAGATCTACTCTAAACGGCTGAGAGAAGGGTTATTCCCGGTTTCGTGAACAATGGATAATATATAAATATATAATGTCTCGAAAATATCACTGGAAGAACCTCTGAAATCTAGATTTTTGTGAGAAAGGCAAATGCTTTTTCGATATTTACGTTTCTGATGGCAAAGAAGAAGAAGAAGAATTATAAGAAGAAGAAGAAGAAAAGTAGAATAAGAAAAAGATGCAGAAGAAGAAGAATGTTTTATATAATGTTAGAGTTTAATCATATATCAAGTATTTGTTCAAGGAGCATATAAAAGAATATCTGAAATTTCTATTATGATGTAAATAAGCAATATGCCAAATCGCATAAATATTATGTAATTTGAAATTTCAGTGACGGATTTGTTTGGTATCGCTTTCAACATTCAGTTTGAAATTTCCCCAGACACCTGTCAGACAAGCGGTAGTTGATTAGAGGGGAAAGAACCGCCTACTAAGTTACAAAGGGATTATTGTAAATTCTTAATTAATACAGACTTACCAAATTTGGTTAGGCTTCGTGAATAAATAATCACGATTTTATGGTAATTATACTGTTATTTGGGAATTCCTTAAAACGTACAAATACTTAAGCATTTTTTAATAAAAATTTTTAATCCGATTAGCTTAAAATTATTGTCTGTACATATATTTTGATTTCTTTTGAACAGTAGTTCAGACATTCATAGAGCTGCAATAATTTCCAAGCAATACAAATTTTATATACGAACATGACCTTGTGGATCCCAGATATGTAAACCGTACGTTGTTAATCCCGGTTGTATATTTTTACATTCTAAGTGACCGTTATTGAACCCGACATTATTGCCATATGACAAGGCGAAAATATTTACATTTATATAAATTTGAAAAAGTAAGTATATCTTTTGCGCTCTTCTCTTATAAATAAATTTTTTTAATAATTTTCCAAATGTATGTCGAAATATTTTAAACAACAACACCTTACGAATGTTTTTCTGTGCTTGCTATATGTCATAGAAACATGTGTATACAGTGGGTTGCAACAAATGGGAATTTATCTTCTGCTCTCATAACATTTTAGATTTAACTGACTAAGTACAGATACTCGTACATCGAATATGAAAAATTTACGAGAACTACAAAGAGGATATTATTATGCAACTGTGATTTACAATGTACGGAAGTTCTTGCTCTTTCAAATACACATATTCGTGCCAAGGGCTAGTGGAAAGGACTAGAATATTATTCGTTGCCATTTCAAGTATTTAATAAATTCACCTCATTCATTTTTTATAACAAATACGTAATACCGTTCCTTTCAATTACCTTAGGGGTAAGAATGAAAGAAATTAAATCGTTTCTACAGAACGAGAATGTATAAAAGTATATGTTAACAGTACAATTTCAGGATACGTTTAAAAAAAATTCAATTTAAATTTCTCCTGCACTTGTAATGTCCACATGTGAGGCGAGGCATCAATGTAATTTATTTTCCGTTTTTGCACGAGATGTGAAGACGTTGTTAAAATGAAAAACCTGAATTTAATTAGCGAAAACTCTGAGAGAACAAAAGGATAGAAATACAATAATTCGCCAGGACCTACAGAGTTTCTTGCGGCTTCAATTTAGTAAGCACCACTTCAACCTAGTAAGTCCAAGGAACCGAGTAAAGTACTGTTTAGTACTTAGTACAAACAAGGTGTATGTTTACACACAAATGGTTCCAGCTTCAAGTATAATAGAAGATTACCTTATTTCTGCATGATTATTAATTTTCTTTACATTCTTTGGTTCGGAAAATACCAAAAAATTATTTTTCAAATAATACGCCCCTGGATATCTTTTCACCTCCATAAAATTTATGCCAATAAAATTTAAGCCAAATCGTTACCTCTGCTCAATCGCGTCAAAATGAAAATAACATTGGCGCCTTCGCCAAAAACGACACCTCTTCGTATTTTATTTTAACTTAAATAATACGCTCCTGAATTTGAGCCGTAGATTTCCGGTGCGCCCTATACATATACCTACTGACTGTAGATATTGCAACAATTATGTCGATAAAAAAACTGTCAATCATTATTTGAGTCATTAAAAGTTTCCTTTAAACGAATTACCTTTCTTAGAAGTTATTGTTCTTATAGAAAATAATTTATTAGGACTACTATCTTACTTCAATCCTTCAAGCACCATTTATCAATATTTCATCGCTAATACCAAAAACTTCTACAAAGTTTACTACACAAAAGAACAATAATTCAATTAAAACTTATCAAAACAAAATTGGCAAGCTATAATCGTGTTCTTTAAAACAAGCCAGTATAATTCAGTCATAATTATGTTATATAGACACGGCGATGGGCTAGATATATTTTATAAAGAAAACTGTACTGTATTATACCGGGCGATCATGAAAGTATTACCTACGGATTACGGAATAACTCGGTTATTATAAAAGATAGATTTGTGAAATTTGGAACATGTATAAAATGGCACTAAAGCAACAATCTGATATAATTCCGGTATAAGCGGAAGTGGCACCAACTTTCTTGTTTTAAACGAAAATGCCAACAACAAATCAGAATTTCATATCGCACAAAATTTAGAAATATACAGGGTGTTCTATTTAAAATAAAAAAGTTGGTATCATTTCCGATTAAGTCTAACTTTCATAATAACTGAATCATTTGGCGTGCAATCAACTTTTTCGGAAATTCTGCCTCCAACTAGGAACATTTTTATTTTATACACGACGACAGCAAATTAATACAATTGTTAATGAAACGTGACAATTATGTGTATATGAAACAGCACAAAGTGCATTGTAAATCATTCAAGTTATACAAGAGCATTAATCTAGCTTTGTCGTGTTTATTGCGAGCAGGGATAAAAATTATTACCTGTTAATTGTAAACTAATCTGTTTTTGAAGCACGATAAGTGGAGCAAAATGTAACAGGCCGTTTTCAGTGAATATTTGATACGTGATTAGAATTCTCCACGTCAATTGATAATTTTTGTACATATCCAAGAGGCTCGAAGAGAAAAAGGTTTGATCTGAAAAAAGAGTAAATTCACCTCTTCCAGTCTTTTGGGTACGGCGTACTTAAAACTATAAAACAAACTGTGCGAGTTGCTTTTGCTAAATATTATATAACTCCTTTCTCTCTCATATCATTTTCAGTTTTTGGAGTGACAGTATAATAATTCAGTATTTGTCTGCCTAAATGCTAAATTACTTTGTTGATGAAAATACCTAGTATTTAGGTAGTAACTGAGTGAGTTTCGCATTTACCGATGTCAAATGTTTGATAATAAGCTAGAAGTTTGATGCTGCGATTCCCATGCGGGAAACCCATGCAATCGAGGGCTGACGCGAAAAACGGACAATTGACATTGAGTTAAAGGGTTACAGCGAGAATGTAGAGTATTTATTTGAATGATGCTGTGCGCGAGTACGCCTGTGAGATTTCGTAAGATGAAACGTGTGATCCTATGTAGGGTTCTGGTTTGCTGTCTTCTTCACAAACAATGGCGCAGGCGCGTCGAACACGGCTCAAGCGCGCTCTAACAGAAGTCACCAGCGATACTGTATCCTATGTGAAAACGGTTGGATGATCATTTAGAGTCCTTTTGACTTTCTAGCTCGAAAGTTTAACGCTTTTTCACTTAACCTCAAAATAATAATATTCACAACCCTTTAGTTTAGTTTAGAAAAGATGTGTTGTTTTTCCCTAAAGACTTTATACACTAATATTATCTACAGTATCAACTTTTCGCAGGAATCTGTAAAATGAGCAGGTAAACACAAACATTTAAATTTTCCGCGCTATGTTCACTTATGTCTATGTATTTTTATTTTGTCATGCGTTTGCTGTCCTACATGTCTTTATTTTTTGTTAAATATATTATAGATATTCTTTTCAAATACTTCAGCTTGTTTGGTTAAATTCCACGCACAGAATTTAAAGAAACCTTAAGTTTTGTGTTCTCTGTTTAAATTTTAAATGTGCTTGTGTGTTAAATTTTTCCAAAAAAATTGTTGTATCCAAATATTTAATGCACCAAGAAACAGTGCAGTGCAGTGCAGTGAGGCTTTGAGCGTGAACAGGTAACCAGCTGTTGATTTGTGCGATAAACCTTCCAATGCCTAGCTTTAAAATGAACTTGGAAATAATTTTTAATACAGATTTTCTAAATTTATATACGATCATGAATATCCTTAAAGGCTTACAACTATGAACATCATGCTTTTGTCTGTTATACTTAAAAAAACATCATTTTTCTGGTTATTGTTCTATGATCAATCTAATTTGCAATCGAATGGAAATTTAAATTAAAATTTTCTTAAAATTGAAATTCTGCATTGTATTGGTTTTAGCATACAGGTTGGGGCAATAGCGTGTCCAACTTATATAATACAAGTACACTAGATAAAGAAGTCTATAACCTGCTGAAATTAGTTTAGAATATACAGGGCGAAGTGTCTTTTTCTTAAATGTAATGATACAAACGACGCACTATTGCCCCACCCTGTATAGCTGTTTTATTTTTGCGATAAACATTTCCATATAACTTTAAAATCATTTTGGAATCTGCGTATGTAAATTATACCCTGAATAATCTACATACCATTTATGAATATCCTGAAGGTCTTTTATAAATATGAACGGCTCGCTTTTATCTGTTGTATTTAAAAAACATCTGGTAACGAAATTTCTCCAGTCTTATTTTTCTTCATGTGGAAATTTAATCGGGAGAAAGTTACTGAAATTTAACTCTGTTGTTTTAATGCGTTCAAAGAAAACGTTTTTCCTAATACATTAAAGGCATGCCTTTGTGTTGGTTGTTCGGAAAGTACTCTGGCGTTTCCCTAAGAATTGTCCTAATCTGTGAAATTTTAACATGGTTTAAAGCAATCGTACCAAATTTGCTTTTGAATCTTTCAAAATATAATATATGTTCAATTTATTGTCCAAAATATACAGGTTGGTTCAGAAAATTGACTTAAATTTAATCATCCCTAGCATTCAAGACGAAACGCGATAACCAACTGCTGTTTGTGCCATTACATTTGTCATGTTTTCCTCTATCTCCATAAATTTTTTTAAGATTTTGAAGGATAGCTGTTTCTCGTTACGAATTTTTATGTGCGACGATGTACCGAAGTTTAATAATCCCTAATGATAGTTAAGAAAATAAAACAAATGCAGTCATTTCCAGTTAACCAATGACATGAAATTTAATGGTGCGCACGACTTTTGTTACAATCTTTGTAAGAAAAATTGCGTAATCGCAATTGAAAGTTTAAACGGCGCTGCTGAACCTTCCCTTACGCTGAGAAGGCAAAAATATCCTATGCAGCAACTATATTGGCCAATAAAGAAAATCCTACCTGCAAAATCGCCAGACCAAACGGTGACAGTTACATGTAAACGTATACTTTTTGCGTTGGTTTAGGAGAGGCGAAGGCGACTAAAAGTTGCTTGTATGTATATCACATTTTTGTTATATCAGAGAAAACATAAATTCCTACTAGGTAATTAGTGTAGTAGGTATATAGTTTTTGTCTTTCCTCGTATAATCTACGGGATTTAATTCGTTTCATTTCATGCAAAAATGCTGATGAAGTGAAAGAATTTTCCTGGCTGGTTCCAACAATAACTTGTGTGTAAAATTTGGAAGTAACAAGAGTTTCTAACAAGGCACTTCAGCCGGAAAAAACGTTTATGAATTTAATTGGACCCTCCGGGCAACTTTGTAACATTTGAAGTTGCTCCGTCAAAAAGGATTGAAATTCCCAGAAAAAGGCTCTAAAATACACGTAGTAATACTTTCTGCATCCATAACCGTAACAATTAGCTGTACATTGTAAAACAAGGACGTTTTTTTGAATATTCAATATTCATACTTAAGTATATTTATAACATAATTGTGCAAAAACGATTTCTTTTACTCGCCGGCAAAAATAGATTAAAAATGTTTTATAGTAAATTATGTGCCTGCGGGGAAACATAATTTAAAAATAAATGAAATTTGGGCAAATACCGAAAGTAACATTCGAGTAATATCAGCTAATTCCTCCCTGTTTTTAATTAAAAAATTTCAAACATCGTTTGCTTTAAAATAATGGCAAAGGAAAAACTTAATTACATAAGAGCGATTGGCTCTAACCTGATTTTACGGAAAGTGTTTTTTAGTAGCAAACGAAATATAAATTTAAAAAGCCGTTTAAAAGAAGGACGTTAATTACTCTACCCAAAATTAATCTTGGCAAAATAAAATATTTTAAGGGTTGGACTGCCTCCTAAATTAGAGGTGACGCTCACGTGCCGTAGGCACGTGTCCAAAAAAATCATTCATTTAAATATAACAACGTTGCTATATAATAAAATCGACGTCAATAAACGCAGTTATTGAATGCCATTTCAAACACTACTGAGCACTTCGCTATAATAAAAATATATTTTTCTCATATTGCAAACGAGAGTTCTTTAGAATTTTACGTATCTTTTGAAGCATGACACGTAACATGTAACATGTCATGTATGTGTGCATATAAGTATTTCTTACACTCGAGTGAGTACATTTGTATGAATGTTCTTAAATTTTCCTCCAGTAAAATAAGGCAAAATAAATGATGTCTGTTACGTAGATAGTTCGATTTCTATGATATCAAGTAAACTAAATAAAAAAGCCTATAACCGTAAATTATTTTCGAATATACAGGGCGAGCCAAGACAAATATTACAGGAGCAAGTGCCTTTTTTTAAATGGCATGCTATCAGTACATTTTTTTAAGCCTCTTTCTAGACTCCTTTCAGTCTTATATAAATAATAATCTGCTGTAGAATTAATTATTTCCAACTTTAAATTGAACTATTAAGCAGATAAAGCCATGTACTATTATTATTTAGTTTCTTTCTAAGTAGTTTTATACACCAAATCAAGTTAATCAAACACGAACGTGGAATTTATAAATAAATTTAATAGTTGTTCCAATCTCCAAAAAATCTGTAGCATATGGATAACAAAACTTACTCTGGATAACATACTTTTCTATTCTCAGAATAATTATATTTGAGGTTAAGTGAACGTATTTAGATTTGAGCAAACATTTTTTTAAGGTCTGTTTTCTATAAATGTCACAACATTATCGAACACAACTAAATATAATGTTGCAACCTTTTCAAGAAAACAAAACCTTATAATCACCCTTTAGGAGCACAAGCACTTGAGCATGTAGTGATTTTTCCAATGAAATTTTAGTAACTCTGTAGTGGCATTGTCATATTTTATTGTCGCATAATTATAGTGTTCCTCGAAAGAGATTTCAATAATATTAACAGATAATTGAATTTACGTACGTTTCACGAATTCTGTTAGGAAGCAAATTTTTCGGCAAACTCTAATATCCACCGGGTGGCCATGAAAGTATTGTCTAAGGAATAACTCGGTTATTATAAGAGACAGACTTCTGACATTTGAAACGCCAATATCTAGCATAATCATGTATCCCATTTCCGGTCTAACCGGAACTAAAGTCAAATTTCTTATTTTTGATAGAACAAACTGTACGTTTCTCTGGTTCGTCATGAAAATCTGATTTCAGCGGTATGTCACAAGGTGGCATTTGTTTAAAAAATAGCGACGAAAATGAGAGAAAACTGGAAAACCAAGTAGGCCCCTGTGGGCATTGATAAGATTTTTGACAGCACGCACGAAAAGTGAGGTTATGGATATTTGACAGCACAAAATTTGGGATGAAAACACTCTTATTTAATTTGGAAGAATTTTGTGTACATGGAATGACAAAAAACACGCCCATGTGTCAAATCCAACGCCTACAGGATTCAAAAATAAAATCCAATAGGAGCCTACTTGTGATTTTCGACGCCACTTTTTAAACAAATACCAACTTGAGACATACCGCTGAAATCAGAATTTCATGACAAACAAGAAAATGCTAAAATATATAAGGTAATCTATTTAATATAAGAAAGTTGGTGCCACTTCCGCTTAAACAGGAAGTTAAATTTTATGCACAATTATGTCCGATTTTATTGATCTACTATCCAAGCTTCAAATTTCAATAGCCTATCTTTCATAATAACCGAGGTATATCGTAGGCAAAACAGTCTAAATGTCCGGATGTTCCATTTTACTCCTTTTAGCATTTAGCTGATTTTTATCTCTTAGTACCTAACCATTTAAAAGAGTATTAACAAAAATGCAAAATACCTGTTTCTGAACAATTTCTAAGCACGATGTAAATATTCATACTATAAAACTTCGCATTCATTGCTTAAGGCAGAGAAGAAATTATTTTGTGAGAAATAAGTGAGGCGAAGTTCACTTCAACTTCTGAAATCTGAGTCTGCTTCGAATGGGGAAATAACAGGCTGGAATGTATAATAAAAGGAGACATCCATCAGATGACCAAAGTTGAGCTAGTTAGTTAAGTTTTCACATTTTATTTTAGACACTTGGAAAAATATAACGTAAAATTATACAGGGAGTTTCATGACGAACTGTACATACTTCTAAGGACGATAGAGGATCCCTTGACTATCACGAATGGGTATAGAAATCTGTCTGTTGCGCTTAATTGCTGAGATACAGGGTGATAAACTACTTATGGCCAATATTTCTTTAGCCCAGAATTTTCCTTACTTTACCACAATGTTAAAATTTTATACAATTCCAGGACCGAACTTTTCTAACTCAAGATTTTTTATTTCTGTAGAGAAAATCACCCTGTATAATATTTTTTTTAAATTATATGGGAACTTCTAAAAGTCCATACATCAGTAAATAAAAGCATGTGAGCAGATTTTTTGTCGCACCTCTATTGATTTTTTACAAGCGATTGAATTTGGCGAAATGGGAAATGAAAATCGATGACCTGTTATTACATCCAAAATATTTGATATTTACACATTCTTGTCGGTATTTTAAATTTCTCAGTATGTTGAGGCGTTCATTCTCGGTGCGTAGTAATCTTGAATTTCCCCATGTAACGTTAGAACGGCGACTAGAGAGATTGCTAAATTAATTGCACATTGTCGACTAAATTTTCATTTTATATTCTGTCGCAAGAAACTTATTACATACTTCCCTCTATATTCAAATTTGTTACTGCCTACACTAACACTATCTTCCTTAGAAATTCAACTCGAAAAATAAGACACTTTGCCGAGAACTTTTCCTACCACCCTGTATGCATATTTGTTGGTGTTACGTCCGATGTGCCAACAAATGTTACAGCTAGACCTATCAACCCTTATATATTTGAAATCAGGGAAACAAATCTACAAGAATAATATGTAAAAATATACAGGGTTCTCCATTCATTGATATATCACGTATACCGTAGTGACTTTATTGTCATTCTCGTTTTTATTTGGAAGCTGCTAAAGGGATGGGAGCGTATTCGGCCCAAAGACCAAAACGTACATAAACAAAATTAAGTAAACAAGATTCTAAGAATATTGTCATACAAAATGAGAAGATCTGTCGAGAACAACATGTGCAGGTAACAGAGTAAATGCTCCAACTGAGTCCCATTGTTTTGTAAACAAAGACGCTGCTGTGATAGCGCTAGTGCGAGTATTACTTTACATTTCAAACGAAATATTATTTTAAGCTACATTTCTAGGTGTGATGGCATTATACTTTGTCTTTTAACCCTGCACTGCAAAAAGTTCTAAACTGATAAACGCAAACTTGGTGGCGAGTAGATGGGCACTGTATTTTAATGCATTTATTGTTTGGATGGTCACGACCCGCCGCCATTTTAATCCCAATGTTCAATTAAGCTTCATCAGTGTATACACCGAGGGAAAATAATTTACCATTAAGAGATTGCTGCAGAGAACGAGAATATTCTAAATATGTAGATAAAAAAAATATAAAAGAGTGCTTTGGGTTTAAAGTCCAGGATCATTAAATCGTCACAAGGCTTTGGGTTTTGGAGTTTGCCCACATAGATCTGATTAACAAGCAAAAGTAGTAACCACCAAAAATTCTTTGTCTTCAAGTATACCTGAAGCAATTTTTTACTTGTAATTTCATCACACCCTGTATGATTGTTGTTACCATCTCTGCTTCAGTGCCTACAATATCTATAATTAATGCAAATACCGACTGATTTCTGAATCGCAACTACACCCATGTAAGGCTCATCCTCACATTCTGATGCATAAATTAAGAGCGAACTAACTTTCATCATACGTAGACTCTCGTGATACAGCAAAACAGTAGTGGCCTGTAATGACAAAGGCTTGCGAAGCTAAACTTTGCATGCCACAACTCACCCTGTTAACATATTTCTGGTGGCTTCAGGAAATATATTAATCAGGGGTAGGAATTTATGCGCACCTTATCTAGCCCCGGCTACGCCCGATTACTTCCTAAACAGAAAGACACACACAAACCCACATTAATGATTTAGATAAATTGCAGGATGCTTTTGGAGTAGTTTTCGTGGAAATATTCATAAATTATCTCTACTTGCGTAAAATAATTCTTAGGCTTTAATTTGGAATGCAGAAATGACACATTTAGTTATCCCAACTGTTTTTTATATGATTTCAGTATCTTTGGATAAACATTGTAGGTACAGACAATATTTTGAGATGGTGAGATGGTAGCGTACCTGCCTCTCACCCAAAAGTTCCGGGTTCGATTCCCGGTCGTGGCAATGGAAAATACAATGAGAGGGATTTTTCCATTATACACGGATATTGGATGTGTGTCCCTTGTCTTTAAATGTGTAACCCCCCTCCCACACAAGGCTCTTCTAGAGCCTTCTGGGATAAAGGGGGTGTTATTATTATTAATATTATTATTATTAAAATGACAAGCTCATATACTTAACGAATAAATATTACTTTCGCATATGGTAAGGTTATTTTTCAGTTTTCCAACTTTTCTCTAATGTGAGTTCTACGGTTAGTTAGCTCTGGAAAAAACAAAATGTCCATTTCCTCATTTCATAAAAGGTTTACATATATCTTGTCGTATGTGACCGTGACATAAAATCGATTGAACCCATAACTCTTTCAGAATTATATAGGTAACAAATATGGTTTTTCCAAGCTCATCTTTAAACTCTAACTAAATGCATTCAGGTCAATATGATGGATGTGGATGGTTTATGCATCCTATCCGATTTAAGGCCCTAATACGCTTGTACAGGGTGAGTGAACGGTCAACACTTCCTTTATTACCGATAATAAAAACAAAAAATTTAAATTGTGTTGGACTTTATCGCACCGTTGACTCACCCTGTACTAGTCGAGTGGCAAAAGCTCTTGATTCCAAGTTAGAATCCCTAATTATTAATTTCCCGAAAAACCTTAATTATTCCCGTTCAGGCGTAACTTTGGAGTTTGATTTGTAATAATGTTTCAGTTTTAATGCCGTAACATTTGCTCCACCGAGATGATAATTTGGTTAAATCTAGCTCAGACAATGTAGTTCCAATTAATCGTTGAAACTTAGAAAATGTTCACAAACATACCTCAATATTTTTTTGGGGGGGAGGGGCAACCGCTATATTGTACATTAACTCGAAGTTATCTTTCGTAAAAAATTACGAATTGTACCCATTTTTTTTTTAAACAGTATATAGCAATTAAAGCTGAATACTTAAAGCGCAATAAAAAAATCGGTAAGGAGTTTTACGGTGTTTATCAGGCGGAGTTATGTCCCAGTTAATGGGAATTTTATTAGAAACAAATCGCTCACCATGCAAATTTTCTAATCTAAACGCTTTATATTAACTCGATTTTCCTACTACTTCTTGCTTATTAACTTTTGAGTTAAGAATCTGGGACGTTCGCTCTGCCTCTGCGAAAATATGACAATATCACTATAAGGTTAGTGACTTTACTTTGAACCACAAATTTTATTAGGGTAACGCTCACGTTTACACATTAATTTAGTTTTTCTTTGCGTGCTTCTTTACAGACTTCTACCTCCTTTTCTTTAAAATAAATCAAATACTCTATCATACTTCACGCACCCTTATTCTGTGTGAAGCACCCTCTATAGAATTGTCCGACAAACCCCTGTTTTTTCTAATTATAAAACCACTACCCCAGCACAATATTATTTTCTAAATGTTTGCTTCTTTAACATAAGGACACAACTAAGTGGATGAGAATACGACAACGTGATTAAGTTAGAACTGCCAGTGGAATTGATTCGGGCATCAGATTGGTCATTTACAACCAAATTAGGCGTAAAATCAATTAAACCGATGCCTTCTTCCAAATACATGTTAATCAAACAAAACATGTATTCACTGTGGGTTTCCTAGGTTATTTCACGGAGATCAAAGGCAACTGAAATTACACTAAATTACGCACAGTTCAAATATCACAAATAGAATTCTAATTAAAGTTTCTGACTCTGAATATGCACCAATAAACGGAATGCCCTGGGAATAATACTGTGTACATAGCCTTTATTTATTTTGTCTCAAATCTTCACCAGTATACATTGAAATGGTTGCTAGAATAAGAATCAGCCTCACTTTATTGATTATTAAGTATAAAATCTCTGTAGCCCCTAATCAGAAAATAGAAAAAGATAAAGATACAATTTTTCATAGGAGATAAACCTACAGATCTGATTCAGCCCAGCTTTCAGTTCCAAGAACCATTCGTACACTTTCAAAAAGTCAGAACCTTTTTAAAACCGTTTGGCAGGTAGAAAGATGACTTCCTTTGCTCTTCCGCTTGGTCTTCCAGAATTCTAATTACTCTTAAGGTATCATCAAAATTTGGAACGATGCGAATCACTTTCAATTTCGAAGCCGTTTCTAAACCATGACTTCAGTGAGAAGGTTTTTTGCTCCAAGCAAAAGACTCAAGCAGGGAACATTCTCAAATTCAAAAACCAGTTCAATCGAACCTTTGGCAATGCCCAACATTTAAATCTGACACAACAAGAAGTCCCACAAGACAATTTAGTCTTAAAAATTTAGAAAGATTGCCTGTAGCTCCAACATTGTTATTCTAGAACCCTTAAATCGCATTCAGTTATACAACTATGGAGTTTAAAAAGAGTTCAAAGTTTAATCAAAGTTAAACAATTGAAACTTAACTGTTTGTCCCAAAGATGAAATTGGGGATTCTTTCCTATATAATAAAATGTTAGTAGCTGTCTGTTTTATGTTACTTAATTGGACCTAAATCTCGCGAAACAAATCGATAAAAAATTAACCACAGATGAAAATACCAGTGAAATAAATCTTCAGGAAAAACAGGTGTGTAGTTTTGTTGGCAACACTTTGATATTTGTCTGTTACGGCTATGGGTGCGACGTACAGTAAAGAAGCACGCAAACTGTAAATAGAGTTCTGATTCCCTTCTAAACTCGTTAATTTAAGAATATTAATTTTCGTAGCTTTTCCTGCAAAATATATACACAAATTGCTTATTGTATACAGCTATATATATAATTCTACCCATTTCATTATGTAATATATAACCCATTATATCCACCAAGGGGATTTCTATTAATGAGAGGATCAGATTCGGAGAACACTTGGCATAAGAGCGATTTGATTTATGTGTCAAAATTCCTTCAAAATAACAGTTGCTGATTCAGAATATAAAATAGTGTGTTTAATTTCGAAAACGCCTTACGGAATGGGCGCACGAAAATACTAAATTATTAAAAAATTAAACTATACAGCCAAGTAGGTAGATGTAACATCAATTTAATACTTTCTTTGGAGATCAATAAACCATTTCACTCTTGCAAACAGATAAAACTAGATAGCAAGAAGTTTCGGTTTCCGAAACTTTAGCAATTCGAAACGAAATAAATTTGGATTATATTGTTCCTCCTTTAGTTATGATTTTGATACGTCGCATTTACATTAGGCATCACTGATATATTAAAATTTATCTGCTAGAGGCAAATAAGTAATCTTGGAACTCCGAAAATGAGTTATATACAATGTAGGTGCATTTACTTTTATTTTTTAACGACTTGCACTTTGAACCAGGCATCGCAGGAGGTGCAGTGAGCAGTTAGTTACACGTTAATGTCTCTCCTGAGATCCATTGGGATAAAGAAGAGATCAATAATCCTGCCTTTTCACCGTGGCATTTACATTTCCTTATAAAACACCATACCGTAACTTTCGTTCGTTCGTTCAGTCATAATTTTATTTTTATTTCGACTAGTGAAAGCGTCAAAATTAACTGTCGAACCTGATCCTCTTAACTAAGCTCATTCAAAAACCCATTTATCGTCACCAAGCTGTGCTGTACAAACAGATCTTTCGATGCTCTTATTTTCACATTCATTACAATGTAAATGGTAATCCTTAACTACTTTAAGTAGATATCGGTTACTCTTGACAGGAAAGAATTAAGTACCTTTTAACAGTTTATGCTTCTTTCACACAATGATTTTTCTTTACTATCTATGTATATAATATTGATACTTAATTTAATGACGAGAATTAAAAAAATTTGCGCCATTAGTAATGTCTAAGAAATTTTCTACTACCTACTTTATTTTCAAACTTCCAGCCTATCTTTCCTTATGTACGAATCTTATTTTTTCACCAAGAAAGTATTGCCTACGGTATAACTTTCCATCTTTCATAACAACCAAGTTATTCCATAGGCAATGCTTTCGTGGCCACCCTGTATACCAAAGAGTCGCATGATTTAAGCAGAGACAAAAATTGTGGATTCTTGGGGCCTTAAATTGTAGTTTATGTAATTACGCCATTTAATAGTTTCACTGACAACTGTTACGGCCGATTTGGGAGCAGTACATGTTGTTTTTATTTAAATTGTATGAAAATAATAACCCTGCTGTTTTAAAATCACTTTTAAGTTATTTAAGCTGATACAGGAATAATTTATATGCAGTGATAGTAATTAAACATATTTGCAACTGGCGAAGCAAAATATTGATTGCAGCATGGATAGGTGACGTATTTCGCTTAGATTTCTAGAAATCCCTATTAGATTTGAACGAAACATTAAAACGCTTTTAGTAATTTTTATATTGGACAAAGCTATTTTAACACAAATACGTAAGGAAAACCGATAACTGATTTATCTCAAATAGATGCTAGAACCATTTAAAATCCAAATCAATTAATATTGGAAAGAATCGATAACGTTCTAAATATAACCAGTTTCTTAGTTACTATTTTATTCCGGGCTTAACTAAGTACAGGGTTTTCGTTTAAATTTTTACTTTTTTTTGATTTTACTTTATCATCTTTTGAGAATATAAAAATTAATATTTTTGTTTGAAAAACATACAAATTACATTTTTTTAAATGGACTTATAAAAAGGTCCTTTTTCCTGATTTCAAAAATATATCGTATGTTGGTATTTGTATCAGACGTTTTTTGACGTATTCAAGTCCAAGCAATTTTAAATTAAAAAGTTCTAATTGCCATGGCACATCAAGGAAGGTTGTTGATTTTGACTTTTTCTATAAAAAATTATTTTTAACGCATTTTATTCCATCAAATTTTACAACAATGTTTTTCATGGCAATCTAGATCTTTTTAATTTAAAATTGTTTGGGCTTTGTCTGTTGCGCTTAATTAACGAAAACCCTGTACATGGATATCAAAGTAGCATTAATGTGGCATTACGGAAATTTAGAAACAGCATCTTGTATTGCCGACAATGTAGTTGCTTGTGTTAAAATAGGTGTCGTAGATAATTTTGAAAACTTAAGACATTATTAGCAAACTGACGACAGCGTAACAAAAATATATTCCATTATTGGCGATAATGACAAAATTAGTAAAGCCTTTTACAGGTTAAAGGAAGGATCGAGTTATCAAAGGGTTAGTGTTTTTGTGACGAGCTTCAAGTCGCGGTTTTATGAAATAATGTCGCAATTCGTAATCGTCCTGAAATCATTCCCATTTGAATTCAATCACGATATCCCGAATTTCAAAAGACTTAATTGAGGGCAGCGCATACGTATCTCAGAGTAGCTCTTGGAGCTAATGCAAAATCTAATCGCACTTACTTAGACCAATATCCGGGTCGTCGGACAACCCCCCTGTGCAGACCATTAGATAGATTACTCTCATCGACTGCAGATAAGGAATATCGCCGCAGGATTAAAACGTCTCACAGTTCCTCTAGAAAGGATACAAATAATTTCGTAACGTAACGAGAAAGAACCATCTTGAAATGCTAACCCTTAGGTAATTTCGCTAATTAAAAACCTAATTTGTTAAATATTCCAATTCAAAGACAAGAGAGCTGTCTGCAGTTTGGTAATAACGTCTTGCGGTAAATTAGTTTCGTGATTATATATCCTGGGAAATGTTTTAACTTACTTACAGCTACGAAAACCAGTGTCTACCCTTTCCATCCCGGGGGCGGTGAAAAATTCTAGCCGGGATTCTGGGGGAGGCAGAATGCAACAAGAGGAGCCCGCCAGTGTCGCGCTGGCGGGTCATGTAGATTATCCCCGGTTTATGGAAGATCGTGGAATAGGAACCGGTTACAAAGGACCTTCTTCGGGAAGCCTTAAACACAAGCCTAACGTTGGATATCGCCTAGGAAGACGTAAAGCTCTCTTTGAAAAAAGAAAACGAATTAGTGATTATGCCTTAGTAATGGGAATGTTTGGAATTATAGTTATGGTTATAGAAAATGAACTCTCAAGTGCTGGCGTTTACCGCAAAGTGAGGACCACTGTTTTGTGCTCTGTTACTAATTTATTTAGCTTCGTTTCGTTTCAGGACGAATTTTACTCAATTGCGCTCAAAACTCTGATATCTGTCTCGACTGTGATTCTTTTAGGCCTCATTGTGGCCTACCACGCTTTAGAAGTACAGGTAAGAACTTTAGCTTAAATTATATTTAATTTATGTTGCTCCCCAAACACAAAAACAAATGTAGTATTTTTTACTACAAATTTGTACCTTTAATCGATATAAAAATCAACTTCAAAATTAATACACACGCTGCAATGGTCTAGGGGTATTCATTATTGGGGGTTGCCGTTTTTTTAAGAATTCTTAAATATTTATAGAAGCTTTTTTTGTTGGGATTAGTACACAAAATTTGGTAATTTTACGTAGATAAATGTTAAGTGCAGTGGGCATTGTGGAAAACAATTGGTTTACGATGAGTTTCATCTTGTCTGTAGATATACGATGAACGCGGGATAAGGCGTCTGCTGGGGGAACTCAGCAATTTACAACTTCCTTTTAAACCTCATTCTGCTGATACATGAGAAGAGATGATTTGAGGTGTAATATGTTCCAGCCCAACTTAGTGCAGGCGAAGCGTTCCTTCCTAGCGACTTGACTACGAGTTGTTAACCAATAAATGAAAGCCACTGCATTTCCTCGCGTTCATGGATGAAATAACAACAACTATAAGAAAAGAAAGTTTAAAGAAGGTGGTAAAAATGTTCGATACCGTTGATGAAATAATCCTTTTAATAGAAAAACAAGTAGCTCAATACAACGTTTCAGGAATTTCTACCCTTTGAAATTAATAAGACTTAAGAAGCTTATGAAGGCGAGAGTCTGCGAAATAGCTCAAAATTCCGTTGCATAAAAATTAAGTAGTATTAAGCGTGATGTCGACGAAAATGTTAGTTAACAAACGTTTACCACCCATCGCTCGTCAGGAATAAAAATATTTTAATTATATTTTTGTACCAGTTAAATATTTTAACATTTTATGCCATTATGCCAAAAACTTCTAGATGCCATTAAAAAAGCTTTTTTATTCTGACATACGCAATATCCCGAGACCATTGCGGTGTATTTATTTCCTTGGATTCTGTAATTTTTATAAGAAGAAACTATCTGGGAAATACAAATAATAGCGATATATCGTGCGGAAAACAATAATTTTTCCTAGTGGGAGACAGCGGAGCAGAGACCAGGGACACATACAATAAAAGCGAAATAAGATATATCTGTAATATAAATCAAAACTACAAGTCGTGAATTACAGCGAATATATTCCTAGAAGATTCTCTCTGGACTATTTGCTTTAATTTAATTTTATGAAAATGGTGGAATCAGTAAAACATATTTCATTATTCATATTGATGCAGAGTAATCTCGGTTAATATCTTCATGAAATATTCCGCAGGAGGGCTGTATTGAACGTTTCCATTTAGGCATTTCCAACAGTGCCACGCTATTTTAATCTCGACGAAATTTGTTCCATGGAATGTAAATGAACAGAACTATTTGCTCCTTGGCGAATTTGGATAATCTGTCATATGTTTAACATCACTAATAGAAAATGTTTAAATTGCGTTCGACAGTAGCCCAAAAAATAAATAATGAGTTAATTGAAAACCAGCAGCCATGATCAGCTTTAAATCTAAATTAATTATGTTGGACGCTGACTAGATTAGTGTTTTTAGGCGCAGCTCCCTGGTATACAGGGTGATTCACGAGGAAAGGGACAAAATGTTATGGTAGGTAGAGTTCACTTAGGTGAATTAGAAATGACTATTGATAAAAGTCTGAGCCTTTTTCTTATTGATCCACAGGGTGATTTATGAGTTTTGCCCAATGCTTCTTAAGGTAATATCTTTTAAACTAATCACTAGAATCAGCTCGTATTGTGGGTATATAATATACTATTAATTGTCAATTTGCATGCATAATCAAAGACAGAAATTCCAGGGCCGGCTCAACTAATTTTTATTTTTAGGGCTCCTATGAAAAAATTCACCCTGTGTATGTGATTTTTAAATTCTAATACTGAATTATGAAACTACATACAAAAATGATCGAAAACATGTATTTTGTTGGTTTGCCACACTTTGGGGAATTTTAAATAAATGATCAATTTTCGCCAAAATCGAAGGTCTGCAAAAAATAAATTTATAAAATTACATTTTCCTCTCTTATTCAAACTAAAATATTTGTTATACAAAATGTTGTGATTTCATGGTTGATTAATATAAAATAAATAATCAAAAATAAATAATTTCAACATCGGATTAAGTAATTTTTATTTCTGAGGTTTCTGTGAAAAAAATCAGTCTGTATACATTTTTCTCAAATTCTGATAATAAATTGTGGAACTACATTTAAAAATTAACGAAATTATTTATTTTTTATCACAATCCATCAATAAACAGAACATTATAAACAACAAATTCACAGAACATAAAACCTTATAATTTATTTTCAAAATGAAAGCCTTCTTCTGCCTCCCTACATTTTCTTTGTCGTAAAATTATATTTCCTACGGCTTTCCTAATAACGACAGGATTATTAATTTTCTGTTTATTGATGTACTGTGATAAAAAAAATAAACAATTTCGTTAATTACTTCCTCACCAAAAGTGAGGAATCTTTTTGCTTTTGTTTTTAGGGTATAAGTGGTAGAATAGCTGCTAAGCTAAACTTCGCCCTTTAGATTTAAGGAAATTATATTTCTTTTTTTCTAATAAAGACGATTTTATTTATATGTATTCGTGAAAAAAATTTTTATTGCATTTCTGGACGATTCTCGACGAATTATGACGATACACAAAAATTTTCATTTTGTGAAATAAAGCTTTCAAATTTGGTACACACGTTCTAGAGGTCAAGGAAAAGATTGAGTTCGTTGATGAGCAAAATCGGTCCACTGGAATGGGGTCTACCGGATCCCAACATTTCTATTTCGAACTTTACAAAATAATTTATTCGTGATGAAAGATTATAAATAGGATCTGATATACAACTCATTATACTATTGTGTCCAAATGTTGAAATGCACAAAATACGCCAAAAAAACAAAATACGTACAAAAAAAAAACAAAATACGTCAAAAATTACTTTTGTTATAAACTCCACCACACGGTGAGGAAGTTTTGATCCCATAATTGGCAGCGGTTTTTTTTTTAATGTAGTTCCATAATTTAGGTATTATCAGAATTTGAGAAAAATGTATACAGACTGATTTTTTTCACAGAAACCTCAGAAATAAAAATTACTTAATCTGATTACTTTATTATTTATTTTTGATTATTTATTTCATATTAACCAACCATGAAATCGCAAAATTTTGTATAACAAATATTTTAGTTTAATAAAAGAGAGGAAATTGTAATTTTATAAATTTATTTTGTGGAGACCTTCGATTTTGGTGAAAATTGATCGTTTGTTTAAAATTCGCCCAAAGTGTGGCAAAACAACAAAATACATGTTTCGATCATTTTTGTATGTAGTTTCATAATTCGGTATTAGAATTTAAAAATCACGTACACAGGGTGAATTTTTTCATAGGAGCCCTAAAAATAAAAATTAATTCAGCTGGCCCTGGAATTTTCTGTCTTTGATTATGCATGTAAATCGACAATTAATAGTATATTATATACCCACAATACGAGCTGATTCTAGTGATTAGTTTAAAAGATATTACCTTAAGAAGTATTGGGCAAAACTCATAAATCACCCTGTAGATCAATAAGAAAAAGGCTCAGGCTTTTTTCAATAGACATTTCTAATTCACCTAAGTGAACTCTATCTACCATAACATTTTGTCCCTTTCCTCGTGAATCACCCTGTATAAGACATGGAAGAAACGTCGTTTCATTTCCAGTTCGCATTAGTGTCAGAGATGAGAATAAATACATCAAAATGGTGATTGTGCCATCATCACTTATCAGAAATTGAAATGAGATTTAATAACACGTCAGAAGAAAGCGTATAAACGATTTCTGAAACAGATTGCACGAATTAAGCTGACATTTAAGATTTGGATAATAGATATTGAAAAGCTATTTATCGTGAATAAAAAGATGCTGAACGTGCCTGAGGAAATTTACGACAGTGTAATTACAGTATAATTGCGAAACTCTAGACTCTCCTCTTACATTAATTTTCCTGGTAAAATTGAAAATTTAAAGAGAATTAATTGTCAAATGTATCTGATTCTTATTTCAGGGGCTAAGTTTCGGAAGCATATTCCAATTCTATTTGAATATAAAGACAACCAATTACATATTTCTGCCCAATACTAACGTATTGTTTGTTTCAGCTTTTCATGATAGACAATTGCGCCGACGATTGGCGTATCGCAATGACTTGGCAGAGGATCTGTCAAATTTCAATGGAACTAATAATATGTGCAGTGCATCCGATACCGGGACATTATCTCTTTGTGTGGACAACAAAACTCGCTAATAAAAACGGTGGTATAGGAAGAAAGTGTGTTCCGTATGACGTGCCCTTGTCTTTACCCATGTTCCTCAGGCTCTATTTAATCTGCAGAGTGATGTTACTGCATAGTAAGTTGTTTACGGACGCTTCATCTCGAAGTATAGGTGCGCTCAATAGAATAAACTTTAACACGAGGTTTGTTTTAAAAACTCTCATGACTATCTGTCCTGGGACGGTGCTTCTTGTGTTCATGGTCTCCCTTTGGATTATCGCCAGCTGGACGTTAAGGCAGTGCGAAAGGTAAGAACATCTACAAGGTGCTTAATCCTAGCAATGTACCGAATGAATATATCAATCTTTATATTTTTTACAAAAGTTATGCCCGCATGATATTGTTTTGCGGGTCTCTGTGCTGAAAAATTAACGACCACAGAAAAGCTCTGTTTTATTACATAAGGTAGCTTTTTTTTTCAAATTGAGTTATTATTAATTAAGAGACTCACAATATTAATCCGAGTGGAAATGGTTATGCTTGAAAAACGTGTTAATAAATAATGCTAAGTCTAAAAAAAAGGGATAACTTGGGCTGTTCCCGTGGGAAGCCTACACATTATTTCAGCAACTTGGACTAATTTCATCTCCTATAATATGAGGCTTAATATCAATGTATAAACCAATTTTTGTATCCCAAACGCCTTTGAGACTAAACACTAGTGCCCAATCCCTGTTTTAGGCATAATTCCCTTCTAGTCATTATGAAATCAGAGAGATTTCAATATTTCACCAGGATATGAGCAGTATGTGTATTAAAACTAAACACTGAAGGAATACATTTGTTACAGGTTCCACGACGAGGAACATGCGAACCTCCTTAATGCCATGTGGCTGATAGCAATCACCTTCCTAAGCGTAGGCTTTGGGGATATTGTTCCAAACACATATTGTGGAAGGGGTATCGCGGTCAGCACGGGGATTATGGTAAGATATTATAGAACTTAACGCCTTATGGCTGCTAATATAGGGTAGCCTCATAAAATGTTCACTAATTTTATTCCTCCTCCTAACTAAGGTGCAAAGGTATTTTTTTTACTGGTTAATCCAGAATACTTATCTCAAACGTAGTTTGTTTCTTTTCGCCGCCAGAAGAAAAATTAACAAAGGTAACTTGTTGCGAAAATGAGAAAATGAGAAAATGCTGACGAAAGTGACAAAATTCACTTAAACTTAATTATTCGCAGCATTCACGAGGTTCTATATTTCCAACAATACGAGATAGATATTCGATTCTTCATGTCTTCGTTTATCTCCATGAATTTTTTAAAAATTTTAAAGTGCCGATTTTTTTCGTTACGAGTTTTTATGTGTGACGATGTACCGGAATTTAATAATCCGTAGCATTTTAAGAGGCTCTATCTTCCTAATAAAAAGAGATATCGAACTGCGGCTTCCGTCATTCAATTCATCATATTTTCGTCTATATCTGTGAATTTTTTCAAAATTTTGGAAGATCGATCTTTCTCGTTACGAATTTTTATGTGCGACGATGCAATGCACCGGAATTTAAGAATCCGTAGCATTCAAAAAGCTTTATCTTAATAACGAAACTAGATAGCGAACTGCGGTTTATGCCACTCAATTCATCATATTCTCGTCTATTACTATGAATTTTTTCAAAATTTTGAAGGACCGATTTTTCTCGTTACGAATTTTTATGTGCGACGATGTACAGGAATTATAATAATCCGTAGCATTCAAAAGCCTCTACCTCCACTGAAAGTCGAACTGCGGTTTGCGCCATTCAATTCGTCATATGCGCCACTCAATTTATCATATTTTCCTCTATTTCCTTGAATTTTTTCAAAATTTTGGAGGACCGATCCTTCCCGTTACGAATTTTTATGTGCGTCGATGTACCGAAATTTAATAATCGTAGCATTCAAGCGGCGCTATCTCCCTAATAAAAGGAGTTATCGAACTGCTGCTTGTGCCATTCAATTCATCACATTTTCATCTATTTCCGTGAATTTTTAAAAAATTATGGAGAACAAATTTTCCTAGTTACGAATTTTTATGTACGACGATGTACCGAAATTTAATAATCGTAGCATTCAAAAGGCTCTATCTCCCTAATAAAACGAGATATCGAACTGCGGTTTACGCCATTCAATTCGTCATATCTTCGCCTATTTCCATGATTTTTTTTAGTTTTGGAAGACCGATCTTTCCCGTCACGAATTTTTATGTGCGACGATGTACCGGAATTTAATAATCAGTAGCATTCAAAAATTTCTATCTCCACAACGGAAAGAGATATCGAACTGCGGTTTGCGCAACTCGATTTGTCATGTCTATCTTTCCAAAATTTTGAGCGATGCGTCATCTGGTATTTGAAAAAATAAGGTTGGTTAGCACCGACATTATATCGAACAACAATTGAGGTTGCCAAAAAATTTTTATTCGAGCAATTTTTCCGCAATTTTGGCCAGGTTACGGGGCAGTATTCATACGTTTGCCTGGCTATACAGGGTGATTCTAAAATGTATGGCCAAATTGATACAGCGTCAACAGGAGACCAAAATAGGTTGATTCAACCCAATTTACCTATATACAAAAATGCACCCCTAAGAAGTTACAGCCCTTTAAATTTCAAATAAAAAAAACTTTAATTATTAATTATTATTATTTAATTATTTATTAATTATTAATTTAATTAATTGTTAACCAGCCTACTTGTACATTAAATAATAATATTACATATTTGCTACTGAGGTTAAAAATAGTTCGATGCATCTTCTTCGTTTTTCTTGTTTAATTTGCAAACTATTGATATTATCAAAAAAAATAAAAGATAGAAAAAAGTTTCCAAATTAAATTATCTATCAAATGATACTGGAAAATCGACTATACGTTAGCGCACAGAAAAATAAGGGTGACTGCCCCTAAATTATCCCATCCCTTTAATGTATTTTATTGCTGTTAATCTCAAAACATTGGCGTTTATTGTTAATGAATGTACCCTGAATTAGAAAAAGATATCTACAGCCATTTGGGTAATCTATAATTAAAGTTTTTTTTTATTTGAAATTTAAAGGGCTGTAACTTCCTAGGGGTGCATTTTTGTATATAGGTAAATTGGGTTGAATCTACCTATTTTGGTCTCCTGTTGACGCTGTATCAATTTGGCCATACATTTTAGAATCACCCTGTATATTAAACAGATTATAATCAATATCGGCACTGCTTTAGCATAAATTACAAGCTTAGTATCGGTTTTCGTTATTAGATTTTAGGGATATACCCTGTCTCCAATATCCATTTCGTAATCTTGAACGGAATTGTCTCTTGGATATATATATTTCCGGTCAACCGCAAATTTCCTTCCAGTGGTATCTGAATCGCAGCTAACCTCTTTATGCGTTTTTATTACTAGATTTATGTAATTGGTCAATATAAAATACATTGTGCCAGCGTAACGTTGTAACAGTGAAATAAAATTTTTATTGTAGACTAAAATTCCTAGTTTGCCTTCGCGGTAAAAGCAACATGTAAATGTGGTATGTTTTAAACAATCAAGGCTTTATTTTGTTACAATTCGTGTCCCGAGTAACTTTATGGCTTGAATACTAAAATTGTGTACATATTTCATTTAATCTTTACAATACCACTGAAATATTGCAAGATATGTACAAATTTAATCGTCGGTTGTTTCCTTTTCCATAAATCACGTCGGACTTAATACTAACTCAACAAACGCATGATTTTAATTTCAGTTAACACTCATTCTCATTTCACTCGCTGCATAATTAAAACTCACTTAATCTTTTACGACAGCAAACATGAATACAAAATCTGAAAAATTACAACACAGCATTAATAACTGTTTATCAGATGAGGCGAAGGACACTTGGCTGAATTGATCAATACTTTTTGTCTTGTCTACTTCGACTTTAATAGTTTTCTCTCCTCTCGGACATAAATAGAAACGGAATTTCTGTTTCTTCAGCTAATGCAATGTGCAAAAATGTTTTAACTATCGTTGGATCGTATCTGACACCCCGGTAACATTGTGGGTCTCAGTAACAAAAGGGGCTTACTATGATTCAATTAGGAAAGCGTTGCTTCATATTTACTACCCCAAGATAAAAGAGATTCCACAATTTAGAAATACCGGCGGCTTTACTTCAAAGAGGTGGCTTACCCTAGCATCCGAATCCTTTGTTTTTGCACGTTTTGTAGTAACGAAAACATTTTTCAAAAAGAAAACAAACTTTTACTGTATATAGCTCGGTCCGGACGTTTCTTTTTGACCCGACTTGATTTCGTGAGGAAATTTTACTAATGTGACTAGAAATGGTAATGGAGCAACATAAAATATTGAAATTATTATTGTAACTAAAACTCAGTCTGCGACATCCGATTGCGGCGACGTTGCGACTAAATATAAGTTTAACACGCTAAAAATAGTAACAATAAATCTTTCACGGGAATTTATATATCGCTTGCCTTAGATTCAAATTGGCTGTAATATAAAAACGGCTATTCCGTTCTCCCAAATTTATGATAATATTTATGTAATTGCCTCCTCTGCCTACTTTATATTTATATCCGGTCGATATGAAACAAAGCATGTAATTATTTCTTTACGAAGGAATGTGGTTGAATATTATTTACGAGGTATAAACACAAATCATCAAAGGGAGATAAAGATAAAAATGTTGTGCATTTTTATTGTGGAATCAGAAGAATTCCAAAAGCAAGACTTTTTAAAAAATGACCGCACCAAACTTTGTCCTAAGCTTACACTTCTGTTGAGTTACCTTACTTTATTATCTACCCTTGTACAACACAAAGCAAAGGTCTGAAACGCACTGAAATACACAAATTTAATTATTTACTTTAAACAGCTCCTTTATGTATCTTTAAATTAGACAGGTGTCTTTCCCATTTTATAATTTCATCACCCTCCAAAGGATTTTGTTTCAAAACTTGTCTTAATCCTCACAACGAGATCCTTTTAATTAAATTACCTACACGAATAAAAAAATTATTTACCTTTCAGGGAGCTGGTTGTACAGCCTTATTAGTAGCAGTAGTATCAAGAAAATTAGAGTTAACAAGAGCGGAAAAACATGTACATAATTTTATGATGGATACGCAGCTAACAAAACGGGTGAGTTATCTTAACGCTTTTTCACTAGAACGTATTATACTAGGTCCACTAAACCCGCCAGACTTATGCCTATCGATATTCTGGAGTTAAAAATTGACTTTTTTTCAGTTAAAAAATGCCGCTGCAAACGTGTTACGGGAAACCTGGTTGATATACAAACATACAAGGCTAGTGAAAAGGGTTAACCCAGGTAGAGTTCGAACTCACCAAAGAAAATTTTTACTTGCTATATACGCGTAAGTATTGATTTAGTCTTATTATTATTTTATGCACTTCGATATCGAGACCTGGAACAGAAATAGCTTAGCCTTGGTCTCACCCTGTCTTAATTATACAGGGTGTATATAAGTATGAAAATAATACTTTTAAACCGCAAAAAGGGGAAATGTAGTAAAAATGCATCTAATACGTACAAAAACTACAAATACATAAATATTTCTGTAAAATTGAAAATAAATACAGGGTGATTCACGGGGAAAGGGACAAAATGTTATGGTAGATAGAGTTCACTTAGGTGAATTAGAAATGACTATTGAAAAAAGCCTGAGCCTTTTTTTATCGATCTACAGGGTGATTTATGAGTTTTGCCCAATACTTCTTAAGGTAATATCTTTTAAACTAATCACTGGAATCAGCTCGTATTGTGGGTATATAATATACCATTAATTGTCAATTTACATGTATAATCAAAGACAGAAAATTCCAGGGCCAGCTGAATTAATTTTTATTTTTTGGGCTCCTATGAAAAAATTCACCCTGTGTACGTGATTTTTAAATTCTAATACTGAATTATGAAACTACTTACAAAAGTGATCGAAAACATGTACTTTGTTCCACACTTTGGGCGAATTTTAAATAAACGATCAATTTTCGCCAAAATCGAAGGTCTGCACAAAATAAATTTATAAAATTACATTTTCCTCTCTTATTCAAACTAAAATATTTGTTATACAAAATTTTGTGATTTCATGCATGATTAATATGAAATAAATAATCAAAAATAAATAATTTCAACATCAGATTAAATAATTTTTATTTCTGAGGTTTCTGTGAAAAATCAGTCTGTATACATTTTTCTCAAATTCTGATAATAAATTGTGGAACTACATTTAAAAATTAACGAAATTATTTATTTTTTATCACAATACATCAATAAACATAACATTATAAACAACAAATTCACAGAACATAAAACCTTATAACTTATTTTCAAAATGAAAGCCTTCTACCTCCCTACATTTTCTTTGTCGTAAAATTAAATTTCCTACGGCTTTCCTAATAACGACAGAATTATTAATGTTCTGTTAATTGATGTACTGTGATAAAAAAATAAACAATTTCGTCAATTATTTCCCCTCACCAAAAGTGAGCAAGATATGTATTCGTGAAAAAAATTATGACGATACACAAAAATTTTCTTTTTTTGAAATAAAGCTTTCAAATTCGGTACACACGTTCTAGAGGTCAAGGAAAAGATTGACTTCGTTGATGAGCAAAATCGGTCCACTGGAATGGGGTCTACCGGATTTTTCACAGAAGCCTCAGAAATAAAAATTACTTAATGATGTTGAAATTATTTATTTTTGATTACTTATTTCATATTAATCATGCATGAAATCACAAAATTTTGCATAACAAATATTTTAGTTTGAATAAGAGAGGAAAATGTAATTTTATAAATTTATTTTGTGCAGACCTTCGATTTTGGCGAAAATTGATCGTTTATTTAAAATTTGCCCAAAGTGTGGCAAAACAACAAAGTACATGTTTTCGATCACTTTTATATGTAGTTTCATAATCAAGTATTAGAATTTAAAAATCACGTACACAGGGTGAATTTTTTCATAGGTGCCCTAAAAATAAAAATTAGTTGAGCCGGCCCTGGAATTTTCTGTCTTTGATTATGCATGTAAATTGACAATTAATAGTATACTATATGTATACCCACAATACGAGCTGATTCTAGTGATTAGTTTTTAAAAGATATTACCTTAAGAAACTCATAAATCACCCTGTAGATCGATAAAAAAAAGCTCAGGCTTTTTTCAATAGTCATTTCTAATTCACCTAAGTGAACTCTATCTACCATAACATTTTGTCCCTTTCCTCGTGAATCACCCTGTATAAATTGTAACAAATAAACGAATAAATTGTTCAAAAGAGTCTCCAGATTGGGCCAAACAATAACCTAGGACCTAGGTGGACTTTTGTGAAACTTTCATTTCTAAGTTTTTATTACTTTAATGATTTTCACGCACAAATATTTTTCCAGGTTAAGAAAAGTTAAAATGGACCAACGTAAATTAATGGACAATGCCAATACAATTACAGACATGGCCAAGGTAATTGAACTTTCAAATATTACAGAGAGTAGCGTTTGAGTAAAATACTTATACAGGGTGTTAGGTACTGGTCATTACAAACTTTGAGGGATGAATCCCCATCAGAAATGAGGTCGAAAGAAAAAAAAATTCATGGTCCTAAAATGCTTCCTTAAAAAGATACAGGGTGTTGAAGTTAACTTTTTTAAATCGTTTTTTCACCGTAACTTTTGAACCGTTGGACCGATTTTAATCAAATTTGAACCAAAGTTTAGTAAAATAAGTATTCATCGAACCATAATACCGCGATCATCAAAAATTTTCAGGGGCGTAGATAATAGGAGGGTGTTCCATTTTTTCTACCCTATTTTTACCATCCTCTAATTATTATCTTATTATCTATTATTTTTATTCATTGATATTCTACGTTGAATTTAGAAGAAAAAGTTACTCTTGCAAAATTTTGATTAGAGGCTTCGTGTTCGAGATATTTAGGTTGTTGAAAGCTTTGAAAACATGCCGAAACGCAGAATTCATGATTTCAAAATTGAAAAATTTTCTGCACATCTTCAGATATTAAATGGAACTAGCACATTTTCAAACTGCAATCTAAAATGATATCCAGATGTCATAAATCAATCCTTTCTTGTCTAGTTGTCTACGCCTCCTCGATACAAAATTAAATTAGAAAGAATTCTGCGTTTCGGCATGTTTTCAAAGCTTTCAACAACCTAAACGTAGAATCCGAAAATATCAATGAATAAAAAAATAATTAGAGGATGGTAAAAATAGGGTAGAAAAAATGGGACACCCTCCTATTATCTACGCCCCTGAAAATTTTTGATGATTCGCGGTATTATGGTTCGATGAATACTTATTTTACTAAACTTTGGTTCAAATTTGATTAAAATCGGTCCAACGGTTCAAAAGTTACGGTGAAAAAACGATTTAAAAAAGTTAACTTCAACACCCTGTATCTTTTTAAGGAAGCATTTTAGGACCATGAGTTTTTTTTTCTTTCGACCTCATTTCTGATGGGGATTCATCCCTCAAAGTTTGTAATGACCAGTACCTAACACCCTGTATAAAGTATCCAAAGCCATTTAAAAAAAAAGAAACGGAAATTCTTCTTTGCAAAGGGTTTTGCTGTATTATGTAATTTATTACCCCTACGGGAAAAGAAGCAGAATTTTTAAAATAGTTTTCTCAAAATATATATCGGTCAGATTTCGACATTTTCCAGATAGCCTATTTTTATGGAAAATCCCTGAAACTCTATTATTCTACTAGGTACTCATAAAAATAGACGAAATTTTCGACTTACACAAATACATCCGTGTGCAGCTTTTCAAATTTCAACATACATTTCAATTAACTAATTACGGGCCGACATTTTGTTTTTAATACTGCTCCGCTCTCTCTGTATTAGTGTTCGCACTAAGAGGTCAGATCCTTTGAGATCTCTAGTACGAAATAATTACGCTTCCCCTTTTCAGACACAAAATACTGTATATGAAATAGTATCAGATATGAGCACAAGACAAGACACTTTAGAAGACAGGCTTACCACAATGGAAGATAAATTAGTTGCTCTGCAGGAACAGTTGGACCTGTTACCGGATTTAATAGCCACGAGGATACAATCTCAGGTCAGCACAACTACACCTATTGATAAAGCATAAGCCAAAATAATATCGATTCCAAAAGCTAATTGGAATTTTTTTTCCAGCAAGAAAAAATAGAACAACGCCGGAATTTCTTGCATCCCGAATCGGCAGCGGGCCTTCAGCAGGCTCGCAGCGTCCCGCCCGGCTGCCCCTGGCCCGGTCCTGCTGCCCTACCCCCTCTCGGGAAGTCCACAATTCCGCCAACGGCCGGACAAAGTTGATTTATTTAAATAAACTCCACTTAACGCAGTATTTAGTTGTAAATATATACAGGGTGGAACAAAAGTATCAAATATTGGCTTTAACTTTGTTATTTGCAAAGTTACAAAAAAATGTTCAATATGAAAGTTGTTTGGTTCTTTACCATGCATGTTTTGAGTTTTTTAGTTTGTTGATATCTTCTTCTGGTTTGTTCCTATGGCAACCAACTTTTTCTTTTTAAATGGCACCCATAATTTTTTTTTGTTAATATGAAACAAGCATATTTTTCTCTATACAGTCACAAAAGTTTGCAATTTTCGAAAAAAAAAAAGTAAGTGAGAAAAAACATTTATTACGCCTCACTCGTCGCCTCTTAATAAAGGATGCCATAGAAAAAGTCATGCAGTTATAAAACACAAACATTACTTTTGGTAAAGAATGCCATGGGAATTTGACAATTAAATTTTTACCAACAAACAACTAAATTTTAGTGTTGTGATGTTGTGAAATTAATTAATTTCGTTCCGATTGAGTCGTAATAAATATTTTTTTTTTCGCTTATTTTTTTTCCAAAAATTGCAAAATTTTATGACTGAATAGAGAAAAATATGCTTATTTCAAATTGACCAAAAAAATTATGGGTGCCATTTAAAAAGAAAAAGTTGGTTGCCATAGGAACAAACCAGAAGAAGATATCAACAAACTAAAAAACTCAAAACATGCACGGTAAAGAACCAAGCAACTTTCATATTGAACATTTTTTGTAACTTTGCAAATAACAAAGTTAAAGCCATTATTTGATACTTTTGTTCCACCCTGTATATTTTTGTTTGGTATCATGGATTTTAACATGATTATACTCGTAAAATTACAGCAAACTTGTATGCGCAATCCGTTTTTAAATTGCCGCTTTCGAAGCGATTATTACAAGATTAATATCGGGCTAAGTCGTTTATTTATTTATTTATTTATTTAACCTGGTTAACGATCAAACCAGACTTCTAAATAAAATAACAACCACTGTAAAGGGCCTAAGAAACACCACTTAATATAATCTAATAAAGTAATTTAACAAATTAATTTTACGTGTATTGTGTGTTGCATAGCTGGCGGTATTTACCAGCAACTACATGAAATGTACAAATTTCAAACGCGACCTTTCATGTGATGTTTCGGCAAAATTACATTGGCTATCATCAGACGTTTCGTATTTATTTGGCAGATTGAAAAAGCATCTCGAAATTCTGGGTATAAATGCGTTTTAATTTTTAAAAGCCACTTTACACTTTGCAATTTTTATTGCTGGCAATAAAAATACTGTTGCGCGTTTGCACACTACTACGTCTTTTGATCAGCTGTTGCAATTTTCCTTACACTGCAGAAATTAGAACCGGACCTAATTTTAATTGCATTGCTGCGCAATCTAGTGATATTTTTAGGGTATTTGCGCGTAGCCAACGGAATAGAAACTCGAAATTTCACATGCACATGATGCTGCTACAATTTTAGCCCTTTTATTCGCCGTGAACATTTTATTCATCTCTTGAAAAGGTAAATAATAACCATAATCTCAAATCTTTACTTACACAAATCATAATAATCAACGACCTAGAAGTTTCTTAATATGGTATACCTGTTTCGGAACAAGAAAAATTGCCAAGTGTAAAGTGAACTGGCAAAACCAAATCTGCAATCCCTTGCCGGAAATTTGTATAGCCGGCAATGAAAATTGCGAAGTGTAAAGCTCGGCTATAAGAAATGTCACTCCGGATTTTATGATTATTATCATCATATACTTACTTATGTATTATTATATCAGTCAATCACCGAGTCAATCACCCTATCAAACAATTTCTTTATTTCATTTGTTTTAAAATTGTTGCTGCTTATAGTGTAATATAGTAATGTCTAAAATTATTATAATAGTAGAGTCCTTATTGTTTTGGTTTAAGTATGCCAGAATATGAATGCAATTAAGTAGCTAAGCGTGTATCGAATTGAGCGTACAGCGTTTGGAGTAATTTTCCACCTGGGAACTCGTTATACCTTATATTATAATATAAGGGAATTTTCCAGTCATCCATGATGCATGTTATAAAATATATATTAATAAGTTTTAGAGCCTTAATATATTATACAGTATTAGTTCAAAATACAGATTACAAAAATCACATAACTACTAGTACGTAGGAAAAAAACGATTGATCATTTTTCATAAAATACTATAATCATAATATTATCATTTTTGATACTAAATACTGTAGGACTTCTAGTTATAAATTTTAATCATAATACGGTAAAACTGAAAAACTTATATACAGGGTGTCCCAGTTTTAAGGGACGAAACTACACAGACTTAGAGAAAAAATATTTTTGGGCAGAAAACTTCCTATACATATGTCCTTTATCTCGCTTAGTTTAGGAGATAGAGGGCGTAGTTTTAACTTTTTTCCAAGTTTTTTTCCTATATCTTTTGAAATATATAATATAATATAAAACGTACACTCATTAATGTTCAGAGAACTGTCATTGATTTGTATTCATTTCTTTCAGCCTACTACAAAAAATTTTACAAAAAATTTTAAATCAATAGATTCTGTGCATATCAAGCTGTAACTCCTAAACCAGACATCGCACAAAAAATTACAAGATATCAAAAATTTTGCTAAAAGACCACTCTTTGAAGTGACAGTGCCCACCCAGAATTGATTCTGGGTGGGCCTAAAAAAAGGTCACCCCGTATAGCATATTTCATGAAAATGCTGTAAAATCTTCAGCTTGGGGTAATTAGAAAGTGTACAAAATTTCAAATTGATATCTAATATATTTCAAAAGATATAGGAAAAAAACTTGGAAAAAGTTAAAACTTTAACGGCCTCTATCTCCTAAACTAAGCGAGACAAAGGGCATATGAATAGGAAGTTTTCTGCTTAAAAATATTTTTTCTTTAAGTCTGTGTAGTTTCGTCCCTTAAAATTGGGACAACCTGTATAGTTCTCTTGCAGTATTACTTACACCAAATAAAATAATATAGTTAATAATTAAAAACTGTAAAGTGCCAACCAACTAGACTTTATAATACAAAGGGAGTAATTTGAAAGAAATTATACAGGGTGAGTCACTCAGTCGATAACTCCTTTAATATTTATTATACAGAAAAAAGTTTCAAATAAAAGTTGTGGGAGACCAAGAGCACCATATTTTAAAATTATTTCTAATCATGCATGGTGTTTGATATTAGAGTGGCATATCAAAAGTATGTTTCGAGGTATGTTTTTTTAAACGGGACACCCTATAAATTTTTGCAAATTTTTATTCCCTCTTTCATTATCTTTTCGAATATATCTGGTTTTTGAAATTCCGTTGCGGCGTTGTCGAATTATTCAACTTTTTTCAAGAAAATTGGCACTTGCAGACCTCACTAATGAATTTTGCATGTGCGGTATTTTCACAGATTAAGCAAACTTTTTTTGTTAAGTATTAAGCAATGCCATGGCCTAGCCTCCAGATATTTTAAAGTTGAAATTATTTGTACAGGGTGTTTATTACGATGATACAAAAATGGCTAACTTTAATCTATCATAACTTCATAACTTCATTTTTTTAAATGGAACACCCCGTATATTTTTACATATTTGGATAGAGTTTTTGTCGCTCTACAATTTTTATTAACCTATGGTTATACCTAAAACCAACGGTTTACAGTGAAACTGCTTTCTAATAAAAACATCAGGCAATTTCTAGAAATTCGAATATCATAGGAGGCATTGGCACGTGTTTTTTTTTTGTTTTTGCAAGAAGTACAGTAAATCATATTAATTCTTTCTTGCTTAGAAAAATTCATTTTAAATACTAATTTAAGTAGAAATTAACGTAACAATAAAGTCTACAAATTAAAAGCGTTTCAAATTTGTTACAAACAATTGTCAATGATAAATGACATCTAGATATTTGGAAAATTCACACAGTTCAAGTATTTAGAGCGACAAAAACTCTATCCAAATATGTAAAAATATACGGGGTGTTCCATTTAAAAAAATGAAGTTATGATAGATTAAAGTTAGCCATTTTTGTATCATCGTAATAAACACCCTGTACAAATAATTTCAACTTTAAAATATCTGGAGACTAGGACATGGCATTGCTTAACACTTAACAAAAAAAGTTTGCTTAATCTGTGAAAATACCGCTCATGCAGAATTCATTAGTGAGGTTTGCAAATGACAATTTTTCTGAAAAAAGTTGAATAATTCGACAACGCCGCAACGGAATTTCAAAAACCAGATATATTCGAAAAGGTAATGAAAGAAGGAATAAAAATTTGCAAAAATATATAGGGTGTCCCATTTAAAAAAACATACTTTTGATATGCCACTCTAATATCAAACACCATGTATGATTAGAAATAATTTTAAAATATGGTACTCTTGATCTCCTACAACTTTTATTTGAAACTTTTTTCTGTATAATAAATATTAAAAGAGATATCGACCGAGGCGCCCTTGGTGACTCACCCTGTATATGTGACATTCATCACATTTTTATCACCATTATTTTGCACACCAGGTGTCAACTCGCCAATCAATATGGCAGATATATTCGATACTTATGGTAATTGGCAACAATATTATTATTTTTCTTTCTTTCTCAACACTTAAAACATTTTTTTTAAACCAAACCACACTAATTAGACAACAAACACACAAATAGAACCAAGAGACACGGGCAAAATATTAATAAATAATAATAATGATAATAATAATAATAATAAAACGTCTTTATTATGTAAATATTAATTTACAATGGGCGAAGTCTAGCCTAATGGCCACTCATAAATACTAAATTATTTCTTTATATTTGTCAATTTCGGTCAGCCCCCTGTATTTAAATAACGTTTAAATTTATATTCAAAAGCTAAATCACATATCAAGGGTTTTCAAAAATGTAGATTTTAAAAAGGTATACACGGTGGTTATTATCTATCTCCTTGCATGGGTAATTTTTTTATTTTCAAAGCTACAGAGTCGGATAAATGGGCAAAATTGGACAGACTTGTGAGAGCAGTTGATTTTTTTAAATTTTAACTAACTGTTAACCCTAGGAAATGAGTGAAAACGTTATCAATAGATATTTTTACGACCTACCAGAATTCTCGAAATTCAAAAAATAAAAAAATACCGATGCAAAGAGATAAATAAAGGCCACCCTGTATATACATACATACATATACTGTTAGTAGTATGCCATTAAAGTATAGTATAAATTAATTATTTACGGGCTAGTTTTGGAAAAACTGCTTAGATGGCTCGATTTGCATTTTTAAACGTGCCTCTCTTAACATACCTGCCAAATTCGTGACGACATCTGTCAAGTTGTCTTCTCATAGTTTTACAGGCACATCAATAGATGCGCGTTAAAAAATAAGAACTGAGGATTTTTTCCAAAACTAATCTGTCCACGAAATAATTTACCAACACTACGGAGTCACGTCGCAGCTTCGATTTTTAATAATAATTAAATAACTATGATTATAGTATTTTGCAAAAAAACATGTAATTCAACGAAATGCACACCTAATTGTTTATACACAAATGTTAATATTATTTTAAATAAATCGAGATTCTAAAACTAATACAAGAAAAAAAATAACTTTGTGGAATGTAGAAAAACTGTATATACACAAACTCTCAGCATGGCAACTTCTTTTCTCTATGACAAAATTTACTTATTATTATCAACAATGATAAATTATTACTCCATTTATCAGAGTTATTTCTGTACAGGGTAGTCCATTTTCGAGCCTCATCATTGAGATAGATATTTTTTACCCAACTAACAAATTTAGAATGTAGAAAAAATAATTTGTTTTAAAAACGGTGTCGTATTAAATATTTTTAAAAAATACAGACAATGTCAACGTTTGTCATCTAAACGTTTGAAGATCAAAATTTGTGATGGATCATAGCTTTTAGGGAGTCAAAAATAACAATAAATAAAATAAAACATCCAGGTCCGTATTGAAAAAAAATAAGTTGGTGATGGTTTCTGGAAGACGAAACGTCGGATTTCAAATTTGACAGCACCATTTTGTAAAGGATAAAAAGTGGCAATGACGAAGTGTTTACTTTAAAAATTTGTTTCCAAATAACGTCAGAAAAAAAAAAAAAAAGATTTTACGAAATTTCGGTTTTGCGTATTAAATTCTTTGCCATAACTTAACCGACCCTGTATCTCTTACGGTTTCCGACCTCCCAATGTTGAGGCTCGAAAATGGGCCACCCTGTACATCCTTAAACGAATATTATTTCTGCTGCAAGGATATCAACTCATATCTGGAATTTTAAACAACTTATTTCTTTTTGTAATTATGTCAGTACTTGTTTAATTTATGCAGTGATGCAAACACCTCGAGCTATCTCAAGCAGTCGGGTAATGTTGATAATTGAAGTACATATTTGAACTTCCCGGTAATCAAAATCAATATGACCCGTGTTGGTCTCCACTGCTTTTCTTATTTTTTTACAAAATTTAACTATGGACCGGATTTTTTCAAGAGAAAAATGGAGTAGAATAGTAAAAATGTCTTAAGTGCCAAACGTTTCCTATAATTGCTTTAAGTTTTGGTTTTAGGGTTTTGGAAAATTTAAATAATGATCTCATTTTAATTTACAATAAATAACTATTAAAACGTGTTCTCGGGAGAAAATTTTTATCAGAGTATGTAAGGTCATTTATAACAAAGATTAAAGAAGTAGATTTCTTCCAAAAAAATTCCATCATATTTTAAGTAGCTTTTTAAAATCCTTTTGACGACTGCGTGACAATTTCACTTCATATAAACTGATTTTATTCCCCTACATTCCACAATAGTTGTTTGAACTATCTACCAAGAATGTTTAGGATATTTACTATTACATGTTTTCAATTTTTTACACGGTTTTTATATGTAAATATTTAATAAATATAAAAACTTGTAAAAGCTTAATAAAACCTAAACTTACGGCTATAGGCAAAAAGCCACGCGTGTACTCTTTGTCAACAAATTGATTTAAATTTTCTTTGTTGCATTTAATTTTACTTTCTATGTTGGTGGTGTAAAAAAATAAGGCGTAAATGCTTGGTTTTCTGCGTCTCGTTCTAATGTAAATTGATTTCCGCGAGAAATGTTTAAAAAATTATCCACGCATTTCTTAATGCAAATACTTCCACGAGGAGAAATGTTACATGCTGGAAAAATGTTATTGATATGTATATTTCTTATCCAGAATTATAAAGACACTACGGTGTTAATATTAGCCAAGGGTAAGTTTATTTACTTCAATTGGTCTAGTGTATCTGCCTTTCGATGTTTATTATAATTTTCACGATACCGGTTTTAAAGTTCTACAGAGAAAAATCAATATAAAAAATTATTTTAACTCGTGCATGGGTGGCCAGTTTAACGACTTAATTTATGCTAAATTATAACTTATTAAAAATCCAGTTAGGAAAAGTGCATACAGTATTTCACTACTAAAAACCACCTAGGGACGGTCCTGCTCTCGAGATAACTTATCGAAGTCGTCGTCATCGATTTCTTACGAAATGAGATGCGATGCTGCTATATAACGTAATGCATATTTTACTATTGTATATGGAGTTGCCTAGCCACCGGGGCAAATATTGGAGTCATAAGAAATGAAATGGCAGGCCACCCAACATACATCTACAACGTTTATATAAATATACAATAGTGCCTTCTATGAGCGTAATAATTTTACGTCCCGCCTCGCATTCAAACGTTTTTACTTGTTACAATCATCCGAGTTAACCTCGGTTTTTTGTTGATATCGTCAAAGCAATTTAATCGAATATTTACCCCGATATTTACATAGGTACATACTTAGCACCGATTGCAACAATTATGATACTATTTGAATGTAAAAGAAATAGATGTAAACGGCACACTAAACTAAAATGCCCAACACACAAAATAAATGACTATTAAACTAATAACTTACTCCTGTATGCAGCATATATTTATCCTTATAATAACAATTCCACTAGCACAATACCACTAGCACAATACCACTAGCACAATACCACTACCACTATTATTAAAAACTACACAGGCATTATAATTCGAATTCGCTATATTTAAATATTTACACGTAAATAGATAAACCGGCACAACCGACGCGCTTAACAAACAACATGTCTGCTTAAAAGACTGATGAAAATCAAAAAAACCTACTAGATGTTTCGATACCGCACCGAACGGAACCTTTTTAGACAGCTAAAGTAATGCCTACTATGTTTTATATTTTATTACTAAAGTTAGGCGATTTTTAAAGAACTCTTTTTACCAACAAAACAATGAACAATAAATAATAGGTATATTATCAGCATATTCTGGCGTTTTGGATAATTTAAGAATTTTAGTATCTGGATGAGACTGAAATAAAAAGTATAGTTTTGTGCAAAATGCATTTGAAATAATAGTTTATCGTTTCAAATAATTGATGCTAATAACCAAAAATTGTTTTGGAAATAGGAAGTAGGAACCCGGTAATGGAACCTTATTGGTGCTAAAGAACCGTGAATTAAATCGCTATAGGGACAGCCAAAAACAACAATAAAATAATATAAAATTATGTATTTATATAATAAAGCAGAAATATAAACCTTTTTCTAAACAATATTTGATTAAAACACAAGTGAAAATGCTTGTGAGACGGTCGGGATTAAACTAAAACAATCTAGTGGTTTTCTACACGCTTCGTAATTTTATCTAAATTTAAACATTAATATTTAACAATTATATGATACGCAACGCGCATCCAGATACAATGGTATTTTTTTTTACTTAAGTTACCTAATACTTATATGACAGCTTCAAAATGTTACTTTTATACAGTTAGACCTGGGTTAGACCCGAATAAAATATAAATATCAGATTATATTTCTGGCCCATCTCTTTACGTTTGTGACGCATCTAACAAAATGCATATTAATTAAAAGTTAGGCAGATGCAATAGACCTTGCACTTAATGTTAAAACGCAATTATCGTCCACGTTACTATGATTTTGATATAAATGTGATATTTCTGGATAAGAGAAATGAACCTGTACGAAAAGCTTTAGTTAGGGAAAAACAGTGGATATACTGGTGTGATAGTGTATGGTGCACCTTAGGCATTATATAAATATATAAATATATATTCAGAGGTCCAAATTGTTAAACTATTAGAGTTTTCTGCAACTTCACAAGTTTTATAAGCATATATTATATAATTTAATAATATATACCCCATATTATACAAAACGTATATCTGCATAGTTAGCCTGTTTTAAATTCCTTAGCGTTATATATTTTCAAAATGCATTTTCATGTTACCCTACTCATGTTACCAACGAATAAACTACTAGTTTCCTAGAAAATATATTTTTCTCAACCTTTTCCTCTAAAATCCTAGTCAGACTCTACGATGAGCAGGTCTAGATGAAGCTTGATTAGCCGGAGGAGCACAGGAGCCCTGAAGGAGCAACCCTTTAAAAATGTAAATATGTAATCCTACTTTGTTGACCAATTTTCTTTATTATTCAATTTTAAAGGACATTGATTCGGAGCCCACATCTCCTGCTCGAAGGGTGCGTTACTGACCTTTAAAATGGCAGAAAAGGTGCGGATAAATAAAATAACATGAGACACATATTTCTTTTATTCATTACAAACGTATCTTTTGGCGGTTTGGTACCAACAATTGGGTCACATTTTAGTAAAAAATATGTGATTCGATATATACAGGGTGGCCATAAACGACATAAAAACATCTATTGATAACAATTTTCACTTATTTTCTAGGGTTTACGGTTTAGAAGTTATTCAAAATTAAAAAAGTCGCCCATTTTCAGTTTTTTACACATAACAATTACCCTTATCTAACATTAGAAATGCTTGATGTTACTATTTAAGAACTATGGAACTAAGCAATGCAAAATTAAAATAAATACAATAATAACTAGATAAAAGACACTGCAGCAAATATAATACATTTTTGATATCAATAAAAAATTATAGCAAAATGTTACGACTACAAACACGTAGCGATAAAAAGTTTGAGGGAATAAGGAGGTCCAAACGGTTCCAATTCAAAATGCTAGTGTAGAAAAGCGATGAAGTATATTTTTAACAAAACTATTTCAGAATAACCCTTCTCGCCCCTACGATTTTATTCGTGTTTTTATATCTGATGACTTCACAATACAACGTGGGGCGATAAATTTAACAAACTTAAATTAAATAATGGGAATTTACGCCTCAAGTGATGCAGCGGCGATATGTGTATATAATAAGGCAGATAAAATTGAAATGGCCTAAGAAAAAATATTAGAAATTAAAATTAGCTTCGGATAATGAAACTCCAGCGAAAAAACACGAGAAGTATTGGCAAACATAGTTATTTAAAAAACTTAAACCTCATCGACTTTAACCTCTGGATTACAATATCTGGAAAAACGGTCAAAAATATTTTATCAAATTTCCTTAGAATATTACCTCTAACTTATACCGTTGAGTAAAGAATAACAAAGAGAGGACACCACATAGAGAGGGACGCCGATATCATACTAGCTGTTATTTTTAATCACTTAAAATTAGTAAATATATATATTATTATATTATTTGCGGCAAAAGAAAGACGTACTTACTGAAATCAGTGACCATGAGAAAATATTTTACTTCCTTCCAATATATACAGGATGTTTCATGACGAACTGTACATACTTCTAAGGATGACAATGTATAATAAGTGTTCTACAACTGCATAGCTCTTTCTTCTAATTATTTATTTTTCTTCAGTCCCATCAACTCAAGTGGACTGTCCTGGGTTCGCACCCGAGCTAAATGTACTATATTTATTTTATACGCGCTGTGTTTATACACATGTAGGTATACTTAAAATTAAAATAAATAAATATATATAAAATACAGGGTGTCCTGCTTAAATATGAAACAAGCCTGTCACTTTTTTAATATTTGACAGATTCAAATAATTTTTTTTTCATGTTGAGTGGAAATTATATCTGTAGTATTTAATTTTGTTCTAATTAAGCACTAATGACATAAAATTCAATGATGCGACGATGATGGAAACGAGGCCACACCTCTCAGTGACGTGGCGTATGACTGGCTTCGCGACATTGGCGAAACGCCGAAAAGCCACGCCTACGCCTTAGAAGACGCTATTACCACAACGGAATGAGATATCGAACTGCGGCTTGCCATGTTTTCTTCTATCCTCACGAATTTTTTCAGAATTTTGCGGGACAGATCTTTCGCGTTACAAATTTTTATGTGCGACGATGTACCGAAATTTAAAGCCCATTCACTTAGAAGGCTCTATCTCCACAAAGGAATGAGATATCGAATTGCGGTTTACGCCATTCGATTCGCAATGCTTCTGCCTATCACCGTTAATTTTAGGACACAATTTTTTCTCGTTACGAATTTTTATGTGCGACGATGTTCCGAAATTTAAAAAAATAAAGCTTCATCGTACATTAAAAAAATAATTATTCAGAAAATAAAGAAGGTACAGGCTTGTACACCCTGTACGTATATTAGATATATATACAGATATACAGACTGAGTTAGTGACACGTACTGGAATCCAAGACATAGTACATTTTCGCCCCTATGTGCCTACAATACATACTTACATGCCGGATAGCATAAAAGAACCTGTTCCGCATTGATGATGGCTAATAAGTCACAAAATATTTACAAATATGTTATTATTTAAGAATAAATGCAGCAATTACTTTTCTGTCGGAATCAATAGGCATATATCCATCGCAATTTAGTGAAGGTAAGCAGTTGGTGTTAATTAGTTAGCGGGTTTATAATAAAATAATAAAAATTAACACGCCGGGTGCAAAATTAACAATGTTTCATTAATACAAACCCACCCGCAGAATAACATTGGACGTAAAAAATAAAAACACACTCAGAAAAAGTAAGGGTAGATGTACACCTGTTAGCTGATTTACGGAGTTTGATTTTTGCAATTTCTTTCTGTATTGCTCTAACAGGCGAGAAGCTGCGTCTCCAGGTGGGTCCAGACACTCAAATTCACAGCAACGCTCTCCAACCCGGAACTTTTTGCAAAACTAAAAGCAACGGGATGTAAGTGAACAAAAATGTCCGAAAAATCATGTACCAACATAAGGTTATTAATAAATATACTCACATAGGGAGGGTCGCAATAAATGGCTTGACACCACATGGGTTCACTATGGTAACAGACGCACATTGTGCAAACTGCTGGACCTGGAACGTACAACACTCCATGTTCGATTGTTTGCCCCTGGAAGTCGGTGCAGTCTTCCTCAATCGCACCTGGATTGACACAAATTATAAATTATTCAATCCCAACTTTGACGCTCTGTATGACCAAAACTATACATTGTAGGGTCATGATTTCCAGCTTTCTTAGCTCGTTATATAGTCTACTTTAATTCATCCTACAAGCGTTATTGTCGCCCGGCGCGAGAAAAAGATATTACAGGGTGAGACGCGAAGGAAAGTCAAATTTGACGCTTTGTATCCAAAATTAAAATGAAATGAAAATAAATGCGTAAGAACCTAGTAAAATAAATATTAAATATAATCAACATTTTTGGAAGAGTATCTACAGATACAAAATAAACACATAACCATAACATCGAATAATATACAAAATACACAAATTTGAGATGGATTAGGTTTCCGAAACGAAATACCAATATTATGCAAAAAAATCAACTTCTATCGTTCCTTCGACTTAAATCAGTCGTCGCTATTTTTTAGATTGCTTGAATTTTTATAACTCAAAATATTAAAAATCAAGCAAAAGCAGCACTAATTTCTGCATTGTGTTCCGACAGTTACATTCTCGTTATTATTTTTGTACATCCTTTGCAACGCAGACAAATGGATTTAACAATTGTATAATTTTACCATTTACACCAACATCAATTTCCTCTAATCGCCTCTTAAATTGACAAAAATATAGGTGGGGAAAAATATTCTGTATTTAGTTCGTATATGCCTCAGCAACAAAATCATTAAGAAAGATAAAAGTTTCAAACAATATTTTTATTACAATAAATGGGAGAATTTAAAAGCCACTGATCTTATTTCTCTTAAAACAAATTAACGGTTATTTTTTTTTAGAAATTAATAACAACAACGATAACGGCAGAAAGTACTTACCAGACAAATTTATCACTGTGATTATTAGGGAATAAAACAAAAACGTATTCATTTTAAGTTAAGAAACAAGGTAAAAAAACTTTTTTGATTAGTATCGTGTAGTTTCGAAAACCTTACACAATTGCCATATTACAGTGAACTAAACGCATGGCGCATCTGATTTATATAGAACCGGCAATAATTTTTGTGACTAAGTATTAATTTGGGGTGGGGGGCTCTTGTGACTCTCCCCACCTGCAACTCCAGGCGCATTTCCCGACACTAATTTCCGGTTCACGCCTCCCACCAGCAGATTTTTATTTAAAATGCTCATAAAACTCGGAAAAGTCGGAAATGTAACAGCAGAAAAGCAACTACATATTACCAACTGCAACAAATTGTTTTTTAAAGAAAAAAATATTGCAGGTTGAAGTGCAATTAAATCCTATCATAGTTCGGATTTTCTAATGGTGAAAACTGGCACAAATTTTTTATAAGAAAAAAATATGCGAATACTAGTTACGAGACATCTAATTAACGTTTTTGAATCATTTTCACTTCCCAAAAATATGCGGGGTGGCTAAAAATTATTTTTCAATTTAGAACTTTCTAAATTGAATTATCTCTATTTTTTTCAAATGGTGCTCCACATATTACGCGTTTTGATTGACACACTCCTCTATACGCTATTGAAATGAAGTTTCTTCTGCGCCTAAAATTGTCGGTGTGATAGATCTAAAAGCAGTTATTATCCTTTCCTTCATATTTTAGACTGTCGGTCGGTGTGTCTTTATAAACAATTTCCTTCACGTATCCTCATAAAAAGAAATCCATTTTCGTAAGACCTGGAGATCTAGCAGGCCCACTAAATGGCCTCATTTTAAAAATATTTGAAGGAACCTCTATTAAGTTTATTCTTGAATTTTGTACTTATTGCTTAATAAATCGACAAAGGTTCCAAATAACCATAAGGATGTACATACAAAAAAATGTCCTTTTTTTATTTCTACATCACATCGTCGAAAAATATACAGGGTGTTCCATTTGGAAAAACAGAAAATTCAATAAAAAAATTCTAAATTGAAAAATTATTTTTAGGAAGTGAAAATGATTCAAAACCATTAATTAGATGTCTCGTAACTAATATTCACAAATTTGGTTTCTTATAATCTCATAATTGTCACTGTAGTGATTTTTTCAATATGTATCTGGGGTCACTAACAATACAGGAGTAAAAGGAAAAGAGACTTTAAAAAATGTACTGATATACGTAGCACTCAATTTTAAAAAAAGCGCATGATCCTGTAATATTGTCTTGGCTCGCCCTGCATATTCGAAAATAATTCCCCATTTTAGACTTTTTTATCTAGTTTACTTGCATTTTTTTTTAATTTCTAGCTATCATAGAACTCGCGCCATCGAAGCCCGCACGCACTATTGCCCCACCCTGTACAATACCAAAAATTACAAATAATTTTACTATTATTGAGCGAAGGTAGACCAAAATATTTCCTATCCCTCCGTCTAACATCGAGAAATAACTTACTTACACATCCTCGAAATACATTTATTACTTACTGTATAAAACATCCGAAACATATAAAATAAAATTTACATTCTTAAACACAAAATAAAACACATATAGGTATATCACAAGTCTTACAAATAGTAGGTTACTTAACAGTTAAAGAATATTTCGTTTTATTTGGTACAACTTATGTGGGAATAGATATGAAAAAATAACCTCTGCGATATCCACCAACAGTTAAATGAAATATTCCCAAGTTAGTTAGTATAACACATGGAAACAACGTTGCATCTACATAGTAAAAAATAAAAAATATCACACTTCTCGAAGTTAAATTGGGAAAGTCTTCGTAAGGTTGTTCAAAAGCATCATCCCGTCAGCCTGAGCTGGGGTAGGGTTACCTTCTTTCCTCTCCCCTTTATCTTTGTGATGCTTCTTTCTTATCCAGAAGAAATACACACAACCTAGAATTAGTAATAACAATAACCCAACTCCCACGCCAATACCTATTTTCCATATACGATGTTGCAATGCTATTTGGCTGGATATCTCTTGGCACTGGTTGTAAATGGCCTTGTCCTCTTTGTCCACGCTCGCGTCCAGACAACCTGGAACGATTTAAAATCACATTACGAGTTCAGTGAGTAACAAGAGTGGGCGTTCCATTACAAATCTTAAGCGAAGCAAACCCTCTTGGCCTAAGCTCCTCTATGGCCACGTGCATTGGTAGAATCAAGCCACGCCTACGCCTACAAGCGATAGGAAGACACGCCCCCTGCTACAAGCTCGAGCCAACAGAGCCCCCTTCGTTGCAGAAGAAAATTAATTATTATTATTATTATTACTATTATTTTAAACATTCCTTATTATTTTCACTTACTGTTTTCATCAACGGTACAGCTGAATGGTGTAAACTGAACCTGCCGTTCCTTAAGCCAGTTATTAATGATCCAACAGTCGCAACCATCATTATAATTAGTGGTAACGTTACTGTTGATTAATATTTCTAGTTTGCACATACCGGCAAAATGTTTAGGAGAGATCGTCAAGTACTGGTTTCCAGTAATGTTCAGTGTTATCAACATGGGCATAACTCCAAAGTCTGGGAAGTCTTGAATATTGTCTTCAGTCGTAAGACTTATATCAAGGAGTGTCAGAGGGCTAGATATTGGTTTTGCTTCTTCGAGGGTGTCGATAATGTTTATGTTTAAATTTTGACTTAGGTAAAGTTTATTCAACGAGGGCAGCTGAAAGAGAGATGATGGTACTTTGTTGATGGCATTTAATGATAAGTCTAGTATAGTTAAACTGTCCAGGCCCTCAAATACTTCATCATCCAAGTTGGAAAGCATGTTATCGGTTAAGTACAATATTGTCAAATACCCAAAGCGGCTTAAGTCAGTTTTGCTAACTTTCCTTATTCTGTTGAAAGTGAGCTCAATTACCTGCAAAAAATACAAAACAAATTACTCAAAGGAACAACCAGGAACTACGAACATCCAAATTTTGGACTAAGCAACTGCTTGCTATCTTTCTCTAATTACAGAACAGAATTAACAGAAACAATTCTGTGATTCAATTTTTTACTGTATTGGGTTTGAGTTATAGACCCACCCGCATTTCTGCATCACACGCCACTGATACGAGGTTTGACCGGAAAACGGAAATGGTCATTTATTAAGAGTTTAGGTAGTGCCCATTCTTACTGAACACAATACTAATTATTTTTAATGTTTACACTTTGAATTGGTTGATTAGTAAATCTCTAGTAGCTTAATTAAATTTTTAAAATCTAAAAGACAAAGCAAATAGGGAAAGATTGCAGTGTTTTTTGGATCACGATCACTTAGGGCGTAAGCATACTTACTTCGACATCGCTAGAAATGCACTTTGGAAAAATCTTAAAATTTTTGGCGTAACAATCGGCAGTCTTCATTCTACGTATTGAACTAGTCTTGCATCGAGGCTCCGCATTACAGTCGTAACCATATGAAATTTCGAGGAAGACGCTCAAGAGGAGTATCCATATAAGTTGGTTTCCCATCATAGATCGAGCTGGAAAAATAATAGTGTACCATATATTCGCTTTTAATCTAAAATTGTTAACATTGGATAAGAATCTGGATGATCTAGAAGTAATTGGGCGACGAAAAATGCATTCATTGGCACTAGGCATAGAAGATAATGAATGGAACGGATATTGTTTAATATTTTGATGCAATCATTTCTAAAAGTTTATCTGTCAGGGTGTAACTTTGTAGTTGTTTATGTCTTACGAAATGTGGAAATCAAATATAACAACAACCTGTCACTAAACTAATCTTGCTTTATGATTAAATTAACCAAATATTTAATTTTTATATGGATCATGGTTAGGGTAACGCAACAAAACGTCACTTATCTACATTGTCGTGTAACTTTAAATAAACACCGATCCACCTTACTTTAATCAAAATTGTTTACTTCTTTAAATTGATGAGATGATGAGCATGAGCAGGTCTGATACAAATCTAATGACAACGACTTGTACTAGAAAGAAATTATATCACAATAGCATTAATAAATATGTTTTATCTATCACGTGAATAAACAAACATTTGTTGAACATTGTGTCGTTTAAAATATTTAAAATGAAAACTATAGCTGTCGTCACAAAATTCATTAACTTATCTCTTTAGATAATGGAAGAAAGGTATTTAATTATTGCTAGTGACAATACGCAGCTTAAGTAATTATCGCTTAAAACGAAATAAATTCGATTTAAAATGCCTTGTAAAATTACCACTCTGGAAATTCCTGTCACTAAATCGCATTGAGTGATTCTTATCACTTATTTTTGAAAATTAGTGACGTGGTTTGCTTTAGTTTTCTAGCTGAAGGGGTGGCATTGCAACATGTGCCAAAACGGCTTTAAATTAATGAAGAATATTTAAAACTTAAATAAAAAGTGGCAAAATAGTTTTTAAATAATCCGAAAAGTGGGTTGCAATAAAAAGTTTAAGGGCGCGATTCTGCCTCCTAACCTAACTTGACCTAGTCCAACGTTTAAAATTTGATCCACACAAAAATTTGGATTTACTAAACATAGTTAATGCAAAAATATTGAATCAAATTAGGCAAACATTTACCTATGTCGCCACAAAACAACGTAACAAGAAACTTTAAAGTACAAGCAAATTAAATATATTTCTCGAGTGCCCATAAAAAAAATTGGTTGGTACTTACCATGTTAGGTGTGTTGCACTAAAAAAAAACAAAAATCACATATTACACTTCCAATCCAATGCTTTAATCACCGCACCACACCGCTAGAACCTCACTAATAAAAACTTAACTGGCTAAATTGCGGAATGAATTTAACTGAGCGATCTGTCATGAACGTTGTAGATAATAAAAGTAGGTACTTATTAGTGAGTTCTCTTCATTGGTAATACAAAATGGAATTAAACTAATGATTGATAAAGTCATATCATTCGATACGTTGTGCATCTGTATAAAAATTTCTGTTTCTTACGAATAAACCGAGCGTCTTTTCTTAAAAGTTAAGTTAAAGGTTATGAAGATAATGCTTTGAAAACAAGCTGAAGTTTATATTATATTATAAATACTCTAGAAATTGTTTCGCATTCTTATCGTAGTTTATCATTAACTACATATTAATAAAATATTTACAAGCTACGTTAATTATTTCATATACCCCGGCTATATAAGACGTATTTTTGGCTGCCAAGGAGTTTAGTTCATAAACAGACCTCTGACCTCACCAATTAATTTAATTAATGCTTGAGATGATTAAAGACACTACATATGGGAAATTCTCTGTTGACAATTTTTATAAGGCCATTTAATATTCTATGTTGTGTTGGAAATACCCATTTGGAAATTTGGGAAAATTAAATTGTAATAAGTAATGGCTAGGAAAAAGCTCCTGCTTAAATTAACTAATTTCTTCACACAAATCAAACTTATTTGTTGTTTTTGGCTCAGAAATATCTAGGACGCCATGACTTGGAAAAGATAATATTTAAGCAATTTTTAAGAAGCAAATAAATAAGCATAGAAGAAAATAGAGAAAAACCCGCACCTTTGGAAAGGTTAATGATTGATTATCCTCATGTTTCATTGTTTTAAAAAATCTAATTTTATACTTAGTTTTACGCTCAAAATATTTCAATCAATATTTTTACCAGTAACCAGTAACCAGTTAAGGTATACTGGGAGTACCTACGCCCTCTGGCTGTGAAAGCCTAGGGCCCATTTTCCCCCCAGACTCCCCCCGGTTGAATATCCGAAGCGTCCCTCTGGCCGCTCCAGATAGTCCCTTCGGTGGATCCTCCTTTGCAGGACCTCCTCTCGGGCTTTGTGTATTATCGTCCATATTGGGGAAGTTTTTATGGTGGTCCTCATCCACGTAGTCTGGGAAGTTAAACCTAGACCCCCGTTCCTCCTAGAGACACGACCTCTGTCCTAGAACAGAGGCGGTCGCGAGCTGGTCCGCGTCGTGGTTTTGGCCGGGTATGGTGCAGGTTATTGGCCCCGCACCCCCCGACAGTATGACCGACGCTAACCCTACTCCCTTAGAAGTCTGGCCGATCTCCCATCCGCCACCTGGAGACGCGCCTGATGGGTAGCTCAACCCCGCAGGTATGTGACAACTTTTCCTGCAACTCTTGTCTAAAGCATTTTTCAGGGAGTCCAATAACTACCGAGCTGCAGCGTTATAAAGTGAAACATGTTAGTAACACTTCCAAGAGTTGAAAAAAGCTGCCCTTTTTAACAATGCCTAATAATTGGTGTGGATAAAATATTTAATATACGCTGGTAGAGGACAAAATTCCCCACAACATTTGACTAAGATATTTTCCAATAAGTCCTACCAAGCTGCAGCGTTATAAAGTGAAGCATATCAGTAAAAATTGTAACATTAATCACACACACATAATCACATTTCAGATTTAAATTTTCTCGCCAACTACTCAGTTTAATATTATGATTGAAGGAGCCAATCATCAAAATCGTTATCCTCCAATGAAGCAACTTTGAAAATGCTCTGTTTTCCTTTGTGGCCATTATCATAATTGAAGTACCTTTGATAATGGTGATATTTACCAAGGCAACTGCATAATCTTAATGTATATAATTAACAAAGGTTAATGAAACAAAACTGGTTATAAATACCATTTATTATTTGGAATTTATAAGTTTAGGAACAAAATACGTGTTAGTAGTTATATTCTTATTATTTCAGGGTATTTGGATTACTAATTTTACCCGAAAAGATAACAGTTCTTGTTGGCTTATCCACAATGAAAAATAAAAACGGTCTGTTAGCCCTGAATTTTGGTGGTTGGATCCTATTTTGCACAAAAGCACCTGGAATTAAAAAAAATAAGTAAAGATATCAAAATAACTGTTTGTTGGTAACACTTACCAGAGGCGGCACTAGCGACCGTTCCCTCTTCGGTTACTTCTATTTCAGCCTTTTGTATCAATCTTGACAGGTAGAGGTAATGGTCAAATATACCTAGGAGGTTGGCCTTGTCATATTCAAAGATATCTTTTATACCGATCTGTAAATATATGTATTACTACAATGCTTGCCAGAATAAAAGTTACTTATCATAGAAATTCTCAAATTAATTCCACTTACTTTGTTTAAAACAATATTAAGATTAAAATCAGACGATACTTTAAACTTAGGCAGGTAAACGTGGATTTCTTGATCTCTGAATCGTTTTTGTGCCTTCTCTAGGTTCTTGATAATATTATCAAATGGCATCTTGGAAATAGCATTTAGCACTCTGGATATGCTTTCCCCTTTGAACGGTAAAACAACTATCATGGACATTTTACCATCCTGAAAAAATAAATTTAATTTTTCTTTTACTTCAATAAAACAGCTAATCGCAAATAGGTAAGATCAGAAAAATACTAACCAATGCGTAAGGAAGCTCCACCGCAAAAGCGTTTAGGTCTTCCATTCTGGAAAACGGGAATAACCCCACTTGAAACATCATATCAACGTCGCCAATTTTCTTATCCTTTTCGTCATAAAACGTTTCTGGACGCGTTGCTGTTGTATTGAAAGGCATTTGCCATTCTCCCTTGAAGTAAAGTATGCTCGTTAAGAACACTTGGGCGTTCCTAACATCTCCTAAAAAGTAATTCATATACATAAACATAAATTATAAATTATCACCATTTTTCAAACTTACCTGGTTCCACAAAGTTTGTGATTCTGTTATTTGTAGATTGAGCTACGTATTTATTTATAAGTGACGCTGCTTGTGTTGGATTTTTAAAATTCAATGGGTTGAGTGTCACTTTGTAGGCTTGTTCTGATAACGTCTGAAAGGACTTTTTTATTGGAAATTCTTTGTTGGCAAAGATGGCGGTATTCAGTTCCAGCCTTATACCATCTGATTTGGTCTGTAACAAAATTTGTAAATGAAAAATTATCCAAGAAAAGGTTGGTCGAGATAATTCCCAAAAAGATAGATAGATGTGCTTTGTGTTTAAATATATCCTCAAGATTGTTCAGATAGAAAAAATTGTACCTACCAATAAAATATCTGTTAAGTTTTGAAAGCTAGTTCGCACCGCCACTTTATTTTGAGGTATTTTTAGAGTGTTTTCTAACTGTCGGGCAGTGTTCTCCAAGGACCCTTCTGATAATATCGTCATTAGCGTCCATACTGTGTACGTTGAAAGTGCTACGTTTAAAGAATCGCCAGCTTGGTTAATCGTTTCCTACAAATGAAAAAATAATTACAGCTTGTTATAATCATTGTCGACAAGTTTTTGTCACCAAATTAACAGAAAGACAAAAATTTTGGCGTTAGTTTAGCTTAAATTGGAGCATGTTAATTAGCATGAAATTACTTACCCCCAATAAATTTATACCAAATGTATTTAGGGAGTCGCTGATACTGAACTGTTGTGTGCTAATTAAAGTTGCAGTGGTTAACATGCACGCTAAGGTGCCAACTAAAAAAAATTGAACAAATATTATACAAGGTATAACCATAGGGCAGTTCTGATAAAAAAAAGGAGTAATTCTATGGGATTTATTTTCTTTTTTCTTAAAAGCGCTTCACAATTTGAATTAATCAAATATGAATGTTTGTCCTCTAAATCATGTAGGTATATAAAAAATATCGTAGTTTCTTTTAATATATTATCTGTATGAACTATTAGTAATTTAGTGGCCTAAACTTATCCTTTGTAAATAACGTTCATGTAATTTAACAATCGTTGTGGTATTTTATCTTAAACGTGACCAGACAAACAATGTATTATGCGGTTTATTTTGTGGTAAAACATCTTCGAATGGTTTAAGTAAACCCAGGCGGATCTAGCCTGTGACATAACAGTTAAATTAGTGTTAATCTGACTGAAAAAAAAAAATGTTATTAAGTTGCTATAGCTATCACTATTTTCATCAAATTCTCTAATAACCAAATTCATTAATACCATATCCTTGTGCGCGAAATATTACTAATTATAAAATGCGACTTAGACGTAGAAAAACCAATATATAAAATTTACATTGTTTTTCAACCTGTTTGTTACCGAACATATTGCTTTCGTTGTGATGCAAATCTGCATATAGATAATATTTGTTTTAACGGCCAGAAAAGTGGCAAATCAACCCAATTGATATTTTTATTCCAAGTCAAAAATTCTTAGCGTTCGAGAAGAATGAACTAAAAATCGGCAGCGTCTTGATTTGCAGACATGAAGAAATTAACCTTAGCAAGAAATATTCTTTGAACCTTCCTCTTTCCTCTCGTACCATGTTCGTTCACTAATCTTGAAAAACAAAAAAGATATAAGCATCCAAATGAAATGCAAATATATCTACTATTCGAGATCGCCCAACTTTAAAAATGTGCAGCGTCTTTATTTATACACGTGAAGAAATTAACCTTGGCAAGAAATTTTCATTGAACCTTCCTCTTTTTCTCATACCATGTTCGTTCATTAATCTTGAAAAACAAAAAAGATATAAGCATCCAAATGAAATGCAAATATATCTACTATTCGAAAATGCCCAACTTTAAAAATGTGCAGCGTCTTTTTCTATAGACATGAAGAAATTAACCTTGGCAAGAAATATTCTTTGAACCTTCCTCTTTCCTCTCGTACCATGTTCATTCACTAATCTTGAAAAACAAAAAGGATATAAGCATCCAAATGAAATGCAAATATATCTACTATTCGAGATCGCCCAACTTTAAAAATGTGCAGCGTCTTTATTTATACACGTGAAGAAATTAACCTTGGCAAGAAATTTTCATTGAACCTTCCTCTTTTTCTCATACCATGTTCGTTCATTAATCTTGAAAAACAAAAAAGATATAAGCATCCAAATGAAATGCAAATATATCTACTATTCGAAAATGCCCAACTTTAAAAATGTGCAGCGTCTTTTTCTATAGACATGAAGAAATTAACCTTGGCAAGAAATATTCTTTGAACCTTCCTCTTTCCTCTCGTACCATGTTCATTCACTAATCTTGAAAAACAAAAAGGATATAAGCATCCAAATGAAATGCAAATATATCTACTATTCGAGATCGCCCAACTTTAAAAATGTGCAGCGTCTTTATTTATACACGTGAAGAAATTAACCTTAGCAAGAAATATTCATTGAACCTTCCTCTTTTTCTCATACCATGTTCGTTCACTAATCTTGAAAAACAAAAAAGATATAAGCATCCAAATGAAATGCAAATATATCTACTATTCGAGATCGCCCAATTTTAAAAATGTGCAGCGTCTTTTTCTATAGACATGAAGAAATTAACCTTAGCAAGAAATATTCTTTGAACCTTCCTCTTTCCTCTCGTACCATGTTCGTTCACTAATCTTGAAAAACAAAAAAGATATAAGCATCCAATTGAAATGCAAATATATCTACTATTCGAGATCGCCCAACTTTAAAAATGTGCAGCGTCTTTATTTATACACGTGAAGAAATTAACCTTAGCAAGAAATATTCTTTGAACTTCCTCTTTCCTCTCGTACCATGTTCGTTCATTAATCTTGAAAAACAAAAAAGATATAAGCATCCAAATGAAATGCAAATATATCTACTATTCGAGATCGCCCAACTTAAAAATGTGCAGCGTCTTTTTTTATACACGTGAAGAAATTAACCTTAGCAAGAAATATTCTTTGAACCTTCCTCTTTCCTCTCGTACCATGTTCGTTCACTAATCTTGAAAAACAAAAAAGATATAAGCATCCAAATGAAATGCAAATATATCTACTATTCGAGATCGCCTAACTTTAAAAATGTGCAGCGTCTTTATTAATACACGTGAAGAAATTAACCTTAGCAAGAAATATTCTTTGAACCTTCCTCTTTCCTCTCGTACCATGTTCGTTCACTAATCTTGAAAAACAAAAGAGATATAAGCATCCAAAGGAAATGCAAATATATCTACTATTCGAGAATGCCAAACTTTAAAAATGTGCAGCGTCTTTTTCTATAGACTTGAAGAAATTAACCTTAGCAAGAAATATTCATTGAACCTTCCTCTTTTTCTCATACCATGTTCGTTCATTAATCTTGAAAAACAAAAAAGATATAAGCATCCAAAGGAAATGCAAATATATCTACTATTCGAAAATGCCCAACTTTAAAAATGTGCAGCGTCTTTTTCTATAGACATGAAGAAATTAACCTTGGCAAGAAATATTCTTTGAACCTTCCTCTTTCCTCTCGTACCATGTTCGTTCACTAATCTTGAAAAACAAAAAAGATATAAGCATCCAAATGAAATGCAAATATATCTACTATTCGAGATCGCCCAACTTTAAAAATGTGCAGCGTCTTTATTAATACACGTGAAGAAATTAACCTTAGCAAGAAATATTCATTGAACCTTCCTCTTTTTCTCATACCATGTTCGTTCACTAATCTTGAAAAACAAAAGAGATATAAGCATCCAAAGGAAATGCAAATATATCTACTATTCGAGAATGCCAAACTTTAAAAATGTGCAGCGTCTTTTTCTATAGACTTGAAGAAATTAACCTTAGCAAGAAATATTCATTGAACCTTCCTCTTTTTCTCATACCATGTTCGTTCATTAATCTTGAAAAACAAAAAAGATATAAGCATCCAAAGGAAATGCAAATATATCTACTATTCGAAAATGCCCAACTTTAAAAATGTGCAGCGTCTTTTTCTATAGACATGAAGAAATTAACCTTGGCAAGAAATATTCTTTGAACCTTCCTCTTTCCTCTCGTACCATGTTCGTTCACTAATCTTGAAAAACAAAAAAGATATAAGCATCCAAATGAAATGCAAATATATCTACTATTCGAGATCGCCCAACTTTAAAAATGTGCAGCGTCTTTATTTATACACGTGAAGAAATTAACCTTGGCAAGAAATTTTCATTGAACCTTCCTCTTTTTCTCATACCATGTTCGTTCATTAATCTTGAAAAACAAAAAAGATATAAGCATCCAAAGGAAATGCAAATATGTCTACTATTCGAAAATGCCCAACTTTAAAAATGTGCAACGTCTTTTTCTATAGACATGAAGAAATTAACCTTAGCAAGAAATATTCTTTGAACTTCCTCTTTCCTCTCGTACCATGTTCGTTCATTAATCTTGAAAAACAAAAAAGATATAAGCATCCAAATGAAATGCAAATATATCTACTATTCGAGATCGCCCAACTTAAAAATGTGCAGCGTCTTTTTTTATACACGTGAAGAAATTAACCTTAGCAAGAAATATTCTTTGAACCTTCCTCTTTCCTCTCGTACCATGTTCGTTCACTAATCTTGAAAAACAAAAAAGATATAAGCATCCAAATGAAATGCAAATATATCTACTATTCGAGATCGCCTAACTTTAAAAATGTGCAGCGTCTTTATTAATACACGTGAAGAAATTAACCTTAGCAAGAAATATTCTTTGAACCTTCCTCTTTCCTCTCGTACCATGTTCGTTCACTAATCTTGAAAAACAAAAGAGATATAAGCATCCAAAGGAAATGCAAATATATCTACTATTCGAGAATGCCAAACTTTAAAAATGTGCAGCGTCTTTTTCTATAGACTTGAAGAAATTAACCTTAGCAAGAAATATTCATTGAACCTTCCTCTTTTTCTCATACCATGTTCGTTCATTAATCTTGAAAAACAAAAAAGATATAAGCATCCAAAGGAAATGCAAATATATCTACTATTCGAAAATGCCCAACTTTAAAAATGTGCAGCGTCTTTTTCTATAGACATGAAGAAATTAACCTTGGCAAGAAATATTCTTTGAACCTTCCTCTTTCCTCTCGTACCATGTTCGTTCACTAATCTTGAAAAACAAAAAAGATATAAGCATCCAAATGAAATGCAAATATATCTACTATTTGAGATCGCCCAACTTTAAAAATGTGCAGCGTCTTTATTAATACACGTGAAGAAATTAACCTTAGCAAGAAATATTCATTGAACCTTCCTCTTTTTCTCATACCATGTTCGTTCACTAATCTTGAAAAACAAAAGAGATATAAGCATCCAAAGGAAATGCAAATATATCTACTATTCGAGAATGCCAAACTTTAAAAATGTGCAGCGTCTTTTTCTATAGACTTGAAGAAATTAACCTTAGCAAGAAATATTCATTGAACCTTCCTCTTTTTCTCATACCATGTTCGTTCATTAATCTTGAAAAACAAAAAAGATATAAGCATCCAAAGGAAATGCAAATATATCTACTATTCGAAAATGCCCAACTTTAAAAATGTGCAGCGTCTTTTTCTATAGACATGAAGAAATTAACCTTGGCAAGAAATATTCTTTGAACCTTCCTCTTTCCTCTCGTACCATGTTCGTTCACTAATCTTGAAAAACAAAAAAGATATAAGCATCCAAATGAAATGCAAATATATCTACTATTCGAGATCGCCCAACTTTAAAAATGTGCAGCGTCTTTATTTATACACGTGAAGAAATTAACCTTGGCAAGAAATTTTCATTGAACCTTCCTCTTTTTCTCATACCATGTTCGTTCATTAATCTTGAAAAACAAAAAAGATATAAGCATCCAAAGGAAATGCAAATATGTCTACTATTCGAAAATGCCCAACTTTAAAAATGTGCAACGTCTTTTTCTATAGACATGAAGAAATTAACCTTAGCAAGAAATATTCTTTGAACCTTCCTCTTTCCTCTCGTACCATGTTCGTTCACTAATCTTGAAAAACAAAAAAGATATAAGCATCCAAATGAAATGCAAATATATCTACTATTCGAGATCGCCCAACTTTAAAAATGTGCAGCGTCTTTATTTATACACGTGAAGAAATTAACCTTGGCAAGAAATTTTCATTGAACCTTCCTCTTTTTCTCATACCATGTTCGTTCATTAATCTTGAAAAACAAAAAAGATATAAGCATCCAAAGGAAATGCAAATATGTCTACTATTCGAAAATGCCCAACTTTAAAAATGTGCAACGTCTTTTTCTATAGACATGAAGAAATTAACCTTAGCAAGAAATATTCTTTGAACCTTCCTCTTTCCTCTCGTACCATGTTCGTTCACTAATCTTGAAAAACAAAAAAGATATAAGCATCCAAATGAAATGCAAATATATCTACTATTCGAGATCGCCCAACTTTAAAAATGTGCAGCGTCTTTATTTATACACGTGAAGAAATTAACCTTGGCAAGAAATTTTCATTGAACCTTCCTCTTTTTCTCATACCATGTTCGTTCATTAATCTTGAAAAACAAAAAAGATATAAGCATCCAAATGAAATGCAAATATATCTACTATTCGAAAATGCCCAACTTTAAAAATGTGCAGCGTCTTTTTCTATAGACATGAAGAAATTAACCTTGGCAAGAAATATTCTTTGAACCTTCCTCTTTCCTCTCGTACCATGTTCATTCACTAATCTTGAAAAACAAAAAGGATATAAGCATCCAAATGAAATGCAAATATATCTACTATTCGAGATCGCCCAACTTTAAAAATGTGCAGCGTCTTTATTTATACACGTGAAGAAATTAACCTTAGCAAGAAATATTCATTGAACCTTCCTCTTTTTCTCATACCATGTTCGTTCACTAATCTTGAAAAACAAAAAAGATATAAGCATCCAAATGAAATGCAAATATATCTACTATTCGAGATCGCCCAATTTTAAAAATGTGCAGCGTCTTTTTCTATAGACATGAAGAAATTAACCTTAGCAAGAAATATTCTTTGAACCTTCCTCTTTCCTCTCGTACCATGTTCGTTCACTAATCTTGAAAAACAAAAAAGATATAAGCATCCAAATGAAATGCAAATATATCTACTATTCGAGATCGCCTAACTTTAAAAATGTGCAGCGTCTTTATTAATACACGTGAAGAAATTAACCTTAGCAAGAAATATTCTTTGAACCTTCCTCTTTCCTCTCGTACCATGTTCGTTCACTAATCTTGAAAAACAAAAGAGATATAAGCATCCAAAGGAAATGCAAATATATCTACTATTCGAGAATGCCAAACTTTAAAAATGTGCAGCGTCTTTTTCTATAGACTTGAAGAAATTAACCTTAGCAAGAAATATTCATTGAACCTTCCTCTTTTTCTCATACCATGTTCGTTCATTAATCTTGAAAAACAAAAAAGATATAAGCATCCAAAGGAAATGCAAATATATCTACTATTCGAAAATGCCCAACTTTAAAAATGTGCAGCGTCTTTTTCTATAGACATGAAGAAATTAACCTTGGCAAGAAATATTCTTTGAACCTTCCTCTTTCCTCTCGTACCATGTTCGTTCACTAATCTTGAAAAACAAAAAAGATATAAGCATCCAAATGAAATGCAAATATATCTACTATTCGAGATCGCCTAACTTTAAAAATGTGCAGCGTCTTTATTAATACACGTGAAGAAATTAACCTTAGCAAGAAATATTCTTTGAACCTTCCTCTTTCCTCTCGTACCATGTTCGTTCACTAATCTTGAAAAACAAAAGAGATATAAGCATCCAAAGGAAATGCAAATATATCTACTATTCGAGAATGCCAAACTTTAAAAATGTGCAGCGTCTTTTTCTATAGACTTGAAGAAATTAACCTTAGCAAGAAATATTCATTGAACCTTCCTCTTTTTCTCATACCATGTTCGTTCATTAATCTTGAAAAACAAAAAAGATATAAGCATCCAAAGGAAATGCAAATATATCTACTATTCGAAAATGCCCAACTTTAAAAATGTGCAGCGTCTTTTTCTATAGACATGAAGAAATTAACCTTGGCAAGAAATATTCTTTGAACCTTCCTCTTTCCTCTCGTACCATGTTCGTTCACTAATCTTGAAAAACAAAAAAGATATAAGCATCCAAATGAAATGCAAATATATCTACTATTCGAGATCGCCCAACTTTAAAAATGTGCAGCGTCTTTATTTATACACGTGAAGAAATTAACCTTGGCAAGAAATTTTCATTGAACCTTCCTCTTTTTCTCATACCATGTTCGTTCATTAATCTTGAAAAACAAAAAAGATATAAACATCCAAAGGAAATGCAAATATGTCTACTATTCGAAAATGCCCAACTTTAAAAATGTGCAACGTCTTTTTCTATAGACATGAAGAAATTAACCTTAGCAAGAAATATTCTTTGAACCTTCCTCTTTCCTCTCGTACCATGTTCGTTCACTAATCTTGAAAAACAAAAAAGATATAAGCATCCAAATGAAATGCAAATATATCTACTATTCGAGATCGCCCAACTTTAAAAATGTGCAGCGTCTTTATTTATACACGTGAAGAAATTAACCTTGGCAAGAAATTTTCATTGAACCTTCCTCTTTTTCTCATACCATGTTTGTTCATTAATCTTGAAAAACAAAAAAGATATAAGCATCCAAAGGAAATGTAAATATATCTACTATTCGAAAATGCCCAACTTTAAAAATGTGCAACGTCTTTTTCTATAGACATGAAGAAATTAACCTTAGCAAGAAATATTCTTTGAACCTTCCTCTTTCCTCTCGTACCATGTTCGTTCACTAATCTTGAAAACAAAAAAGATATAAGCATCCAAATGAAATGCAAATATATCTACTATTCGAGATCGCCCAACTTTAAAAATGTGCAGCGTCTTTATTTATACACGTGAAGAAATTAACCTTAGCAAGAAATATTCATTGAACCTTCCTCTTTTTCTCATACCATGTTCGTTCATTAATCTTGAAAAACAAAAAAGATATAAGCATCCAAAGGAAATGCAAATATATCTACTATTCGAAAATGCCCAACTTTAAAAATGTGCAGCGTCTTTTTCTATAGACATGAAGAAATTAACCTTGGCAAGAAATATTCTTTGAACCTTCCTCTTTCCTCTCGTACCATGTTCGTTCACTAATCTTGAAAAACAAAAAGGATATAAGCATCCAAATGAAATGCAAATATATCTACTATTCGAGATCGCCCAACTTTAAAAATGTGCAGCGTCTTTATTTATACACGTGAAGAAATTAACCTTCGCAAGAAATATTCATTGAACCTTCCTCTTTTTCTCATACCATGTTCGTTCATTAATCTTGAAAAACAAAAAAGATATAAGCATCCAAATGAAATGCAAATATATCTACTATTCGAGATCGCCCAACTTAAAAATGTGCAGCGTCTTTTTTTATACACGTGAAGAAATTAACCTTAGCAAGAAATATTCTTTGAACCTTCCTCTTTCCTCACGTACCATGTTCGTTCACTAATCTTGAAAAACAAAAAAGATATAAGCATCCAAATGAAATGCAAATATATCTACTATTCGAGATCGCCTAACTTTAAAAATGTGCAGCGTCTTTATTAATACACGTGAAGAAATTAACCTTAGCAAGAAATATTCTTTGAACCCTCTTTCCTCTCGTACCATGTTCGTTCACTAATCTTGAAAAACAAAAGAGATATAAGCATCCAAAGGAAATGCAAATATATCTACTATTCGAGATCGCCCAACTTTAAAAATGTGTTGCGTCTTTATCTACAGACTTGAAGAAATGAACCTTAGCAAGAAATATTCTTTGAACCTTCCTCAGCTTGATTCCAACAACGGAGCCACTGCTTACGCCAGAAGTTTCCTAACATGAAGATTCACCAACTCAAGTCAAAAGTTTACGTAAATCGTTACATTTTACGTTAGTTTGAATATTTGTGAGTAACCCAACCACATATTTAAAAATGCATTAGTTGAAATTGATAAGTTGATAAAAAAAATCAGCGGAAACAAACAGTTATAGCTTAGCCAGGCCGCTTTGAGGCATTCGTGACTGCCTAAAGACCGAACTCTAGGAAGACAAAAATTAGCAGCAGATTTAGATGCAGATGATTGCAACTATTTATGGGTTTAGGCAACAGATATTAACTGTTAATGGTGATTAAAACGTGTTGAGGTGCTTTTGACCTCAGTTTTATTGTTGTAATATTACACGAAAGATCTGCAAAGATGAATAACTTCTGAATTCCTCATACCCCACACCAGATTCAAAAAATTGAGTTGACACAGTAATATACTGCAAATGTTACTGATAAAAACAAAGACAATAGTAGTACTGGGGTCAAAGTTTATGTTATTTGTATACATTTAGAACACGATTCCTGCTGATCTGTAACAGATAATTGATTCTACTTTCTAAATAATAGAGATCAATGGCCACTGACGGCTCATTGATGCTAAGACGATACGTACTCCACTTTTATCCTCCGAGACAATAATATAATAATCTATTTTAAGATAGGAAATAAATTCAAAATCTATAGTACCCAGCACAAACAATTTCTCCGAAAATATGGAAAAAAAAAGAAAATTAACTTTGGTGAAGAATTTCTACTGATGGAAACCCTTATGAAGAAACTGTCTCAATTTCTATTTATTATCTATTTATTAGTGGTAAAAAATTAAAGTGTTGTATAACAAAACTTTTGCCAAAATTGATAGATTTTGTTGCAAATTGTATAACAGGTTTGAATCCGTGAACCAGCACGTATCAGCAACAACTTTTCTAACAGACGAGTAATGGAACGAAGAAGGATAATAGAGAGGCCCGCGTTGTTACCGGATTTACCTCCCTTTGATTTTTTCTTGCAATGTTATCTAAAAGGCAATAAGAGTTCAAACAGACGCAATTGCCAATATATTAAATGAATTTTAGGCGTTGCATTAGTCAGTAAGAATATAAGAAAATGCGGAATTCTCACGTTTGGTAAAGATTAAGTGGATATCGATTAAAACTGAGACTTGTAGCACGAAGTTATATATAGATTTGTTTGCTTAAATAAAACCTACGGCGCTGTACCTTGGTCATCGATTATGTCAAATAATTTAATAAATTAACTAGAAATAGATAAAACCACTTTCATTTGCACCGATAAACGTTGGATGCACTTGTAGTTTTGCCCACTCAGTATGAACGAAATCGAAGTTTATTTCAAGGTAATGAATACAAGACGACTTTTTATTAAAAGAAACAAATTAACACTACAAAATAACTAGTTGGTTATATACGTAAATAATTAATGAGTTTATAAATATTAGTAGGTAATAATAACAAAAAAGTTTATGTGTACTTACAAGTAGTGGATTTCATTGTTATTTTCGTTAGCAATTTGGAAACATGAAGGTAACTGTTATACACCTTGACTGACTGCGGTTTGTTGAATACAAACAGATCACTAAGTTGTTCTAGGATGGTAGGTATAATACTAAAATACTAGTTTGTAACTCAGCGTGTGGATATTTCTAATTGATGTAAAACAACAATCTGGCACAACCTCACTTAACTTAATATCTGAATAATTATCGTCGGGTCTGTTATTAATACTTTCGTAGTTTTGTACCTTTTTTACAACTGAATGGGTTTATTGTGTACCACTTAACTTATATAAGACTTAAATCCTATTTGTTATAAAAATCGTGACTTCCACTATTCTACTTGATTCAGCGAGCGTTCGCGTATGATCCAACCCAACATTAAATTTAAAGTTTATCATCGACACTAAACAACGGACCGGGAAAACCCAAGCTGACCCAGCGATATGTAATGCCGTTTATAGATATCGGAATGAAATAAGTCACCCATTCATTCTCTAAGCAAAAATACGCTGAAAAATCAAGAATTATTGGTAATGACTACAAAGTATACAATCGATTTTCACACCACACCTGTTCCACTTACAATGAGCAGTGCCGATTAAATTAAAGAGTAATTTTCAAAAGAATTTGCACTTACGATATCTTAAGAGTAATGAAGAGTGATTTGCAAAAGAGTTTTTGCTTCCTCGTTGAATATTTTGAACTCTCGACGTTTGGAAACCAAATGGTCGAAACATCAGCATATTCAAAGCTGAGGAAAACCTGGAAACTCTTCTACAAATCCCCATTTTATTGTTTTATCCATTGGAAAGCCTCATTCGTTTAGATATTTATTTATCTCTTTTGTATTTCCATAGAGCTGTTAGATTTTGAATAAAAAATAATATACGAAGCAGGTGATTCATCGGCTCCTTCTCGGGGACATCTTTTAGTAAACCTTCCAAGTTGTCTTGCGAAAATCCCAATCAAACATTCCTCAAAAAATGATGAAAATGAAAAATGATTTTGAGATACCCTGTATGAAATACAGGATACAACACCCTACCGTGTATTTTAACAGCAAACCAGAGTAAAGTAACCTACAGAAAATATTATATTTATAACTATCAAAAAGTCCATTTTAAAAAAACACATGCATAATCCTACGGTGGAAATGATGTGATGACACTGATGACAAATATGGTCGAACAAAATTCCATCCCATTGTTACGAATCATTATCCTGTTATTAGAAAGCAAGATGGGATAACAAAATCTTTATCATATTTCTGTGAAACGTACCAATTACAATAATTTACAATTATTTCGTTAATAGTTATTATTATACCATTTGCTTAGATACCGGATACACAGAAACAGAAACGTTCAATTAAGCTGAGTATTTGAATTTAAAAAATATTCCACAGGTTACAGGCGTCCCAACAACAAAAATGGTGGTAAGGATTAAGGCCAGGGGTTCGACGTGGCCAATGTCAATTTTGTCAAACGGTGTTTGCGTTAAAAGCGTTTCGTTTTAAACACCCAGTACAGAGTGTTTTTTACAAAAAATATACAGGGATTCTGTTAAGGTAACTTAATAAATAGAACAAAGTAAAATATGCCTTACATACTATTTTGTGATTCCCCTAATACCTTAACAGCAGGATACAAATCGAAACATGTATTAGACTGATTGGGTTTTGGTTATTTTTTCTGTAGAATATTTACACGACCGAAGTTTGGGAAAAACTATTTTTAAAAAAACATCGATGACTCATTACAAAAAAATATAGTAATTTAATTAAATCCAATTATTATCCTCATATATGAACTTTACAAAATAAATAGTTCAATAGGTACCTACTTTTACGTGATCTATTGAACATACCAATAATAGTATCTCCCTTTTATACGTTGCAAAAAATTACACAGCTTCGAGTTGTTTGATAATCAAACAAGTTATTCCAAACGCGCGATAAATATAAATTCGTGTTCGACAGTTTGTAATTAGGTACCTACTCTTCATATTCAATATCAGTATCCGGCCATCAATTTTTTCCAAATTTCATTTTACAACCTTTTCTACTCTTCTTAATTTTTAATAAACTTTATGGTTTTCAAGAAAACGGGACTACCTCCATAGTAGCCTATACAGGGTGATCCAGTTTCCAAAGAGGAAACTTCAGGAACATCGAAAAAAAATATGAGTCTCTAAAACGCACCAAAATTTTTGTCGTTCGTTTGAGAGATTTAAAAAAATCATTTAAAAAATATTTTTTCGATGTTCTATCGACGCCTGAAGTTTCCAAAGTTTAGAAACTGGACCACCCTGTATAATATAAAAATAAGGTTCGACTGGTCATACTAAAATATGGATCTATTCTCAGAGGTGTAAAATACATTAAACATGTCTTTATTTAAACAGTATAAAAATATCACAAATTTGCATAAATCTTAATTCTAATGCATTACTTTAATTACTTTCTTAAGTAATATTTCTTGCTATTGAAGAATGACACAAATCATAAATAAACATTTACTAATGCTACTACCAGTTTTTTATCAAAAGGAACCAAACCCGTTCTTTGTTTAATTAAATAAAAAATATGATTATAAAGTGAATAAACATATATTTTTAATATATTATGAATAATGGGTTGTCCCAGATTATTATTCCGTATCAGCTCTTTGTAGAAATGATCCATAACAAATTTTAATCCTAAGTGTTTCTGGTAAAATTACTTTTTTAAGTGCAAACTTTTTTCACAGCTCCTAATTCTGTTTCAATTTTTATTAATCCCTAATAACTAAAGGAATTCCACAAGGATCGCATATGAGTCCCTTTGTCTATTAACGACGATAGCAACTGGCGAGGTAATTTAAGGCGTTTTCAAAATTTTGGGGAAATTGCCTGTAACCACGTGACTTGTCAGTTCAATCGATTGTCTGGAAACCAAATTTTATTTGCTGTTAACTTCACATGAGAATTTTTTTATCTTATGTTTATTGTCATTTAAATTTGCATACGCATTATCAAAATCAATATATCAACGTTTAATAATAATTATATTTAATGGCAATTTGGCGCCTGATACAGAAATCTTGGGTAATAAAAGAAAGTCTTTTATAACTAACGTTTATTATATAAATTTACAAGTTTAAAAAGAAATATATGCCCCAGTTTTATTTTAGGGTATTTGGATTGCTAATTTTACCAGAAAAAATAATACTTCTTGTTGGCTTATCCACAATGAAGTATAAAAATGGTCTGTCAGCCTTAAATCTTGGTGACGGGCTTTTATTTTGTAGAAAAGCACCTAAAACAAAGAAATATAAGCAAAGATAACAAAATAATTATTAATCATGCTTTTTTATTGATGATATACTTACCAGTGGCGGCAGTGGCGACCGTTCCCTCTTCAGTTACTTCTATTTCAGCCTTTTGTATCAATCTTGACAAGAAGAGGTAATTGTCAAATATACCTAATAGGTTGGCCTTATCATATCTAAAGACATCCTCTATACCAATCTAGAAAACATAGAAACAGTTACCTACTTTATTATAGAAATTCTAAAATTGATTTTGCTTACTTTGTTTAAAACAACATTAAGGGTAAAATCAGACGATACTTTAAATCTGGGAAGGTAAATTAGGATATCATCTGTGATCCTTCTCCGTGAATTCTCTAGACTCTTTAAAATATCATCAAATGGCATCTTGGTCATCCCATTTAAAACTTGGTATACAGTGTTTCCTTTGAAAGGTAAAATTACTACCATAGACATCTTACCATCCTAAAAAAAAAATTTTCTTTTCTTTTTCCTCCTATTGATGACGAGTGCAAAATAAGTTTAGAAGAAATACTAACCAATCCGTAAGGAAGCTCCACCGCAAAGGCATTTAGATTTTCCAGTCTGGCAAACGGCAATATTTCTGCTCGAAACATCATCTCAACTTCGCCAATTTTCTTTTCATTTTCGTCATAAAATGGCTCCGTACTTGTAGCACTTTTATTAAACGGCGTCTGCCACTCTCCCTTGAAGTACAGTATGCTGGTTAGTAAGAGTTGAGCGTTCACCAGATCCTCTAAAAAAATAATTGATATTAATAATAATTTTAATATACTTAGTCAATAAAATCCTTTCACCATAATTCACAATAAAACAATAATTGTCACCACTTACCGGGTACCACAAAGTTGGTTATTCTATTCTTTGTGGATTGAGCTATATATTTATTTATAAGTATCGCTGCTTCTGTCGGCTCTTTAAAATTCAGTGGGTTAACTGCGACTTTGTAAGATTGCTCTGATAAAGTCTGGAATGACTTCTTTACTGGAAATTCTTTGTTGGTGAAAATGGCACTATTCAGTTCCAACCTTATACCATCTGATTCACTCTAAAACAGATAGAATTAAATAAATAGTACGTTCGGTTTATTTTGGTACCAAATCAGTCATTCAGTGTTAAACCGCTGAAAACTTAAAGAGTCACGCATTCCTTTCTTGGGTCAAATTCTTCGGCTTCTGAGGAAAGAAGAAGCTTCCTTCAGTAGAAAGACATCCTGGTCTTCATCAAAGATCGATGAAGTTGGAATATGGAGGAAGTGGAGTAGACTAGACCGATTTTATGTTTGGTAAATCATGTAAATGAGATATAAGAGCAAAGTGCAGGTTGGTGTGAAAATATAAATTCAACGTTGCCAGATAAATATGAAAAAGACCTACCAATAAAGTATCTGTATAATTTTGGTAGCTACTTCTCACTGGTGCTTTATTTTCAGGCATTTCTAAAGCTTTTTCTAACTGACGGGCAGTATCTTCCAAAGACCCTTCTGCTATTATAGCTAAGAGCGTCCATGCTGTGGACGTTGAAAGAGCCACATTTAAAGAATCGTCAGCTTGATTAACTGTTTCCTGCAAATGAAAAATTAAATACAGTTTGTTACCAACGTGAAGAATTAAATAGGCGCAACGTTGCGCCTCTTTATAAATGGTGGTGGACTTACTTACCCTCAATAAGTTTAGGCCAAATGCATTTAGGGATTGGCTGATATTGAACTGTTGTGTGTTTATCAGGGTTGCAGTGGTTAAAACACATGCCAAGGTGGTAACTGAAAAATAAAATAAATAATAATTTCGATTCCAAAGCCTTCGTGCGTTGTTCTGAATGTTTGACGTTTCGACCATCTTGTCGTGCTTTAGAAAGATCACGACAAAATGGCCGATGAATCAAACATTAAAATTTGGACTCTGATTGGATTCGTTGATTGGATATTACGGAATGTTTGCAAATATTCTGCTTTCTTTGCTTGATATGTATTGTTTACAATTTTATTTAGGTGTTATAAAGAAGTAGGGCATCAATTTAATACGTCAATTGGACGTTTTTGTTAATGTTATGCGTCGCTACATAATAATAACAAGAACATCCAATTTAATCGAATTAAAAAGCTGTTATTAATAAAGTTGATCTTGTCCTGAGGCTAAAGGTCAGGAGGTGAAAATCATTATTTTCAGCAAATGCCCTAATGACCTAGTTCATAACTCTTGTGCGCGAAATAATTTTGAAAGGCGACATAAACGGAAAAACAATATATGACATTGACAGTCATTCAACCTGTTTGTCATCGAACAAGTTGCTTCCGTTATAGCACAAAAATGTGGTACAAAAGGCCGAAGAACTGGAAATACAGAACAACCCACTACCTGGCAAATCGATATTTATTATTTAAATTTATTTCTTTAAAACCCTCCAGCTCAGAATTCAAATTTTTTAGTGTGCTTTCAGTTCCAGGCTCCCAGAAATATTTTATACTGTAGCTAAAACTACACCTTCCATTTTACGTGCGGCAAAAATAAACGTACTAATTAATAATTTTAATTACACTAAGTAAAACCACCTTCACTTACAATATCTAGAAGAGTACATAAACTGACAAAATGTAGATGCAACTGCAATTTCGTTGGCATTTTATAGTTCAAGGTAATGAATCCAAAGCAACTTTTTCTGAACACAATAGAAAAAAGAAGCACCACGTAAAAAACCTGATTACTTAAATTAAACGATAAATTACATCAGTGATAATAAAAAGGTTTATTTGTACTTACAAGCAGCTGATTTCATTACTTTCGTTAATAATTCGTAAACTTGAACTGACATACACCTTGGCTGAATCTAAACAGGCCACTACGTTGCAGATGGAGGTAGGTATGGAATAAAAGACGAGTTTATACCTCAGCGCGTAAATATTTTGAATTGATTATAAAACAACAATCTGACACAACCTTTCAACCTCATTTAATATGAATTCTTGGCTCGGTTATTAACACACCTTGTGTAGTTTTGCCTTTTTAGCCGAGAATTCAAAGGAGGAGGTTCTAATTCGGTGCATGTTTTTTTTTATTAAACTAAATGGGCTTACATATGTATAAGATTTAAATCAGATCTGTTAGAAGAATCGTGATTTGCATACACTATTTTGGTTGATTCACTAAGCATTGACGTACGTACAAAATAAAATTTGTTTACCAATCAGTCAAAGCAACGCAGGTACCGGAAAAACCAGCTCAACTTGCAGTATGTGGTGTTCATAGATATCGGAATCAAATGTCACCTAATTAATAGTTGATACGAGGTAAACAATCGATTTTTATGTAAAAGTTATGAGCAAAAATGGTCAAAAGAAATTACACTTGCAATAAGTATAATGAGACCCTCCTGTTAGGTACCTACCTACCTAGTCTAATCCATATACTTGTCAGGAATTTAATAATCCCTAGCATTCAAGGGGCTGTATCCTCCCCACCAAACAATACATCGAACTTTGGTTTGTGCCACTCGATTCATTACAGATTTCGCTATTTCCATGAATTTTTTCAGAATTTTGGGAGATACATCTTTCTCTCTTTTGAATTTTTATGTGCGACGATGCAACGGAGTTTAATAATCCCTAGCATTTAAGAGGCTTGCCGACTTAACAACACGCGATATCGAACTGCTGCTAAGCCATTCGCTTCTTTACCTTCATGATTTTTTTCAGAATTTTAGGAGACAAATCTTTCTCGTTACGAATTTTTATATGAGACGATATACCAGAATATAATAATTCATAGCATTCAAGACGCTGTATCTTCCCAACAAAGCGAGACATCGAACTGTGGTTTACGCCAATCGATTCGGCATAGTTTTTTCTGTCTCCAAGAATTTTTTGGGAATTTTAGAAGACAGACACCTTTCCAGAGTACAATATATGAATTCATCGTAGAGGACTGAAGCCGACCCTGTTAACTGTCACGAGAAGGTGTAATTTTCACCTGCAAGTGTAGTTTTCTCCGTACAGTTATTAGTTGAATATTTTTCGGTTCAAAAAAATTATTGGGCAGAAGCGCCATCTACTTTTCGGATGCATAAAATGCAGTTGTATTGGTTATCTTATCCTAATTTATCTATGGTGGCGTTGCTGGCAGTGGCACCGTATTGCTAACTTCACACAGCACGTCGGTACGTCTTGGAAACGTCATTAATGACATTCCGTGATTGGTATCACTGCAACATGACATTGACAGATGACAGCTATAAGATTAAGAATTATTTACTGTTCAGATCAGTGTACAGTGTACACAAATAAAATTAAATAAATATTTAAATATATTAACTTGATCAAACAATGGATTTTGATAGTCCCGATGTTATGAAAGATTTCCCTGGATTATATGCGTCAGAATTGAATAAAAAGTGTAACAATGATAGCGATTGTAAGATAAGTTAAGCAGATAAAACATTAGTTTTAATTATTTGTTTTTTTTTATAGACAGCGATGAAACAGAAAAAGGCATGAAAAAAGATATGTTAATAGGAAAGCGTAAAGATAAAAAGGATAAAAAAGATAAGGAAAGGGGCTATGCAGCTCTTGAAGGCGAGAGCTCCGATGAAACGAGCAAATCTAGGTAAATATATCTTATTCTAGTCAATGTTAATGTAGACCATCTCGAGGTCCTAAATACAAATCCTTTATTTTACAAAATATGGCAGTTTCTAACGAAAATATCAATTCCAAAAATGATAGCATCAGGATCATAAATAAACTGTTCAGACATAATCCGGCAGTTTAGAAGTTACTAAGTGATAAGTAAATTTATAAACATTAATTAGTCGTATAAAAGTACTATGCCTTTATTGGGACACCAGTGTTATAAATAACGGAAAAGTTTACTGTCTGCTGTATAAAATGCAATTACCTCAAAAAATGATACACAAACACGTCGTAAAACATATAATGTAAACGATGCAGTCCTGTAGATAAATTTTATTAATATAGTTGTCTGCATATACCTAACTAAAATTACTGAGGCATTGAAACATTCCAAGGATAGTGATTGTGACTTACACGAATATAATGTTATGGAATGTATTTAAAATGTTAATATACTTATGTCTGATTTTTTTTTAAACAACTTTACCAATAAATTGCTCTTCTTTCAGGAGTCCCTCGAAATCCAAAAAAACTAAGTCATTTAAATTCACAACCAAGTCAAAAGAAAAAAGAGAAAAATCCAGGGATAAGGAGGTCGCTGAGAAAAAGAAAGACAGAGATAAAAAGGTTGACAAAAAATTTGACAAGGAAAAGGGCAAGAAGGTGAAACAGTCTGTAGAAGAAACAGTTGATATCGCAGGTAAATTGTGCAATTTTAAACGATAGGGAAATATTCATTTATATGTGGTTTTAGATGCTCTTCCGATATTTGGAGTTAGTTTGGAATTATCAGTAGAACGGAGCAGATGTCATGATGGTGTAGACATACCTTTACCTATTAGAGAATGTATCGACTATGTTGAGGCGGTTGGTATATCCTTTGAAGGCGTATATAAAATAAGCGGAACTAAAACTAAAGTTTCACAAATAAGAAAAATGTATAACCATAGACAAACTGTTAGATTAAGCGATTATGACGTACCTACAGCTACTAGTCTACTAAAAATGTTTCTAAGGTACAATGGCAAATTATCGTACAGTGTAGTATTCATTAAAGCAATTTTTGTTGTAGGGATCTTCCAGAGCCGATTTTTACCAATGACCTGTTAATACGGTTTGAGGAAGCTGGTGCCATTTTAAATTTTAATACAAGAGAAAAACATTTAAAAATATTAGTAGATAATTTACCTCCCCTAAGTAAACTTCTACTTTCGTGGCTTATTGTTCATTTACACAATATATCTCTTAATGTAAGTGACTTGAATTTATGTTATATTTTTAAACTAAACGTTTCGTATGTGCTTTTCAGGAAAAACAAAACAAAATGAATAAACAGACTATATCGGCAGCTTTAAACCACACATTCCACGTTTCATCAAGACTATTACAAGCTTTATTACATCACAGTCAAGCATTATTCCCAGATGTTGTAATTTTTAAATATATACCACCGTTAGGATCAGGAGCACAACTTCCTGACAAACCAAATTTAATGGATGTCGAACTTAAAAAACAAGAATCTCTACTAACTCAAATACATAAGGAAATGAATTATGGATGCATATCTAAAGAACGAGAAGAGTTACTGTGGGAAGGGCAAAGAATTATAACACAGTTAAAGGTGAGATCTCCATGTCTTGACAATTTATCATATAGATAGTAATTTTTGTTTCCCTTTAGAGAAAATTAAAAACGGCACAAAAAGGCAAAGACGTATCTGAAAAGTCAGAGGAAAAACCTCCCCCAGAAGCAAATCGAGAAGCGGAAAAGTCAGAGATTGAAGACTCAGTTGATGGTTCAACATCGGCTCAGAACGAGAGTGCTGAAGTATCCGTTTCCCAGTCGGACAATTCTTCTGTTAAATCTCACTCAACTATAACTGCTATAGAAGTTGAGGCGTCTCATATCGAGCAGTTAAAGGACGATCCGGAGCAAGAGAAAACTGATCATTCGGAGGAGGAAGTTCACAAAGAAAGCGACTATCTTTTTGACGATGATATAGTATTACTTACTTACAAGAGAAATGGTTTAATTAATTTAAAGGAACAGTTACTAAGAGATATGCAAGCAGAAAAGAGAGAAATAGATGTTTTGAAAGAAAAGTTAGACTCAACCTCTAGTTCCAACACAACAAACGCAACAATTATTCCAAAACAGGAATGTTTAGATGAAGTAATGGCATTGTTACAAAAAGAGAATCAAATTTTGCAAATAAAAAAAATTAATCTAGTTAGAAAAATCATTGAACAAAAGGAATTGTGCATAGAGCTAAGTGCACAATTAAAGTTATCCTTCAACGATGCCTACCCTACGAGTTTTAGCAAACTGGCCCATAATCCCGAGATATCTCCATTTTAAAACCTGGACTGGACGGAAATATACTTTTTCAAATTGAAAACTGACCTGTTTCTCTATTCTTATTGTCTGTAGTAGAAAACAAATTTTATGTTAAAAGAAATGTCTATACATCTACTTAATGTTGACTCTAGTCGTTTGAGAACTGCATGTAACAGTTAAAAATACAATCATATTTTTGTGTCAAAGTCACTCTCGTCATTAAGTGTAAAAAGGAGTAAGTATTATTAACAAGAGGCTTTTTATGATCAGAAACTATTTACTGCAAAAATTAATTTTAACAAACAGGATTACTCATATGTATTTTTTAATCTTAAGTTTTATGATTGTAATTGTGATATTTTAACCACATAATAAATTGTAGTTGTTGGTGAAAGTGCTTTTTATTTATTAACCCTTACATCCGGTGTCAGATGAGGTCATGTACCACTAGGTGAATACCGCAGAGGCCCAAAATAAAGTCCCTTGCCCCTTGTGACGACATTTTGAAACCTTCATTCGAAAGCAATGCATTTATATAAATTGTGATTAAACCTGATAACAGTAGAAGACAGAAAAAAACAAAATGAATAATATACATAAAAACATGCCAAGTCCTTGCTTCTACGAACTTTTAACCAATTTAATTCTCTAAATTTCTCACCGTCAATATCACTACAAACATGTGTGAACTTGGTTTCTTCTGCAACCAGTGACGGTTTCTCAACAAGTGCTGCGGAATGGCAGCAAGTGCAGCACCGGCTGTTAATTTAAAAAATAATAATTATAGCATTATTTACCGTACAATATATTATTATTTCTGTTAATTAAGAATCTTACAAATTGTAAAGCTTTCATACTTAATCCGATAAGAGAAATATCCATTTGATATATTCATATTGATGTTCTCCTTCTAAGTAAGTAAATACAAAATCTCATTTGAAGTAAAATAACTGAAAAACACTTTAGAACGTAATTATTGTCAAATTAGTTACTATAAGTGCTCTTTACAGCTGTACATTATAAAATATTGGATTAAATAACAACCACAGCAAAAAAATATTGAAATTAAGACGCCATCTTCTCTTTCTTTTTGAGAAGTTGTGCAAGAGCCAACAAAAGTCCAACAAGCAATTTCTGCAATGCCCCTAGGGACCCTCTTTCCAAATTTGTCCCCAAAAATTATCTACCTTGTTGGAATGGGTCATTCCGTTTTTGAAAGCTTTGGATCCCTTTTTTTTTTTTTCCTTATGGGTTGCGGTCTTTTGGCCCGCTGTACTGAAGCTAAAGCTTATTGTACCCCCATGGTCTCCCTATTCCATAAGACCTGATCCTCCCACGAAGGCGAGTATACGGTCGATGGGAGCATTGGCTATCTCTTCCGGTGTCACTGATGGTTCACCGAAATGTGCAATCCTTCTCGCCACTAAGGCCGGGCATTCACATATGATGTGGTGAGGTGTTTCCTCCTCTTCACCACACATCCTGCAATCTGGATCATCCTTCACCTTTATGTTGGTGAGATGTTTGTTTAGCGTGCAGTGTCCTGTTAGAATACCCACTGCACATCTTAGCCGTCTTCTGCTCAGCTTCAGCAATTCGTTAGTCTTTGATTTGGATGGGTCACCTAGAATATGCGTGATTGTCTCATTCCTGGTGCCTCTCTCCAATGCAAGTTGTGTTTCTGGCTTAATAGTTCCTTTACTGCGCCTTTTGCGGTGCTGTATGCGATCCCGCATATCGGTTCGGGTCCTATCAAGGCTTTTTTTGCTCCTTCTTTGGCCAGCCTGTCAGCTTTCTCATTCCCTGAATTTCCCTGGTGTCCTCGGGTCCATTCCAATTGCACATTGTTGTGTTCTGCTAGTTTTGCCAGGGGCTTCAGGCAATTTCTTACTGTTTTGGAACGTATTTCTACTGCCTCCAGAGCTCTGAGAGCTGCCTGGCTGTCAGTGATGATACGGATTCTTCTGTTAGTGTATGACATCCGTACCATTTCTTGTGCACAAGCCTCTATGGCTATTATTTCTGCTTGGAACACGGCTGCAGTGCTGCCCAGGTTCAGACTGAAGCATGTCCCTGGTTGGTCTCCCGCAATTCCTGCTCCGGTACTGCTTGACGTTTTTGATCCGTCCGTATACCATATGGTATCATTTGGGTGACTTCGCATCTGCCTTTTGCCCTCATCTTCCCTATCAGGTATAATCACCCTGAAAGTTTTTGTGAAGTTATAAGTAGTGCTGATTCTGTCAGACTGCATTTCAAGTAGTCGGTTTTTTCCCAGTTGTTGGGCTATTTCTGTATGATATCCTTTTCTTGGAAAGGTCTCATACCCGTTGTTTCTTAGCCTGTAAGTCGCTATCAATGTCTCATTCTCCACTACTAGATTTAATGGAGGTAGGCACAGCAGCGCCTCCATAGCTGTGGTAGGCGTTGTTGTCATGGCCCCCGTTATCCCTAGGCACGCAAGTCTTTGTACCTTGTTTAGTTTCCTCAACGACTCTCCTTTTCCAGCTTTGTGCCACCAAATCAGGGAGGCGTAGGTTATTATTGGTATCACAACCCTTTGGTACAGCCAATGTACCATTCGTGGTTGTAGTCCCCAGTTCTTGCCCACCATTCGTCTGCAGGCCCATAGAGCCCGCGTGGCTTTGGTGGTCACTTTCTCTATATGAGCTTTGAAGTTCAGTTTGGTGTCTAGAGTTACTCCCAAATTCTTGGCTTTACCGCTCATTTGTAATTATTTTCCCCGAAGAAATAGTTTCTTCAGGTTATGAATTTTTCTTTTCCTTGTAAAAGCTACCACTGTGGTCTTTCCTGGATTGACGGATAGACCTTCCTGGGTGCACCATTTATCTACCGTTTTGAGGGCTCTTTGCATCATTTCTGATGTGACGCCCTCAAATTTTCCTGTTGCCAGGATGGTGATGTCATCTGCATATCCCTGCGCATATATTTGGATCCCTTACTATATACATATACAGGGTGATTCTAAAATGTATGGCCAAATTGATACAGCGTCAACAGGAGACCAAAATAGGTTGATTCAACCCAATTTACCTATATACAAAAATGCACCCCTAAAAAGTTACAGCCCTTTAAATTTCAAATAAAAAAAACTTTAATTATTGATTCAGTGTACATTCATTACCAATAAACTCCAATGTTTTGAGATTAACAGCAATAAAATACATTAAAGGGTTAACCAGCCTACTTGTACATTAAATAATAATATTACATATTTGCTGCTGAGGTTAAAAATAGTTTGATGCATCTTCTTCATTTTTCTTGTTTAATTTGCAAACTATTGATATTATCAAAAAAATAAAAGATAGAAAAAAGTTTCCAAATTAAATTATCTATCAAATGATACTGGAAAATCGACTATACGTTAACGCACAGAAAAATAAGGGTGTGAAATAAAGGGTGACTGCCCCTAAATGACCCCATCCCTTTAATGTATTTTATTGCTGTTAATCTCAAAACATTGGCGTTTATTGGTAATGAATGTACACTGAATTAGAAAAAGATATCTACAGCCATTTGGGAATAATCAATAATTAAAGTTTTTTTTATTTGAAATTTAAAGGGCTGTAACTTCTTAGGGGTGCATTTTTGTATATAGGTAAATTGGGTTGAATCAACCTACTTTGTTCTCCTGTTGACGCTATATCAATTTGGCCATACATTTTAGAATCACCCTGTATACAGGGTGTCCCAGTTTTAAGGGACGAAATTACACAGACTTGAAGAAAAAATATTTTTGAGCAGAAAACTTTCTAATCATAGCCCTTTATCTCGCTTAGTTTAGGAGATAGAGGGTGTTAAAGTTTTAACTTTTTCCAAGTTTTTTTCTATAACTTTTGAAATATGCTAGATATCAATTTGAAATTTTGTGCACTTTCTAACTACCCCAAGCTGAAGATTTTACAGCATTTTCATGAAATATGTTATACGGGGTGACCTTTTTTTAGGCCCACCCAGAACCAAATCCTTTCAGAACTTTTTAGCGCTACGCCACTGTCTCATTTTGATACAGCCACTTCAAAGAGTGGTCTTTTAGAAAAATTTTTGATCCCTTGTAATTTTTTGTGCGATGTCTGGTTTAGGAGTTACAGCTTGATATGCTCATAGAATCCATTGATTTAGAAATGTATTGTTAAATTTTGTGAAGTAAACTGAAAGAAATGAATACAATGACAGTTATCTGAACATTTATAAGTGTACGTTTTTATTGTTAATATTTTTCAGTTTTATTTTAATTTTTTTGATATCTAATATATTTCAAAAGATATAGGAAAAAAACTTGGAAAAAGTTAAAACTTTAACGCCCTCTATCTCCTAAACTAAGCGAGATAAAGGGCATTTGAATAGGAAGTGTTCTGCTCAAAAATATTTTTTCTTTAAGTCTGTGTAGTTTCGTCCCTTAAAACTGGGACACTCTGTATATATCCATACAATTCGAATACATGAAACTCCTCGTTTATAGCAGGATCACAAATGATATTTTTTAAATAGTTACTAAATTTTTGTCGTGTATTATGGTATGTCATGTACGATAGGTACCTGTAACATTATTAAGTTATTGACAGAAAACACGAAGGCTCTTGAATATCTAATCGATTACAATGTGATAACGAGGAAGCCCAAGAGAGAGTTCTCAGGGAGTGCTCTATTACACTTTGATTGCCTACATATTTTTTCTCGAGCAGGAGGACCGTCATTGTCCCATTTGTATTTAGTCTGTGTCTGTTAATTTCCTAAGTATCACAAGGTCTCGCCTCGTGTTCTTGCAGATGTTTTCTTAAGCAAATACACGATACATTTAGTTGTTTTACACGTAATTTAGGAAAAGATAGCACTCTATCTTGGTAAGATCAGGAGTAAATGTGGAATTGCTTCCACAATTACTCCCATCAAGGGAACCCTCCACCACCCCTGTTTTCAATAATAAACAGGCCCTTAAAAACTTGAAAGGATATGAACAGGATATAATAGATGATATCAGGAATTTCGTATCCACTAATATTATTATATGTAAGGTCCTTAGTCGGCAATTGGATAGTATTAGAAAAAGAAAACCTCAAATTTTCATTAAGTCGACGTTTCGACAATTATTTATTGTCTTCTTCAGGACTAATGAGGCATGTGGTTTTCTGTCAACATAATCATCATCGTCAAAACTATAAAAACGTAACTTATAACATACGGTTCTTGAATTTCAAAAATATTTGGTATGTACTTAAATTATTCATGAAAATCTTGCGATTCGATCGAATCACATGCCTCATTAGTCCTGAAGAAGACAATAAATAATTGACGAAACGTCGACTTAATAAAAATTTGAGGTTTTCTTTTTCTAATACTATCCAATTGCCGACTAAGGACCTTACATATAATAATAGATGATATTCTTAGGATATGTAGAAATTGTTTGTCATTGGTTAGTATGTAAGAAGCATTCATTATAAGGTGCTCTATAACTAAAACTATCTGAGGCTTCGTCGTCGCTATTATGTTTGTCATATACGGTAGGTGTTTAAAAAAATAATGAATTGATGCCAGAAAATGTGAAGGCTCTGGAATATACAGGGTGAGTCACCAAGGGCGCCTCGGTAGATATCTCCTTTAATATTTATTATACAGAAAAAAGTTTCAAATAAAAGTTGTAGGAGACCAAAAGTACCATATTTTAAAATTATTTCTAATCATACATGGTGTTTGATATTAGAGTGGCATATCAAAAGTATGTTTTTTTAAATGGGACACCCTATATATTTTCGCAAATTTTTATTCTTTCTTTAATTGTCTTTTCGAATATATCTGGTTTTTGAAATTCCGATACGGCGTTGTCGAATTATTCAATTTTTTTCCAAAAAATTGTCACTTGCAAACCTCACTAATAAATTCTGCATGAGCGGTATTTTCACAGATTAAGCAAACTTTTTTTGTTTAATGCTAGGCAATGCCATGTCCCAGCCTCAAGATATTTTAAAGTTGACATTATTTGTACAGGGTGTTTATTACGGTAATACAAAAATGGGTAACTTTAATTTATCATAACTTAATTTTTTTAAATGGAACACTCCGTATATTTTTACATATTTGGATAGAGTTTTTGTCGCTCTACAATTTTTATTAACCTATAGTAATGCCTAAAACCAACGGTTTCCAGTGAAACTGCATTCTAATAAAAACATCAGGTAATTTCTAGAAATTCGAATATTATAGGAGGCATTGGCATGTGTTTTTTCTTTCTCTACGAAATTCAACTTATGTTTTTTAACTAGTCGGACGTGACCACCCTTCGTAGTTTTATTATATATATACATGTATATAAAATTCATAAATAGGTACTTACTTGAAATAGTTGACACTTACACATCATTAATTTCTTTTTCTTTGCATTCGCTATAATATATTGTCGGACACTAACTTTTTAATGGAGTAAAATCGCCGATCTAACTGGCTTCTTCCTAGGGGTAAGTAACTCTTGGCGTGGAACCAAATGAAACCTTTACCATATGTGGTGTGCTCTACAACTTTTTTTAGTAGGGCAATTTTTTTTAAATGACCTTAGGTATATTCGAGAGTGGGCTATAATCTGACCCTCCGGGCCACTGCGACCACTCGGTCTGTTGTGGCTCGCACCAAATTATATTTCACCCAATAGGTTCAGTCATTTGATAAAACTGATAACCTTGTTGGGTGAGATTCTGTCCATGTCCTCCGGCATAAGTTCTCCTTTGCCGAATAATGAGAACCAGATTCTTACTGCAGCGGGTCATGCCTTTTCATCATCCTCCTGACACAGACGACATTCAGCGTTTTCCACCAGTCCAATTCTGTGTAGGTGGGGATTTAATCTGCAGTGCCCAGTAAACAGGCCAATTAGAGTCTCTAGGTTTAGCCTATTTAGTTCTAATATGGTATGCTAAAATCGTCTCTCAATAACCGTGAGACTTGGAGCGATAGTTCCTTGGGTCAAAATGACCCACCTATCCCACCACAAATTTTTGTTGATCCATGTGCCGAACACATTGTATATATTCTTAAATGGGACGTTATTTTCTTTGTATTAAAATGTAATAATGGTCACCCGCAATTTTTTTAAATAGAACGATATTTTTTTTCTGAATTTGACAGAGAATTCTTTTCACTTTTCAAACATATCAAACTTGTATATCCTTACATAAGGAAATTTTGGAGAACATTAAAAAAACTACATTGTGCCTATATTAATTTAAAAAGGCATACTAATGCTACATCTAGCAGGCAATTAAATAAAAATCTAAAACAATTATTATATTTTATTTCAATCTATCATATGATAAATTGAAATAAAACTATTGTTTTGTTTTTTAATTCATTGCCTGCCAGATGTAACGTTAGTATGCCTTGTCAAATTAATATAAGGGCAATGTGGTCTTTTTGAGTTTACTCGAAAATTTCCTTATGTAAGGATATACAAATTTGATCTCTTTGAAAAGAGAAAAAATTATCTGTCAAATTCAGTAAAAAAAAAACTACCATGTTATTTACAACAATGTCCGGTGACGTCATGGCTTCTATACGATTTTAATACAAAGAAAATAAGGTCCCATTTAAGAATATATGCACTTTATTGGGTGTCAGAAAGAAAATAAAAGAGTTTATAGTCCGGGGCCTTTATAATCAATCAAGACTGTATGTGAAGAGGGAGTAAATCCAGGAGGATTTCCGTAGCAGCTGCCAGGGTGGTGCTGATTGCTCCAGTTATCACCAAGCATGCTTGTCTCTGTTTGGTTTTGGCCGTTCGTTGTAGCCCCTTCGGCCACCAAAATATGGAGCCATAAACTACCATCAGTCTAATGACTGTGATGTAAATCCAATATATTTGCTGAGGACCAATGCCTCAGGATTTTCCGCAGATCCTTCGGCATGTCCACAAGGATAATCTCGCCTTCTCCAGGTGGGAGTTCCAGTTCAGTGATTTGTCTAGTGTAATTCCTAGATATTTCACTTCCTTCACAAATGGAATAATTTCACCTAAGAGGGAAGGCGGTTCTAAAATACCCATCTTCCGTTTTCTGGTGAACGGTACTATCGTTGTTTTGTGAGGATTCACAGACATCTGGTCTCTCTCACACCCACTACGTACCGCATCTAATATGGCTTGAGGGTATTGGAAATCACCCCAGTGGCCACAATAGAGGGGAGAGGACTCCGCTTTGGGGGCACCCTCTTGCAGCCCTAAACCTGACCGTTTCACCCTGTAAAGATGTCGATATAGTTCTGTTTTGGAGCATAGCCCGAATCCAATCTATGGTTAGTTGGATTCCTCCTGCAGTCGTAGGGTTATAACTGAATTGTTTTATTATTTCATCAAAAACACAGTGATGTACGGAAGTTGGGGATACAAAAAAATAATGTATATTATTACATTTTTAGGAAAATCATTTTATTTTGATTTAAAAAATATACCATATGATAACTCTACCTTTAACCATTTTCGAGTTATTATACATACAATTTGAATACCGAAACCCCTCGTTTTGAGTAGTATCACAAATAATATAATAGCCCCACCTACACACTTTCAATACATAAAACTAAACGTTGTCAGCAGTATCACAAATTATTTTTTTTATTAGTTGCACCCACTGATATAAATTAAATTACTATGTAAAGCCCCACCCACACACTTTCAATACATAAAATTTGCTGTTGTGAGCAGTATCACAACTTATTTTTTTTATTAGTTGGGACTTTCTTTTTCTTGGGGGCGTAGCTGCTGCCCGTTCTAGGCCTAGCAGACAAGTGGTCCCCCAGAATCAGTCTTCTAGGCATCCTGGAACCGCTTTCGCTTTCCATTAAGATACGGCTCATTCTTCTACAGTCGTTCGTAGTAGATGCTATTCTGCTCCAATTCACGCTACCCTATGCCCCTCCTTCCGTTTGCGCGACCAAGAGTTCGCATTAAAATTCATCTCTTCCTCCTACTTGTGGCTAATAATTCGCTTGATGGCTCTTTCCTGTTCATTCCCATCCCGCATGTGTTCTTAGCATGCCTGGTGGAAGAAAATGAAATTAGTATATAAATACATACAATTTGAATACCGAAACCCCTCGTTTTGAGTAGTATCACAAATAATTTTATTTTAATGTTGAAATAATTTTAAATCAATATGTAAAGCCCACCTATTCAATTTTAATGGATAAAACATCCCGTTGTGAGCAGGATCACAAACCATATTTTTTTAATTAGTTACTAAAGTTTCGTCGTCAGTACTATGGTGCCGTATACCATAAGTAGTTATAACATTATTAAATTATTGGCAGAAAATATGAAGGCTCTTGTATATCTAATCGATTACAATGTTATAACGAGGGAGTCCAAGAGTATTTACTCAGGAAGTGCTCTATTACACTTTGATTGATTATACATATTTTCTTGAGCAGGAGGGCAGTTTTTGTACCGTAGGTATGTTTAAGTCAATTCAATTTTAAGATGTCTCCTTTCCCCTGAAACAAAAGAAAATACAATTAGTCATCTAACGCACTCGAATGTGACAGTTTATTTGATATTAAATACTTCCCTGTAACGCCTTTTGGGAGCTAAGTCTGTATTCATCGACAAAAGTCCATTATGTGGCGTATACATCATGGATATCTATACAAAATTCATGAATACTTACCTACTCAAAATAAAATGGTGCACAATTGAAGTGGATATTGGAAAAATATGGGCAATATTTAAACCTCAATATTTTTGGAATTAGATGATTAATCTAGATACGACTTTTTGTGATCGTTACCAAAATTCATTGACCTTCGTCTACCGTCAATAGATTTTTAAATTGTGGGTGTTTCTTTTACCTACAGGGTGATCATTCAGGTCTTTACATTTATTTTAAAGTTCATCGTTTTCCCAAATATGTAAAAAAAACTTGGGATTTTTTCAAACGTGTTCATTATGATTTACAAATAATTGTAAAGAACCAATTTGAAGATTTTTTCTACGGCTTTGGTATTTTTAGAGATATCATTTGTTATAGAAAAAATGGCGAACTTTTTACATTTTAGGTTAGAGCATATTTTCTATAACAAAATAAATCACATCTCTAGAAATAACAAAGCTAAGAAAAAAATCCTCAAATTGGTTCTTTAGAATTACTTATAAGTCCTAATGAACATGTTTAAAAAAATCCCAAAATTCTTTTAGGGATTTGTGTGAATGACGAACCTAAACATAAATATAAGGGCCTGGATAATCACCCTGTAGATAAAAGAAACACCAACAATTTAAAAATCTATTGACGGTTGACGAAGGCCAATAAATATTATTTGTTAACTATCACAAAAAGCCGCATCAAGATTAGCCATCTAATTCCAAAAATATTGAGGTTCAAATATTGCCCACATTTTTCCAATATCCACTTCAGTTGAAAACTAGTCAGTGCACTTACATGTCGTTAATTTTTCTTTTTCTTTGCATTGTTGGACACAAACTTTTAGAACAAATCCATACACGTTAAACTTCTCTTGGCAATATTGCTCCCGATTCTTCTCCTAAGAAACTTAACCGTTTGTAAAGGTCATAGTGTGTCTCAGAAAGCCTAGGTCATAATTTACAGGTGTATTCTACGTAAAAAAATAAGGTTATTTCGTTTGATAAATAAATAGAAACACCTTTAGAAATATGTGTCCTAAAATGCTTCATTTCAGAGTTACAAGGCGTTTAATTTTCATGGGAAAAAAGTATGGTTAGCAGCAATGCAGCAAAAGATTATAATTGGTTGTTGTGACAGAGTTTACTTACATTTGATTTTCAGCCTACTACAATAGATTTTTGACTGATTTGCTTACTAACAGCCGAATATGTTAAATTCTTGAAGCTAAATGACTTTAGAACGGCGTATTTTATCAAAAATGTACAAGACAACTTTTTTATGTTATTTAAAGAAGAACAGAAATCTGCTGTTATATTTTAAAAAAAGAATCAGTGACGTACTTTCTAAAAGGGGCTGCAAACCACCGTTGTAAGCCACTGACCCAAGGGGTTGACCTGAAATTTTGGCAGTTAACAGATCTTGAAAGTAGCAGTATAAAATTTGAACAAAATGGACTAATTATTTTGGAGATATGGCCAATCATATATTTTTTTTTTCATGAAAGTTAAACGCTCTGCAACTCCCAAACAAAGAATTTTAGGATACATATTTATTAAACAAAATAACCTTGTTTCTTTACGTAGAATTCACCTGCAAATTTTGACCTAGGCTTTCTACTTACGTACTCACCCTTTGAGATGTCTTCACCATATCCTATCTCGTTCGGAACTTACCTATAACAAAAATTTAAAAAAATTTAGAAAAGGCAATTGAAAATAACGCAATAATAATTATACCTTTATCTCCTTTCCCTAATGCCAGTTCGTCCCCATAATAGTACGTGCCGTTTACATCCCTCATATTGGTCACACCCTGAAACAATAGAGATTAATAATTAGACATATAATTGCATGTAACAAAAATGACAAATCTTATTTCAGAATTCAGCATCCTTCGTACAGGAGTGGAGGATTTCAAAAGGAGGTTGCAGACCCAAATCTTTTTTTGAAAATATTTGCAAATCATATTTGTCAAAATCAGAATTACGACAGATTTTAAAAGGCAGCAACTGCTCAACTTTAAAGCACATTTATCCGTAAGAGGAACTATGAAATTATTACTCACCAGTTATATAAGCGGTGTGAAGATCATACGAGGGCAACGGCTAATCCTAGAGCATCCATCGACCATCACTGACGCGCGAAAACCAGAGTCTACTAACTGCTTTTCTGGGCACGCACTAACGCACCCAAAAAATCCCCGAATACAGTTACAAGCCTTAACACTTGCAATAACCCAGTCATTTTAAAAATACACTACGATATTGGCAAGATACTCGTCGAGTTATCGACTCTGGTTTGACGAAACCGACCGTTCTCTCTACGGTAGAGTGAATTGTGGATAAGCTGAAACATAAACATAACATTAAAACAAACTCAAACTTAAAAAACCATTCAATTTACCGAATTCTTTTTCCTGCAATCCCAGTTACTGCTTTCACTTCTTGAACTTGCTTGGTATAAATCTTTGACCTCTACTGTGTTCATGTGTTCTTCATAACCAAAGACATCCTTATGGAACACATTTTCTTGTAAAATTTAAGACCTGCTGGACATATTTTGAGTTAGATAATGCTCCATAATAAAATAGGTACCCACCCCTGGATTATTAAAGAAACTCCCCGTTATGAACAGTATCACAACTTATTTTTTTCTTTAATTTGTTGACCCAGGTGATAAAAATTCAAATTAATATATACATATAAAGTCCCAACTACACACTTTTAATACATAAAACTCCCAGTTGAGAGCAGTATCACATATTTTTTTTAAACGTACTTATTGAAATAATTTTAAATCAATATATAAAAGCCCCACCTACACACTTTCAATACATAAAACTAAACTTTGTAAGCAGTATCACAAATTATTTTTTTTATTAGTTGCACCCATTGATATAAATTAAATTAATATGTAAAGCCCCACCCACGCACTTTCAATACATAAAACTTCCCATTGTGAGCAGTATCACAATTTTTTTTTTATTAGTTGACCTGTTGGAAAAAAATTAAATTAATATATGAAACCCCATCCATCCACTTTTAAATACATAAAACTCCCCGCTGTGAACAGTATCACAATTTATTTTTTCTATTACTTGCACCCACTGATAAAAATTAAATTAATATGTAAAGCCTTACCCACGCACATTCAATATATAAAACTTCCCATTGTGAGCTGTATCACAATTTTTTTTTTTTTTAGTTGACCTGTTGGAAAAAAATTAAATTAATATATGAAACCCCATCCATCCACTTTTAAATACATAAAACTCCCCGCTGTGAACAGTATCACAATTTATTTTTTCTATTACTTGCACCCACTGATAAAAATTAAATTAATATGTAAAGCCCCACCCACGCACATTCAATATATAAAACTTCCCATTGTGAGCTGTATCACAATTTTTTTTTTTTTAGTTGACCTGTTGGAAAAAAATTAAATTAATATATGAAACCCCATCCATCCACTTTTAAATACATAAAACTCCCCGCTGTGAACAGTATCACAATTTATTTTTTCTATTACTTGCACCCACTGATAAAAATTAAATTAATATGTAAAGCCCCACCCACGCACATTCAATATATAAAACTTTCCATTGTGAGCTGTATCACAATTTTTTTTTTTTTAGTTGACCTGTTGGAAAAAAATTAAATTAATATATGAAACCCCATCCATCCACTTTTAAATACATAAAACTCCCCGATGTGAACAGTATCACAATTTATTTTTTCTATTACTTGCACCCATTGATAAAAATTAAATTAATATGTAAAGCCCCACCCACGCACTTTCAATACATAAAACTTCCCATTGTGAGCAGTATCACAATTTTTTTTTTATTAGTTGACCTGTTGGAAAAAAATTAAATTAATATATGAAACCCCATCCATCCACTTTTAAATACATAAAACTCCCCGCTGTGAACAGTATCACAATTTATTTTTTCTATTACTTGCACCCACTGATAAAAATTAAATTAATATGTAAAGCCCCACCCACGCACATTCAATATATAAAACTTTCCATTGTGAGCTGTATCACAATTTTTTTTTTTTTAGTTGACCTGTTGGAAAAAAATTAAATTAATATATGAAACCCCATCCATCCACTTTTAAATACATAAAACTCCCCGATGTGAACAGTATCACAATTTAATTTTTCTATTACTTGCACCCATTGATAAAAATTAAATTAATATGTAAAGCCCCACCCACGCACATTCAATATATAAAACTTTCCATTGTGAGCAGTATCACAATTTTTTTTTTTTTAGTTGACCTGTTGGAAAAAAATTAAATTAATATATGAAACCCCATCCATCCACTTTTAAATACATAAAACTCCCCGATGTGAACAGTATCACAATTTATTTTTTCTATTACTTGCACCCATTGATAAAAATTAAATTAATATGTAAAGCCCCACCCACGCACTTTCAATACATAAAACTTCCCATTGTGAGCTGTATCACAATTTTTTTTTTTTAGTTGACCTGTTGGAAAAAAATTAAATTAATATATGAAACCCCATCCATCCACTTTTAAATACATAAAACTCCCCGCTGTGAACAGTATCAGAATTTATTTTTTCTATTACCTGCACCCACTGATAAAAATTAAATTAATATGTAAAGGCCCACCCACGCACTTTCAATACATAAAACTTCCCATTGTGAGCAGTATCACAATTTTTTTTTTTATTAGTTGACCTGTTGGAAAAAAATTAAATTAATATATGAAACCCCATCCATCCACTTTTAAATACATAAAACTCCCCGCTGTGAACAGTATCACAATTTATTTTTTCTATTACTTGCACCCACTGATAAAAATTAAATTAATATGTAAAGCCCCACCCACGCACTCTCAATACATAAAATTTGCTGTTGTGAGCAGTATCACAACTTATTTTTTTTATTAGTTGGGACTTTCTTTTTCTTGGGGGCGTAGCTGCTGCCCGTTCTAGGCCTAGCAGACAAGTGGTCCCCCAGAATCAGTCTTCCAGGCATCCTGGAACCGCTTTCGCTTTCCGTCAAGATACGGCTCATTCTTCTACAGTCGTCCGTAGTAGATGCTATTCTGCTCCAATTCACTCTACCCTATGCCCCTCCTTCCGTTTGCGCGACCAAGAGTTCCCATTAAAATTCATCTCTTCCTCCTACTTGTGGCTAATAATTCGCTTGAGGCTCTTTCCTGTTCATTCCCATCCCGCATGTGTTCTTAGCATGCCCAACTAGCCTGGTGGAAGAAAATGAAATTAGTATATAAATACATACAATTTGAATACCGAAACCCCTCGTTTTGAGTAGTATCACAAATAATTTTATTTTAATGTTGAAATAATTTTAAATCAATATGTAAAGCCCACCCATTCAATTTTAATGGATAAAACTTCCCGTTGTGAGCAGGATCACAAACCATATTTTTTTAATTAGTTATTAAAGTTTCGTCGTCAGTACTATGGTGCCGTATACCATAAGTAGTTATAACATTATTAAATTATTGGCAGAAAATATGAAGGCTCTTGTATATCTAATCGATTACAATGTGATAACGAGGGAGTCCAAAAGTACTCAAAGAGTTCTCAGGGAGTGCTCTATTACACTTTGATTGATTATACATATTTTCTTGAGCAGGAGGGCAGTTTTTGTACCGTAGGGAGTATGTTTAAGTCAATTCAATTTTAAGATGTCTCCTTCCCCTGAAACAAAAGAAAATACAATTAGTCATCTAGCGCACTCGAATGTGACAGTTTATTTGATATTAAATACTTCCCTGTAACGCCTTTTGGGAGCTAAGTCTGTATTCATCGACAAAAGTCCATTATGTAGCGTATACATCACGGATATCTATACAAAATTCATGAATACTTACCTACTCAAAATAAAATAGTGCACAATTGAAGTGGATATTGGAAAAATATGGGCAATATTTAAACCTCAATATTTTTGGAATTAGATGATTAATCTAGATACGACTTTTTGTGATCGTTACCAAAATTCATTGACCTTCGTCCACCGTCAATGGATTTTTAAATTGTGGGTGTTTCTTTTACCTACAGGGTGATCATTAAGGTCTTTACATTTATTTTAAAGTTCATCGTTCTCCCAAATATGTAAAAAAACTTGGGATTTTTTTAAACGTGTTCATTATGATTTACAAATAATTGTAAAGAACCAATTTGAAGATTTTTTCTACGGCTTTGGTATTTTTAGAGATATCATTTGTTATAGAAAAAATGGCGAACTTTTTACATTTTAGGTTAGAGCATATTTTCTATAACAAAATAAATCACATCTCTAGAAATAACAAAGCTAAGAAAAAAATCCTCAAATTGGTTCTTTAGAATTACTTATAAGTCCTAATGAACATGTTTAAAAAAATCCCAAAATTCTTTTAGGGATTTGTGTGAGTGATGAACCTAAACATAAATATAAGGGCCTGGATAATCACCCTGTAGATAAAAGAAACACCAACAATTTAAAAATCTATTGACGGTTGACGAAGGCCAATAAATATTATTTGTTAACTATCACAAAAAGCCGCATCAAGATTAGCCATCTAATTCCAAAAATATTGAGGTTCAAATATTGCCCACATTTTTCCAATATCCACTTCAGTTGTGAACTAGTCAGTGCACTTACATGTCGTTAATTTTTCTTTTTCTTTGCATTGTTGGACACAAACTTTTAGAACAAATCCATACACGTTAAACTTCACTTGGCAATATTGCTCCCGATTCTTCTCCTAAGAAACTTAACCGTTTGTAAAGGTCATAGTGTGTCTCAGAAAGCCTAGGTCATAATTTACAGGTGTATTCTACGTAAAAAAATAAGGTTATTTCGTTTGATAAATAAATAGAAACACCTTAGAAATATGTGTCCTAAAATGCTTCATTTCAGAGTTACAAGGAGTTTAATTTTCATGGGAAAAAAGTATGGTTAGCAGCAATGCAGCAAAAGATTATAATTGGTTGTTGTGACAGAGTTTACTTACATTTGATTTTCAGCCTACTACAATAGTTTTTTGACTGATTTGCTTACTAACAGCCGAATATGTTAAATTCATGAGGCTAAATGACTTTAGAACGGCGTATTTTATCAAAAATGTACAAGACAACTTTTTTATGTTATTTAAAGAAGAACAGAAATCTGCTGTTATATTTTTAAAAAAGAATCAGTGACCTACGTTTTTATATAAAAGGGGGCTGCAAACCACCGTTGTAAGCCACTGACCCAAGGGGTTGACCTGAAATTTTGGCAGTTAATAGATCTTGAAAGTAGCAGTATAAAATTTTAACAAAATGGACTAATTATTTTGAGAGATATGGCCAATCATATATATTTTTTTTTTCATGAAAGTTAAAAGTTCTGCAACTCCGAAACAAAGAATTTTAGGATACATATTTATTAAACAAAATAACCTTGTTTCTTTACGTAGAATTCACCTGCAAATTTTGACCTAGGCTTTCTACTTACGTACTCACCCTTTGAGATGTCTTCACCATATCCTATCTCGTTCGGAACTTACCTATAAAAAATTTAAAAAAATTTAGTAAGGGTAATTGAAAATAACGCAATAATAATTATACCTTTATCTCCTTTCCCTAATGCCAGTCCGTCCCCATAATAGTACGTGCCGTTTACATCCCTCATATTGGTCACACCCTGAAACAATAGAGATTAATAATTAGACAGATAATGACAAATCTTATTTCAGAATTCAGCATCCTTCGTACAGGAGTGGAGGATTTCAAAAGGAGGTTGCAGAACCAAATCTTTTTTTGAAAATATTTGCAAATCATATTTGTCAAAATCAGAATTACTACAGATTTTAAAAGGCAGCAACTGCTCAACTTTAAAGCACATTTATCCATAAGAGGAATTATGAAATTATTACTCACCAGTTATAGAAGCGGTGTGAAGATCATACGAGGGCAACGGCTAATCCTAGAGCATCCATCGACCATCACTGACGCGCGAAAACCAGAGTCTACTAACTGCTTTTCTGGGCACGCACTAACGCACCCAAAAAATCCCCGAATACAGTTACAAGCCTTAACACTTGCAATAACCCAGTCATTTTAAAAATACACTACGATATTGGCAAGATACTCGTCGAGATTTCGACTCTGGTTTGACGAAACCGACCGTTCTCTCTACGGTAGAGGGAATTGTGGATAAGCTGAAACATAAACATAACATTAAAACAAACTCAAACTTAAAAAACCATTCAATTTACCGAATTCATTTCTCCTGCAATCCTAGTTACCACTTCCATTTCTTGAACTTCCTTAGTATAAATCTTTGCCCTCAATTATTGTGTTCATGTGTTCTTAATAACCATCCCTGAATACAGTTACAAGCCTTAACACTTACAATCTCCAAGTCATTTTAAAAATACACTAAGAATTAAGATATATCTCTTCAAGATTTTGACTCTGGTTTGATGAAACAGATTCTATCTACGGTAAAGTGAACTGTGGAGAACCTGAAACATAAACATTACATTAAAACAAAATCAAACTTAAAAAAACGCTCAGTTTACCAAATTAATCCCTCCTGTAATCCTAGCTATTTCTTTCGTTTGAACTCTATTGCGTTCGTGTGTTTCCAACAACTAAAGACAAATTCATATTCAACATAAATTGTCCTTTCCAGATATATTATAATGACATTATGGGATCCAATTATCTATCATAATAAGCACGTTGATGTGGAATCCTTTTCTTAATATGACGATGACTTTCTAGGTATCCAATTCATTCTATGTATATATATATACGTACCATTTTTAAGAACACACTCCATTATTAGAGTATATCCATGTGTTTCTTTCGTGCCGGTTGGTTAGAAGGTTTTTGGTACGATGTGTGCATAATTTGATTCGACTATTAATTGCATTTATTTATAATAGAAATATTTAGGGCGTTGCTTCAAAATCGATCTGAAAAGGAAAATAGAAATATTTTAATCCAAAACATAATTTACGAGCAAAATAGTCTTTATCTGCAAGGTATTAATTCGCTTATAATATTACCCAAACTTTACTTTGGACGAATAACGAATTCACTTGGCAATTATTTTCATGTATATGTGAGATACCTATCTGTAGCCAATACTTGACAAAATATCGGAGTTGCCATTTAGAATTTAAAAATTAATGTCACATACTGGACATAGTCTATAATTTTTGATTTTCATATCAACGGAGCAACAAATTCTAATTACAGGCTAACGTATATATCAACTCACGGAATGATATAGAGACAAACAATTAATCGTACTCTACGCTTCCAGAGTCAAAGAATTAAGGTTGGAAAATATATAAAGGTGATAGTTAATAGCCAGTTATGTATGTTTGTGTTTTTTGTTACCCACAAAAATTCTGGAACTTGCCAACTGAAAAAAATGTCCATCCTGTCTCTATCAAACAACCTTCACCCCACGCAGAATTATTATTATTATTAACATGAAATCTATGCTCTTTTTGACTAATATAAAATATTTGGATGTCTGAAATATGTTTAATTATTGTTCTCAAGTTAATAATCATTTGTATTAAATATTAATTTCGGTATCAAATTTATTTTTACAAACTTTTAGGTCTTAAATAGCTTTTAAATTTAGTACCAAATAGATCTCCTAGAGTTGATATATTAATTCATAGATGGCAGAGTGGTAACTTTCAAACTTGCATTATTAATGCATACCATTACATTATTACTTTAACTTTATATTTTAAATTACAACTATAGAAGTACCAATTTATATCGTTTTGGCTTACATGTATGTATACTTAAGATGAAATTAAAAGATCACTTTCATTTTTTTGCTTCTTACCCAACACAAGGCATCTATGAAATGAAATAATACCCACTTATTTTGAAACTAGTTTTCTACAGATTACAGATTATCTTTATAAAATGTTCTCTCATGCTCGAAGGCATTATAAGTAGCGGCAAAATTTGTCGTTTTGTCTATGGCTCAGTAGATGGCTCTTGAGTAGTAATTTTAAAAATGGTTTTCATTGGCGTAAACGGTCGAAAATTCTACTAGATTACCAGCTTATAACCCTAGGCCTTATGCCATATTATAACTAATTTACGAATCTAGGCAATAAAACGTTTAAAAATTTTAAACTATTGGCAAAAAAATACGACACTAGACTTGACACCTTGACAGTTGCGCCTCTTTATATTATTTCCTTACCAATGACCACATATATGTAATTAATTACAGGGGCAAATACAAACTTGCGCCCTCTACAGCTCAGTAGTGGAAGAGATATAAAATCGTAATAGATTTCTATGCCAACCTTAATTATTATTGAATTTGCGCAAATGCGCGCGATTACTAGATAATTAATTTTTTGAATCAGGTTTTCTTAAGCGAATAAATTGATAACTAAAATGTTCTATTTTTTAACCAATCAAAACAAATTAAACATTTTGCCAATATTTTTTATCATATAAGCTGTTCGTTATTGATTGGAAAGAACTCCAGGATTGTAATGGTATAAAATCCTTGGGAAGAACTTAACGCAGGGCATCTTTTAAGGACTTTTCACTAGGTGGCCAAATAGCCAAACATTTTCTGTGGCCAAACTGTGATCACTAGATGGCCACGGATGATTACTACGTGGCCATTTACTCACTCTACCTTCAAGAAGCCTCGATAACAAACTTATCTGAGAATTTTTTAATGTAAAGATGTAAATTTGAATTCCCTAGATCTTCAATTCGGAAAACCCTGACCTTATGAAATCACAGCCAATCGCAATTTGAATTTTTCCAATTTGCAATTTACTTCGGACTTAGATTGAGAGGCAACTATCGATGCCCTAGGTGTGGCTTGGACTCCACAATAAACTGAAGGACCTTACTGTCTCTGCTTAACATAAAATCCTAGGATTTATGAGAGGTTTTACTTTGGGAACTTGAGAGGCGGTTAAGAAAACATTTTAAGGAAACAAAACTTAATTTAATTCATCAGTTACAATGCTTTAATAATAAAAGTTACATTTGTCAATCTGAATAAAGTTGAGAAAAGTTTACAATGTAAAAAAATATGGCACTATATTGGTGCATGAGAACTTGTGTGGTACTGTGTTATACGATGTGAGAAGTGAAGCGATAGTAGATGCGGCTGGTATCTGAATGAGTATAATGACCAAAGAAACACATAGAAACTTTGTACCACCGTCTACTTTGGCATTCGACGATTTGAAGTGTATAAATATTTGTAATTTATATTTACATCAAAAATTGTGCCGTGTCATAATTACCATTTAGTTACAAAACACAGTTCCTAGTATTTGCAAATATAACACAAGTTCTATGCAATTTTAATGAAATCATTGCAATATAATGCGCTCAGACACACTTAACTTCCAACAGTTCAAAAAGTCATACTAAATTAGGGCGCAAAATGTTGATTAATCTTGATTTAAAATGTTTTAAAGTTTTTAGCTGCACACGTTTATAAAGGGAATGATTATTTATTATTTATAAACTGTGCTACAACAGTTTGAAAAGTTATATCCAAGAAACAAAATGAGATTATACAATTCCTGCGAAAAGGCAAACATGCAAACGAACTAAACAAATTTTGACCCACTTTTTTCAAAAATTATTGCCAGAGTTTTGCTACAGTTCAAATTAATATATTATGTGATAACTGGAAAATGCAAGAGGAAATTTTTGCTTAAACGTTGCAATATTTCTTATTTATTTATTAGAAAGTTTTTGACCTTATAATACCGTAATTTTTATTTTAATTTTTGAATTTAAATAGACAATTACACCTATATAATAAATCAGTTACACTGCTCAGTTAAAAATTGGTAAATTTTATGTTTATTTGATAGAATTTAGTTTTCACTTTATCACAAACGATTTGAGGTATTTTATACTCACAAACGATTTGAGGTATTTTACTGAGTATTGAGTATGGCCTATGGAAAAGAATTTTCCAGAGAATTGATTATACAACTATTTTAAAATCACACGTTAAACACCAAAACCAATATCATTCGCAGTGCTAATTTTAAAAATCTAATTTATACACTCACCTTAAAACTTTGCAGTACCATATATTTACCATTTACTTAAAAAACATTATTACAACTCATTTGCAAATTTAACAAAATAAGTTCTATGTAATTTTAATAAAATTATTGAAATATAATGCAACAGGAAAAAACTTTACTTTCAACAGTTCGAGTTCGAATAATGAAACGTCAAACCCAAACGGTTGGAACACGAACTAAAGGAACAAAAGACGATCGGAAGGCGACTGCGCAATAATGGGCCGAACGTATTTATCTATTTTAAATAATGGCGCGAAATTTTAATCAAATTTGATTTAAAATATTTGGAAGTTTTTAGCTGCATACGTTTATAAAGTGAAATGATTACTTATTATGTGATACAACAGTTTGAAAAGTCATATCCAAGGAACAAAAATAGATTATACAATTCCCTGCGAAAAGGCACTAATTATATAAACGAACGAAACAAATTTTGCCATACTCTTATTTAAAATTATTGCCAGGGGTTTGCTACAGTTCAAACTAACATATGTGATAACTGAAAAACACAAGAGGAAATTCTTGCGTAGACATTTGCAATTATTTTTTGACATAACCTATTTAGAGGCTAATAATGTTAAAAAAATTGATATGTACCGTAATATTTATTGAAATTTTTTAATTTAAATAGACAATTACCCCTCTATAGTAAATGATTATCTATTTTAAAATCACACAAACACCATAACCAATTTTATTTGTAGATGCTGATTTTAAAGATCAAATTTATACACTCACCATAAATCTTTGCAGTACCACATAATTACCATTTACTTAAAATACATTATTACACCTCATTTGTTAATTTAACACAATAAGTTCTATGTAATTTTAATAAAATCATTGAAAAGTAACGCAACCCCGGGATAAAACTTGTTCGAATAATTAAACGTCAAACTGTCAAACCCAAGCGGTTAAAACACGAACTAAAGGAACAAAACACAGCGCCAAGGGTCGAACGTATTTATCTTGTTAAATTATGGCGCGAAATGTTAATTAAATTTAATTTAAAATATTTCAAAGTTCTTAGCTGCACACGTTAATAATGTGGAATGATTATTTATTATTAATAAACTGTGCTACAAGAATTTGAAAAGTCTTATCCAAGGAACAAAAAGAGATTATACAATTCCCTGCGAAAAGGCACTACGAAACAAATTTTGCCACACTCTTTTTTAAAATTATTGCCAGGGGTTTGCTACAGTTCAAACTAACATATGTGATAACTGAAAAACACAAGAGGAAATTCTTGCGTAGATGTTTGCAATTATTTTTTGACATAACCTATTTTAGAGGCTAATAATGTTAAAAAAATTGATATGTACCGTAATATTTATTGAAATTTTTTAATTTAAATAGACAATTACCCCTCTATAGTAAATGATTATCTATTTTAAAATCACACAAACACCATAACCAATTTTATTTGTAGATGCTGATTTTAAAGATCAAATTTATACACTCACCATAAAACTTTGCAGTACCACATAATTACCATTTACTTAAAATACATTATTACACCTCATTTGTAAATTTAACACAATAAGTTCTATGTAATTTTAATAAAATCATTGAAAATTAACGCAACGCCGGGAAAAAACTTATTCGAATAATTAAACGTCAAAATGTCAAACCCAAGCGGTTAAATCACGAACTAAAGGAACAAAACACAGCGCCAAGGTTCTATTTTAAATTATGGCGCGAAATGTTAATTAAATTTGATTTAAAATATTTGAAAGTTCTTAGCTGCACACGTTATAATAATGTGAAATGATTATTTATTATTAACAAACTGTGCTACAAGAATTTGAAAGGTCTTATCCAAGAAACAAAAAGAGATATAATATTTAATTCCACCCAATTTTTGTACTGGCTGCGGGTATTTCTCTGTTATTATCAACATCATAGATTGAGTAGGTATATAGTCTAGCTTGTAAAAACCTAAATAATGTTATAAACTAAAGATAGCAAATCTGCCTTAATCAAAACCCACGTAGTTCTTTTAAAGAGATTTATTTTCATTTGGATTTTTATCTCCACTTTTACTGTAGTTTAAATTACCTGTATTTTGAAGGTATATATTTTCTTTCAAAGGGATTATTAGGATATTAACTAACCAAGAGAATGCACGTCCTTTTTCCTGCTCACTTGGCTGTTTTACAAATTGTTGATTAAGATTTTTCCGTTGGCCCAAGATCCGACGATGCCTTCCCTGTATCCTGAAATTATAATTATTTGAAATTTCAGACAATTACTACTTAAACTCTCATTCGAAGCTTACTTGCCCACCAAATAAACGAAATTCATGTATATTTGAACTGAAATATCTTGGGATATCGCACCTTAATTTGCCAGGTTTTTACATGAGATTCGAATCAAATATCAGGTTTATATATAGGAATCTCGCAAATATATTTTCAAGTTTACACAATGTTTTAGAATGTAAATGAATTCTGTCTCTGGAGTATTGACCTAAAAATACACATAAATTAGTTTATTAAAGACTGTTATAATAAGAGACATTTACCATAATTTGAATTTGGGAAGTTATCAGCGCCAAATTCAAATGGTCATTGTATGACTACGAGTATTATTTCAGGGTGTTACTTTAATTAAATTCACTTAAATTAGTATTATTATTTTTAGTAATAATTTAACTGCTGGTTTCTTCATCTCGTTTTGTTATTAAATATTTATTTAATAGCTAATCACACGAATAAAACTGCTGGTTAGTGATTTTCTTTTTACCATGTTGGTAGATGTAGTTCCCTCAACTTTTCTTTCATTATCATTACCGATTTGACTGTGTACTGTGTGAAAATCACCCTTGTTGGTTATGATATGTCATGTCAATTTTTTACAAAAACAATAAAAGTCATCAAACACATTAGACATTAATCAACATTAATAACAAATTTTGTAAATTAATCGAAAATGAGCCGTCACGAAGGTATGAAAGGTCACATATACCTATTATTGATGTTTTTAAAATGAACCCATGGCCTTTTCTGTTTTCTTATTAAACTGTGTTCAATTTATACCATGTTTGATAGTTTTTGTACATTTCAGGGGTAAGCTGTGATTCTTGTTTAAAAGGAAACTTTAGAGGACGTAGATACAAGTGTCTGGTTTGTTACGATTATGATCTGTGTGCTGCGTGCTATGAGGCAGGTGCTACTAATACTCGACATACTACCGATCATCCTATGCAGTGTATACTTACAAGATCTGATTTTGGTAAGTACTTACGTACCTTATTATTAAACATTCATGCGACAGAGGACCCATTACGTTTTGTTTCTATTACACACATTACACATGTACTAGAAAACCAGTTTTTTGTTTGTGTTAACCAGCCCAAGGTATTTTTTTTAGAGCTGTATTATGGGGGTGAAGCTTTGACAAGCTTGGAATTGCCGCAGTCCTATACGTGCCCTTATTGTGGCCGCATGGGCTTTACTGATGTCACCTTGCAAGAACACGTATCTGCCGACCATCAAGATACTAACTTCGAAGTGGTAAGTACACATTTTTTACAATTTTGCACTTAGTTTTTAATGTAACTACATTGTAGGTTTGCCCCTTGTGTGCTGCGATGCCAGGTGGTGACCCGAACTTAATGACCGATGACTTCGCGGGCCATTTAACCCTGGAGCATCGCACTGGCCCAAGAGATTTAATTTCGTTCTTAGATGAACCGGTAGTGACAAGACATAACGTTAGGCGCATACCGCATAATACCACTCATGCTGCCACACACATGGGCAGAGGAGCAGCTGCTTTACGCCCTAGAAGAAGCAATATGCATTTCAGGTAGGTTATAAAGTTTAAGGCTAAAGATTTTTAATTTTAATTTCTTAAAAATGATGTATCCTCATTTTAGCAAACTCGTCAGAGGCATGTATATTGTAAATTATTATATTTTGCTTTAATGAAGAGCATCATCAAAATAATGTTCTATAAAGATATTTCCTTTAGCGTTTTTAGTTCTGGGGGGCTGTCTTCTTTGTCGCCTTCGTCGCGAGAGTCTGTGGATCCTATTGCTGAGCTGCTGTCTCAGTTATCAGGTAGGATTGTTTGCTTTAATGCTTATTTCTGATAAATATTGCGACGTATTTCTTGTAGCCTTTTGAAAAAAATGCATAAACTTCACGATACATTGTTACATGAAAATTCTAGGTGTTCGCAGATCGGCCAGCAATACAAACAGCAGCACCCCTACGCAGCTTCAGCAGTTGCAGATGCAACTACAATTAGAAAGACAACAAGTGAATGCAGCTAGACAACAATTAGAGAGATACCCAAGACGACAAACTCAAAGCCAAACCTTAAGGGAACCGAATACTTCAAATTGTGGCACGAGTATGATTCTCAATGCTTCATCTGTACTCGTGCAACCGGCCACAAACGCACCCGCTATTCCTTCCCCGCAGTCTCAATTTTTGTTAACAGGTACGATATTTAAATGCTACAAAGAAAGTTCGGTAATAGTTTAATGAACAAAGGCAACGTCTAGGAAATGTTTTTTTTTTCAGGATTATTAGAAGAATTGTCTCTGCAGTCATCCAACGAGCAAGATAGACAGGACCGTACTAGGTTTGTGCAGGAACTGGTAGTAGCGTCTGCTGCTGAGCAATCGGAGGGTGAGAGTGGGAGTTTTTCACATCTTAAATTAATGTTAAAGTCACTTGAATCTAGTCCTCATGATTTCTTTAGCGATGAAGAATCAGGATCCAAGCCAATGACTCGTCAGGGTAATGTTGTTTTGCGTGGTCGTGCTCGAAGTGATGCCCAAAATGCAAAGCGGAGAGCAGAAGCCAATCGTGCCAGTTTAGAAATGAAAAAAAATGGCGTCGAAGAACCAAGCATCTCTAACAGATAGTTTATTTCGTTAATAATTTATAGTTGTATATGTATAGCCCAATACATTTAAATTTAACTTACGTTTTGTTCCTAAATAGTTCTCAAAAATAAATGGAAATTTGCCATTTTTTTGCGTTGTGTTTAGTCATGGTTTCTTTTCTTGTATGTTAATGGTACAGCGGTGGCTAAATAAAGGTTTTAAACTTGTATTTGACCACCACTGTCCCTATTTGTATAAAAACAAGAATACATTTTATATTTATTGTTCTGTTGTTTGTTGCACAATGGTTTTTTTTTTTGTTAAAAAAACGAGTAAGGTAAATCATATAGATAAACTTGATTATTGCTTTGTGTTGAAAATTATTCATCTATGGTGAGATTTTAAAAAAATACAGTTCTTACATTTTTTTATCGAAAAAGAAAATAGATAACTTAATGGGTAAGTAAAAATGTTATAATTCGTGTAATATCTTTCATGTCTGCTTTTCTAACTAAGTATTTTGGAAATCGGGTAGTATAAAAATATATTTTCTCAAAAATCGACAACCTCCTATATTAGTCTTAAAACATAGATGAGTACGTTTCAATTGATTTTATGATATTTTAGAGGGATTAATTAACTATATTTGGTAATATATTCGGTTTCACTTCCGCTTCTCATTGTGAAGTAGAGAAAAGTGCAAACAATTTGTAGTAACCACTTAATGTCATCATTGTATTTTTGTATGTCATAACTACCTGAAATTTTTGGGCGCTATATCAAGAACATTTTTAATATAAATATATAACTATGGAGTAACTTTATAAAAATATTTCCGCTTTAATATAAATGTACTGGGTTATTAATACCTTTTAAAATATTATTAATTCTTGTGATAGATTGTTTTTGATAATGTGAAGACCTTGCTTAGTTGAATAATTTTGTAAAGATAATCCTGTTTATTTTGTATCTTATACTATTATAATGTCGTTGCTTACTATTTATACATGTCAGAACTGACCGTTGTATAGCTTGCACCTTGTATGAGTTTCCTTTTCTTTCATTAAAAAGTGTGCAGTATTCTATATAAGGTTTTTTATTTTTGTTGGTTCTCTCTATTTTAATATACACGAAATATACATATTACCTGGGGACGATGGCTTATTATTCTTATTTCAGAAACCTGAATGAAATCCGACACAGAAATCAGAATTAAAAATATCTGTTTTGCATGATTCATCAAATGAATGCACAGTAATGGCAAAAATTGTACAGACTAAAAAAGCAATTCGTATAATGGAAACTAAAACTAATGAAATGTACAAAGTGCTACTACTGCTACTAGTTCAGTAATAGTTCAGCTATTAAACATATTTATCGGTCTCTTTTGTAAACTCTTTAACACTTAACTGACTGCTTTACTTCCCTTCTGGAGTATGGTATATCAACTACATAACTCTCGCCTATGGTTGCATAGCTTCTGTGTATACACTGATATACCAGCCATTAGAAGGTGGCACATGACTGTTGGTTCTCTGGTGGATCGCCAATTCATATACTGAATACTGTCGAAACAAAAAAAATTGTGTCGTTTAAACTTTATAACCTGAGAAGGAAGGAAGAAAACAAGCATTTAACAGGGGCTGGGGCTGACATGAGCAATACTGAATACCTAGTAAATTAATAAATAATTCTTTCATCACAGGATAATCGGTTAACGCTCGAATATTGTACCTCGAATGGTTTAAAGCTTATAGAGCTGATGAAAGCAGGAGCTACTAGTATGTAAATGGAAGAGGTAGTTTTGCTCGAAGCTGCTGGAAGTGACACAATAAATAAACAAACACATTGAAAATCATATTGTCTTGAGTTTGGGGAGAATATCGGTTAAAGAGTTAATCCTCTTTAGTATCTTAATAGTTCAGTACGCTTATTTATCTCAGGGTTAAAGTTAGGTCGCCATTTGGTGAGGACGGCCATCTTGTCAAAGCATTTAGGAATAATTATTTAAAAGTAGTTGAAGGGCTTCGGTAAGAGGCATTGTAAACCTTATTCCAATAAATACAGTTCTATTCTGTTGGTCGTGTAATAACATACTGTAGATCCGTATCGTCAAACCATTAAAATTAATGTAAAAGAATGCAGATGGGCACCTAATTTTGAATTTAATTTCTTTTCCCGCCAAGCTAGACTATTGGTGCATTTCGTGTGCATTTGTAGTCATTTGCTGAAGCGTTGGTATTCGAACAAGGTGTATAATTTACTGCAATGTAAGTTACTTTTCTAATTTTTGTATAAATGTTCCTATAAATGCTACATTTAGTTGTTTCCACACTAAACTTGTTTAATGACATGCCTGTACGTAGGTATTTTATTAATATATAGCAAAAACTACCTATGTAGATATTTTTCTGGAGAAACACCTAGAGACTCTATAAACTTAAACCGTAAAATATATATGTACTAGAATTAAACAATTTTCAAGTCATTTTTTTGCTCAAAGTTGAATATAGTTAAGTATTCTAATAATTTTCATCCGTTTCGTATCTGCTAACCTGCCTTGCTTGTACTTGACCTGATGCTATTAGAGTCCAATTTATTGAAAAGTCGGTACAAGTACATAATTGTTATTATCATAGTTAAATGTTTTCTATAAATACCAACACATACAGTGATTTTTATGGTAATTCGCTGTTTATAACTTTAGATTAATATTTTCAAATATTGCCGCCAAATTAACTCCTATATGCATAAAAATTTTACTGGCTCTCAACAATCTTTTCTGAAAAGAAGTTCCCAAAGAAAACTCTGCCAATTGCGGATCAAATCAGTTATTACTTTTACGTTAAAGGAGGTTACACCATTTTGTGATTAAGTCTTCCATTTTGTCGTGAGTTCCACATCTCGGCAGTAAGAATTATGATTTTTTAAGAATGTGGCATCCCTTCCACCCACCTGTTTCTTCAGTCTTTTGGTTCTGGTACCTGCTAAGGCAGCTACTAGTCTATTGTGACGTGTTTCTTTGAAAAAAAGTCTTGTAATTAGGTGGTACACGAAGTTTAGGTAAATATATCACTGATATTATAATATTTGGCATGTAAATGAGTAATTATTATTTATATTTTATTGTCTTATCGCACCTAGAGGACTTTGTTCTAGCGATTTAATGAAGACTATATAAATCACAAAATACGACTTTCAAAGTTTGTTGCTTATAATATTTAGTGATTTTAAGATATCAAAGCATAATTTGCACACAATAACATTATAGGTTTATGGAAATATTTAATAATTCAATTGGTAGTGTAGAGTAGCCCGCCATTTCACTCTGTTCTGGCAGCCATTTTGTTGAACGTCAGTGTTTGAAACTTTGACGTCTGTCCGAAGGTTTTTACTGAATAATGTGAGTATTTATTAGAAACAATTATTATTATGCATATATAGTCAATATATAATGTATTCTCGTTAATTATCATCAGTTTTTATAGGTGATTTCATTTTATTTTTAAAATAAATTCAAAAAGTGACATTCATGTCAGTCATGTTAGCATCGCGCCAAATATTTTTAATTTTTTCACTTCCTAAAGTATATTGCATAATACATTAATACTTAATACTTGATATCTAGTACAGGGCAAGCAAATTCCTTATCTGAATTATAAAAAATGTAGTTTTATTTCATTTGCTGATAGGCTATACCGATCAATGTTGAGCAATTTTTTTAAGGCAGCCGATAACTATGTTCTGTATGTAGTAAATTCATGTATATATTTCTCCTAAAGCACTGTATAGTTACATACATTGTTTATTTTAAATCGTAGAATAATATTAGTCACAATAAACTGTTCATTTTCAAACTTCCAAGGCATTCGTCTGATTTATTCTGTATTCCTGGTCTTCCGTTAGACCTTAAGGGGAATGATGACTTAGTTGCTGTGTAGCAAAAAATACTGCTTTGAGGAGTACCTTATAATTTGGTTTGAAACCTGTGTCTAAAAATAAGATTGGCATTTGTTAACCGTTGCAATATAAGTACCTATTATTTTGCAGCGTTCATCAAGGCAAGAGCTTCTGGACAAAATGTCTAGAATCAGTCGCAAGAGAACAAGGAAATACAGGAGGGTGACCCCACTAGGGGACATAGATTTGGACTACGAGTTGGAGGAGTAAGTACATACATTATTGCTAACAGTTTATTAACTGCTATTTTTAAATTTAAATAATAGAGGAGTTGGTCTTAGAGGAACTACTAGCAGGCGATAAAAGTATTACTCTTTAATCTAAATTACATATTTAGCGTGCTAAAAATGATATAAAAAATAAGTAAGTAAAGATTAGTAGGTAACTGTTGTACGAACGAAGGAACGTCATCACCCAGAAACCAGTCAGTAGCAAAAACAGACCTTCAATGGGTTAGATGTGCACAGTATTCGGTTCGCAAAAAATTCCCTAAAATAATGTAAATTTTGGTGTGTCAAGTGACAATTTAAAATGATTCAAAATTGGCTATTGTGTTTTTCTAATAAAGCTATTAGTTTTTTGTGTAACAACTTCTATTATTAATATTAACTCAGGACAATGAAGGACAGAATAAAGAACTTGTAAGCTAACTTTTGTTGTTGCTGTTGAGGTTATGTTCTTTGTATTAAAAATAATGTTTTAGTGAAATGGACGATACAATCGTACCTTTATACATATCAGACAACTTATATGCCCTTAACCAACTAGTGAAAGATGAGACTATCAAGGGGCTCAAGAAAATAGACAGGTTCGTGTTCATATTTAAAGTTTAATGTTGCACGGAGCTTACCGAGGATTTTTTTTTATAGACTTCCTAGTCTGGCTCATAGGTTGCTAACTGAACTTCTTCAGTTTCAAAATGACCAGGAGAAATGCTATATTATTGGTAAACGTTACCTGAATATCATGGAACGTTTATTCCGTCTCACTGAGGATAAAAGTTTTGTAGAAGTTCGTTACGGTAGCGAGTATAAAAAAGTACAAAACATAGTAAACGGCCTGGAATTGAAGCTACAAAGCAGGTAATATAAATGATTTAATAGGGAAGTACTTAGGTATGCAAAATTAGTGCAGTTTTGAAACCATTTGCCTTAATTCATTTATAGATATGAAGATTTAGAATTGGAAAAAGCATTGGCGGCGAGTTTGAGAGATACCATGGTTACTGAAGAGGAGGGCACCATAGTAACTGAAGAGGAGGGCTCCGTTTCCTCTGTGGGGGAGCGTGTCTATCTTGCACCGACAGAGCCAATGCCAACCACACCTGCAAAGCCTCCAAGTAATGGTGACGACAAGCCTAAAAGTGATAGATCTGCTATATTCGATAGTAAGTGTCCTCTATATAACAGTTTGATAAGTACTGTTATTTGACGATTTATATTTTTTATTGTAGAAACCTACGTAAACCCAATTGACTTATACAACGCATTACTGAAAAAGGAGAACATGTTAATCGTTGACATTCGTTCTGACAGTGACTTCCGTGAGTCTAGCATTGCTACTGATAAGGGCCACTTAATTAATATTCCAGAGGATATATTAGTACCAGGGTAAGTTTTGATGTTCTTATAAAAAGATAAGTATTAAATATTTAATATTTTTGCCAGGTTGTCTGCCAATACGTTGGGCCAACGCTTGAAAGATGAAACAAAGGAAATCTGGGATAAAAGAGATTCTTTCGACGTGATCGTCCTCTTAGATTGGGACACAGACGAGTTTAATTATTCAGGGTCCAAGTTAGAACGTCTAAGAATTTGCATCGTTGAGGTATTTGTTTACATTACTGACTTTTAAAACGTAATATATATTGTAACGCTTGCGTTTTAGTGGGATTTCAACCGTATATATCGTCAAGACCCAGTGGTGTTGAGTGGTGGGTTTAAAGAATTCCTGGAGTGGTACCCCACTGAAGTTAGCAACAGCCACGCGTTCTTGTCTCAGACAAACTCCGAGATTGACGAGTTATTGACGCTTGATGAGGTGACCTACCCGGAAACCGGATCGGCTCCTGCTAACATGAATCTGAAGGTCCATACAGTCACTTCGTTTGGCGATGTCCAAGAACGTGTTAAGAGAGATTTTGCTGATATGGATGAACCGGGTACTAGAGCAAGCCGTTCTGAAGGGCAATTGCCGAAAGATTTTTACTCTTCTCAAGGCGGCGTAAGTCCTTACAGAAGCTTATCGCAGGAGTCGCTCCCCAAAGACTATTTCTCGGTAGAATCTATTACCGAACCGCCTCCATCGACTATTATTGAATCTGAGCCTCATAAGGAAATTATTTATGAAAAAGACATCGAGGTGCCGGATAATGACGAAAATAGAGCTGATATTAAAAGCGCTATTGAGGATGATAGAACTTTTCTATTATACAAAGCACGCACCTTAAAACCAAAAGCAGATAAAGATGATGCTCCTTGCCAAGATCCCAGAAGCGTAATTATTAAAAACTTGATTCAGGAAAATAAGGACTTATTCCAAAAGCCGCTGCCGCCTCCTTTCGAACGTAAATTCAAGCCTCTCCATACCCACCACCAAGGAGTAAGTAGTTCCCTGTTCCTTGTTCCACTTTAGTTTATCGTTTTGCGTTTTTTCAGATGGTAGGTGATGGATACAGCGGAATACGCAACGTAAGAAATAATTGCTACATAAGCGCCATGTTGCAGTGCTTGAAAACTTTGCCACTGGTCAAATCAATGTTTGTAACGTCTAACAGCTACATGAAGCACATCCACAAGATTCGACCAGTCATTACTTTGCATTTCGCTTCGGTAATTGCTGTATAATGATATTGTTAAGTAAGTTTTTTATTTTTTTTCTTGATTAGGTCATGAAGTCGCTTTGGGAAGGAACAGCAAAACGGCCGAAGTCCCAGTATCCACAGTCGTTCTTCGAGAAAGTGTATGAACTAAACCCGGTGTACAACAAAGGCAACCATGAAGATACTTTTGAATTTTTCATCTTCTTATTCAATCATTTAAGCGAGGACTGCTCATTCGATATCCCTCGTCCAAAAGTAATGACTGAGCGTGAAAAATCCTGGTACGCAGTATTACAAGGACGATCATCATACTTCATCGACTTGTTCTACTATCAGCTTCGCAACACCAAAGTCTGCTGGCATTGCCAAAAGCCGAACTATGTATTTGACAGCGATAGTTCCCTAATGTTGCCAGTACCCCAGAACAAGGAGGTATGCAACTTGGAAGTGCTGTTGAAGGAATATCTGCAGGAGAACTTAGTAACTGAATACTCTTGTTCCGATTGCAAGCATTCCGCAACAATCGTTAACAGGAAATCGATTGAATTGGACCCAGAGGTCTTGATTATCGTACTTAAGAGGTGAGTGTGGTCTTTTATAACATCATATCAGATTAAAATGGAGTTTCGTTTCAGATATGTAGCTAACAAGGACGGAACCTTCAGGAAGAATGAACTGGAAATCAATTTTCCCATTGATCACTTGGAATTCGGCAAGTCCTTGTACAAGCTGTATGCCATTCCACAGCACACTGGCTCAATGACCGTAGGTCATTACTATGCCTCTGTGCTTCTAAATGACGTCACCAATACATGGGTTTTGTTCAACGACGAAAGGGTAACCAAGTATAATTGTGCAATTACTGACGTACCTGGAATTAAATCGTCCTGCGTCGGTTTCTTCTACGTTCGTCAGTGCGAGATTAAATCCGAATGTGATAAATGAGCTTTAAATAGTACTGATATTTATGAGCTGACTAAAAATGTATATTCATTCCATTTTTACTGATCAGTATTTTTGATATGATATTCTCTTGTTTCGTTTTGTTCCTTAGTTCACTTGTAAGTGCCTCTTGTAATAGTTAAAGAGTTTATTTTTTTAATTTTCTCCCGTAGGTTAAGTTTGTTATATCTATATTTCTTATTAATGGATTTGTTTAAGATTTGTGCCTGTAACGTATGTGCATATACTGTCAAAGATAACTTGACTTGAAATTGGTGCTAGTCCACTTACATTTAAGATTTTATGCGTGGACGACTATTACCACCGCTAGATTCCACACTATCTGCACATACTACAGATGACCTGTTTTATAATATTATCGACTGTTGAGTATCTTGCGAAATAATTCAGAATCCTGGCAGCCAAGCAGTAATCCATTCTGAATTAGCATCCAGATATGTAATTATTTGATTATTAGTAGCCATATTTAGTTTGTTCGTATTTATATTGTTGCTAAAAGTGTATCCTTTAATCTAGTTATTTTTGTAGTTCTGTTCTTAATAAAGTTTCTTTCATAAAATTACAAACCTCCGACTTTTATTCATCATCACTTTTACTTGTACAAATTAAAGCCATCTACCATCCTAAAGGAAAGGAGGCTTTCATAATTAGCAATTATTTTGACTGAGAAGTCCATTTCAACTAGTTGCCTCTTTGTACTACATACAAGAATCTCACGAAAAAGCCAGCGAGGTAAGTAACAATTTAAAAGTAAATGTGCCGTAAGTAAATCTTTCATATCCGCTGACTAAATATACACATATGCGGTCTGTAAAATACATCACGTATCCATTGAGGATTCAGCAGACGAATGTAAGTATATAAATGTACACGTACGGAATAGAAACAACGAAATTATAGAATTAAAAGGTGTACAGGCAAAAACAACAAAGTTGCATATTACAAAGAAAATTTAAAAATAAAATAATGCAAGTAACAATAGTAATTAGTAAAAAATATTAAACATTATTTTGTCACGCTTTTGTACTAAAGACATACAGACAGATAGACACATCAACTAAGATCTTGGATATTTTAGCCAAACCTGTGTTTTGGGGAATCTTGGGGAATAAAACGCCAATCATAATGTAATTAATTAATACATTTATTGTGACTGTATGTGATCTTTATAATGTTTTTATTTTAAATAAAATAGAATATGACAGTACAAATAGTACTAATATAAGTAGTTATATACATCAAATGTAAATATGTGCTCAAAGAACAGTGAAGTGCACAATTTTTTACACTATATGTGAACAATTTACTAACGAGATCATTGACTATAAAATGCTAAATCTTGTAACAAATACAACATCACGCTCAAGGCAATTAATGCTTAAAATGTTTCCTTGTCATTTAAAAAATGATTAACCCAGTAATTTAGATGATGAAAAATTAATTATTCAAACAAAGTTTTCTGGAAGATAAGCCGAAACATGTGGACTGTATGACTTAAACAGGAGCGGCACAAGCTCTCAAATTTGGATTACATTGCACTTAAGAATAATTGTGTAATTTTCTCACTAACTGGTTTCAATAATCAATTTAAAAAAATGTCTCTCTAATTACACTGGATTAAAAAAATTAATAACACAAGACACTTCCTTAAAACGTAACCCAACGAAAGGATATCATGTATACAACTTTTATAAATTATTAACAAACACAACCTTTACGTATAATCATATAAATAAAAACAAATAAAAGGTCCAACATATTTTGAAAAGTTCTTGGTGTGATCACAATAGTACACATCCCTAGCAACTTTTTTTATTACCCTTTCCACAGAAAAATTTATTTTTAATAAGAGAACTTTTATAAAAGAAATAATTTCTTCTGAAAAAATGGATAATAAAATACCTTCCCATATGATGCGTACTACTTTATCACACTGTATATGTTCTATAGGTTTCTCCTTTATCATATCTTATTGCGCATTATTACATCTTAAGTCGACGAATAATGGCGAACAAATCGGTCTCTCTATCTTAAGTAGGCTCTCTTCTTCAACAATATATAGTACAGTTAGTCAAATGGATAAAAGTAGTTGTTGCTAGCAGAACTTGAATCTTAAACAAAATCAGCAATATAAAACAAAGACAAAAATAATAATCCAACTTTTGATCGCACATATTCGTAATAAGTATAAATTCAAAAATGAGTTGGAACTCCATTATTTTCTTCTAAAACTTGTCTTTTATGGTTTATTTGTAGAGGAATAAATCTGGATAAAAAACAAAAATTAATTTTGGCAAAATCTAAACCAAGCCTTTTGTTAATTGTCCTCAATATCTGAGTTTTGCCAGAAGGGTTGCAACTTTTTCCATTTAACTAATTTTTTTATGTTACATTTACAAGAATATCTATGCAGGGGCCTATTTAAGATTGAAAGGGGTATATTCAAAATTAAAACTTAAATGCTATAATAAAATATATACTAAAATTTAAAATGTACATTTACAACTAAATGGAAAATAATCAGTGTTATTAAACAATATTATCTCAGACAATGCCTTTTAGAACAGTCAATCATATTCTAAAATACGAGATGATTAAAGCTTTATTTTTAACACTAAAAATACAGCGTGGATCACAGGACTGCTAAATACACAGCAGTTAACTTAATTTAAAAAAATATGTTCCAAAATGTGATTATTTGGAAATCTGACAATTACCATTCCTACGCCATGAACTGATGCCGTTTTCTCTAGATTCTACACGCCTAAAAATATCAAAATGTGGATTTCTCATCAGATCATCAAAATAAACTTAATGCTATAAATAATCCCCATGACCACATCAGAGATGAAACGTTCTTTATATTAACAGGAATTAAAATTGTTTAGAAAATATACAATTCTTTAAATGAGAATAAAAACTACACCGGTATAATATATATTAGCTAATTAGAAAAAGGCATAATTATTTGTTTAAGGACACTTTTATGTGTATTAAGATATCCTACCAAGAGAAGTTATCCAAGCGCCAATCAATGGCACCTGGAGCTGCCATTCCTCTTTTATATGTTATTAATCGTGGCGACACTTTTATTAGATTTTCTTCACTATAACAAATACCCGGTCAAGGCCAAGGATCAACACTTAATACTGCTCTCAACAAATTAAAAACTGTTTGTTTGAGAAAATGTATTAACATAGAAATATCTAGGAACTAGCAAAACGACACTTTAATACTTTTAAGCACGTTAGAATACTCTAAAATCGTCCGAATTCATGGCTTTAAAATACATGGTACCAATCTAGTGTGCCACTCTGCAGTTTATTATAAACGAACCAAATTGGCATAAAGTTAAAAAATACAAAAACAATTGCACCAATTTAGGCACTTAAAAATCTCTTTTCGTATCTAAATTTTAATTTGGTTCATTCCAGTGTTTCGTAGTGAAATTGCATCTCGTTTACGGATTTGACTGCACTATTATTAAAAGTAACTAAAATTAATATTAACTTGAGTCAAATAAGCACCAAATAATAAAAATAATGATAATAAGTAAATAGGTAGGGCTTGTTGTCTATTGCAGTGTCTAATATAAAAGCACCTTTAATATATTACAAAATAACTCTTGCGGAAATCAACACCACATTTAACACTATTCAGTGAATAGTTTTAAAAGTATTCAGTTTATAATTGCCATAATATATACAGCGTGATCACAATATGCGTCATATGGGAAGAAAATATTATTCTTGATAAAAGTCGTGCTTCCCATAAAACTAAAAATGCACTAAGAAAATTTCATATCATTTGTATTGAACAGTTAAAATTTTTAATTTATAATCTTTCCATACGAGGCTCCCCAAATGTTCTTGATGCATTCCTCTGGTTCTAGGGAAAGCGCCAACAAGACAAGGACAATTAAAAATTCTCCATATTAGCATATGATGCCGTGTCGTGACCACATTATATACCGATTAAAGTAAAACAAGCAACTAAAATTTTAAATAAAGTAGAAACATTGCAATAATAAAACTCGACAGACCTTCTGGGTCATACTTGTGATTGTACGCATCTGTTTACCTATTTTTTTTTTTTTTTGTCGACATGTCATCTGTATAAAAATATGGAAATTACATATACTCGAATTTAGAATTTTTCCCAATATAACAACATCAATTTACAAGTCATTTATAAAAATACCAAATATACAACCATTTATAAAATCGCAAAAACAAATATATCCAATATTTTATACAGAATTTCATCGCCTTTCCTAGAGATATATGACATACTTACATTTAGTGAGTATAACACAACCTATATTTACCATTGTACAACTTCACTTCTGCAACCTGGTTAAGACAGTACAGTTCGTAATATATTAAACGGTAGAAACAAATTTATTTAATAATTTTCCAAAATTTACCTTTCGGAAGATAACGACGTTTCTGCAAATCTTAGCGATTCGAATCAGAGGCGAGGTCTACTATTGTGAGAGTATAAAGTTTCAAGTTCAAGATAAAACTAATATCTTTGCAAAACACTGCGTTTCAGTGAATATATTTCAGTTTAACAATTAATTAAAGAAGTTTCAGCGTTTAAAAAAATAGTCGAAGATCCTAAAACTAAACGTTAGTGCTTTCAAGCTCAAAAACTGAATCGGTCCGGATGCCATGCCGAAACAGGAGTATTGCGCGTAATAAACAACAGATTTAATTTTAAATATTTACGGCTAAAGATACCATATCTAAAATTAGATAAAGCTTTTGCTATAAGAACTTTGGCAAGGCATAGTTGAGGTGGTTTCATAACAAACGATAAGACAATCGTAAATCCTATCAAAAATTGGTTGGTAGTTTCCTACCTATCCAGATCAATGCATTCCAAGAAAAATTCCTGTTACACCAGACGAAAAGCTATGATCAACATCACAATGCAAGATGTTTTTATTGTCCAAACAAAATGCATTGATAAAAGTTGGGGCTTTCCCTAAGATCAAAAATGCAGAGAGAAATGATTCCCTTTCCTTGATTCTAAAATCGCCCATTATATTAAATACAAATATTTACTTTACATTTCTGTATTTCTATTCCATAGTGCACAAATTATAAAGCAAACAGTTCCGTTCCATGATATTTATGGCGATTCAAAACTTCTCTAGTTACCAAAAAGAATTTTGCAATCAAGTAAGGGGCAACTCAAAATTTCCAGCATCTTTGGTTTTTGAGGACGCACCAACTTTACCAACAATTCATTTTTATAAGAACTTGGAAGATAAAGCTCCCGTAGGGCGCATACTATTGTGAGCACACAATGCAAACATGCTTAGAATTAAAAAAAAAATTGTAGAATGGTAAATATCGATCCTCGATAAATTAGTTATGCATTGCAGTCATAGACTGAGCCTATAAGTATGATAATTGCACTACTTATAACGATTTATCTATAACGAATTGATTATATACGTCTACATATAACCGATTTGGTGTGTTTACGATATCTACACCACACTTTGTGTCATTTTGATAAATAAATTTATATAAACTCTAGGTTATGAAACTAACTGTTGTTTTCAGTCAATAATTTGACAATAACATATGAGAAGGAAGACAATACACTATTGCACATTACTAGCTAACTACTTGATGAAACCTTAATAGATTCAGCAGGCGTAAGCGGGCTATTCGCGCCAGACGGCGTGAGGGAGTTTTGTGCCATCATCTTTTGCCGTACCTCGCGTATCTTCAGTTGCAAACTTGATTTAGTTGGGAATATATCAGAATGTTGGGCTTGAAAGGTGGATGTCGCTTGAGCAGAAGGGAATAATGATTGTTCTTGAAATAACTGCATAACTAATTGACGGCGTTGCTCCAGAGTTCTTCTGTGGCCTTTCTCCGCATCTCGGGAAGTACCCGGAGTCCTTGGCGTCCTAGGTGAGGTGCCTTCCTCCATGTCATTTAATTCAGCTAAAAAACTCGCATCATCAACACGAACGCGACACCAAAGCAATTACCTACCTCTGACACTGTCAATACTGAAGTCTGGACCAAAAAACTGGTTTCCAATAATGGGCTTGGCTGAAGAGGCCGATTTGGGAATACTTTGAGGAGTTTCAGCCTCCGATTCTTCATCTAGTGAAGTTCGGTGTGAGGCGGTAAGAGGGGGTCGTTTTTTGTTATAATTAAAAAGGCCTGGACTTGGTACAGATATAGCACTAGGTGATTGGCCTTCTTCGGGTTTGAATTGCGGCAACGAAGAAAATTTCTTTTCGAAGTTAACCTGTTCTAGCACTCTAAAGAAAAATTACATGAGACAAAACTCACAAGTAAAAAAATTATTTCAATCTTAATTACGTTTTTAAAACCCTACCTGTCCATGCCGTCCTCTATAGTCCGCTTAAAAAAACTTTTTTTAGCTAATGGTGACATTAACGAGTCATTCTGAATATTTTCATCTGAAAGGGTAGTCGGAGTCGAGGGCGAATCTTCTTGACTCATTTGAGAATTACTCGATCCAAAAACAGCTACAAAAAATTCATATGCATTACTAATTAGTATATCATAGTTTGTCGTCACACTTTTCATCTCGGAAACCTTGTTACGACTAGACCGAAACAAATTTTCAGTCGGAGACATTTCGTTTTTCAAAAATTAATACAAATTCTATTGTAATAGATAAAACGAGGCGAGGCCTCAGTGAGTATATGCAGGGTGGCTATTATCTAACTCCTTACAAGGGTAATTTTTTTGATTTTCAAAGTGCGTTAAATAGATAAAATTGAGCAGAATTGTGAAAGCAGTTCATTATTTTGAAAATTGTGGTGTCTTCAGGTTGCTGAATTATCCTGAAAAAACGATTATTCCTCAGAATTTTCTAATTTCATCTAGTTGAAAAAAAAAAGTTCCGTCAGTCCATCTCAAATGTACCGTAAGCTCGGACCGGATGCGTGTTACGAAAAAAAGAGCGAGAGGGACTGTCAGCGTTTAATATATAGAGTATATCGTTGAAAATTACATTTTTATTTAAATAAGCAGGATACTTACCCATAGATTGGCGCCTTTGAAGGGGTGCTTTACCTAATTGAGCAGGCGTTGGGGCTAATTTAAATTCATGGTTCTGTGATTCCGTTTGTTGGTCGCAGTGGACTGAAGGAGGTTGCATATCTGAGACAACTGGAGATTTTATTTCGTTTTCGCACTTTTTTTCTTTGCTTTCTGTATGAAAGGCCATCCCTAGAAAATAGCCATAGAGTCCCCAATATCTATACTAAGGTAACATTTCTCGACTACGAGATTTAAATCAAACCTCCCTGAATTCATTCTGACTATTTTCCAAGTGATGTCTATCTGCCTGTATGTCAGTGTTTCGATATCTTTTAACAAATATTGCGTGTAAATATGTGCTACTACTCTTGAAAGCGTTTTATGTGTCGAGTATTTTTAAAATTACAGAAATTGTATAAAAAATAGTCTGGGTCTTACCTGAATTGTTAGCGTAGCTTTTAGCGGTGGTGACAGTATTTTGCAGTGACCGATATTCGGCTTGCGAAGATATTAGTTTACTTTGGGCTTGAGTGACGATAACCGACTGTGTGTGATTTGGTTTCGGTAGCAATTGGAGGCTTTGCAAGGATAAACTTCTGCCACTGGCGTCTGTTACGGGTATGTTAAACGAGGGCTGCATGTAGAGACATTGTACTGGGATTTCGGAGGCTGTCGAGGCTACAACAACAAAGGGTTGTGAACGTTCAGTGTCGTTAGATAAGCAAATGGTTGACTGCCCGCCAATGACGACAGTTAATGGTTGATAATTTTGATTTATGCCGTCATTCATTTGAATTACATTCGGTTTAATCTGTGGCTTTAGTATGGCCAATGTAGGATTAGTTTTGCTAGCGACAGTGCTTGTTTGTATGCTAGATGAATTAACCCATTGTGACACATCGTTTGATTTATTTATGATTGATGTACCTGACCAATTTTCATGATTATCGTTAATCTCATTCTTATGATCGCTCTTAACGACTTTTGGCGATGCAGGCATTGTTTTAAACGCCCCTCCTGTCGGTTGAAAACCAGTTATGCCAGATGGATTAACAGGAGAATAATGAAAACTTAAAGCACTAGATGTAGCTACGGGACTATACTTAGGTGTTTCAGTTGATGGCATTCTGGCTTTTATCGGCTTAGGTCTACAAGTCACTTCCGCACAACTATTGGTGGTTACAGGGCTGAATCGTTGATGCGGAAAGACACGGTTTTCCAGGGACGAATCTAAATCACTCTGAGATTCCGAATCCGAATCAGTAACCTTCTCCTTGCATTTAAGATCAATTTCAGTCCCTGGATCCTCACAGATTACCATTTGGTCATCGTCCGACACATCACCGGCTGCATCTTGTTCGTGCTTTATTTGCCGAGGCGGCTCCGAAGTATGAGGAGGGGAACTTATCCTTGGACTTGCAGGTAGTTCACCAGTTTCTCCGCTATCACCCGTTGAACTCAGCTTGCTTCGCCCTGAACCGGTTGACGACTTTCGCCTGTCTTTATTGCACCTAAAAAGAGATTTTTTTTTATATAGGATACAGCGACAACCAAGTTTATATTCACCATTTCCATTCTGGGTGCGCCTTAAAATGAGCCTCTTTCACCTCGGAAGCCAGCTCATGGTACTTTTTCTTTTGAGCAGGGCCCAAGGCATACCACCACTCCCCCAAGATCTTAGACACGGTTCTATTGTCTTGATTAGGATGCCGCTGATGCACCAAAGTGCGGTGTCTCTTTGAAAATATCATGAAGGCATTCATTGGTCTTCGTATACGTTCTTTATTCTGAACAAACAAATATATATTATTACAGTTGTAGAAGCGGCACAGACAGTATTTAGCTCCCACTTTTTCTGGTTTTTAAAAGGAAACTTAAAAAAGTGGCAAGTGAATAGTTTCTGTGCCACCCGTTATAACACCAACTATCAAATTTTACCTTATTAGAGTCTTTATTATTGCTTTGTAACGAACTTAATGACTGGCTCCTTCTTTTACTATTGCTATTATTATCTAAGCTTGGGTCGCTTGTTTCTGTTTCAAACACGTCATCGTCTTCTTCGGTTGGTACTGGCATTGTTTCTCCATCTGCTTCTTCATCTTGGAGATCGATTGGTGCTCCAGACATTGTACTAACTGGCGGTGCGGATAATGGAGGCGATAACTGCGAAGGAGGTGGTGAGCTTGGCCCCGAACTGGCAGTCAATAGAGGCACAATCGAATGCCAGGGTATAACAAAAGCAGACTGAGTTGACGGAGGATTTGTTTGTACCTTTAATTGAGGGACTAATGATCTGCTTTGATTGTGATTTGCTTGTGGAGATGTTGATATCTGAGGTACTACTGATACCCGTTGGTGCGTTTGGATTTGAACAGGGTTGTGCTGAATTATAGGGTCTTTACTATGATTTGATATATTTGGCGAAACTGCAAGAAAATAGACTTATAAATTGTTTGTTAAATTTATACTTAAACTGCCCAATTACCTTGTTCTGTTTTGACGATTACAGGTGGTGGGTTTTGTTGTATAATGGCAGTAGGAACGACTCGCTTAACGACCGACTGGGATGCCGCAGGTAACACCGGTACCAACTGTGTGGGGTTTACTATAACTGGTAATCCACTATTAAGAGAATTCGATTGTATGAATCCAGGACCCGTGGAATGTGAACTATTTAAACTACTAATATTGTTAATACAATTATTTGGCGTAACACGTATTGTTTGTGTCGTATGCAAATGATCACTCTGTATAACCTGAAAATAATAGACTAAAAAATATCACTCGGTACGTTTCTACAATACACGTACCTGTCTTTGACACGATTTAGGCTCTTTCTGATCATTTTCTAATTCATTTTTTATAATCATAATGTTCTTTTCGTGTGTCGGAGGTAGAACGCAATAAAGAGTTCCTGAAAATATTTAAATTAATTACTGATATTAATTTGTCATGATTATAAAACAATTTACAGGGACACCAATAATAATAATAAATAAATATATAGTTCAGAGCTAATAGTAAGTGATCTCACCTATAATTGCTGGTCTAAAAGTTTTAAATTGTACTTTAATGTCTTAAGTGAGTAATGTGAACTGGATATGAAGCGTACTCAGACTTTCAATAAAATATTGGGTATAAAACGGAAATAAGAAAAATACTAGTGCACTAGCGACAACTTCCAATTAACAACGAATGGTAAGTTGTATTTCTCTGTTGCCTTACACTAAATGAGAGGTTTTTGTATAACTAAGTGGAATTTTATTTCATATTAGTTAGAATTTATTTTTAAATTTTTTGAGGATGGTTCAAATTGGGAAAAAATTATTTAACAATTCTCAGCTTATTTTTTATGCTTTAACTTTGTAAGTATCTTGTAAGAAGAGTAGTTTTTGCCATTTCCATCTAGCACGGTAGGTGGACTATACCTGTCTCGTGATGTCATTATTAAATATTCAGCAAATCTTGCTTTTGTAAAAAATTCACAGCTTGGACGCGTGTAGATATAAAGTGATGAAATTTCCAGGGATCCGAAAGGAAGGTTGGATCTGGTTCTCCTAAGAATTCGGTACAAAAATTTGTCTGATTAAAAAAGTTACGGCCTCTCGAAAAAATACTGAAAGCAACCTAAACGATTATCCCGACATGTTACGTCTAAAATGTATAAAAAGCCTTTAAAGAGGTACTTCGGTACAAAAGAAGAGTTAAAAAAAACGAGGGAGTGCAGCGTTTAAAACGCAGGTTGTCCCACGTATCGTGCTCACCATGGGTATCTTGGAAACGGTAAGAGATACAAGGTAGGATGAATGACACCAAATGTAGAGCTTATCAATGCTTCTATTATATGCAAAAATATTTTAGTAAAATCAACTCGTTTTTATTGTTTTATTATAAGTACAAACAAAAAACACTCAAAACATATTTTGATTTAATGATTAAAAATTTATTAGGTGCCTACGTACCATTCAAATAATATTAGGCTTTTAAAAAACTAAGAAATTAAAAATTGTTTTAATCCTCAAGTGACATGTGAAAAATTGTTACAAACAAATATTCGTGAAAGTTTCGTTTTTGTTATAAAAAAAAAAATAAAATGACAAAAATCAGTTTTTGCGTATGAAACAAAAACGAGTTGATTTTACTAAAATATTTTTGCACATAATAAATAGTAAAGCTGTACATTTACTACTTTGTATCTCTTACCGTTTCCAAGATACCAATGGTGAGCATAGTGGAACACCCTGTATAAGTAGTAATAATTGCTCATTTCAATATATAAACTACTACCTAATATAATAATAACTATTATTATTATTATTATTATTATTATTATTAAATATATTTAAAGCCGCTGATAAAAATTTAACAAGAGTTTAGTCATACCTTGGGACATTGAATTATTCTCAGGCTCTAAAGGTTGATTGGATGGACTGGTTAGTGCGTGTTGTAGAATAACGCTTTGTTGTTCGGGTGGGTTAGGGGCCCATTGCCTAGGGTTGGGAGAAACTCTTATTACACTGGTTACACCTTGAACTGGCCTCGCTTCTGGTCTATGGTAAAAAAAAAGTTCAATGTACCGGGGCTAAATATTTATTAATAGTCATTAACATTACCTTATCACTTGTTGGTGGTAAGGAGGATTATAACCTGGCGGTCCAGGTGAATTTCTTTTTGGCATACCATGGGAATGACTACTAGGAATGGGCATAAAGACATTTTGTCTCGGACCTACTGTAATAGGAGATTGCATTGTATGTGGAGAAGAGCCCTGGCCATTTGGAGAAAACGCTGGCGTTGCCGACCGTGAACTGCCAAGCGACACTGAGAAACATTTAGTTTAAAACACCGTATATTTGGTAGTAAACTGGAACTTACCTAACATATTTGCAGCATCTGTTTCCTCTTGGTCGAACCTTCCAGCAATCCTCCTATCTCCACAGTTAGGAGACGTTTCCGAATCCCTAGAAGTATCTTCCCCACCATCCCCTTTACTATTAGATCTAGGAAAATGTCCACTACGAAGGCTATTACCTTTCAAATTGAGATGCCGTGAGCAGTATCCCCTGCGCTGACTCTCCTTTGAACAACCATCCTTTGAACACAACCTCCTCCACTGTTTTCCATTGAACTTTTTCCTGATGCCGTTAGGATTAGAGACGACATCCCCTTTCTTATACTTATGTGGAGTAGCAGCCTGACTTCGAGGTGTTGTTGGTTGAGAACGTGGCGTAATACTGCTTGATGAACTACCTCTGCTATGCATGCTACTCCTCTTGCTACTGCCCGACAGCTTTGCATCTACTTCGGTTCCAAAGGTAATATTGTCTTGCCGTAACTCATCCTCACTTTCACAAAACTCATCATAGTGACGACCATTGGAAAGAGGAGTACAAACAGAGACAGGAGTATGTAGCTGAGTAGGTGATGCTTGGTTGGCTCGAAAGTAATCCATGGTCGGCTGTATCACATTTTCTATTACTGGCTCAAGATTCTCCAATTCGTCCCACCAGGGGGGTCGAAGCAATCTTAACTCTGCTCTTTTTACAGTCACATCCATTGATTTTTCACCTATGACGGCAACAACAAATCGCACAGGTTGCCCTTCTAGTCTACTACAAACTACACCCTCAACAAACATACTTTGGTTGTGGCGTACACAGACCCTAGTTCCTAAAGTTATTTGGTTTATCGATGGACTTGAATCACCTATCACATTATAACATTCGTTATCAAATACATTTGTGTAAGTTATTAATTTCTCTTCCTTTCCGTCCAAAGCAACTGTAATCTGTTAAGTGGAAAAAATGTATTTTAGCTACACGAGTTATTAAAAGTTAGCAAATATAATTTACGTATTGTACTTTGCTATAAACGGTAAGTGGTAAACAGTAGAGAGTTTGGTGTAAACGTGAAAAGTTTCACTTAAAGGTAGAGGATTTTCAGAACCTTTGAACTTTTTTTTATAAACTTATAATAATATGTATTCTTTAAGGAGAATAAACGAAAATCTTGGTTATCATTACCACCGGAAAATTTTATATTAAACTTAAGGACATAAAAAACATTTATTATCAATTAATTAATTAGTAAAAAAAATTCTTCTGTTGATAACAATTATTAGATAAGAAAATTAAATAAATATTTTTGGTATCGAAGATTTTCTATTTAATTTACTTGGCTAGGTACCCATGGTGAGCACAATAACTGGGGCACCCTGTATTATATCATCTTGAGTTATGTGATATGAGGTAACAAAAAGTTCACGTTTAACTTTATTAATTTAAGACATATTTTATCGCTCTTATTTCATAGGATTGTGCTATTTTTAAATTTGGTCTCGCAGGCAAAGTGGGCATACGAGTGGATTCCTTATTAATTGTACTTTCCAATGGTACCGTCGTACCATTATAGTACGCACTTTGGGTCTGACCCAACCCCGCTGTTAGTCACCGAGCAATCGCCATTATGGTACCTTTTGAAAAAATTAAGTTTTGGTTCAAAAACCGTTTTGGTAAATTTTGTCCGTCCGTAGGTCAAACAATAAAATGTTTTTGTCATGACCTCAATTAGAGTTGAGTTGATCAGGTGGGATCACGGCACTCTAGAATGAAAAATTAAATGGATTCCAAAAATTCTTTTCACCTATGTGGCATTGTTGGATTTAGTAAATTGTGCAGAATCCAAAAGTGTAATAATATACAGGGTATTCTGTTCAAAGATGGCTGAAGTCATTTCTGGTGCACCCGGAGTTGCTAAAAGTTGTGATTATAAATGAACCAATAAAAAAATCCCAGTGGATTTCCATTGGGAAGTCTAAGTGTGGTTAAGCGAAACATTTCCTTCTTCCTATTCATTTGTACGGAAAAATCTCACTCAGGTAGGCTCTTATGTGAACCTCAAAACCTATAAAAATTTGAAAACTGTTCTATACACATACGTTTTTATTGGAAATATAAAAAATGGACCAACGAACTAAATAGCTATTTTTCACGGTATTCATCACGAAAGTAACATTTCCGTAGATGCCACCTACAGGGCAACGGCAAATTATTAGAATCAAAGTGATGCGAAGGGGTCTACAGACTTGGCAAGTTTGTCATTCATTATTCATCAATGTGCAAAAATAACACTAATACAAGAAATTAGATTGTCTGTCTACGCAACTGAAGGAAAAGAGCGAATAATTAAGAATTTGTTTTAAAATCCTACATAATATGATACACGCTACACTTTCATGCTCACGTTCCTTTTTATATACTGTGTACATCGGGACGTGCGACAAGCAAAGTTGAAACCTAAAATATGCTTTCTTATTCTTCAACTTAAAAACATTACGCTTGGATCAGCACATACCGAAATTTGTATCACATGATAACATATCACAAAACCGTATGTGAAAATGCAGCAATCATAATAAAAATGACTCTTGGTGTAGAAATTGTTTACATACTACTTAAAAATCATTCTGTACAGTTTTTAAATTTTTAAATATATTTTCAATTAGAGCTAGGTCAAAAATCAGTTGTATATGAATCTAATATCTAATATCTCAATGATAAACCTATATATTCCTATAGGTACCTAAGATGTTTCCAAAATGATAGTTTGGTATTGAACACAATTCAAGGTCAAATTGCAGCAGATCTGAGAGCATAAATCGTTTTGATTCACACATGTTATAGGGAGAATCATTCATCAACAGATAAAATTGTAGATCAAATTATTTGTTGTTTACTATTTATAATAGTCAATATATTTGCTTTACAACACAAAAAACAAGACCTATAAGATGTCTTATTCAATTACCTAATGCAAAAAATAATTGTCAATAAATAATTAAACAATCCCGAATAAAAGTAAACAAAGGTTTCCTTTTAAATACATGGCATCGTATGTTTTTGAAAATAGAAGTAATTTGGGAAAAATTCAGGTGCTAAACCGTTTAACGACAAAGGTGTAAAGTTTCTACACGAAACAAAGAAAAGTTACTTACATTTGAACCGTTGGCTTCTCGTATAACACCAGGGTAATACCAGTTATCTTGTTTGGCTAAAACTCGATGATCGCACCATTCACTGAGATCGATTATATTTTGTTTACTATTAGTTTGTTTGAATATTACTTCTTCTTGCGTTATAATACGTTGAGAACAAGAATAATCAACTGCGGTGGCTTGAGGTGCTGACATAACACTAGTACACTGAACCACAGACACTGGTATACACACGGCTTGTGAATGATTTTCCTCCAATTCAGAGGGATCAAATTTACGTTTCTTAGGCAACTTTCGTACCCCCATTTCCATGTTTATAAAATAAGAGTTGGGTTAATGTGTGGTTATTTTATGATTTTTATGAGTACGTTCTAAATGGTTTTCTTGAGGCATTCTTATGTGGTGTTTTTACTAACATTGTATTGGTATTTCTTAAAGTGTACATCTGTAAGGGTGCAGTATTTTAAAGTATGAAAAGTCCTGCATGATAACCTGTAATAGTAAGATAATTCATTACAACTCCTGAGATAATCCAGCTTCTTCAAGTTACATCAGTTTGCCAGGATGAGTAATAATAAATACTACTTTATGAATGGAATGTTATAGTAGATGATAGTAAATAAACATTTTCTTGTCATATGGACGATATTGTATAAACATAATATAATTTCAGAGATGCAGGGTTCTAGCATTAATATATTATATTTAGAATACACATATTTTGTATCCGTATTACCTAACTTTTAATTCAATCGAATCACAACATTATTTTACGAACACCCACAAAACGCAACGAACACAGACATCAAGTGCCCCCCTTGCACTTCACCCCCGAAGCTGTGTACATGCGTAGTAACGTTAAATACGATGAAAGCCTGACTCACAAGTTTATAATACGCGCAAGTTGTGGTGTGGTCCATCAAATTCATCTCAATATTCAAAGAAATTACAAGTTACAAACGCCAAATAAAAATACACGTATTGTATTGGTATTTTTTGTTCCCCCAACGTCAGAATATATTAAAAATACATTTCTTCTCCGTAAACACGTCAGAATAATCATAGGCAAAAAAAAAATAATTTTACACCTGCCCAAATATTTATCCATCCACCGTCTGTGTATTACACCTGTAGAGTGGAATATATAACTTACAGGGTGGACAACACAAACTAATAGTCAACGAACTAGGGGCGGATAAAACGATAAAACGAATATCTTCATGGATAAAGATAAAAACGACCCTTTTAACTACCTACATAATAAAATACCTAGTATTGTATATCTATAGTTTATTAATTAAAAAGTTGAAACCATAGATCACTTTTCTATTTTTCATCAACAGCACATGTACATATAACTTCATAATGGTCAATAAATAATTCAGAAAGTAGTAATTTGCATCTAAACCTACATTTTTGAATTGACACCCGAATATGTACGAAATATATCGATGAGTTTTAGTTTGTACTTAGGTGGCTGGCCTGGTGCCACAACAAATCGACTGCGTGCGATCTATAATTTAATACCATATCTCTGATTGAATAGTACACAGTACACCACCCTATCAGGAGGAGCAAAAATAGGACCGGCTTTAAGAGTTTTTGTGGCGTATCGAAGGGCTATGTATAATATGCGAGTTATAAATAAAATTTTCACGCTAAATATATTTCTATCAACTGAATTGATGAATGCAACTCACAATATGCTCTCAGTGGATTTCATATGCAGGAATGTGGTGTTAAGGTTGAGAAAAAAAGTAGGTACCTACCTACCCAAGTTAATTTGTTATTATTTATATATTTATTATAGTGTCAGCCCCCTCGAATGAATTTCTGGGCACACCACTGCCTATTTTCAAAAGCAACGCCTAAAGTTCACACTAGTATTTAAGTGCCAAATGAAATTATTTAAACATCCATTTTAAGGTCATTTGCCAGCTGTTTGAACAGGAAAATAAAACCGCCCTGTCTGACTGCTTAGTCCAGAGGCGAATGCACTTATTAGCGGGTTCGATTCCTGGCCGTAATTTGCAGGTTTGACTTTGCGCCTTAAATTCCGGTTAGGTGTTTACCGCTCCACTACCTGGCCGTTGAATTGAAAAGTCTGGGTTGCAGGAAGGATTCTGAGCTCTGTAGCAGATATTTATATCCTTTTCTGTTTGTCCTTTGAATCTTCCGGTTCCGCTTATCTCCCGTCCCGTCAGCTCGTCGGTTCATCCGTCACATTTGGTTGGGTCTCGGTTGGATAGATTGTTGTGGTGTGGGGGGAGTTCACTCATCGTCCACTCGCTGGTAATAAATTATTCATTTCCATAACATCGAGTTTCGTTTCATAATGGATTAACTTGTGCTATTTTTGTATCACAAAACTCCGAACTAACAAACATGAATCTCAGATTAACATTGGTTACTCATATACTTATAGGAATATCATTAGGAGGTAAATATTCCATATACTGAGTCATACGTACTGAGCTACCTGAATGTAATTAAAAATTGTTTTTAACACCTGTTGTTAATTTCAGTTGATGGTGTCGCTGGGCTCAGATGTTATGTATGTGGGGACGATGAGGAACTTCCCTGTGAAAACTTTGACATATTAAAAAATAATTACGCCAAAGAATGTAATGCCTCGGTCCATCAGGGATGCCTCAAAATGACAAAAGGTAACTTGTTTTTTTTTTTCGTTGGTCGTACAATTTCAAAATACCTACTCCCTTTTTTACAGGCAGCCAAATAACCAGAACTTGTAATAAAGAAAGATTTAACCAGTGTCTAAATGCTAACGAAGTGGAGTATTGCTACTGCTACACAGATTTATGCAATGGTAATATTGGTAACTTTGTAAGCCCCACAGATGACGAAGATTTACTAGAGGGTAGCGGTACAAAAACGATGACGATGACAGACAAACCTAGTATCACAGTTAAAAAGTCTGTTGGCGTTAAAGTATATTTAAGTAAGATTTTAGTTTTTATATCACTTATTGCCGCCTTTTACGATAAGTAATTAAAACTACGGAAATATTAACAACAGTATTATTAGTTTAGTCCACCTAAAAGACAAGTTAGCCTTAAGTATTTATTGCATAAGTAATTTTAAAATTTTTGCATTTATTTTTCTACATGCTTGCTAACTTTTATATTTAAATATAAATTTTACAGCCAATTTTAATGAAAATGCCTGTCTTGCCTTATTTTAAGTGTACAATAAATTTTAGTATTCTACAACTTATTTATTAATTATTTCTTATAATGTCAACTAATTATATGAAGGATACGTTTTTAAAGTATTTGTAATTAATATTTTGTTGTTTTCTTCCTTTCTAAAAATTGATAATATGCAAAGTAATTTAGATAATTTCTTGAATTTCAAAATTTCAAAACGTAGTAACAGGGTCATTATTGAACATTAAAGAACTTGCTATGGGGGGTTGGTGGTAGAGCGGTTCTCCTATTGTAATATTTTTGCCTATATTGAATAATTCTGTTTAATTTCAATTTAAAGGCCAACAAAATATCTTTTACAAGTTTATGTTAAATTGTAAAAATTTCATAAATAAGTAATATAATAAAATTAAAATTTCAAATCACCGTATATAGAAAACAGTGTTTCTTTATTGCATAGTTTTATAGCGTTTAAAAAAGATGGCAAACTGATGTTAGTATTTTGATTAGTATATTTATTTTCCATTTAAGTACTTTGCTTTTTGTATCATACTCGGGCGTTAATAATAGCTTTAAGTAATATTTTTGTCATATATGGATGGTGTTGGTTTCTTTTTGGGTGTTGGGTTCCAGTCAGAACTAAAAATGATTAATACGTCAAAATAGGACAAAGTTTGTACAAGGGTTGCAAAACAGTATTTTTTTTCCTGAATTACTGAATTTTATGCAACCAATTGTGACCAAAGCACCTGTTCTATTGCATAATTATGCTGTCGTTTGAAATATAAACGTTTCTGGATCCAGATTGAGAGGTTGTATAAAAAGTTAAAGGTTTTCAACCACTACAGGGTGTTTTTCGAAAATGGGACGTTCCTTTTAACATATAAAATATTTGGCTAACAATATATATTACTTTAAGATGTCATTTGTTTTCAATAGCGTCATAAACGCCTTTAACTACTAAGATAAGTACGCCACGAAGTACTTTATAAACAAATAGTAAGTGACCTCTAAAATGAAAGGAATGGATTATACTTTACCACCATTTCATTTAAGATTTATTACATATGTTTTCTGTTTCTTGTTTTTTCTATAAAAAAATCTGTATCAAAATGGTTGTGTATTCATAAATAATAACAAGTTGTACATTAGCAGGATGGTAATTTTCTAATAAATCTGAGATGTCATTTAAAAAAAATGTTTTATGGGTCGCCGTTAATAAAAAACTTCACACACTTCTTTTAAATTTAACGGCTACTCATCCAAATATTTGTTTATAAATAGTTTTTCAAGGTCTACTTATCTTCAGCATTAATATATACTGATATTTGAAACGATAAAGTTAAGCATACTTCCGGTTAAACTAAGAGTAATAGGAAGGTTTTTGACATGCCAAAAATAGGTTTCACTTCCATAAAGTTTCAATATTTTTTTGCATATACTTGTCAGGATGTCTTCTCTTTTCTGGTACTTCCCCTCGTGTTCGGTATACCAGCATAGAATTAATAATTCCAATTTTCAATGAATGAAGAACGTATGTAGTAGGTATAGTATTTTCAATGAAGATAATTTAATGAGATTTTATCTGTGCCAAAACCAACAATATATTTGTTATGATAAATTATTGATAAAACTGATATTAGGTCCTTCTACAATGTCCATTTTAGGTTAAACGTACTATAATAAATTAGTTTGAAACAATAATTTATAAGATATATATTGCATAGGACATAGGAATTAATGGTGAATTGTTTTAATTATATTTAAAATCATATTAGTAGGGTGATCTTGCACAAATTCTCTCAAGGGTAGAATTTTAGTGGACCACCCTGTGTGTTGTGATGTGATCAAGAAATCACAATTATATATTTTTTAAATGCTTTTCTGGGTTTTAAGATTTTTTGGATGATTAATACGGTCGTTAAATTGTGTTAAGAATTTCAGCAGTAATTACCACTTGAGGCTTCATAATGCAATTATTTTTTGGCTGTAATATGTGCAATATGCAATATGCAACTTATCAGTATTTGTTATATAGCTATGAATTGTTATATTTTATTATAAAACTTTATATACCCATATATATGTATTTTTGTATTTAATTTGAGCTTTAAAGCTTCCAAAGATTAGATTTAAGTATGTGTCAATTTTAAATATTTATATCTATAGGTATAGTTTAAATTAAAATATTCTAAACTGGAAGGGAATTATCCCCCTAATTCTTTATCTAAACATATGAAGTATCGACTGAAAATTGAAACGCAACCATTTAATTACTGCCCAGTTATTTTAAATATTAGTACAAATTATTTAATGGTATTTTTAGTTTACATTCATTAAATTATCGCAGTCACAACTTATAAACAAACAATAAATAAATTCTAGTATACATATTTAAAATAACCGAGCAATAAACAAGTACACATTATCTAGTCTTTAGAAATAAGGTTAATTTTATTGTATTTTGGAGTATAAAATTTGACTCAATTTTACATTCTTGTATACCTACTTGTTTTATAGAATAAATAAATTACAAAAAAATTAAGATTTACTTATTTCCCAGTAACAAATATCTAACATTTATTTAACTTAATCTTCATGCATCTATTTACAGAGATAATAAGTTATACCTATGCAAAAATATCAACGTATTCTATAGCGAGTTTTGTGACAAAAGCGTGTTTCCTGTAAATAAATCACAACTGACAAAAATGTGTATCACATTTCTGAAACATATGTAGAATAGGTGCTATTTCAGACACTTGTGTTGTATCTATTCTAATATTTATAAACATGACATATGATATTTCCTGGAAATCATGTTAATTAAACATAATTGGTATGATGTCATAACGTATATTCGTATCTGTTTTCTTTAAATACGTACGCAATAACAGTTTCGAAATCAAAGACTTTAGACTATATAAACAAAATTCGTCTATTTTCAGATCAAAAGTTGTCTTCCACAAATATTTTTCAACTTGGCCCTGTTTATTTTTAAATCTGGTGACTTTCCATCTTACGTTGCAACCCTTAACTCTCGAATGTTGGCAATGATGACAGTCAAACGTCAGCGCCACCTGTTCCAACATTTGTAATTAATTTGTCAATAGCTTTGTCAGTGAAAGGTTTTGTAAATAATTTTGTAAAAATGTCAACGAATGAGCAGAAAGCCCAGCAGCTCATTGCTGAGGCAGAAAAGAAAGTGTCCTCACGGGGATTTTTCGGATCTTTATTCGGGTGGGTAAATCTTTTTTTTAATAATTTATTAACCCACCTACTTAACAAGTTAATTGAACATATTTTTATCAGTGGTTCAAGTCGTATTGAAGATGCGGTGGAATGCTACCAAAGGGCAGCTAATTTATTTAAAATGGCTAAAAGTTGGGCCCCAGCTGGCAGTGCTTTCTGCGAAGCTGCAAACCTGCACTTGCGGAGCGGAGCAAGACATGACGCTGCTACAAATTATGTAGATGCTGCTAATTGTTACAAGAAGTCCGATATCAATGGTAAGCTCCTTATTGATTACAACCAAATTTAAATATCACAATGTTGTTACGTGGTTTTGACAGGTGACTCATATTTTACATTTATTAGGCGTTTACTGATACTAATCCAAGGCAGTCATCCTTAACAGGAAATATTTGCAACAGACAACCTTAATTTTGTTGACCCTCAATTTTAGATTTTTTAAGTATCAGTTAAATATATATATTTTACTTGTACATGAAATGAAGGTATTATATTCTTTACTTCAGTTACTTTTAGAATGAGGTTTTCTTAAAGTTTCAGAAGAAAAAGTATTAGGGTTGTTTCTAAACAGACAGTTGTCATTTTTTAACTTTGTAATTCTATTTCAAAAGCATTGTAACAATAAATATAAATGTTATATCGCTTTACGCTTGTTGATTTTATGTAAAAATCAACACTCGATGAAGGTCAAAATATTCCTTTATAAATAAACCGTTTTTTATTATAGAGGCAGTAAATTGCTTGCTGAAAGCCATAGAAATTTATACTGACATGGGAAGATTTACAATAGCTGCCAAGCATCATCAGACCATTGCTGAAATGTATGAGACAGATGCTGTGGATTTGGAAAGGGCAGTGCAACATTATGAACAAGCTGCCGACTATTTTCGGGGCGAAGAAAGTAATTCTTCTGCTAATAAATGCCTATTGAAAGTTGCTCAATACGCAGCCCAGCTAGAGAATTATGAAAAGGCAATACAAATTTACCAAGAAGTAGCTTCCTCTGCTCTAGAAAGTTCACTATTAAAATATAGCGCGAAGGAGTATTTGTTCCGTGCCGCATTGTGTCACTTATGCGTTGATGTTCTGAACGCGCAGCATGCCTTAGAGCGTTACATCCAAATGTACCCAGCATTCCAAGATTCCCGTGAATATAAACTTGTCAAAACTCTTATAGAACATATTGAAGAACAAAACGTTGATGGTTATACAGATGCTGTCAAGGATTACGATTCAATTTCTCGTTTAGATCAGTGGTATACTACTATTTTATTACGTATTAAAAAACAACTTAACGAAAGTCCCGATTTACGCTGAAAAATATTTATTCACCTTTTACTTATTGTTTATATTCGTTACTTGTTAATATGAATGAACCCAATAGTTTAATTTATTGTTCTTTTTTTTGTAATTAATGTTTTATTACTATTAATGTTATTTGGTCTCCAAATAGCACAATTTCTATTAGGAGGAATTTTTACAAAGGGTTTCAACGCTTCTTTAGTTTACTGCTTCTGAAAAAAACATTACAAGGGAGGGAGAGGCAGCATGTCTCAGTGAGATTCATTGTTTAAGCTCCATGTTTTTTGGAAGCCCTAAATGGGAGCGATTAGGTTAGTATGTATAAAATTAAGCATATTTAATAATCCTACATATAAATATTTTGTATTCAGTGGTAACTAGGCCATCCAACCCCGGTGTCCTGGGATCATTGCTAAGGTTCTTGTGCTAATAGCCTTAACAATTTTTTTCCAGTCGCCAATATATCATTTGGTTCGATGTACTTTATTATTTCCTTCATTATAATGAATTATAATGACATGGCATTTTTCGTTTTTATGCTAGTTATTAAAGTAAAATTTAAAAAAGTATACTTGATTATTTTTTATTCATCTTACGTATGCAAAATGTTGTCGAAATTGAAAATAGGGCAAAAATCCGTTGGCTTTAGTATTCCCGGGACCCCGGGATTTTCCATGTAGGTCGCAAAGTCCTAATTAGCATTGGTTCCAGGATTTGGATACCCTAGTGGTGACTGGTAGTATTTCTTCCATTGTTGTTTTTTAGAAATATGCCAAAACAGGTTCTTTCTAATAGATTATATAAAGTTTTGAGTTATTTGTATTGTACAATTTTTTACATTCTGAATATTGTTTATATTTTATAATTCTAATAAATATATTTATTTTTCATTTATTTCTTTTTTAGATTTACACACTAATATAAATCTTCCAATAATCTAACATTTTTAATATAGAATTTCAGGGCCGGTCTAAGATTAATTTTCGTGGGGCTGTTTTTAATATGAATAAGACTTTTGCAAACAATAGAATTAAACAGGGAAGCTGGGTTTATCTTGAATGGACCTGACCGCGAGTCCCTCCTCAAAGACCGGCCCTGTAAAGTTTCAGTAACCTGTGCTATTTACGACCAAATCTTAATGACATAGCTGAGATTGCAGATAACATGTTTTTATTTTATGACAAGTTTTGTCTTAAATGTGTACAGAATCTTCGGAAATATGAGTCAAATTCGAGGCAGTCGAAATATCAAAAATTCTGAACAACAGTATAGCAAGTGTAGTCATAACTTCTATAATATTTTTTTTGCAGAAATCGTTAAATGTTTCCAAAACCCAAAGGTACTAAATATTAATTTTTTTTGCTAAATTAAATTTAGTTCTCTGCGCATTTATAGAAAACTGGAAAATTTTATCATTTCTTAGAATACTGACTCTTATTTCTAGAACTCTCTTTTAGTTCCTTTTTTTATGCAATAATTATATAGTTATACCATGTATATATTGTAAAAATACTCGGTGGTAAAAAACTACACTAAATCAACTTGGAATAAAAGTATTGGTGTTTTTTTTGGCACTGTATTTTTAGTCGCATTTGGGTTAGAAGAGAAGTGTTCTGTTATTCATTTGGTGTCGAAAATTGTTATGTGGTGACTTGTGGCACACTTTTTTAATACCTAAACCTAATTCTATCATTTTTATATCGTCAATGTTAAAAAGTATAAGCACGAGTATATTTATAATATTCAAGCCTCTTATTTTATCCATGCCACTGGAGGGCGAACCAAAACAAAAGGTACCAAGTCGGTGGAAAATATATTCAGTGTATTCGCATTAGTATATACATGCCTCATATTGTCAGCTTTTCACAGACAGATTCTCAATAAAAGTTGGTGGTCTCTCTAAAACTTAAAATGCACCGAGGTAATTTTAAAAACCTCTTACGTTTCATGAGGGAGCGCCAAAGCATGGAATTTGGTTTAAGAGCAAAATCTTTCGTAAAGTATTACTCGGAGAGGTTGTGTAAAGAAATTTGATTTATTTATGACGGGTAATTAGCCACATCTTTTTACTTTAGAGTTGTACCAACTTTTAGCAAGAATAGAAAGCTGATAACAAATAAAATCCTCATATGATACGACCACATTATATGAAAGTAATAAATCGTAAAAGCGCTTCGTACCTTTTGTGTTCTTAAGCCTCGTAGCTGGGAAAAAAAGATGCTACACTATAGTGTAGAAGGACTTTGTTAACTGACTTTACTTTTGTGGAAGTTATGTAGTGATGTAAGAAGTAACGACATTTAAATATTGTAGCAGTGTGTCCTATAGAGGGTGACAGTTAAGTTGCTGCTCGATCCAGATATATTTAGATCTAAATTATCCATTTTATATTCACTCAAGGTACTGTCATGGTGCCATAACTGTTGTATTAAAGTGTAATTTTATATCATAACTTTTACATTAATTTATTTAGTTTGTTTAATTGTTGGTAGCTTGTGACTATATAATATATCAAACAACAAAGATGTTGCATAATTACCTTTATAGAAATCATTTAATGAAAGAAGGTATTATTTTATCAAAATACTGTAATGCAACTAGGAAATGGCACATTATAGTAAATATGGTTAATAATTCATCAGTCAACGATATACTCATTTTTCATTGCTGTATATATTATAAGTGGCATATAATAAATTACAATTTTGAATTTCACTTTTTTGCCTTTTATTTCCCTGGTTTGACGATCAACGATATTTTAAAATTTCAACACTAACTTGAACAGTTTTAGAGATATAATAATCTTCAAGGGCCCGCTTTTAGGGGACACCCTGCATATAATAACATTGAATATATATACGGTTGCCTAATTATACAGGGTGCATCACCACGAAGATATTCTATTAGTCGTTGTGAAAATTTAGTATACAAAGGTTAATCACAGTGTTCTATAGATTAAAAATATTTTCGCTGAGTTGTTAGCAGTTTTCGAGATATTTCGATTTTTACAAAAATTTTGGGAAAAACGTACGTGAATTTAATCGGCTCTATTTCCTTTAGTTCTTTATCTAGAGGGTTCAAATTTTGGATGAGTAATACTAAAATGTATTTAAATATCTGCAATATGCAAAATTTGTTGAAAGTTATACAGGGCGTCGAAAAAAGACCGGCCAATTGGGTCCAATTCAAGGGCCAATAACTCGCTTATTTTAAAAAGAACACCCTGTGTTTTATAATGTTATTCGATGCACCTTTTAATTCTCTTTTGATTGGCACTAGCATTCCCTATACCCTAAATCCCACAGCTTTAGAGATATTTGAAATTTATTATGGGTCTTATGACCCATCTCAGCGAAAATATTTTTAATCGATAGCACATTGTGGGCAACCCCTGTATACAAATTTTCAGAATTCCAGTAGATAATTAATATATGGATGATTTTACCTCGACCCTGAACTATTGGAAACACGTTATACAGTCCTAAATATTTAGGCGTATTACTGGTTGCCTATATTATGCCGGTAATTTATATTCTTTCAAGTTTCATGATGGTTTCCGTAATTTAAAAACTAAGTTGTAATTTTAAAATAAATAAAACTAATTGAAATGAAATCCCTGCAATTAATGACTAAAACAATTACGTTTAGCATTTATTTATATACCTATTTACTTAAGTAATTTATACTTTACTACACTGGCGCTAGTACCTAGTACTTGCCTACATAGTATTCTGGTAGGTACCTACTCATTTAATTGTTTACTGTGTTCACGTCATTGGCATAATTACCACACTAAAAGAGAAATTGACACCCATTTTCTCTAATGATAAAGAAAATGATTTTAATGAAACAAACTGCTTTCGCATAACTTCTTTCTAATTGTGGCTATATAGGTCCGTATTAGCCCTTGATCACATATTTGATAATAAAAATTACAGAATGGTGTAGAGTAGAGTGTAGAAAATTCAAAACCGAAAAATAACGGAAATTTCGTAGGTTAAATCTGTTTATGGAAATTATATACAAAAATTATGTGGAAATTTTGTTTATACTAATATCATTGATCTCGAGCAGTATGTCGCAATGTCTCCGGCCAATAGCATAACATTAGTCGTCTTTTTAAAGAACACGTTTTTCTAAGTTGACGTTCGGTGATTCGTTTCTTGCTCGTAACATACCTACGTCACAGCCTACCAACAATTGGTAGGCTGTGCCTACGTGAAAGAATCTAAGAATAATTAATACATTTGGTGGTGTGGAGAAGAATATTCCCGAGTACAGCCCTGTGGTGTACACGGTTGCCAAATCAGCACAAATTTCTTCGATTTTTGTGCAGTGCAAATACGCACCTACTTGGATAACTGAAGAAGAACAAGTAACATTAATATGTAAATTGTTTAAATATGTTCTTATTATTTTTAATAATACATTAGCGTTTTTATAGCAGCAAACGGGACTTTGGAATTGAACAGTAGTTTGTTGTATGTTGTATGTCATTTACTGAAACTCCGTAGAACAGTTAGAACACGGTGGCGCCGTGGGATCAGTCAGAACGGTTGTGTGGCAGAACGGAATCAGTGGCGAAGCAGGCTGTATTATCGCGAAAGTGATAAGTGATTTAGAATTTATATGGGCAAAACAAACGTTTTCCATCAGGTGAACCCAAATAACACGCAGGAATATTTAGTAATGTTTTGCTTCAAATCAGGTGATTAATATTAGTGCAGTATATATGTTACGGGGTGGTCGGATAAAGAAATAATAAAGAAAATGCCTTTATTTGGTAAAGAAAAGAAAACTAAGAAAGATGGAAAAGACTCCGAAAAACAACCTTCTTTGGAAGATAAATATTACCTAAAAGAATTACTTGGAACGTAAGTTTTGCTGTTTCATTTTTCATCTGTTTACAAATAATATAACCTCTCTTTTTGTTATTTTTCTAGTGGAGCCTTCTCTGTTGTGAGATTGGCTGAGAGTAAAGAGCGGCCAGGTATGATGTATGCCGTGAAAATAATTGATAAGAAAGCTCTGAAAGGCAAGGAAGACTCTTTGGAAAATGAAATTAAAGTTCTTCGAAGGTAAGCACCCAAAACGTTGCTAACTCAATGTCTTTCGTAACCACATCACCTGTTTATATTATCATTTTACCTACAATACATTTCTACACCACTTGGCAACTTGGCAAATATATAACTCCATTATATCTAGTAGTAGTAGTGGTGGTAGTAGTAGTAGTATATGATCTGTCAAAAATAAACAAATGATCTTTTACAATATATTCCATTTACACCAAGTAATCCAAGTATTTGGAATAGTGCTTCTCAGCCATAAGCGATGAATTTCTCAGTCAGATTTCCTTCGCAGGTACACGTCAGTGTCATACCTGCTTTTCAAATCAATTCCAGTTCAACAGCCACTGGCTCAATAACAATTGGCGCATTATATTATTTAATTTTGGCACTGCTCCCAGACAAAGTGTAACCCCCTGTAGCATGATCTAAATTTTTATGAAAATTCAACAAGCGATAGAGTAGATAGGTACTCAAGAAGTGGTTAATTAATAATGACCAAATAATAATTTAAAATAGAACGTGGCAATGCTGCACTGAAGAGCAAAAAAACTTTAGGGCTGAAGGGAGATCCCTAATTTCGACGAGAAAATATAGGTCGTTCCGTTAAAAGAACGTAGTTTTTCCCGCCAAATCTTTTATACACGCTCTGTATATGTGCACTAATTTTGAAATGTGTCTTAATCTCTTTGACATTACCCTGAGTAAAGCGATAGTTGAAGATGGGAGTACTAAATGGACACCCTGTATATATATTTCGCGTTTAACTAAGAGTAATTCTATAAAATGGTATAATTGAATTGTTACACTGAATTATTTAACATATACGCAAATTATAATTTTTTATCTTTCATTTCGCCAAATTCAATCGCTTGTAATAAATCAATAAAGGTGCGACAAAAAATCTGTTCACATGCTCTTGTTTACTGTTGTATGGATTTTTATAATTTCCCATATAATTTGAAGAAAATATTATACAGGGTGATTTTCTCTACAGAAATAAAAGAACTTGAATTAAAAAAGTCCGGTCCTGGAATTTTTAAATATTAAAAATATTAATAAATCGTGATAAATAGTAAAGGGACCCTCCATCATCCTTAGAAGTAAGTACAGTTCGTCATGAAACACCCTGTATATCTAATAATTTGTTAAAAAAAATTAAGGTTTGTGGAGTGAATAGTTACTTTCCTGGCCGGATTTCATATAAGTTTCAAGTAAAATATAATATTGATTTATACGTATTTATTTTTACAATTTCCCGAGCAGTTTCCTGTTGTATGGACATACGAGTATAAAATAAAATAGTTGAGGCGGAGATGAAACATATAGACTATTCCCTGTCTAGTAAGCATACAGGTACCGATAATATGGCTACCCAATTTAACGCATTTTACATGAAAACAAATAAATTGTTCACGTTAACGATCTAAATGATCGTGGGTTCATTATTATTATTTTTCTAACTACTGTATTTTTTATAACGACTAATGAAAGTTAAATCCAATTATTAACCATTAACGAAGTACCTACCACACAATTCTGATTTAACGTTATAAAAGCACAACGGTCGAAATATTTCACCTGCTAATGATAGCTTCTTACTTCGCTCTATTCAATTCAGCAATTTATGTGTTACGTATTGTCAATTTTATATACAGGGTCTGGAATATTGCATGTAACTTTAATGTAGTGTAATGTAGCATACGTTTAGAGCTAAAAAATGTATTAGGTATATTAAATTTAAAAAATCGGCCTCCGAGGTTTTAGGCACAACTCTCGGAAGCACGAATTTATTCTTTACTTCTGCAAAGCTCTGTATATGCTATTTATAGAACAGGTAACTGTGCATATTTATGGAGGAAGTAAAAAGCTTGTTAGAAGCTTGGAGTTTTCTACTTCCTGCATAAAAGCATGTGTAAACCATTTAAAGCATTTATTGTAAATAATAAATGGAAGCAGCGAAAACATTACGTAAGTTGTCAATATGGACTACATGGGCTTACAACTGATGTATTTTAAGTAAAGTGAATTTTCTTCACTGTAATTTAAATACACCAAACTTAATATTGATTTAAAATACCTAATTTGTATTTATATAATAGTTCCAATTAACTCCTTGCGAAATGTAACTTATTTTTGGTTTTCGGTCGTTTGATAGGTCATTTAATGGAGTAAGGATTGTTTAAGAACATGCACTTACTCCAAACGAACTTCAGACATGATATTTTAGTCGATCCATAAGTAATAGCGTTGCAAAGAATGGTAATGCCTACCATTTATGCTAAGAACAGAATATATTATTTAAAATGTTAAAACTTCCGCGACAATGTAGCAATACTAGATCAGAATAGAACCATATTCGTACACCTTGAGGACCATGACTACCATGAGGTATGGTAAGTGGAAAATATGTACAACAAGAACACAACCGGAAGTGGTAACAGCTTTTGATTTTTAAAGAGTACCTACCCTGTATATACAGGGTGTTTCATGACGAACTGTACATACTTCTAAGGATGATAGAGGATCCCTTGCCTATTCACGAATGGGTATAGAAATTTGTCTGTTGCGCTTAATTACTGAGATACAGACAGGGTGATAAACTACTAATGGCCAATATTTCCTTCGGCCAGAACTTCCTTACTATTTATCGCAATTTGTTCAAATTTTATACCTACAATTTGTGTACTTATCACAGTAGATATAATGCCGTTTTTAATATTTAAAAATTCCAGGACCGGACTTTTTTAACTCAAGTTTTTTTATTTCTGTAGAGAAACCGCCCTGTATAATATTTTATTTTAGATCATAAATACATAGACAGTAAGGTTATACACATTTATTTCTTATTTAGATGATTTAGTTAAGCAAATTATAATTTTTTATCTTTCTATTACACCTATCAAGCATTCGCTTTCATTGTCGCATAGCCTGCCATTATCTATTAACTGTAACACGCTAAAATTTCAGCAAATTCTGTCGATGCCTAGAAACCCTCTCTTATTTGTGCCTAGTCCTTTGCCAGTGAATTGTCACTCTAATAATATTCGTAACTGTAGCATGAAAGGTATGGAAATTTCCTTGGCGTACTATTACTCATTACTGAATAAGTATCGACATCGACAATGCATTTTACCTTCAAAGCTCGAGTGTTTACAGTACCGGTCTACACACTTTTGGCACCCTTTTTTATTTAACTCCTTTCATTTCCTTTTTTTCCCAAAACGTTAGACATGTAAACGAAATGCTGTAATTCCAGTTGACTTTTGTTGGGGCAAACCCCTCGCAAGCGTACAGCGCTATTACTCATTGTTGGCGTCTCCTACCCAGTGTTAAAATTGCTGTTCAGGTAAAAAACAAAATATTTAAAACTCGAGCATCAGACCATCCGCCAAATATAATTTCCTAAGGGTTGATATCGGTTTCATATAAATTAAAGCAGCTCGAAGACGTTCAACTGCTCCACGGTGCAGAAACTTTTCAGAACTTTTCTTTAACTTTCTCAACGCAGATAAATTATTAATTGGTGTACGTTAATTTGCAACTGATAGCCAATAAACACGCATGAATAATTAAGAATGCTTAAAAAGTTTCTGCACACCGGCCCGTAGAGATTCAGTTTCAGTCGCTTCATAATATAATTCCTCTTCCTCAAGCCATACAGTTTCTCAATATTGGTATTGGTATATTATAATACATATATATTCGACCTCAACTCAACAGTAGTTTATTTAACTTTTAATTATGCCGTACATAGTTTAATATATATCTATCATATAATTTATAAGATGCGATCAAAACCGCTGACGCTTACGTAATTTTTGCACATATGTCGCGTAAGCTGAAACCACTAACCACGTCAGAAAACAGAAACAGGAACTTCAATAATGTAAATGATTTTTGACATTATAAATTCTCACTTTGTAGATCAAAGTTTTGATACCTACGCACTTTTAGAAATTATAGGTACCAATTTTCTTCTTGCTAAAGAAATTAAAGAACAATAACAACTGGTTATTGTAACAATTATTGTACGTGTAGAGTTGGAGTATTATTTTCATCACATTTTATGATTTTATTATTTAGAGACCTAGCGATAAGTATTTGTAAACATTTCATTTTATCTTACTAATTATGCTGTAAGTACAGTAGGGAACTATGTATATAAAGCGAATATAAATATTTATTTATGTACTTATGTATGAAATTTAAAATTTTTGTTTGATTTATTTGCTATATTGACGTGTACGAGATATTTGCTAGTCAATACAATTATTTATTTAGCGCATTAATTCGCTGATATATTTATCTGCTATTGATTTTAAACTTTTTTCTATTAACATTCATAAAAATTGCACTAAAATTCAGTGGTAGTCCAGTTGACTTTAGTTTGGTGACAGTTAAACCCCTCGGAAGTGTACAGCGCTATAACTCATCTTGCTCTGAGGGAACGATGCAAGTGGCTTTTACTTTTTTACTTTTTCTAAAATTCGTTTCCAAGGAAAATGGAAGTTTAAAATTTGCAAGAAAGAAAGCAAATATTTAAATGGCTTTACCTAAATCGTAACAACTGACTTGTTTGCGATTCTTACAGCTCTGGGATCGGTGGACTGAAATGGTTGACGACTTACTCTCATCCTCGAGGACCAGAACTGGTGAAAACTGAATTGGCCGTAATAAAAATAAGTAGTACTTGTTTGATGAGCTCACCCCGTTTATATTACAAGTTATGAGGTCATTAAATTATTGGTACGGCGACAGTGCAGCTAAATATAAATAATAATTCAAAACAAATTAAATGGCACAACAACAGAGATAAATCCACAAATAAGTAAATCTATCGTTCAAATCGTTTCTTTTTGTAATTTCCAACGTAGCGAATTATTTATTTTCAATTACTTGTGTACGGTCATAGATAAATCATCGGAAGCAAATCCAAGGACTAAGATTACAACCTGTTAGTTAGAACTGATAATTGCCTTTTCAAATATTAGTGTTAACAATCCTTGCAGTTTATTACGGATTCTCTTTTCAATTGGGGGACTCATCTCCAGACTTTGTGACTAATAAATTATCTGCTTGTTGCTTTATCTGGCAGCTAGGTACCTGTTTTGTACACATACAGAGAGTTATATTAAAAATATACCGGGTGGCTACAATTCAATGTACGCCCCCAATTTTTTGGTCGTTTTTGAATTTAAAATTTTCGTTTTTGGTATACGTGAGAAAGACAAAAGTGGGCTATATTTAGACTAACAGGAACGAAAGTATCAATTCCGGTTGAACCGGAACGGAAGTGGCATCAACTTATTCTTCTTAAATAGAATGACCGTCTTTGTGGCGTTTTATAAAGCATGAAATTCTAACTGCAACAGTTTTCTCCGATTTCAAAAATTCCAAAAAATAAGTGAGATACGAACGATTTTTTATTTTTTACAAAATTGCCGCGTCAGATGAATGCGAAGTAAGAAAATTACTAAGTAGGCTATGGAAATTATTAGCAAGGTAGTAAGCTTGTCTGTAAAGAATAAAATAGTTATTTAAATCATGATAGATACGACTATTTTTAGGTTTTTCTCAAAAATATATTTTTTTATTAATCGGACATAATGATTCATAAGCTTTAATTTTTTCGCCAATAATCATTTCTTAATGAGAACCTTTGTCTTTCTCACGTATACCAAAAACGAATTGTTTAAATTCAAAATCAACCAAAAAATTGGGGGCATACATAATATACTCTAGGCCACCCGGTATATTGATCTAGTTCGTACCCCAAACTGCTTCATACCATACATTTTTCCAATAGCGTTCCTAATTTGACTATTCTAGCGCATCATACTCATCTATTATATGGAAATAAAGATCTACTGTAGTAAGCCTGGGCTTGGTCCCCGGCAATTATGTACCCATTAATCAATTGGATAAATATTTCTTTAATTGATCTGTGCGAATTGGAGCTGATTGTCTGGTGTTACTCGGATTGTCAAAATGTATTTGTAAGTACAAATCGATTCCATAAGTCAAGTTTAATTGCACTGGAGACGCGGATTTTATTTTAATTTTTTCCAGAAAGATCCTTTTGACGAACCCATGTATTGGTTTCGCAGATCAAGTGTTCAAATCCCACTGGGGCCAACTATAAAATGATTTATTTATTACTTGGTTTCCTCAGCTAGGATAAGATTAGCTCCCACATTCACCAATTAGCCCGGTATTTACCTCCTCGTATTTATTAATGGTTTGTGTAATAATCTGGTAATTTTCATTTCGAGAAAATGCTCATTCGTGCATTTTACATATATTACATAGATATAAACACATCTCTGGCAATTATTCCAGTCATTGATCGCAGGGTTAGGAGGTAGGCTCTCAGGGATGCTGAAAATTCTCATCACTTTCGGGTTTCCAACGGTTCTTGTTTGGATCGCATCAAATAATATTTTGATATCCCATTTCAACGGCCGGCGTTTTGTAAATAATTTCCTCCATAGATTCTATTCACCGAAACATTGTTTATGAGATTGTTTTCCACATGAGGGTATTACGAACAGTATCTACCGCATTTACAGGGGATATGAGAAAAAAATCAACTTGGTGGTTTTATTTCGTTCTAAAAAATGGCCTTTTACTGTAACATTTGAGAGAGCTATACTCGCATTTTAAACATGCATGAAGGGTCGTTATTTTTTAATGGCATTAGGGGTAGCTTTTCCGATTCCAAAAATGTATCGTAAGTATGATTGCATGAGAAATTTTGAGACAATAATTTTTGTATATCATAACTGCAACAAGAAAATAAAAATAATGAATTTTTGTCTTTTCCTGTGAAACCGGAAATACCACGATATGTAAAATAATGAGGTTTGGCAATATTTTGTATTTTGAAATACAGAATTTTCCTTCCCATAAAATAAACAAAAAATAGGACGTACCACACCTTGTGTCCCCTGGTATATCTATGTAGGTCCATCGAAATTCGGAATAGGGACAAAGTCCAGTTGACTTTTATTTGTTGTTAGTCTGTTAGTCATTTTGCTCTAACGGACGATGCAGGTGGTGTTGCAAACTTAATTTAACAGGCAAGCATTAATCGGTTCAGATTTTTCGCACGCTGTTCCTATTGCGATGGGCCGTACTGTATATGTAAATGTATATTAAGTGTAAATCATTAGATAATTAGCTTAGCGTGAACACATTAGAAATTGCCAGATAATTTAATTTCAGACATAATTCTTGCTGAGAAGTTATGTACCTACCTGACAATAATTTGACACCCACCTCCAAAAACGGGAAATATTTATATTAGGGGTGGCAGACGCCCGCAAAATTATGAACTACGAAAAACAACGGCTGTGTCTATATTTTAATTATTTTTCTACGTCGATATAGTTGGCCTCCAAAAATTTTTCGTCCCCTGACTCCGGACAGACAAGAAAGAAGTGCTTCGAACTATATCACTAAACTAGGGTTTTTAGTTTTTGGATTTTTTGATTAATCCATTGCACTGCTTTACAAACATTACTTTTCGCAATAATGGAAGCAACACTGGAAACTAAGATACGCACAATAACAGACTAAATGTCTTGAACATTTTTCATTTGATTACAACAGAACTGTAAGATGGCATCCACGCAGAACAGTGGGCAATTCCATCAGACACGTAACGTAGATAACTCCTACGTTTTCTTTCACTTTTATATTTATAATTAAGTTCATTGGATTGTTACAAATTGGTGCCTGTTAAAAGCTGGGTGGGTTCTGCCTCTGTAAGTTGTTTATGAACTCTGTAAAGTGGTAAAAGTCGAAAATATCTATTGCACCAACAGTTTCTCGCATGGTATATTCTGACCTGTACAGGATTTTTCGAACTGTCCTGCCCTAAGGATATTGGCAGGTACCGCGCTCTCAGGATTTCACACCTGGTTACGCCGGAGTCCTGAACGCTATGATGCGAGAATTTGATTTAAAATCACTTTATTTTTGAATTGAATTAATTAAGTTCGGTTTGATATTGCCAACTATATGTATTAAAATTCTTCAAGCTACAACTGGACTTAATTAATTTAATATGCTGCCATCGTTGGTTTGTTTAAATAATTCTGAATAACAACGATTTTGTTGCTCAAAAGTTTATTTTTTATCTTTCATTTCCACATTTCGCCAAATTCAATCGTTTGTAAAAAAAATCAATGAAGGTGCGACAAAAAATCTGTTCACATGCTTTTGTTTACTGATGTATGGACTTTTATAATTTCCCATATAAATTGAAAAAAATATATTATACAGGGTGATTTCCAATACAGAAATAAAAAACTTGAAATAAGAAAGTCCGGCCCTGGAATTTTTAAATATTAAAAACGGAATTATATCAAATGTGATAAGTACACAAATTGTATAAAATTTGAACAAATTGTGGTAAATAGTAAGGAAGTTCTGGCCTAAATATTGGCCATAATTAAGCAGTTTATCAGTAATTAAACGCAACAGAGAAATTTCTATGCCCATTCGTGAATAGTCAAGGGTTCCTCTATCATCCTTAGAAGTGTGTAAAGTTCGTCTTGAAACACCCTGTATGTATATCCATCCATTAAAGCATTAACCTGTTACTCCGAGTACCAAATGATGTTAAATAATATCATTAGAACGAGGTAATTCGATTTTGAAATCAGCGTTAATAGACTTATCCACGTATATAGGCAAAAATGTTGTTTTTTTATCTTAACTTTATTTAGGTTTTATACAAGCATAATAATAAAAACCAATAATTTGTTCTACTGTACTGAACGCACACACAAAATCTGTTGGACGTAAAAAGTATTGTAACAACTTTAGAATGCAATTATTGTCGAATCTGTTAAAACAACTACTTTTCATAACTATGTGTTATAAAATATTGAATTAAATAACAGAATTTAAGTAATCTTTGGTCAGACAGGTTTTAGATTTTTACATTATTAGGACACTTTTTGGAGACGAACGTTTTTCAGATTGCGCTTAAAAAGAGCTTTCAAATGATGTATCACATGCCGCGGAAAAATTGTTTTTCAATGGACTAATTTAAGAAAAATTTTAGCAAAACGAAATAGTAGGCCATGGAAAATCAGAAAGTTTTTGTATGAAGACGTTGAACACAATTTGATAAGAGGTGGAGGTGCGAAAAAACTATTTTTAAAGTAACTTTTTAGATTGTCGTATTGAGGAAGTTTAACTTTCTTGAGATCTGCGCCAGTTTTTAAAATTTGTTTAAATTATCTTGAATACAATTTCCCCTCCTATTGTTAACTGAAGGGTTTTTTGTAAATTAAAACCCCGAGCAAAGCCTGGTTATTATCGAGCGATACACGGTTTTGTAATAATAATGTTACTGTGCATATTTTTGCAGGTATTTAATACAGACCCCACGCATTTCATGCATTGGTTATTGGATGAAAATTCCATCTAGAGGTATTTTAAAATACAGGTATCTTATTGATAAATGTTTATCGGGGAAACAGTAAATGAAGGAATTTTCGCAAAGTAAAACACGGAGTGAAATAATATATCTGCATAATTTGAATTTGTAATGATAGTAAGTTTGATTAAAAGTAGAATAACCGCAAGGGAAACATTTTCAGGATTCAGGATAAATGATAAGTGAAGTTTAAACCCTCATAGAACTTGAAATATATACCGGGTGGCTACGTAAGTTTTGCCTACTATATAACTCGGTTATTGTGAAAGATAGACGTGGACAATACACAAATTTTAATGTGTGCGACGTGCTTTATTTTTTGTCAACGTTTATTTAAAAAAAATCGTATTATTTAGTTTTTCATATCTGTTGAAATAAACCCCTGTAAGTGGGTGTCAAAATATACACAGTACAGTTATAAATGATGACGCGTAAAAAAAGTTTAAAGGTCATTTAATACTTGGGAATTTATTTTAATTTGAGTTGCTAAAAAATTTGTAACGATGGTATCATATGAAAACTTCAAGGATCCGGATATCTCCAATGATCACTTTCTAACATATTTTATACATGAGCGTGCGCAATGGAAGTGGAATATAGAATTTTTTAGTTTTTTATTAGCTTTTCATCGATATGGAATATTTCAAATGCCTTTACATTCTACTCACGTTTTGAATATTTTTTCTTAGAATATCTACATAGGTAAAACTTGCTAGATGGAGTGATGACCTTACTTTCGGAATGTCATAGGCCAGTTCCTCAGGTATTTAAACAATGGAAAAATTATACACGTACACAATATTTTTCAGCGGCAGTTTTACGATGAACATCGAAAAAAAATTGAGTTTGCTCTGTAAACACTGCCTCTAAAACGCACCGTTTTTGAGGTACAAAGTGATTTTTTTTAAATATCTCTCATACGACAATATTAAGAAAATATTTGGTATGTAAATTATGTCGTAGAGCACTAATATTTCCGTTTTACAAAAGTTTCCGAACATCACCAGTGGCGTCAAACTGGGGAGTAGTGACCCTTTTTCCTACCACAATATCTACGCCACTGGTCCTAGCCACAAATTTCGATGTTTTTCTAGATTCTATGATATTTTTTGTACAAAAAGTCTCTCTTGTATTATTTCCCAATATGTGCTTGTTCTATTTTACAACCATAACAACATATTAACGCTTTTAACATTAAATCTAATTTTAACGGCCCATAAAAGCTGCAAATTAAATTATCTTTACTGCTTGTAGGTACATTCCTTAAAAGATTTGTCACGGCTACTAATAATTTTCATAAAAATTTGCTTGCATACAATAAAATATCAAAGTTTATTAAAATATTTTTGTTTTTGGTACGTTGCGTTTTATACAGCAACTTCATTAAATCAGGGCAAATTATAAGAAATAAATTAGAAATTAATTATTTACCATTTTAAAAATACTTGTTTGTGTTTCAAAACAAATCTGGATATCTTTCGCCACAGTTTTCAAATTCCACTATATTATTCATCGAAATCAATAGAAAATAGATCTATATTTAATTTGTGTAACAACTCAAGTTAATTAATTGTGTTTAACAGCTTAACATATTATGAAGTCATCTGTGTTTGTTTTAGCAACTAGTGCTAATAAACAATTCATGCTTTTTACATCGTATGAATGTCGATAATTTACAATATAATTTTAAATTCCGTGTGACTAATTTTGCATTAAATTTAAATGTGTGCCACTATTCAAAAATTTTTGCACTCCATCGACGGTATTTTCATGTTCAATTATACAGTCTATACAGAGTATCCCGGCGCACATAAATATTCGTAACGTTAACGAGAAATATCTATCCTCCAAAATTTTCAAAAAATTCATGGCGATAGAGAAAAACATGACAAATCGAATGGCTCAAACATCAGTTCGCTGTCTTGTTTCTCTGGGAAGATAGAACCTCTTGAAGGCTACGGATATTATTTTGCGGTACATCGTCGCACATAAAAATTCGTAACGAAAAATATCTATCGTCCAAAATTACTAAAAAATTCGTGGAGATAGAGGAACACATGACAAATCAAATGGCTCAAACAGCAGTTCGATATCTTGTAATTCTTGTATCTTTGGAAAGATAGAACCTCTTGAATGCTACGGATTATTAGGCTCCGGTACATCGTCGCATATAAAAATTCGTAACGAGAAATATCTATGGTCCAAAATTTCTGAAAAACTCGTGGAGATAAAGAAAAACATGACAAATCGAATGGCTCAAACCGCAGTTCGATATCTTGTATCTTTGGGAAGATAGAACCTCTTAAATGCTACGGATTATTATTTTGCGGTACATCGTCGCACACAAAAATTCGTAACGAGAAATATCTATGGTCTAGAATTTCAAAAAAATCCGTGGAGATAGAGAAAAACATGACAAATCGAATGGCTCAAACAGCAGTTCGATATCTTGTATCTTTGGGAAGATAGAACCTCTTGAATGCCAGGGATTATTATTTTGCGGTACATCGTCGCACATAAAAATTCGTAACGAGAAATATCTACGGTTCGAAATTTCTAAAAAATTCGTAGAGATAGAGAAAAACATGACAAATCGAATGTCTCAAACAGCAGTTCGATATCTTGTTTCTCTGGGAAGATAGAACCTCTTGAACGCTACGGATTTTGCCACTTTCGTCAGCGCTGCGGTTTGGCATTTCGATTTCTATCTTCCTAAATTTTTTGGAAATTTTCCCCAACATTTTTTTAAATAGGTATCTTGTTGATGACTAAAATGTCACTATTTGTTCCAGGTTAAAGCACCCAAATATTGTTCAACTTCTAGAAACATTTGAAGACAAATCCAAAGTCTATCTTATTATGGAATTGTAAGTATATGCTTTTATTTTGTACAGACGAGGGCATTATTGAATCGAAAGCAAATTGAATAACGATCTTTCCAACATGATGATCCAATAGGACACTATTAGAAGATCCTATTGGAGGATCCCATTGGATGGTATTCGATGATCCCATTGGATTCTATTGGATTGTTCTATTGGATCATCTAATAGTTATTGGATCATCGTATTGGATCATCTAATGGGCACTATTAGATGATCCAATTGATCCTGTAGTAGGGCGCTATTACGACGAAATCATTGGATCCATTGATGTGATCCAATGATCATTGAATATCATATTATATGATATGTGTAATACAATTTAGTTGTAGGGAAATACCGACCACATTTTTGTACGAAAACTTTTTTCCAGGGTTACTGGCGGGGAACTGTTCGATCGAATCGTTGAAAAGGGATCTTACACAGAAAAAGATGCAGCTGATTTGATAAGACAAGTCCTGGAAGCCGTAGATTACATGCATGAACAAGGAGTTGTTCATCGTGATTTAAAGGTAGGCAAGAAAATGAATTGAATAAGTGCCCCTGAGGGATAACAGTGTAAACCATTTCCACGGACCATATTTGAATAAAACAAACAATGGCGTTACTAAGCAATTTATGTTGATATAAAATCTCCCGTAATTGATTGTTAGGGTGTAATTTGCTGGATTTAGAGATATTCAGTTCGGCGAGAAAATTATTTAGTTCCAACATATTTCGTTCGTGAAAAAAAACCTTCCTCTGTACAAAGACTACCGATAATGATTATGTCGACATTTAAATTCGAGCAACAAATGCAAAAGAAAAAGTAATCGGTGTTATGGTTTGCTTGAAACAAATACTTTGTATATCGATATCATTCCGACTAATATATCATGGTTTGCCACCCTTGACGTATTATGAATACTCACCAAACTTGATTGATCTACGAGGAAAGTTACTCAGAAATTATTTACATAAATATTGCTCGGTGGCATTACAAAATGTCAAAGCCAAGTCGTGTATAATATGTTAATACATTCTTTTAATTGTTCTTGCAATCATCTGAAGAAGGCAAAAATTGTTAATTATCAGTTTTATTGACTTGCGCCGGTCTTGACACAAATAGGAGCACATCGTGGCACTGGTTTAAGGGAATCAGGCCTCCTGTATGTGTATATATTTACTTCGTATTTCATGTTCTAATTACTGCCAAAGTACTGTTAATCGAGGACACCATCCAATCAAAAACTCTTCATCGGCTAATAATTAACACGAACAATGGCACATAATTGTTTGGACGTAAACAAACTAATACCAAAATAGATTGGTCAGTACGGGGTGGCCACGAAAGTATTGCCGACAGAATAACTCGATTATTACGAAGGATAGTTTCCATTTTTCAACATGCCCACTACCCTTAACATCAATACTCGAGTCGAAGTATTATATTCATCTGCACGATTAAAATTACCAAAAGAAATCAAAATGTGTGCGTTATCCAATAAAAACATTCACTACGGAAGCATCCATGCATTTTACGAATTTTTGACAACCTAATGTAAATATTCCTAAACCACTGCGGTGTGTGTATGTTTTAAAATTATTATTTTCGCTGTTTTTTAATCTTTATTTAAATTGTATGCGAAATGAATGAATTCATTTGAATTAATTGTTTTCTTGTTACATACATTTGTAGTTGATGATCTCCCAGTGAGCAAAATAAAATTCCAGAGCCATTTAAAACTCTTATCTCTTCAGGTAAATCAAGCAATATGCGTTTGAAATTAACAAACGTAGCGTTTATTTGTTTGGACTTCTTTTTTTATAATAAGCGTGGTTGCATGGTTTGTGTTTTGGTTTTCAATTAACTGTGTGACAATTTTTTTTAAAAAAAGCTCTTGTGAACGTCGAACTGCAAAGGCATCGACCCATATTAAATTCTCTAAAAACCGCAGTATACAAAGATTTTCTTAAGAGCTAGTAAACAAACCTGCCATAATCGTATTTGAAAAATACAAAACCGACTTCACCCCTGACACGGATATACCTGAAACCTTGCCCCGAACTTCAAGATTTATTTAGCGAAACTTTAATAAAAATCGGCTTAGAAGCTGCCATAATAGGGGACGCGCACAGGTACAGTGTGACCAAAAAAAGGTTGCACAGTTTACTAGTTTTATTTAGACGTCTTTACCGCTGTGCAATTGGAAACCTTCCATATATTTAAACCACCAAAGGGTAGATATGGAAAGAGGCGACACTTCTCTAAACCCCATTCATAAATTACAAACCAATAATTTGGCCTACACGCGAATTTAATAGGCGTCCCATTGTAGTTCGTATAGTAGCATTAATGTCTGCTGTCGAGTATACTTCAGATTTTTAGATAAAGTTACTCCAATTTTTTTCTTCGAGCTTTCGGCCATTTCTACACTTTCGGAGAACCTGTATATGCAATTATTATTATTAATTAAATTGATATCAATCGAAATTTTGCTCTCAACCATTTTTTTAAACAAAAAATTTAGTAAAGCTTATTATCACCTACTTGTATAACGTACCTAATATTCGTAAATCCATAATTTATTTAATACAGTTGGGAAGAAGCTTATTTATTATTGATCCCTAATTATTGGTGGTTTTATACAAATTACGGTAAAAGTTTGTTAGGTGAAAATAAATTTTCCTTTTAATTAATATAAGAGTTTAACCTATTTAACTTTATGACCTATATTATTAAGTTGGCGATAATAAGCTTTATATACATAACTTTTTCTAATTTTTGCACTTATATTTTTTTAAAGAGGCACAAAATTTAAAGTTTTGCGTTTTGTGGTGTAGACACTGCTAGCCAACATTTTTATTACAACAAAAACGATTGCTAAAGTTTGTCTACTTTAACTATGCACCTGTTACATCAGTAGACGTCGTCGGAACAAATAAATACTGATAATAACTAAATTTAATTAAAGCTTAAGATTAATGTGCTCCTTTTTCTTTGAACAAAAGTAAACTATGCGATACACTTTAATCGCAACAAAGCTGGAAATGATTTATTGAAGATAAATTATTAAAAGCTTTCTTAAAAGCTTTTTCTCGACTTTTTTCATTGGAAATAGATATATTATATTCGATGACGTTCTGGACTGCTGGAGCTTATTAAGCACTAATTGCCGCTTCAGTTTAATAAAAAGATGAGCTGAGAGTTGTAACGTTAATATCGAGGTTAATATAACTCGAGCCGTAACAATCTCTTAAATCAAACCTCAAAAAAAGCAATGGCAGGTTAGGCTTCCAGTACAATATAGTTCGAAGTATTTCTAGTTCCCATTTCAAAACGAGTCACCTAACAATAGCTGGAAACCCGTTACTAAAATTTAATTTAAAACGATCCCTTAGGCATTTTGTAATTCGTTTATCGCTCGTAACGTTGTTAGCTCTTTTCTATTAAAAAACATCGACACAAAGAGGATATTACACTTGTTAGAGTGCAATTTACGGTATCACTGTAATCAGTCGCTGGCTGAGTAATGAACGCAATTTTAAGCAACCGCACAAAAAGTCCATTAGCCTCGAATCTGGCCAACGAACAGTACCAATTTTCAAAATTTGGTCTGATTCGTCCTTAATTTTATCTGGGCTTTTTAACTCGAATCGTAGCAACCTTGTTAGATTGCCAATACAACGTTTAATAAAATTTGTTATTTACAGAAAAAGTACATAAATCTAACTTAGCTCTTTTGTTTTCAGCTTAATAAATCAAAAACGCATTTAAAATAAAACTATTTTATGCCTCGCAGTATATTTGCTTTAGGCTAATAATAGTATTGTACTGGTTTTATGGTCAACAAGCATTCTGGTACAGTTTTAAATAAATTTGATTTTTTTAAATTTAACTGCCCAAAATAATATTGATTGTTATTAGGTACGTTTGATTAGTTTGTGCTTAAAGGAAGTTGTAACGATGCTATTCGTCATTCGCGGTTTTTCCAGAAGACAATGTCTGGTAAACGTACCTATTTATGTATGGGTAATAACCGGCTCAGAATTTCCTCGGATTTCGCATAATAATAATTTATCTAAACAAAGCTGCAAAAAACAATGGAATACATTTTTTTTCTAATTTTTTTTTAAATAGTTCTAGCCATACTTTTTTAAAAACTATTTTATCTAGAATAATTGTGGAAACGTAACAATTTTCACTATAGGTATAGAAATTTCTGTCACTATTAAACGTCACTTAATTGACACTCGGTATACAGGGTGTATCACTATTCACTGAGACCTTCTATTAGCCGTTTCCAAAGAACGACGCATCCACTGTAGTAAAATTTATGCATATTCTTTAGAGAAACGGCTAATAGAAGGTCTTCGTAACACACCCTGTACAGGCTGAGTCAACTTCCATTAATATCGATAACAAAAACAAAAATTTTATATAGAAGTTGTAGGAGACCAAAATGGCTACATTTTAAAATAAAATATACATATAGGGTGTTCCATTTAAAAAAATTGACATCTATAGTGCCCCGCTTTCACGAATCACTCCGTATATTTCAAACTAATTATAAAATGTAGCCATTTTGGTCTCCTACAACTTCCTTATAAAACTTATGTTAGTATTATCGACAATAAAGGAAATATCGGACTTTTTCGCACCGTTGACTCACCCTGTACATTTATCCTTTATACAATGAAAACAATTTTTTGTGTAAAATAATTGGTTCGTTATATTAAAATTCGGTGAAACAAAATTTGATTAATAAATAATTTTCTTTGTAAGAAAACGTGAATTTTGAAAACCTCGCCAAGAAAAAACAGGAAACTTAGTGTAAGGTTTAAGGTTTCGTATGCTTCTCCTGGGCTGGGCTGTAACTATTACTCGTATAATTTGCCAGGTCCGCGGGGGGCAAATTGTATAATTTTGATAAAAAAAACACTTTTGCATTGTATTATAATTTACGAGAAATGTCGACTCATTTAAATTAGTTATTAACCTTATTACATATTCATGGTTATGACTGGTAAGCAATTATCAATTTTTAAATAATGGATAAATTGTTATTTATTACTAATTGTTCTTTAATTGATGTCAGAACTAAATTTTCCATACCAATACAGAATGTCCTCAAAAATGCGGCTTTATTTTCAATATCCTGATTTGAAAAATGCCAACCAAAGTGTAATAAAAAATTATATAGGTAGGTACCTGTTCTGTTCTGTATCAGGTTTGTGTTTTCTTACTTGAGATAAACAAATCATTGTAGGACTTTCAGGAACACCCTGTATCTGTAGGTGCTTGTAATGTAATTACCTTGCCTGTAAAAAAAAAATTAAAATTAAAAACCCAATAAACCATAGTAGTTGTTTATAAATACATGTCATACACATAGTTAATTGCAAATTCCAAGGAGAATCACTTGGCAAATCCATCTTGTCTCTAATTAATATGAGCACCGTTATTTTAATTAAACACAATTTATCCACATTTTATTTGTGCCAGTTTAGGTCGTACTTCTTTATGTTGAATATGCAACATATTGCTCAAAATAGAGTTAAATAAATTCGGCGTGTCGAAGTACTTCATTATTAATGGAAATTAAATATTGTACAGGGTGGGGTCAATTTATTTGGTAACAGGAGGCATAATACAGGGGTTGTATAGTAAATATTTAAAACATGGTATTATCAGCAAGAGAATCAAAACAACCGTTGAACTACAACCAATAATTTCCAGCTGTTTTGCAAAAGTTTTCACCGAAAATTAATTTATTATTATCATATGCAAATTATAAAAGATATGATAAATAAAACGTCGTTATAACTTCAAGTAAATCAACATAAGTCTATTAAAATAATAAAAATGTAAAGTAAAATTGTTGACAGCATGTTTATATTGGAACCACTTATATGTGTTGATACTTATTTTCAGCCTGAAAATTTACTTTATTATAGTCCAGATGAAGATAGTAAAATTATGATTAGCGATTTTGGTTTGTCTAAAATGGAAGACTCGGGAATAATGGCAACAGCGTGTGGAACTCCAGGATATGTTGGTAAGCGTTAACATTATGCCTTCAATAATAGTGATCCACCATATATATATATATCTCTCTCCGCAAATAAACACAATTAATAAAATCAAGATTGATGCTCCCACTAGATATTACTTTTGTTTATATATATTATTAGGTACCGAGAATTAATTAAAACCATAAATCAGATTGCGTAAAATAAATAAGTACCTACCTATTTATTTTCACACGATATAATTTAAACAAAATTGTAAACAATTTCTCGACAATTATTTTTAAACATAATTCATACGTCTTGGACAGCGACAATAAATATATAGTATTTGCCTACCGATGTTTTACTACGCGACAGCTCCTGAAAGAAGCCACGCCTCTCGATGACGTCAAACTTAAAGGCCATAAGCATAAGAACGAAGCCACGCCCCTCTGTGACAGTTCGAAACGAATCCACGCCTGCTAAACGCACAAATTGAGCCAATAGTTTTTCTTGGCATTGATTTACTGCAATAATTCATTCAATATTTTCTAATTTAATTTTAATTTTCAAGTGGCGAAAATATTATTAAGTTTGAGTTTGTTTTAACATTTTCGTGACTTTCCCTTGCTACTACTACGAACCCCTTGTTATATTATATTAACTAAATTTAAAGAGAAAGCACATAAAAGGAAAACTTCCTTCGGAGTTATCGAAGAGACTTAAATCTGGTCAGACAGATTGGCCGACTAAATCCCACTTATTGTATTATTTTTCGACGCTAAAGGCTACGTTATGGCCATGCATAAATTTTCAAAGGAAACCTCTCTGGATTTTTTTTTTATAAATTAGGAAATGAGATATTTGATGTTTTTTCGTCAGAAAGTTAATGATTGCGATTCAATGAATAAACTAACCTTATTGGATTACATCCTACGACACCGGATTTTACGTATTTTTTAGAAAAATAATTTTATAAGTCTCAATTAAATCTAATAAAGTTCTCAATAAACTTTTCCTTGAGTGATTTTTTACGCATTTTATACAAAAGTTATTTTATACGTCTCAATTAAATCTAATAAAGTTCCCAATAAACTTTTCCTTGAGTGATTAGGAACTGAAATACTTAAAAGCGGAATGTTTCAAGATTTCAGTTATTAAAAAACGTTCCCTGTCGTTTCTCTCGGAGTAAATGCACTTATTTTAATAAAGACGCGGCCCCTAAGGATGGCTAAATATTAATGTTTCCTTGGTAAATAATTGCACAAATTGTCTCGAGTATTAATATATTTTTATCCTTTACAAAAGTTAAAAAATATATTTCGTTTTATTAAAATTAACAGGCGAAGTTGAATTTAATAAGTCCTTTTATCGTCCAAATATTTACAAAGCAAAATTGTACGGTACGGAAACGTTTTAATTTCGAGGACATATTCGGTGTAAATCATTTTTATTTTTCTTAAATCTAATGATATTGATATTTTGTTCACTCTTTATTAAAAATTTATTAGCCACGGTACATTACGAGGGGTCCGTAATAACGAAACGACATTTTATGAGGTGGAACTGTGCCAAGATGAACAGCAAAATTAAACTATGTTGAAAGTTATACTCTTCGCCATCGATGTAATGCTTTTTTATACATTGTGGCCCATTCTGGTTGTAAGAAAAAATGTTATATAATTTATGTAAGGAAGTACGATGTTGTTTCACTTCAGATTATTTTATCGAACGTTCTGTTTTTTGAGTTATCGTGCAAGAAACGTGACGGTCAGATGGACAGGCGGACATTTTGGGTATAAAACCGTTCCAAATAATGTAAAAATCTAAATATCTGCGAATATCTCCTAAACACTTTAAGATAGGTACCTATATAGGACATATTTAACAAAAGTTGTAGGGAATAAATAGGCCTTTAAGATTCTGTAAAAAATATGGGGTGTTCCATTTGAAATAAGCTGTACCTACATTAATATTACGCAAAATATTAGGTAGGTACTCGTACCTACTTGCAAATTTTCGACGAGCATCAAAAATACATGACGATTTTATGTGTGAGATAAGTCGCGAAAGTAGGGAGTGTTAATTATGTACACGTCGAAATAATTAACTAGATACCCTAAACAAGAGGTTTTGATGGGATATATTCCAGCGTCTATGCGTACTAAAATAGATATTTGCGCAAGAAAATACGGCTTCTTACAACGACTAAGTGTATTATGCTTCTTGGATTTTCACACCATTATATCACGTTTTACCGAATCACATATTAAATTTAACTGTTGTAAATTTTTAACAGAAATACTTCGAAAGGTTAAAAATAATTATTGAGCCCTCACTCTGAACGGCAACAAAAAAAATCCCATAAGACGTGTATACAGGGCGGCCTGAACTAACGCTACATAAGTCAATGCTAATTCTAGAATAATAAAATGATTGAATTATTTTAATCAGATAATAAATGCCTTATTTAAAGTTACAGATCTTCCAAGTTTCATTTTCTAATAATGCAATTAAATTTGATATGCATGAGTTTTAACTGATGAATAATATGATGGTAGTATTAACAAATTTCTGCATCAATTTGGATAAAGTATTCGTGAATTAATTCCCCTAAAACTAATTATCAAACCTACTTAAAAATTTCATGAGTAATGAAATGGACCTTTTCTGTATACAGTATACTAATTGAATTATTTCCATATTAATTATACACCTTGTAGAATACGAAGGGTTGAATTATTTTACCGTAACTAAATTACTTTGCAGTATTCACATTGCATTACATGATAGTCTTTGTAACTACAGACATGTCTAAAAACGCTTTGTTCTTGTTTGGTATCAACATCTACCTATTAGTATCCATCCATTATCGTTGCAACTCTGCAGGTCTTAAGAAAACATATTCAAGTATCGTCCGTGACAAAGGTAAACTATAATAAATGCGTAAAATTATTTATTACTATATTCTTACTCTTAGAAAAGAATATGTCAAATGTTGTATTTCTTCACCCACAAACAAAAGTAAATCTGTCGCTCGAGCACTGTTGGATCTATTTATACGTTTAGCAGGAGGCGTGGCTTCGTTCCTGTTTTGTCGCATGGTTTATTAGAAATAGACATTGTGATGCATCGTTGAAAAGGGAATTATTGTCGCTGCTTAGGTTGGAAACAATTACACTAGTGATATTTTGTAAATATTGCTAAATAACTCGACTGGCTTTAACCTGAATATTTGCAAAGCGTTAAACTTTTTCTAGCGCCCGAAGTTCTGGCCCAGAAGCCTTACGGGAAGGCGGTGGACGTTTGGAGCATAGGAGTAATATCTTACATTTTATTGTGTGGTTATCCTCCTTTCTATGATGAAAACGATGCAAATTTATTTGCGCAAATATTGAAAGGTAACGTAACAACTTAGTAGTGAGCATTCCTAAATTGTTTATTCTTTGGCAGGTGAATTCGAATTTGATTCTCCATATTGGGACGAAATAAGTGATTCTGCCAAGGATTTTATAAGAAATTTAATGTGTGTTAATGTCGAAAAACGGTATACCTGTCGTCAAGCCTTAGGCCATCCTTGGTATTTCCTTAAAAGCTTAGTTTTAAACTCTAATTTATATCAATATATTATTTTAGGATATCTGGTAATGCTGCTAGCAATAAAAATATTCACGGAACTGTATCTGAACAACTTAAGAAGAATTTTGCAAAGTCTCGCTGGAAGGTACAAATTATCCTATCAGTTAAGTGGATTTAAAACATTTTTTTTCAAATTCTAGCAAGCGTATCATGCCACTACAGTGATAAGGCAGATGCAGCGAATGGCATTAAGCAGTGGAAGCGGTGGAAAGAGCCCCACCCCTCAACGTAGCATGTCGACTCAGTCCAGTGGAGATCCATGCGGAAGTCTGAACGGTGCCCAGGACAAGTAACTAACAAAATATTGTTAACCTCTATGCATTTTTTGCTACGCATTTTTAATTGAAGTTAAATTCATGTTCTTAAAATTGACTTTATACAGGATGTAAAAACTGAAATTTAAATTGAAATTCACTTAAATTCTGTCGTGTTTGCAAGGATACATTTGTTCTGAAAGTGTGCTTTAAAAGAACGTTGGAGCAATTTTTGCCTTACAATTTCAAGCAATTATTTGTCTTATGTGCCATGGTTAACGTGTGATAAGAATATTTTCATGGTCATTTTCAATACATTTATGTTTATGTATAAAGTAGTGATATCAAAGTAGTATATCAAGATAATTTTAATATATGAATTTAGCTACCCCTTTCTAGGTGATCGATTCACATTCAGTGAATTTAAAAAAATTAAAAGTATGGAAGAATTTTAGATAAAAAAATGGACAACAAAGATGCAACTATTTCATTTGAATAACATCCTACTTAATTTAAGGACATGATTTTAAAGCTGTACAGGTCACAAAGACCTTAGCTCACTTGAGAGAAGACTTCCAAATAAAATAATCATGTGATGTTGTTCATTTTACGCAAAACGTACAGTATGTAATAAACGATAGAACGAGTCTAATAGCATATCTATTCTAAATTGCTTTAATGGTTTTGATAACTTTCATTTCATAATTTTTCTTTCATACATTTTTCTTATGGGAAGACTTCATGAAACATTGCCAGCATCGTAAATTAAAATTATTGAAACCCTCGGTCTGTTTAAATAATTTTTATCTTAAATATAAATAAAATACATATGTGATTTAACTATTTACTAGGTAATGTCGTATTTCAAAAACGTGTAACTTTGTAAAGAAATCTGTCAAATCAATTATCGTAATTATGAAAAAAATTTAAACATGTCTTAAACAGCTTAGGTTCCATGCACCAATGCTCACATACGGCTAACCTAAATTTCACCAATTTATTTAAATAAAGTTATTAGAACAGGCGGAAGCGCCTATGATGACAACATTTTGCAGGAGTCATCCAAAATATGGTGGATTGTAAAAGAGCTCTCTTATGGTTACTTATATTTTTTTAGAATAATTTTAACTTTAGGTTTAAAAGCACAAAATTATACTACTTATTGTTTCGAATTCTTAATATTAGTATATAATATAAGATCTTAAAATGACAAAATAAATGTTAACTGAATCTCATACTATCGCTAATAGAAAGCTGAGAAATCTATAAATTATACATATATATGCATACATAATATACATATATATATATATACAATCATACGCAGGTTGATCACGTGGTGTGCATCATATGGGAAGCTTTTATTTTTTAATTCATTTTGGAAAAAAGGTTTCTTGATAATTGTTTGCTTCCGTTAAGTCTAAAAATTGCATCAGGGAAGTTTGGAAAACAAGGGAAATGCAAAACTATGAATTTGATGTGAGATTAAAGTACCTTATACGTTTGATACGTGTATTCAGTTTGAAAAATTAATTTCAAAAAATAAAAAACCATACGCCTCTTACAAAGCAAAAACCTTCTAAAACAAATCAATAAATATCTAAATTCAAAAGCAATATAAACTTTTAATTGCGTCGCAAGTGGCTTTTTCCTAACCTAAAATAAAAGAAATAACCGTTCCAGTTTTGTACTTGCCTTACATTCAAATCGATATTTTTTTGGTGTATTTTTAGCTTTAGGGGTATCACCAACTTTACCCAGAACAAATTTTTGTAAAAAAGTAACCCATATGCCATGTACTATTGTGATCACACTGTATATACACTCTCTGACTTGGCTATGACGTTTTTTTATGTTAATGTTGATAAAAAGCAACTAGAATAAATTTTATTATTTATCCGTTGTCTCTAAGCAATACTAAATGTTAAAATGTAGTAGTATTAACAAATACTAAGTGACACATCTATACATAATGCTTGCTTTAAAAAAGTATAAGATATATTCCTGTAAAAATTTAGTTGTGAAACTTGTATATCATGTTCAAAATTGTTGCAGTAAAGTAAAATTTCATCGGACGCAGGATTTCCACGCTGGGCAATATTGACGGTTTAATTTAACCTTCTGTTCATTTTTGTTAGTCTCCTAATCGTTACAAACTAAATGTGCTCTTTTGCTTATATGGGGCCAGCTCGAGGCTCGATCTTGACTGGAGCAAGTTTTTGGCGCCCTACTAATGTAATATATAAACAAAACCCACTCTCCCATCAAACATTTTACATCTCGTACGTTGACACCCCATGTATTTTTATTATTTATTTTCGCTCACTCGATACCCCTTCCACGTCGTAAGCAATACGAGACAATAAGAGTGGGCAGTGATAAAGAAAGGAGTGATCCGTAAATTCAACTACTTTGCCACATTACATGTCTCTTACCCCCTATATTTTTACGTTTCATAGGTTTTGTAACGGTAGATGTACGAGTCGGTTTGTTTATTCAACATTAAGCGTAGCAATCACTTTATATTGTAACTGATGGAAGTCTTGCGTAATGCAAGAACATTCACATATTTCATTTGAATCAGATTTTTCTGTGATAATGTAGATCTGAGAAAATATTGATATTTTTAAAAATTTTATCGATACAATAATTAAATCATGGTTTTAATACATGTATGAAGAATATTATTCCATTACGTTCATAAATACTCATCAGTTTTAGATGATTGAGAGATTGCTAGTTAAGTTATTTTTTTGGGGTAGTATTAAAAGTGTGATTTGTGCGCCGAAATGTATATGTGGAATTTCTTGTTTACATATTTCTTTAACAAAAGTATTTATTTATTGAGATTATTAAAATAGTAACTGGCCTATTATTGGTAGCCTAAGAACGGCCGTTTTGAGATGATATTATCCGTCCTTATGGATTATTTTTCTACTAAATTGTGATTTAGTGAAATTTGACCTGATGCTTGAACATGATATATACAGCTAGTTAGTTATTTCCAAACTCACACAATGTGATATGTAACATAATTCATATCTATTTTTTATTTATTTTTTCCAAAGTACATTGCAAGGGACGATGAATAAGTTTGCAATGTATTTTTAGGAATTTGTTGTTTTTGCACTGCATATGTATGCCTGTGTAGCGTTTATTCAAGTTTTTGGTACAGCTTTAAGCAAAAAAATGATTTATTTGAAATAATATTTACTGGAAAACTTTATTTTTGATTGATAAGTATATAAACTGCTACAGGCCCCCAGGTAGATTTCAACTTAATACATTCTATTTAATTTCTTAGTTAAATATACTGTGATTCTAACAGTAAGACATTAATTTTATACTGTAATTATTTTTTACTCGCTTACATTGGCTCACAGAATCTTGGTAGGAACAAATATTCTCCCAAATAACACTAACCACAGTTATTAAAAGGAACAATAAACTGAAACGTTCTCGAATGAAAATATTTTATGGAACAAGGTGAGATATTTTGTAACAAAGTTTCATTTGATTGTTCTGTGTTATGATCAGTTCTGTGACCAACGAATTATATACTTCTGTTGTTCAAGTTGTTTCTGCTCTTTAAGCACTCATTTTTTCCCTACGGATTTCAACCACTTTTGGGGTTTGATGGATAACTTTATTATCCCATTTTCTCCAATGCACCAAGAAAATTTCAATAACCTCTTTATTACGAGCAGGGTGCAAACAAATATTGCAAATAAACTAAACACTTTCTTTGCAGTTTAAAAAAATGGTTAAAAATTCTCTATTTTTTTCATGCAAATATCTCTATTTTACATCTCGGTATGCCTGTTTCTTATTGAACAGAGCGTAGTGCGTAGTCTATGTTAAAACTAGTGAGTAGTTTCATTCTGTGATATTTCTAAAAATTCAAAATTTTTCCAGTTATGACAAAAAAATTATATTGAAAGTCATTTCACATTTTTTTATATGAATGAAGAAAATTATTCATAGGTAGCTGTGATATGCCACATTTTTCGACTATTTCTGAAATAAGGTTTCTTTTTTATCAACGATAACTTCCGAGAAATGCATAATAAAAAAAGTTTCTCTCATACAATGCAATATTGTGATCACCCTGAAGATAATGATTAGGCATCAAATTTGACTTAAAAATAATTACATATTTAGTAACATTAAACAAAAACTCTAATTTCATTGAAATACAATTTCAAATGTGGCGTTAAAGCGTAAGAAACAACTTGGGTAATAATGTAAAAAAACTACATTCCAATTTTTTAGTTGTACATCTGTCTTAATAATAGTTATGTAAAAGAACTATACATCGATTTTAAATATTATAATTTAAGTTCTATTAGTAATCTCCTCACAATGTTCTAATAATATTTTAAATAAATGTAAATACGACTAATTTAAGCAAATTGTATATGACCACTGAAAAAAGCAGTGTAGTTTTTTGAAGTAAATAGATTTTTGTAATTTTATAATTGGTTTAAAAACTTAGATTTTATTGCCAACTTAGCAGTGCTTTGTTATTTTATTAGAATATATATTTTTTTTAAAGATGCAGTGTTCAAAAATTTGAAAATTTTAATTACTGTTTGAATACTTTTATTTGTTCGTCATAATATATTTTGTAATATTTTATTGTTAAATATGATGGGTTTAAACATAAAACTGTGTTTTTTTTTTAACCTGCAACCCAAAGCATGACCCCCCCCCAACTTGATGCAATATCCAGGATTATCGAAATCAATCAAATTCGTATATAAAGTGTATATTTAAAGAAAATATGAATACATGATGTATATACAGCTTACAAGAAGTGTGAAATTACGCCGCAAAATTATAAATAATACATAACATTATAGATATAAAAGATTACAAAACGTTGAAGTCACTTATCGCTCCCAACAAGTCTATAAACACACTAATGAATTAATATAAATGATATAACTCTAAATTTGATTTTGTGATAAATTTTACAGTTAATAAATACTTAACATTGCCGTAAATGTTCTGGTGCATGATAATGCTGCTGGGGATTCAATGACGGGTGAATCGGAGGAGGGAAACAGCGAACGTGTTCAACAGATAACTCATCGTTTTCCCCAGATTTTAAAAATTTGTTTAAAATTGCAAAAATCTGCGAATTTAATACTTGGAACCTTCTAATGCGATCCACCATTCTTTTCAAATTCTGAAAAATATATACAACTTAAATAACCACGCAATGCGGCAATAAATCAATTTCAATGCCGTTTTCACTTTTAATATTACTTACAATTCTTTTTACTGTTTCATCTTTCATGTCGACCCTCTGAACCCTTAAGATATGGTAGCAGAAATCGAGGGCTTCGAACCTCCTTTGTTGCCCGAGTAACACAATCATAGTACAACCAGCCCAATGTAGCCCTTCCCCAAACATCTCCCTTAAACGTAGAATAAAAATTTCTGTAAGATTTGTAAAACGAAAGGATTTTGTTCTATGTACTTACTCCACGGTATATTCGTTCTCGCTGACTGGAATGCAGTAAACAAATTGCAAAGCTGACCACAATCGATGAAACTCCGTGCATTCATCTACATTCATAACCCCATTGGTAGGCGGGGGCCCGACCCATACAGGATCGTCGAGGAAACTTCTTAATCTATTTAACACTACCTCGAATATAGAGAGACCGCAACATAACCTTTCTCTAGTCAGCAAATCTCCCTCTCGGGATATCATAGCTTGTTTCGCTGTGCCAAGTTTTTCTATATTCGGCACGATCTGCAACGCTTGATATTTGGCCTCCAAACGCTTTTGCTTATTTTCCAACTTCTCCCCCTCTTAAATGTAAAATAAACGTATATAAGTTGGAAATGATTACAGTAAAAATAACGTACCTTTACAGTAAGGCCTTGGGAGAATATTTTGGAAAGGTGCGGCTTGGAGAAGATCGCAAACTTCTTCCTGCGATAAAGCTTGCTCCATCAATAGACAGAACAAAATAATATTACCGAATTCCCTAAAATTGTGGAAGAGTTCAGTGCGCGCATCAGGGTACTGCACGATATCGTTCAGTTGTGCGTGGTAGTAACCCAAAACCCCTGGAGATCCATAATCATATCTAGGGAGTTTACATATTTTTGGCATAGCTTCCATTAAAGTTTTGGTAAATTGCAACAAGCTTCCCTGAATTAGGCTTTTTACAATTTTCAGCAATTCCTCCATGACCACTGCAATTCCTTGATATCCCAGAAGCTTACACATGGTGTGGAAATGTTGGGGACCAACAAAACCTAGTATTGCAAAGGTTCAATAATCTAACAAGAATCGTAATGCTTATCGGAAAGGAACTTAGGGAGTGGAAACTACTAGAATTTTGGGCCTGTTGGGCAATTTGGAACACCCTGTATATTTTGTCGGATTCTGACGCGGGGCAAAATTCGGAATTTACTGAGAATTTCGTGAATTTTTGAGCTTTTATAGGCATTTGTTTTTTGGAAGGCAGATAACACGATTTATTAGAAGTCCGATTTTGCTCAATAAATCTGTAAAGTAAATGATATCTCTGAAACGGCTCGAGATAGGAATGGCAATACATTAACAAAAGTTTCTCAGAATTGGGTGCAGATTCTAAAAATAGAAAAATATACAGGGTGTTTCATTTAAAATAACGAAGATGTTGCCAGTTTGACCTACAATTGGCAACGACATTTTAGGCTGACAGAGCATACTCTGTTACCCAAATTTCCAAAATGATATGTTTCCCCGTTCTCCATGTACACCCTGTATTTCGATTTACTGCAGTTTTATAGAAGACAATTTATCGCTTGAGGTTTGTAATTGCCTCTAAATTGCTTTAAAAAGCAAATTTATTTTAATATTTTGTGTTAGTTAGGCGGGTATACACTTTTAGTTTCTACGCTACATAGGTACCTGAATATTGCCCGTATTGGGTTGTATAGGCCAAATTTAACTGTTTTGTTCCCCACAGATAATGATGCGACATCTGAGGTGGCCGATCTCTAGAGACGGCAGCACCAAACGCTATCCCTCTATATTTTGTAAATCTATAAAATACAAAAAAATGTTCAGCTAAATCATGCGCCCTAAAATTAGGACGAAGTATGAATCTAAAGGCCTTTCATACCTATTAGTGGCAGCATTATAGACATAGTTCGGCAGAAAGTCATAGTTCAACTCCCAGAACACATGAAGAGTTATCCTTCCGTATGGGGCTAGTACGTTGTGATTTGCTTCTCTAAACATAGAATCGAAATCGTCCAAAGCAAGCCATTTACTTAGCAACTTATGACAAAGGCGATTTACCTAAAGTAAATGGATAAGTATATTTAAGCACGCATTAATAAATACACAGCGCAATTACAATAGTATGCATCACGGGAAACAATATACTAAAACGTGGAAAATCTTTAATCCCATATGAGGGAGGTACCAGACTATGATAAGATTAAGAATAAAGTACCCTTATAATTGAAAATACAGAAAAATTTTGCTCAAAAAAGTTTCCTATATGGTACTATTGTGACCACACTGACCAACCAGAGAGAGCACTTATTACCTGCAACAGTCCATCTAATTCAGTAACGCCGGTTATATCACCAGCCTCAAATTTACTTATGGCCAAGTCCAGTGACTTTTGCATGTCTGCGTTTATTCTTTGGGTGATTAGCTTATTAAGATCTATTGATCTACCTAATAATTGCACGTGCCTCTGTTTTAGTAAAGTTTCATAACGATTCGCTCTTGGATATGGCAACAAATAGGCACCAATAGCTGAACATTCCACTCGAAAGCGCTTATCAAGAAATATACTGAAATTAAAACCGATATTATACAACTCCGATTGGCTCTTGTTTATTGGAAATATTATCCCAAAAAGACGCAAAAACTTTCCACAAAGTTTCCAGACATAAGTATAAATCTTGCACTACATCACGATATGAGATGAAGACGACAATTCCCAAAAAGGACACCGCTTCAAATTCTCCAAGGGAAATTAATATTTATTGGCATTAAAATTGTGGACTAAAACGCTACCGATATTTTCATATTTTAAGACACATAATAAATAAATAAAGCTGATAGGTACATACACCTAATAAGTTTGCTATTATTTTTATTACTGAAATCTGTTTTCGTTTCCTCACCTTGCCGCTAGCTGTTTGTAGTAAGCAAAAATTTGTTCACTTAGTTTATAAACAAACTGATCAAAGCAAAGGTTTACTTCTGCTTCCACTTCGTCATACAAGAATTGTTTTCTGAATATTGTTAGAGCATATAGCGCACTGTCGTTATATAAGTCCAGTGGATAAAGCACATACCTAAAAAGGAACCAATAAGGCATATCATAATAGACTAGGTATCAATGTCCTTACTCCATCATCGATGGTTCTTTCGTTTTTAAGATATGGTCAGTTAAAATCCAAGGCATTGACATATCGATAGGAAATTGTATACGTTTTTCCATAGTTATTAAATCGTTGCATTCTTCATTGTGGTGATGGCGTACAGTACATTTCTGGAACAAAGTTATTAAAAGAAAGAAAACTAACGATAATATTTCTTACGTTTATTCTTCTACCCATCGTCATTTCCAGATAGAATTCTCTATACCAAAGTTGGGACAAGTCGCAACATTTTTGTAAAAACTCTAAAAAAATAAAAGTAAAGTACTTGAATCATATACCATGATACGACTATACGAACCACTAAAACTTAACAAATAGTTCCAATAGAAGGATGTTTTATGGAACTGATCTATCTGCATCAAATATTGACCATCGATGTCTTTTCGTAAAGTTCTTTTACCTCCTGACTTATCAGCTATTAAGGATTCCAACATTGTTCGAACCATGTATAACTGAGTTGACGAAGGACCTTGAATAACACAAACCATTAGACTATATGCCTATTGCATAGTTATCAAAAGCTTAAATCTTACCGACGTTCCGTCTGGGCACTTTTATGATGAATCCAGTATCGGGATCTTTTTTCCCCTTCAAAACAGGATCCTGATCTGGTTGGAACTGCCTCGGCCAATCGGCACATGTCTCTCTTACCGACATAATAATACTGTAAAGAGAACATGATAAAACATTTTTATTATTTCACAACAAATTATTACCTCCGAATGAGATCCTTTTTGTTTTTAATCGCTTTCCTGAGTGGCTCTCTTAACATAACCTGAACAAAATCTTGCAATTCAGCATAAATGTTACGTCTTATCGCATCCGTAAAAACAGTCTCCATTCGAGCCATTAAAACTTGCAAGCCTTTTATCATTGCTATAACTTCTATCAAAGCAAACTTTTCCTCATCGCTGTAATTGTATCTGGTGGCCTAAAAATTCACAATATGTAATATTATCGACTTGATCAAGGACCACAAAAAAAAAAGACGCAGTCACATAGTACTACCAATACGATAAATACATTTAACTTAATAGGATGTTCTTACCCTTTCATACTCTTCAGCTTCTTTAGGGCATTCCTTATTTTGATGATGATCAGTTGGGTGTAATAATTTCCACGAATAAAGCTCAGTTACAACGCTAGTCCACTCGGAAAGCAATTGCAATCCTCTTAACGCCAATTCAGCAGTTTCTTTGTTTTCAGTATCGCTTCCGCATTCCTTATAAGTAGTTGTGACTTCATTACTGTACCTAGATAGCTCACTGATATATTTTACATGGTCTTCTCGAATTTGTGGCAAATGCACCATTAAATCTGCTTGAGGTGATGGCGTATTGCTACTCGATAGTGGCCATTTATTCGCATCAAAATGTTTACTTCTTTTTATGTAATTGAATGGAGCAATTTGCATATCTCCAAAAAGAGGAACCACTTCCAAATTCTACAACCAGACGTTTAATAAAACAAAACTGAACGTACGAATTTTATTTTTACCTTAAATATTCTGTCAATTTTATCCAACCTCAATTTCTTCTTTGTATCAAGTTTGTTAATATTACAAAGTTCACTGTCCATTAGAAACAATCCAAAACCCATAACTTTCACGAGCATATGTTTCTCACTTGGAGTTAAATACATTTTGGTTTCAAACATGTGAACGCAAATATTCACAACATCGGCTAATAATTCCTCGTACCCAGTGATTTTTTCTAGATTCTCTTTTACTGTGTCTCTAATTTTATTCTGCGTGGCCAGAAACATCGACAAATTTTGAGATTCTTGCAGAGTTTGGGAATCTGACATCACTTTCAAGAACTGGGCAGCTCTAAAACAAAATATACAGTGGCAGGAATAACAAGTGAAATAATACTACCTTCGATAAGTTGAGTAATCATTTTTGACGCTAGATTTCATATTTTTCAATTCATCCAGTACAGCGAACATGTTAATAAACTTCCCTAATGTTAAAAGATACGCTTCAGAAACAAAATCTTTCCGTTTTTCTGTATGGCATAATCTCTTTACTTCTTGTGAAAATCTTTCAATTGCCTTTCGCTACAAATAATACACTTTTTATATACTTGAACCCGTCTTTAAACCAGTTAACACTTACTTGAAAATACATAAAATTCAGCAATTTATTTACTTCTGGAGCAAGTACTTCCACAGTTTTCTCGTATATTTCAACTCTATTGGGCTGCTCGTTAGATTTTGGTTGCGGAATGGCTCTAGAGCAACATCGCCAAGTATAAAGCATTACTGCATGTTCCTGTCCCTCGTCCAAGAGTTCATTCTATAAAAACGGTTAGAATTGATTTTCAGCAAATTAAACTATGTATTTTACCGAGTATTTTACTAACCAAACTAGCATGTACAGTTGCTTCCTCAATATATTTAGCAATTCCTGTAACGAACCCATTCCTGTCCTCAAAATTTGTGTCAAAGTTGGCTTGATAAACTACAGAACAAGGTTGTGCCTCGATACATGGCTGTTCATCAGGAAGAGGCAACTCATCCAAAACTTCTACATTAGACAAAGCATCATTTAAAGAAACTCTATCGTTTCCAGCCATTTTAATTATATTGTTCTTATCAAATTCCTGATGTAGTATTTAACAAGCTGAAAGTTAATAGATTAATCATCTTGCAATACATTTAAAACTTGTACCTACCTTTAGAATACATATTTTTAAAACTGCCGAGTTACTCTTTCTTTACAATGACATCAGTAACAATTAACAAATTATCAAATTAATAATATTACTTTTAATTACAGGAAAGGTGCGGCATCGTCCTACTCGCCCAAGTAAACACACAACTTTATGTCACGCACACAAATGACAAAACACATCTTAAAAGAATGTCACTTAAATGTCAAATCAAATCGTTACCAACTGTGAAAACCGACAACTTCCTATAATTTCTTCTTCTTCGTCTGAAAATGTTAGAACCTTTCAATTAGAACTATGGTTGCAAAAGGTATCAATAGAAATACCATTGGAGAACAAGGTACATAGGATTTTATGCAAAATGGAATTCTTATTGACTTCTCAATTGATGTTTAATCACAAATACACCATCTCTAGCCAAAACATACTAGCGATGGCTGAGTTATAGAATGAAATGAGGTAAAATACAAGAGGAACGAACATGCGATCATTATTTATGGAACATAGGGTTCATAGGGACTCGTCCTTGTTTAAAGTACAGTAGTTAGTCCGCCTAGAAGGTATATTGTATATTCTGGATTTCACTATGACATGACCACGAATGTAGTAGGAGTAGTACCTGAAGCATTTTGTAATTGTAAATAAAAAAACAATTGATTTGATTGGTCAGCACGTAATGTAGCGACCGTATGCACGTTAATCAACGGTACTAAATACCAAAGATGTAGTCTGGAATTGCAATATTCGAATATTGCAACTTAATGAAGGTCAATGCCCTATAGTTAAAGGGGCAAAGGTTATGTCTTATACAATTATTTAAATATATTTATATTTTATATAACCTTGAGCATTGTGTCGCTCAGTAATAACTAATTATCATATATATTTTAAGAGTCATGCTGGTTAATGGTAAAAAAAAAATTGTTGAGGGATATTGTTTTGTGATACGATGAGTTGTATTTTAATAATGTAGATAAACGAAGAGGCAATTGATAATTATATTATGATAATTATTTTGAAGAGGTTAATAAGTAATCTTCAAAAAATATAATTTGTTGGCTGATACTGATAGTATTTATGTATTTTATTATAAGTTAGCAACGTATATCATGTGTACCTGTGTTATGTAATTATTAAATTATCATGAATTCTAAGGCTATTCAAGCAATTTTTCTAGTATTATTCGGATGTATGCTGAATAATGTATTTCTGGAATACATAGTAAAGTAAGTAAACTGTGTGTTGGAATCGAATTAATTTTTAAGGTAATTGAACATTTTTAGGTTAGATCCTGGTGCGGGACATTTAATCACTTTTTGCCAGTTCCTTTTCATTGCAATCCATGGCTATATTTTTACCTCTAAATTTGGCACGGTCAAGCCAAAAATAATATTTAGGGATTATTTAACTTTAAACCTCTTTTTCTTTACCACGAGCGTAGTTAATAACTGGGCATTTGCATTTAATATACCTGTACCGTTACATATGATATTTAGAGCAGTAAGTATATTTAATGCAATAGTTTTTATTCCTTATGATTTGCGGTTTAATTTTTAGGGATCTCTTATAGCTAACATGATCTTAGGTATTGTGATAGTAAAAAGGAAGTATACTTTGGAGAAATATATATCAGTATTACTAATTACTTTAGGAATAATAATATGCACTCTATATTCCACGAACCCTGAGAAAGCGGTAACTATAATTTTTTATAATTTAATTTTGTCACGCTTACTTATTTCTACTTTTCAGTCTTGTTTGGACTGCGATCCTGGGGCAGACAAAGTTCCGAACGAGGTATCGCCTGATCACTTTTTCTGGTGGATTATTGGAATTATTTTATTAACCGGAGCATTGTTGCTTTCTGCCGGGATGGGAATATTTCAGGAACAACTTTATAAGAAACACGGAAAACATCCCGAAGAAGCGCTATATTACACAGTAAGCATTTGTTTCTAACAGGATATGAATTTTGACAAAAAGATACGAGTAACTGTATACATGAAGGGTGTTTCCAGTTTCTTATTCAGAAATATCTTATCTCGAATTTTTTTTCCACAGCATTTGTACGCTTTGCCAGGATTTCTTATGTATTCGTCTAGCTTGCTGGAGCATGCAGGGATAGCATCGAATAGTGAGCCATATGTGCTGCCGATTGTTAACTTTACAATTCCCCTATTATGGGGATTTTTACTATTGAATGTAATTACACAATACATGTGTATTAGTAATGTTTATATTTTAACGACGGAGTGCCAATCACTGACGGTGACTTTAGTAATTACGCTGAGAAAATTCTTTTCTTTATTATTTTCAATTATTTATTTCCAAAATCCATTTACGCTAGCCCACTGGATTGGTACCATAATGGTGTTTACTGGAACACTAATGTTCTCTGAAACTCATTATAAAATCAAATCACTGTTTACTCCTAGCGTAGATAAGAGTATAGATAAACGCAATAAAAAAGTAGATTAATCTCGTTCTGTTGGTTGAATTAAAAATTATAACGATTGTCTAAGCATTTATTTTAATAGTACAATTCATACATCGTTATAATTTTTAATTGAACTCCGTCCCCTAGAATTAATAAAATATGTTTGGCGTCTATACTATAGACCTGTTAACAGAGCTGGGTGAAGCGCTTACTTAAAGTATTTGATGCAAAAGCCATCAAGGCTGTTAATTTAAAGCCTCAGTTATAAATAATGTCAAAAACTCAGGAATACGTACAAACTTGATACAAAATCCTAATTCGCGGTAAGACGGTGGAAACGTCAGGAATTCAACATGGCTCTGTTCATCTCGAATTATAAGACATAATTTATTAACTTAGAATTTTAATAATGCCTAGTCTTTGATAGAACACAAAACATAAGAGGCTGTTTTAATGTTAGTAATAATAATAATAATAATAATAATAATGCTATTTATTTCAGAGTAAATGTTATAATAGAAATACTATACCAATAAAATGAAATATTGCCATATAGCCTTACAAATAAACACACACACACAAAAACCCTTGTTATAAACATAATTTATGTAGAGGTATGGTTCTATATTTAGCAATAACTCGTATATTTTATTAATTAGTGCTTAAATGATCAAACACCCTGTATAATAAAATAGACTACCGGTAATAAACTAAATAAAAATAAGGTATGGATTTCTGACTTCTTTGGATTTCATTTCTTTCAAAAATAAGGTAGTTTATATAAGTGTTGTGAAAGTTGTGTGTCCACTGTATCCTTCTAGGGACTCCGGCTCTTTACATCTCAAGGTACATGTTAGATCAGGAGAACCTGACACGTATGCAACGCGCAATGCACCTCAGCACCTCTATGATTTTTCTCATAAACCTAATACTTTGGAAATTAAGATTATTAAGAACTCTTTGTAAATATACATTATACATAGCAGTGTTATATTTAGATAAATTAATAGATATATAGCAAAATTAATTAACCAATAATATGCCACAAACGGGGTGACTAGATGTCCCAATTTTCCTATTTTTAGCAGACAGTTCTGAGAAAAAACCCCAAGATATCAATTTATCTTGGTTTATTTATTTACTTCAATTTCACCCGACGTTGATTACTTCTGCCTGTATTGCGTTTAAATAATTTTTATGGTAGTTTGTAGCCAATAAAAATATACATTAGATTAGTAAGAGATTAACAGGCTCGTTTTTATTGGCTACAAACAGATAAATGAACACATCACGTATACATCGTTCATCGAGGCACAATAAACAGTTGCTTTATGTTCCTAGTTTTTCCAAATGGATATCTGGTCGCCCCAGCCACTAAAACTTTAAAGTAGTTCCTTAAGAATTCTTTAGGGTCTGTAAAATGTACACTATTGAAGTTATATATTGGAAACGAGGACGGAAAAAGGCTTATTACACAAGCGGTTTAAATACTTTTTGGAAAAAGCAATACCCAGCTCTGACTTGCCACCTTATAGTGATAAGATAATTCATTACGGTCAATTTAGACTTTAGATTATACCAATGACAAATGCCAGTTGATATTTGCATATTAATTCTCTTAGCGTTCTGTAATGCTATTCCGATAGTCAGCAATAATCGTTATAACTTTGGCATGCCTACGAATGTTACAAGAGGCTAATAACAAATTTATATAGCCTAACATGATCCAGATTAAGGCATCTTAGTTAGACCTATTAGTTAATTTCATAACTTGTAATACTGATAACTAATGACGGCTACGTCAGGAAATATGATTTAAAGTTGACTGTTCAAAGTTTATTAGATAATCCAAAATATATTTGTTAGTGTTATTCACCAGACTTGCACCAAAATATTTTTATATATATTTTTTTGGGCAAGGCTATAGTCAAGCAATTGTAAGACGCATTCCTTTTTAACACAAAAACTGCAATTTAATTATTATCATGAACGCTGCACCTGCTGTATAATTTTTATTAGTTATCGGTACATTAGGTAATTTTAATTTCAGACTATTGTGAAAAAAATTTATTATATTTATCAATTTCTATTTATTTATTTTATATATGAATTAAATCGAAAATTGTTCTATGTACTTTATACACAAAAACTGCAATTTAATTATTATCATGAACCCTGTACCTACTGAATAATAACATTTTTATTTGTTATCGGTACATTAGGTAATTTTAATTAATTTCAGACTATTGTCAAAAAAATTTATTATATTTATCAATTTCTATTTATTTTATATATGAATAAAGTCAAGAGTACAATAAGTTACCCTGCCTTTCTTATTATTTAAAGTCCCGAAGGAAATCAGATCACTGAAAAAAGATCCAGGATCGTACTAATCCATAAGACACTGTATAATAATAACCAGCCAATATTGATATATATTATACGACAGAATAATGTAGTAGGAATATTTCAAAACGAAACAAAGCTGCACACGTATATGGTACATTATTTTAGTTTTGTTTTATACACTAAATGTCAGTAGAAACTTCCTGAAAATCAATTTTATGAAAATATCAAAACAAACAGTCCGAGGAATTTGTTACATTGGGTTATACTGTGAGATAAATAGAACAATGTGTACGAAGCTCTTGGCAATTTCAGATATTTAGGTAATCAAAACATAAAATATGTAGGCATTCCAAAATAAATAAAATAAAAAATCGTTCTATTGCCTGAGCCAGCAGTGCAGGGGCATTTTATCTCTTGCACGTGGGATGTCGCGTTTCATTAAATGTTGCGTGTTCACCAACTGTATTTTATGATTACCTGATATCTAGAATAGTCAAAAGTCTCGTACACACTGTGCTATTATCGCGCAGTATAAACCCAATATACTCAAAGAAAATTCCTCAACCATTTAGTAATAAGCTCAGTCAGAAATAACACGTTTATTAACTGAAACTATTGTAAATCATTGTCAATAGTGTAACATTAACACACATATTTCAACTAAGTTTCACAAAAAGAAAACATTCATGAGATCATAGTAACAAAACTCAATAACTCAATAACGAATAAGGGAATGACTAGATCTGTAATAAGTAAACATTAAGTAAATACATCCTTAATACTCTGGAACTGCCTTATAGCTAGATCTACAGGCAAGTCAAATTTAAACCCTGATAAAGAATCCAGACTTTTTAGGCTATCTTGGAACCCTAAAACAAAAAAAAAAGTACCAAAACTTTATTTTAAATGGCGACGACTAAAGCGGAAACAATTTTCTTGCTGTAAAAATAGTTTCCAAGGCACTGACCTGTCTTTGCAACGTAACTCCATGGCTGATAATGTGTTTTCACCAATTGGTTGCACGTAAATATTAAATTCAACCAGGGTACAAGTTTGTTAGCACTGAAAAATAATTTATTTAGAGATACCGTTCAAAAACTTAAATAAGCATCTTACTTCAGAGCGGCACAAATAAATGCCTTAAAATGAGAGTCACAACTTCTTTTATAAGGAGTGTGAGTTGAAATAATACTGCCAATACAACAAAGCATGTTATGCTTATTAGACGAAGGCGTCGCACCAGCTATGTCCAAATTAAAACTTTGCGATAACTTTCTTGCTGGTGCGGAGTTATATTTCTCACCGTTTTTCATTTGATAATACTCTAAAATAATCTCCCAGGCATGTATCTGAGTATTAGTAAGAGAGCTTCTACGTGGAAAACACCCAATGAATGGAACAAGACTTGAACTTTGGGCAGAATATGCACCATGTTGGATCAAATCCCGTATGCACGTCGCTAAGTATTTCCGTACGGCTGTTGTAAGCTGAACGTTACAAGAAACTATTTGACTCTCCGAGTCGCTACTATAGTCTCCTTCTTGATTCCCTCTATCCTCATACTGTTCTGCTAGCTCCCTTACTCTTGCTACAGCCATTTCCAGTTTCGCACGCAAATCACTAAAAAAATACATATATTTATTCGAAATAGATATTTGTGTCACACAAATTTACCCCCAGTGATTAATTTTCATGGTATTTTTCAAATCGTTTTTCTTAAACTGACTTGATCCACAGCCAAGTTGAAGAATGGCAAACATTTGCAAAATAGTTGCAGTTTTCTTTATTAAACCTAGAGTAGTTTCGCTCTTATACGGCTGGTTAACAGAATGGTAAGAGCAACCACATGAACACTTGGAATGTTTCGTATCAGCCTGTAAATAACTAATGAATCTCTCCAGATCGGCAACTTGAGTTTTCAGCTGGGCGACAAGATGTTCCTTTACACGAAGTGGACTTACTAGCTGATCAAGAGCTACATTTATTTGTTTACTTACGTCAGCTTGCGTCATCTGGAAACAATACCATGTTCAATGCTATTATATCGAACACTTGTTCATTTACATAGTCTACAGGAAGATATAAAACTTTACCTGGTAATAGTCTTGCTCATCGAGCTCCAAATTCATACGTGTTTTCAGCTCATTCAAAATAACTCTTTGCCTCTCTAGTAAAACGTCTTGAGGTACACCTGCTTCTCCATTTTCAAAAGCATACTGTTCTAATTCTCTTAGTTGTGATTTCAGTCTATCTATCAGTTCTTTTTGTTGAGTACGTCTCAGACGCACCGCTTCCGCTAGACTAGCCTCATCCATTCGTTCTTTCACTAGCCCTACATCTGGAATACCTCGGAAAGCAAACTCTTCAAGGGATTTTAAGAGCTCTTCCTTATCTTCTGGAGGAGCGTTCACTACTTGACGTAAACGAAACTGAACCTAAACTATAAAGTTACAATACTCTATATACACTTATAATTGTGCGTTTACCTGAGCAAAATGAGTGGTTAAAGCAAATAATGATGAGTTTAGAAGTTCCTGTTCTTCCTCCATACTCCTGATTCTCTCCAACGCATATCTAGAAATATTAAACGTGTGTTATGACACCTGTCAAGATTTATATTTCAAATACCTACTGGTTACTATGTTCACAATCAAAGCTCGATTTATCCAAGTCAATATCACTTTCCTCATCATTTGGAGCACCAAGAGGGTCCCACCGTTCACCCGTTGGTTCCTCAGGAGAATGATCTGGTGTTCCTCTATCCATGTTTACTAATAAATCTGGTATTAACCATATGTCACGGAGAAAGAAGCAGTTACAATTTTTTTATCATTACGCTGATATTTTTGCAAATTTATTGTTAACCGGACTTGTAAGTAGGCAAGTTGATAACACTGAATATTTCATGATAACAAAAATATACAACTTCCTGACTAGAATATTTATTAAATGACAGTAATGGTCTATTGACAATTAAAACCATGAAATAAGCAACACAATATTAATCCACCTTCTTCTTCTTCCTGATATTTCGTTTACATCAAAGACACGTTTACACGATCGTACCCATGGCATACAAGATTTCCAGACCAAAGGCATCACAATCTTCTTCTTCTCAGTATTGCCCGATATGTTAAACAAACCGCGCCAACGAGCAAACCAGTGACGGTTTCTTACGAACTCCAGCACCAACACTGGCTCTTAAGTTAAAAGAATAATGTATTGCATAATTTGCTACAATCTTTAAACAGTAAAACAATGCTTTGTGACAAATCATGCAATACATTCTTAGCCCATAAAAATAAATACTTATATGTTATACATTAAATATATGCGTCAAATACAGTACACACATCAAAATTTTACATTTCCCACAAAATTGAATACCTATAGACATCACATTAGTTTATATAAGGAATTTACATAGAAACGATATATTTATAAGGTCTTTTTGACAATTACCTATGTTCGAGATCCTTTTGATATAAAATGTGAACTGTAACTTTACTATATATATTTATTTACATTAATTTCGCACACTAAATGCCCGCTAGGCGCTTACAAATTTAAACTAACTAAGTAACTAACCAATTTGCCTTAACTTGAGCATTAAATAATTCAAACCCGACCTTGCTTGCGCCAAAATTTACCTTCAAGCTAGCCCTGCCAGTATCCACCCTACCCGATACTGGTCTAAAGCAATTTACCTTTATTTAAATGGTCTCGATTATCTATTAGTTTAATAAAGTTTATAATTGGAGACCGCGAACATCACATGCCGTTAACAGTAAAAATTATTACAGTATTAGGCGTTGGGTTAGAGGAGTTAAATAAAATAATGTTAGTTAACTTTTAATATTTATTATCCATACAAAAAAGAAAACAATATTAAATGAATTCATACGTTTTCACGATTAATTTCATTATCACATTTCAGTGCACATTCATACACACATTCATAAAATTAATATTCTAATAACTCATTTAAGTATATATTTTTAAGAGAAAATTTATAAATAAAGTTTTCTTACTCTAATGACGGTCCAAGATCATAAATTAATTAAGTAAGAAATTAAGAAAAATTCATCAGGTGGGAAGGTACAGAGACTTAAAAACATAAGTTATATGTTTAATTACATTCGGAGACCTTGTGAACTCCTTGTTTGCACTTAACTATTGCATGTACATTGCATAAGAGGTGAAAAAAAAATGACATAGGCCGGGACAGATTAGAGAACGGAGTCCTCTTAAAAACTCTACCGTAAAAATTTATATAAAACTACAGTTTGTGATGTTCAGTAGTGGCTTTAAAACGGCCTAGCCTGCACCAACTTTAATCTGCCCCGTGGAGGAATATAGACACATGCAAGTAGTACATGACAACACAGAACGCCGCGAACACTTCCAACCTTGCCTAGGCTGGTGGACAATGGACGATGGATGGTCTTGTGGTGTCTGGTACTGATTGAGACTGGTACTGTGGTGTGGTAGTAGTGGTTGGGAGTTGAGGGACCGTAACAACTGCAATTGTCCAAATGATGTCCGGGTCAGGTCGGGTTACTCTACCTCAGCTCAGCCTCACAGGAATATCTGCAAACAGAACAGAACACTCATGACTAGTGAAGTCGGCGGCCTGGCGCAGGGAAGAGCTGAGTATTGAGCACACCACCGCCCGTGTTAGTACAGGTTAGGAAGGAGGAAGAGGCGTCCACCAGCCAAAGAGGCAAGGCGAGGGAGTTATTGCATGAAATACTCAGGGTGGTCCGAGTCTTTCTCAAACCTCTTGGCCTCCTCTTGCATGCTCTCTTTTATTTTCAAAATAGCAGCCGATTCCGTTTGGTCCTGCAAGGAAAGCGACCTTTAGTGGGTAAGTGTCAGTCTACAAAGCGCAGGGGTCCCACCAGGAACAAACTACAGGAAGGATTCTAGGATTCTCCAGTTTTACATTTTTTGACCAAATTATACCTCACATTAACTCGAGTATTGATAATTAAGTTAACTAAAACCAGAGTAACTTGGTAGCTAAAATGGAGTTAGAGATATTACATAAATTAACCACTTCCGGGATTTTACTTGATTTACTAAGGCCGCTTTACGAATTGATAAAACTCGACTATCGTAATTCTCACAAATTACTTCTTTAACACATCAACAACTGATTTCTTACCCACATATATAAAAGCCAAGAAAAACTGATTTCCAAAATGTAAAGGATAATTAAATACACCGATTTAATAGGTAATATCAGGACAGGTATTTCTAGGTATTTTAGTGGGACCCCTGAAAGCGCAAGCACCGGCCACCGCATTCTACTCACGTTTTCACCGCCTCCAAATCCTATATTATAATCTCCCATGCCACTTCCGCTATCCTCCCTAGGCGTCCCAGGTCCGCCGTTTGCAGGTGAATTTTTCATTCCGTCCATTCCATCGCCATTTAACACTGGACCCATAGAATTAGGACCCATCGGTCCCATCGGCCCAGATCCATCCGGCCCTCCACCCATCTGAAAATCACCGGGCATGTTGCCACCCACTGCTGGTTTCATCAATGTGTACATATTTTCCCCACCCGAATTGCTGGAGTCTTGGGGGCTGGGCATTATCGGGGTTCCCGGGCCAGCTGGTCCTGCAGAACCAGGTGGACCCCCATAGTTACCTGGCGATGACGACGAATAGTTCATTGGCTAAAATAAAACTCATTTGTAACACAAACTGTCAAATTTACCGGCCGCTACGATGCCTACCGTTGAAGTGTTAGGTTGCCATTGCGGTCGTCCACCTGGACCTGTCATGTTCATTGGAGGCATAGGGCCACCGGGTCCTAAACTGCTATTAGGCGGTGGCCCCCTTAAACTAGGGCCGTAGGTACCTGGTCCTAAGGGTCCCATTGAAGGCCCTCGTGGTGGATTCATTCTATTCATAGCTGTTGGAGGTCCTAACAGAAAAAAACGTTTAAAGCGGTTTCAGAAGTATTACAGTTTAAGATATGTACAGCACCAACGACACCGCATGCCAGCACCAATGAGGTTACCGTGCGAACAAAAATATACTTTTGTTTTTGTTTTTTATTTTTCAGAAAATTTTATCTCGGCAGGAACGTTACGACATGACAAATTTACGTTGAAATCTATATGAAAAACATATCTATCTACTGACGCAATAAAAGCAACATTTATTAAAACGAAATTGGACATATTAAATTAGAAGTTATCTGAATGAAATTTTCTAAAAAACAACAACACAAAATTTCCGTATCATTTTTGAGTCACGTATATGTATATGTATACATTTATTATTTTTATATACAGCGTGATCACTTAGGACGCACCATAGGGAAGCTTTTTCAATGCCCGTTTCTCAAAAAATATATATTTTTGATGTGCCCTGGAAATAAAAATGCATCAAAATTTTGAATTTTCCTATTGGAGATACAAAACTATGAATTTGATTTAAATATAAAAAAAACATACGTGTTAAAAGATTCAAAAATTGTATAAAAAATCTAACTACTTATGCAAATATCTATTTTCGCGATTTCATATTTAAATATACTTTTTAAATCGAAGCAACCTTTTCTAGTAATATTTTCAATATTTTTAAAAACAATCTTGTCAAGAAAATGAATACATTTGCACCAAGTTGGCTGCACTTCACTTTAGGGCGAGTTTTCTGCGAAATGGAGAATAAAAAAGTCCCCTGTACAACGTGTGACCACGCCGTAAAAGTGTATATGTATACAAAAGCAAAGCAAGCAGAAGAAGTGTATGCATATGGATGTGTGATGGTGAAGGAGCGCATTTGCCTACCTTGCCAACCTACAAACTCTCCGCCTTCACCTGGAGACAGAAATAGATGCATTACATGAGGCATATACTGCTCAAAATTAAATAGGAACAATGCTTAGGGTCTCGTGGGATACCATTATAACCAATACAAATAATAAAGCTTATAATAAGATGTAAGCAGAGATTCAGTCACTTATAAAATGACAATGTACCTAATCATCCATCAAACTAAAACAACTAAAAAAGTTTCTTAGTGGCTGTGTCAACCCAAAGCCACCAAAAAGGATTAATTATTATTAATATGATAATCTGAGATGGACAGTCATGTAAGAGGCATTCCTTGATACATAGTGTTGGCTAGTCAACTGCCAAAACATTTTTAAGAGCTTGAAAAATATAGGTTTTTAGGTAAAATACTTTATTAATATATTATCAGAAAATAAAACGTTCTTATGCAAACGCAATGAAAATCTTTCCGCATGAAAATTTAAAATTACAATTGAACCTCATGCCAATGAAGTTAATTCCTATTTATATAATGTTTCTATTTATTTTATCAAATCATTATTTCGTCAAATTTAAAGTTTCGACTAAAAAAATCAAATAGAAATGTGATTCGTCATCTTGCCAATGTACCTAAGTGGTAAATCTATAAATTCGGACATACGTAAATTGATTAGAATGGATATTCAGCAGTATCTCTATTTAATTTTGTGTAGTATATCATGAAACTTCATGCTTGTGCAAATCTCTTTTGTTATAATCAATATTAAAGTAAATATTTATTAAGTAATATTTATTAATCGATTAATTAATCACTATCTGTACACCTTACAGCCAAAAAGCCAGTCCTAAAAACACCTTAAAAACTATTTTAAAGCGACTAATTTGATCTCTTACGTTAAAATACCACCAGTATAATCGAAAAAGCATGTTTTCGATTTACACAAAGGGTAAAAGAATTACAGAAAATTCATTCTGTTTCAAAAAATCCGGGCCTAGAAAATACACAATAAAATATTAATAAATTCACTGTTACTTCATGGCATTACAAGCCACACTGAAAATCTCGAGGTCAAATTACTAGCGCGCTACGCATAGCTTGCGACCAGCAAGGGTCATATTCCGAACAATTAGGGTTGCGGCTCTTTAAATATTCCTTTACTCAATGCATTGGTACAACAAAATAATTATGAGTACTTAAAGGTATTGAAAAATAATTGCCAAACAAATGTTGGTGTACTGAAATTCTGAGTTACGTAAGTAACGTTAATGACTTCATAAATACATTGATAACATTAATAATATGATTATTATACCTATTTAACTATAGCAACTATTTAACTATAGCAACAAGTATTGTGGCCTTGGTAGCGGAAATAGGCCGACGTTAAATAAGCGATTAAAAAAAAAAAAAAACTATAGCAGCCTATGAAGTTTCAATTTCAAGGCTGTCATATTTTTTAAGATATCTCTTCTAAATATCGTATAAGGAAAAATTACCGAAAAGTTATTCAAGTAGGTCATAACCGTACCTCAATACCAATACCCAACACAGGGTCGGCTTTATATAATTAACGCGCATCTACTGAGAGTTAGACTTTTATTTAAAGTTTAACAGACAGAAATAAATGACATGAGTAATTAATACTGAATGAATGGGTGTATATAGTACCGATTTTAGAATGGAAACGTTGAGTTATAAATACATTAAATTAAAAGTCCTGTTATTAGATCTGTTAGTACTATAATTGGTTTATAACAGTATTACAATTATTTGAGTTCGACTGGCGGCTCTGTAGCTATAAGGCGGTCGTAATAAAATTATTAAGAGATACAAATGCTAGGTAAAATAATTTTCTTTACCTTGTCTTGTGGGGTCCATATTATTGGGCATCAGCGGTTGTCCTGGTGGCTTTAAATATAGAGTGTAAATGAGAAACGTGTAACTTTTTATACTGTGCGATAAATGTCACTTTTTCACTGCTTTCCTACTAGAGTGGGCCAAAAATGTACACCCAAAATTGCGCTTTTGTTTTTAGCCAAAGACCAAAATTATTGTTTTTGAGTTTCATTTTTTAAGCAAATTAGTACCATTTCTGTCAACAAAAATGTTATAAAAGGAAATTTAGGGTTGTACTTTTTTGTTCCATCTTGTAGTACACATAAAATACGTACTCCATTAAAATCACTTCCGATTTGGGGCATTCTAACGCCGGGCCGTGGGCCTGCCGGATACCGGGGGCCCATAAAAGGTTGTGATCCCATTATTTGCGAGTGGGGTGGTGGGGGTTGCGAATGCGGCGAAGGCTGACTTGAAGGATGTGTAGGTGGAGACGGACGTAACGTTGAATTCTAAAATTAAAAAATGCGAACGTCCACGTGAGTTTCCTCGCAAGAAAGGATATCCAGAGAACATTAAAGGATAGGTATTTACACGAAGCCACTCGACAACCGAGGATATAATGGTAATAATACTAATAATCCATAAACAGTTGCAACCAGTTTTTGTAATACACAAACGATTGCGTTATACACCCCTAAGACCTCCACCAGGCTGCGCATTAACTAGTAACGTTTGGCTTTAATCCCTATTATTAATTATAAATGTTACGCTTTCTTAACCAAAAATTCTTGTTTTTAAATTGCCTTTTGATAGATGAAGTTAAAATTGGCATAACCATTTTACTTTTTCACAAGCAGCCTGGATAGAGGAAAATAAACAAAGAAAAATGCTGTGGTAAATTTCATTATAGCTTCTAAAGTTGCGAAAAAAAAATTATATACTTACAGGAAAAAATCCTGGAGGTAGTGGGCCACTGGGCATGCCATCGGCAGGTGGCATTTGGCCTAACGGACTGGGCGCTGGACCAGTATTCTGAAACACCCCCTTTCTATTAGTAAAGAATGAACTGCCATTTCAATTTAAAAATAACACACGCCAATATTTAGCTCGAGAGCAAATTGAACAGCAGAACAACAGAATTAAGAAATTCAGTGTAACAGAATTAAAATAAAAACTAAGAAAATACTTACATGTGCTATCCCATTTACCCCATAACCAGAATTCACGAAACCCTGCAACAGAATTGTTATTTTAAAAACATATACAGGAATTTCTCCCAGGCCTATAAAATAGACATGATTTAATGTAGTAGGTATACAGGGTGGTCCAGTTTTAAGTTGGCAACTGAATGCTCTGATAAATTCATGACACCCTTTCAGGAATTTTTTTTCTATCTAGCCTCCTAGGGAACTTCAGTTTTAGTTTTAATATTTCTTTAACTCCCTTAAAATTAAAGTTATCGCCACGAAAGTAGGTACATTACATGTAGTTCTTTTTGATGATTTGAGGTGAAATACAAGTATCGCAACTCTGTATATGTGATTTAAAATAATCTACGCAACATAATTTTCCGTAAAAGTACAACTGAATTAAGTAATTAAGTATTTATTTGATTACATGCCTCCTACGTGGGCAACCAGTTATTAAAAACATTAATTCTAATTCCACTAACAAGACCTGCAATTGTAAGCTACTTTGGGTTTTAAATATAAATTTAAACAGTATATTTATTTTTAAAATGCATACAAAGGACCTAAATATTATGGCACATTGTTAGCAAAAATGTAATACAATATTAAGTATTAAACTTCATTACCATTTTCATTGTCATCGAATTTTTTTCTTGTAATAATGACACACACACAAACACCCGGCATCAGTTTATTTGCCGAAATAATCACTTGTTATACAGGGTGTCTACGTAAATAAAAATCATAAAAAACAAACGTTGTTCAGCAATCAAAATTGCTTATTCCAAAAATATTTCTAGTTGTATAGGGTGTTCCATGTTCCATTTAGGCTGAGCAGTAACCAACTTTGTTGAGTTAAATGGACCACCCTATATATTATTCCAAATTTGATTAAAGGACGTCAAGAGCTTTCCAACGAACTATGTTGTTCATTGGAGAGCTCTTGATATTCCCTAATCAAATTTGGAATAATATATAGGGTGTCCCATTTAACTTAACAAAGTTGATTACTGACCAGCCTAAATGGATCACTTCATACAACTAGAAATATTTTTGAAACATGCAGTGTTGATTGCTGAAGAACTTTTATTTTAAAAATTTTTGGCTAAGGAGTTATATTGACCGTTTCTGTTTGTATATTTACTGCCATTTTCCTAGAGTTAGGTTTCAAATTATTTTTAAATTCAAATAAAATAGTGGAGAAGTTATTAATATGTATAGTAATGACGTTCCATAAATCATTATTAATGGCTAATAATAATAAAAGTATTTTTGTCGTCGCTAGGAATCGATTATTTATGTTAAAAAAAAATCCCAAAACGTCCAGTCGATACAAGACACATAAATTCCGAAAATAACTTAAGTGGAGCCATTAATACACAAATAACAATATTGTTCAAAATCTCACGGTCATAAAAGCACTGTTTATTTTAACAGATATTACAAATGCGCAATCGGAAATTTATAAATGCAGGTTTAAAATTAGATTTTCTTATTTAAATACATCCGATACCGCTCAGATATTCGATGTCCACCGTCCACCACTAGCGGCCCGGTAACGTTTTTTTTTTTCTTCCTTTAGTTAACACTTACAACGCTCCAAATTTCAATATGATTGAATTTTCCGATTAAAGTTGTGGCGTTCACAAGAAATGCGACGGACAGATTACTATACAGGGAACTGAATCGATCGATATAATTTGAAAATATGTAACAAAAAATTTTGGGAATTACTACAGTCAGTGTGGCCAATCCAACAAAAATAATTACAATATTCTTTCAAAAAATCAAAAATTTACAGGGTGTCCTACTTAAAATAAGCAAGTTGGTATCGACTTCCGGTATCACTGGAAGTACCAAATGATTGTAATTCTTTTTGTTGGATTGGCCACACTGCCTTAGTAATTCACAAAATGTTTTGTTATATATTTTCCCTATATCCATCGATTCAGTTCCTGGTGAGAGACCCTGTACAGGATGGCCATTATCTACCTCCTTGCATAGGCGACTTTTTTATTTTCAACGCATGAGCAGTTGTGTTCGGAAAAACTTGCAATGAGTGTTAAAATTAAAAGAAGAGGAGCTGCAAATAAAATTAGACCTAACCCCATCTATTTCTAGTACAGGAAATCGGTGCATATTCTATAAATTGGATCTATTTCCAAACGACAAACTCAAATCTTACTTATTTAATACTGTTCCTAAATAGGTTAAACTTAAAAAATAAACTTAACAAACCTCTTATATACACTAGTCCACTAGTTAAAACGATGATGATTAAAACCTAGCCTTAATCATCTCCCGATGATGCCATGCCAGCTAGGTTGGCAAAACGAGCATCTCGTTTGCAGTTGCACTGCTCTGCACAGAAATATTAGTGCAACGTTAAATACTATTTATTGTGTACCACCATGAAATATTTTTAGGGTACAAGTTAAACTTTACTAGATCTAAATAAATAATAAAACGATTAACAAGATCACCGGTATAATTTAAATAATCGTAAACACGTGATGAGAAACAGATAACTAGGTATGCGTTTTGTTTTTCCTACATATGCAATACAATTAAGAATTAAGCGTATAAATGGTTGCCTAATTCTGTAATCACGTGGTTTACAAATTATTAAGATTGGTGGGTCATGTAACGATAAAATATTTAATTTTCAATGGGGTCTGTAACTTTATAATTTTTCTTGTATGATCACAATAAATAAATGTCTTGTAACGATTGGGTTTTTGCGAGGAATATACTTTACTAACTGGACGTAATTGATGCCATTAGCGAGGTCATAAGGTACCTACTTAAATCTTTCGCCACGATTGCTATTTCGATTAAATCTAGTAGTTTGTGGCGAGGACCCAGGACCACAAGATGGTCGAAAGTCAAGAACACGAAATATTACTTTTCTAAAAGTGGATGCTCAAAATTAATGACCAAAACAAAAAAAAATTAATTGTTAGCACGGCTTTTCTTAGCGGCCCAAAAAGCCCTCATACATATACCAAATTTGGATAAACTCCACGTTAATGATAGAGATATAACAAAGAATTTAAATTCCGACAACTTTTCAAGGAAGCAAAACGGTACTAAAATATTTTCAGCTGAAACGATTTATTTTTACTCAACTGTTACATTACTTAACTGTTACACTACTTAATGGACACCCTGTACATACCTACAGTGTACACCGTCTTCAATCTAAGGCGCACCCTTTTTGAACGTCATTTGCACAGTTATTAAAGGAAAATGTTTGTAACGTTATATGCGGACCTATGTAACTTTTTCCAGAGAATTCGAATTTGTTATCAGAAAAACAATTGAAAGTCAAATAAAAAAGTTGCAGATATAAGTTGGAGTTTTTTAAATGGAACACCCTGTATATTTTTACGTGGTTGGATAGAGAATTGAATTTCCTTTAAGAAAACATAATATATGAAATATCTGGCATCAACCGTTTATGAGTTAGAAGTGTTTATAATGTGCATTGTAGATATTTCGTTATGTGCAAAGATTGCCATGATTTGAGATTGAAACAATGGATTTCACATTGTTGTGGGTTATAGTTTGACATTTCTCATCGTAATTGATTATAATATATTTCTATTTGGAATACGACGGTGTGGAAACTTTCTGTGATAATCTCTTAAAGCAGCCGACCTATTCTTGTTGTTTAATAAATAACACTGAAATAAATCTTTTCGCTCTTCTGTAGAATACATTATTTTATACGAAAATACTACGCAGCTAACTTAGCAATAATCAATTACGATGAGAAATGTCAAACTATAACCCACACCAATGTGAAATCCATTGTTTCAATCTCAAATCATGGCAATCTTTGCACATAACGAAATATCTACAATGCACATTATAAACACTTCTAACTCATAAACGGTTGATGCCAGATATTTTATATATTATGTTTTCTTAAAGAAAATTCAATTCTCTATCCAACCACGTAAAAATATACAGGGTGTTCCATTTAAAAAACTCCAACTTATATCTGCAACTTTTTTATTTGACTTTCAATTGTTTTTCTGATAACAAATTCGAATTCTCTGGAAAAAGTTACATAGGTCCGCATATAACGTTACAAACATTTTCCTTTAATAACTGTACAAATGACGTTAAAAAAGGGTGCGCCTTAGATTGAAAACGGTGTACATAAAGCATGAAACAAATTCATTATTTCTGATTACGAAAATATTTTAGAAAAATCTGCTTCGATTACTTTTAGCTATGACGTCATCGTCATCGCTGCTTCGGGTATGACGCCATCTACTTTTTTTAATGGATCACCCTGTATATTCTTTCATTTTTAGAATCTCTATGGACAGCTGATTTCAAAGACCTACGTTTTTTAGATGACCCCAACGGAAAACAATCTAGCGGGGTAAGGTCCGGTGACCTTGATGGCCATTCAACATTACCACGGCTTCCAAGATCAAGATAACTTTGAACATGTAAAATATCTGTAGGCCCTAAGTAGTATAGGTCTTTGAAATCAGGTTTTCGTAGGGATTTTTAAACTGAAAAAATATACAGGGTGTACCGATAAAAAAAAAAGTAGATGACCTCATAACCGAAGCAGCGATGACGTTATAGATAAAAAAATCGAAGCAGAAGTTGTGTAATTCAAAAAAAAAATCGACCTGTCCGAGGATTTCTCCAAAATATTTTTGAATTCAGAAATAATGAATTTATTCCATACCTTTATGTACACAGTGTTAAGAATATCTTCTTTGGTCTTTCGTTATTGTTTTCTCTAGCTTTGGAAGAGATATAAAAAAACTGAAAGAACTTCCTCAATCCTCAGTGCGACTTTTCCTGCTCTACAACATAGAGTTACAATATTTTTATTAGAACGTTTCGTCAGATCGGGACCACCCTCAAGTTTGTTTTTTAAAATACGGACCTGATATTGTTTTTCCTAAATTCATTAGTATTTTTCATCCTGATTCCAAAGACATATGACAATCGTTGATTTGAACAATATTTTCAGTTCACTTACATTAAGTATTTAAGCGATATTAAATCCATTCATTACAGCCCTGTTATTTTATTTTATTTAAGTTTTAGAACTGAAAATATTGTTCAAATAAACGAGTGTCATACATCCTTGAAATCAGCATGGAAAATACTAATGAATTTAGGAAAAACAATAGCAGGTCCGTATTTGAAAAAACAAAGTTGAGGGTGGGCAAACCGTTCTAATCAAAATATTTTAACTCTGTGTTGTAGAGCTGGAAAAATTGCAATGAAGAAAAAAAACAAAAATGAAAACTCAAAATTTCGTTTTTTTTTTTCAAATATCTCAAAAACCAAACAAGATATTCTTAATTTCAACACGGCATATTATTGGGCATAAAGATCTCTAACCGTTTCCGAGATCCCAAATGGCGAGCATCGAATTTGACTCACCCTGTACAGGGTGGCGCAGCTCATAGGAACACTTTTGTAATTTTTGCATAGGCAATACGCAAAATTATACCAGGTTGTCCATTTACAAATATGAATTTTATGTAGTTACATCGGAACCGGAAGTCGGCCATTTTGGCTGTTTACATCACGTAATTGTAAATTTTATCGCATATCGCTAAATGGACGTGTAGATTCTTTCTTAAGCGTGTTATGATAAGTAAAAAGCTTTTTTTTAATTTCTGGCGTTTCGGACGTTTCGGTTTTAATAACCATCTTCAGAGAACTATTTTAAGAGGCCGTATTTTAAAAATTGTTTAGAATGAGTTACGTGTACCTGGTACCTCGGTACCTATACTTACAATTTGTGTGTTAAATAAATATAGATAAATGTTGTTTGCTTATATGCTTATCTAACCGAAGATTCCAGGTAGGTAGGTATACATCAAATAAAAGAAATTTGAAAAATTCGCCCACTCAAAGGTTAAAGTGTGTCTACGTATATAATTTGCATACCTAGGTATAATTGGGTAGGAGAGGGTGGCTGTACCTAGGTAAACAATGATGTATACCTTCTTACCAAGAATTCGTAGTAGGCATCGGAACTTCAGGTCGCTTCTCGGTAGATAAAAATTCAAGGCTCTCCACTTGGGCTATATAAGAATGTTAACCAAACGAGCAAACAAACAGAAGTCGGTCTTTGAATATAAACAACTAAAGAAAGTAAAAATAAATCCTTGAAAATAAACAATTCCTACGTTTAAATCGTTGTATTTGGAAAATTATTATGAATTACGAGCATTTACAAAGAGCGCAAATAAAAAAAGTCAAAACGTTCACGTTGAATACTGAACTGGGCGAATATACCTGGTCAAACGCGTATACTCCGTACAACGTTGCCACATCTCAATACCACCAAGTATTGATCCAACTAAATACTAGCAAAACAGAAAAATACTCACGTAATCGTGAAAAGCTTTTGCTTCTGAAGAATGTTCACAAGTGTCCCTTCGTTCAGGAGCCGCACAGTACAAATCCCAAAAGACGCTAAAATAACAACAATAATAACAATTAAAAAAACCGTAGAATCAAAGTAAAATGTCAACTTACCACCACCATGAATGTAAAAATCCTGGTGGTTCTCCCAGCGTAATATTTTTCTCCCATCGTATCTAAAATAAGCATTTAATAATAGATAAAGGTATTTTTATCGGAGGTACATTGTTTATTAATGGACCACAAAGGTGTAACAATCTTACCTCGGACAAGAAAGTCTGTGCAGCTTTTTGTGCACCGACGTGAAGTAAATACTCATACACGTACAATGCCAACCTGTGGAAAATATTAATTTAATCGGCCTTAATTAACATAAATAAAAGAAAAGCAAATAGTATCGCAGGTACCAAAATGTAAACCGAAAACTCCTAGCAAATGGGTGTAAGATGTAAACAAATATCGGAACACCACCTAGCTAGGTGCATCGCAAAGTTAAAATTAAACAGTGAAATAAAATAATAAATGATTAAAAATATAAACAAAATACACGACGAATAATAAAAAGCACGTGCTTTCTATTTGGAGAAAGTTTGAATGGAAATGCTGCGGACTGGCAGGTGAAATTACCAGGATGCTGGAGGTTTCGGTTTAATTTTCACAAATTAAACAGAACAAGATGTATTAATTATTACAGCTAGGAAACTACAGAGGAAATATATTAACTTACTTTTCTCTAGCCTGTGCATCGGACGGCACTGTTGATCCCTTTCCTTTCGCATACATATTAAAAAGAAATAAATTTATTTAGCAAACGTAACCTACATGCACTTTAGTTTTATATTATTGGAAACGCGATTATTTCATGGAACATGCTGCTCCTACATGATAAAAGATGCGGTTCATTGCATTATCTCAGAAACGACACTCTAAAATATCACTTATTCACAATTCGCAGCATTTCTTAAAATGATCTTTAATACACAATTTGGCGAATATCACAATACACATTCAACCAGAAGCTTTACACAACACGTCAAGTCAAAATTCTCAGTCGACGCCGCTACACAAAATCATCACTAGGATACTGTCTACGGAGCATGCGTTGACTGTACGTCCCGTTATAAAATGATTATGTATTGCTTCAGTGCCTCCTTTGTTCATAAATACGTAATTTTGCTAAAACCACGACACCTATTCACTTTATTTTCTACTTAATAATACCAATTTTTATCAATCTGGATTACACACACCACGTTAAAATGTTTTGGATCAACTAACATGGCAACGACCCTATTCTATTTGTTATACTTTATACTCTTGCGAATGCGCACTAATGGGGGCAAAACCATTCCAAATCTACATCATGCGTGAAAAGAGAAAAATCTGTGCTCCTCATACATTTTTACACTTTTTGAACCATGAACCGCTCTCTTCTGTTTTGATTACGTACTTACACGACGGTAGGTACACGTCAAATAAAAATGATCCACATTAGAAACTACTTCTAAAAATAAGAATCCACAACCCCCCACATACCTAATATAGCGAATAACAATCTGTATTAAACCTACTTAAGTTAGTTTCTACCGTTATAGGTACCTATTTCAAGAATCCGTGTAGTTATACGGTGTTATACCAGATAATTAACTATAACGGTAACAACTTGGACGCTACTTTAATCGTTAAAAAATTATATTTTTCAAACTACAGTGGCGCACACCCAGAAGGCACGCCCGCGTCTCTTAATCCCGAAACACGACATAATTTCAACGAATTCCTATTTAAACGCAGACGATTTTGTAATCTGTACATCAATTAAAACTATTCGATACACTCATTAATCATTAGCCAAAATATAAACACGAAACAGTGGCGTAGTTGTCGGTAAGCAATACGACGCCACCCATAAACACAACAGATTTGTAGCCAGTTACCGATTTTACAAAACATAGTAGCGACATCTACTAGACAGTAGCACAATAAGAAATACTTGACACAATTTTGACTGCACCTTTCACAAATACCGACCAATGGGCGAACCTCAGATATGGAAATGACCAATCACAACGAAGCTTCTCCTAACCTAAAATGTAGGCACCAACCAACGACTATATAGCTCCAACTCCAACTACCCATTGTAAACAAATATGGACGAAACGAGTAAAACGCTCTGTCCTTCCATGTGTTTTAATTTTTTGTGTATTGTATATGTTTCAATTATTTGAAAAAGTTAATCTATAATAATAATAATGCTGATTTGCATCTAATATACATGCACAATAATAATACATTAGTAGTAAGTTTACGTTACAATAATTGTAAATATGATGAATTTCACCATTTGGTACAACATGCAAAATTCTTATATACACAAATCTATTAACAGGTTATTAATAAAGGCCGCAATCGGTTAAAAAAATTTTTAGTATGATATACAGCCCAGAGACAATTATTTAATACAGCTTTAGTTGACATTATTAAATAAAAAACAAACAAAAAATAACATCAATATCATTTGTGTAAAAATATATAATTAATTATTTTCATTTCCATCTATTTAACAATTTTTAGAAACTGTTTAACCATTAAACAACAAATTCTGGAATAGGAACGACAACGAACCGGTAAAACCGTAAAAAATAGCGTAAACAAGTAATAAATTACTTGCTTAATTGTTTGACATTTCTCCCGGCAGGGGGCGTATACATTTTGTCACCAATAAACTCGCGATGTAAATTAATACCTGTTAATACCGTCAAAGTCACTTTACGCATCAGAGAACATGATTGATCTATAGTTATCAAGTTTGGGCGGGCGCTGCTCTTAAAACGCCTTGTTTATATTCCTAGCAGAGTTTAACATAAGCCATTCCGCTACTCAACCGGGAAACGTAACCAATGTCATTTGCCCTCAACGTTTTTTATACTAAAGAGGGCGGATCAGTTTCGATGCCGCAATTATTGGACAGCAAAGCTGATACTCGTGACGTCACTCGCGGTCGCCTTGATTAGCAATGGTCGTTAGCCACAGCAGTTTATTTCAGTTGTGTCCACAATTTTAAACTTTTTCGCTCAAATTCGGTTTGTGTTAATGTTTATATTTGTTATGATAATTATAAAACTTGGATAGTTAAGCCCTAAGACTCTAAAAATTACAGACGATTAGATATGCAGTGATCAGCCGTGTTCTAAACTAGTAACTGTCTCGGTTTAGATTTGAAAGTTACGACAAGTCATATTATTTGTATTTTCACGGAGATTGTTCTACAGAAATCGAGTCGCTAGTACCACCACAGGCGGCAAGATATAGCTTTAAACTCAATAATTGACGAACTACCATCCATCTCTTTTACCACAAACAATACAGTTATGGAATTCATTACCCAACCATGTCTTCCTTGAGTCCTATTCTACACGGGCCTTCAAGGTCAAAGCGAAAAATGTAGATTTAGGAGAAATTCAAAATAGTACTACACCAGGTATTGTGGCGTTCAGAGCACACATTTTCTACCACTCGTCACTGAATCATGACGTATCCAGACCAAAAGGGATATGCAACCCGATATACAAAAATGTACTCTTTGCTTGCCACAAATCAAATCGATGAGGGATTGGCGATTGGAATCAAATATGGAGGAAAGTGAGTGAAGCGTTCTGTACCCTAAATGTGTTTTAATTGTTGGAGGAAAAATGTGTATAACGTTTTCCGTTGTACAGAAATAAATTTTTAATAAGGTTGTATAGTTTTCTTTCTATTATAATTTGGGAAAAGGAATTTAGGCAGGATTATTGGAAAGAATGCGAAATGTATACGTTAGCTATTTGGTACATTTATATTTATTCACTCGCAAGGAAATTTAATTAGGAATAAGAGCTTATTGGAAATAAGGAAGTATTACTAGACGGACGGGACTTTGCACCACAGTAATTCAAGAACTTTACTAGGCAGTGAGAATAAAAACCCTGTAGAATACATTACGCCATTTTTATTCAATAAAACATATATAATATAGAAAAATAAAGCTGTGCCAAAATAATTTAACTTTTTTGTCTTACACATCGATCCTGTCATGTCATCGCTAATTCAAGAATATAACATTTATTAACCAAAATTTTTAACCCTCCTCTTTAACCAACACCATATGATTATTAAAGCCTATTTCATTACTGATTTATGCTGTAAGAGCTACCAACTGAGGGCAGTTTGGAATATTACAAAGAACATCTTTTGCGCAGCCCCTATTTTCTCTAGACTCATAGAAATCAAACAAGATTGGTTGATGACAAAATTGACATTCCTGAAAAAATAATAACAATATATATCACTAGTGACATGTCTGTAAATATTGTAATTATTATTATTATATCATTATATCCGAATACAGTTATAATAATTAGTAAGTGAACTGTTTGTTACCTTTCCACATTGTAATCCCGTAAAAGGTAGTTTAAGTTCATTCCACACATCTGTAAGATCTCTAACTAGCTTATCCATGAGTTCCTTGGTATGATGTGGCGTTGGAGCCAAACGCAGCTTCTCCTCTCCTCTTGCGACAGTTGGATAGTTAATAGCTTGTATGTAGTGGCCCTTCTCTTTTAACAAAGTATCACAGACGGCACCACACTGAACAGGGTTGCCTATTTTTATTGGTATTATATGGCTTGGAGTATGTTCAACGGGGAATCCGTTGCGCAACAAAGTAGTCCTGAGATATTTTACGTTGGCCTGATGTTTTTCTCTCAGTTTCCTACCTTCGTCTGAAGCCAAAATTTCAACTGCTTTGCAAGCGCCTGCCAAAACAGTTGGCGGCAGTGAAGTTGTAAAGATAAAACCAGCGGCATAGGACCGCACCATATCGATCAAGGCCGCATTGGCAGCTGCAACAAAGCAAAGAAAATCCAGTGTATTTTGAATAAATTCACTTTCAAAAAACACCTACCGACATATCCACCAACGTTGCCATAAGCCTTTCCTAACGTTCCCGAGATCATATCCATTTTATGGAGTACGTTGTCTCGTTCGCCAATACCAGCGCCATGCTGTCCATAGAGTCCAACAGCATGAACCTCATCAACAAAGGTTAAAGCGCCATACTTGTGCGCAATATCACACAAGTCCTTAAAAAGAAATTAGGTAATCAAATTTTCTAAAAATTTAGCTTACTAGGAATTTACCTCCAAAGGACATACAGCTCCAGACATAGAATGTACAGTTTCAAATGCTACAATTTTGGGAATGCTCTTATCAACGCTCCTTAACAAATCTTCTAAATGTTCAGGGTCGTTGTGTCGAAATATATGTTTTGGAACTTGACTGTTACGTATACCCTGAATCATGGAGGCATGGTTGCCTGCATCCGAAAATATGTGACAACCTAAAAATGTCAATACTGGCTTGAGCAAAATGGCATAACTTAAAAAAAATATTATACAGCAACTAACGTTTAAATATGTTTTTAACCGCTTCTTAAGCCACCGAAGTAACCCACGGAAAGTCCTAGGAAAATCGCGAGGCTCTACAGTTTATTGCAGAATATGAACCACATCTAGGGCTTCGACAATTCCCTCCACATATATCAAATACCGACTTGAAATAAAGAACTAGGATTATGTTTTCCATAACTCGAGTGCTACACAAAGCAGTACAATTCTGACCAACTTTTAGTAATCCCCAAATTTGCTAACAATTTTTTATATTCCTTGCAAACGGTTAGAATAATTAAATAAAATTATTACAATTACGTGGATATTTCATTAAATTATTAGCTCAAAACAAAAATAACAATAGGCATTGTTCATATGGTAAATTCAACATTTATGAAGCGCATATCATGAAAAACAATACTATTTGAATATTTCATAAAGATTGTTGCATATAAGTGACACCAATTGCATAGACTTCGTCCACTTTGCAATTATGTGAAAACTCGTGTTTAGGCAGACTTGTGCTTCTTTTTGTAAAGCCCTGTATACAAAAATTTTTAATCCTATTTTTCAATGTTTTATGTACAGGGTGATTGTGATTGATTGATAAGTTATCGAGGGTTGAAATCGGATAATCTATAGACAATTACCCTGTATATATGTTGCCATTTTAAAAAAAATTTGTTACATCTAAAAAGTCGGTAAAAAAAGTAAATAGTGCCAATAATATGTGCGCAGGTATAAACAGATCTACTTCTTACGCAATATCTAAAATATTTAAATTAATTATTTGAATCTGTATGCGAGAGAGAACTTAATTTAATAACCGATAGTTTTCTAAAAACGAGAACCATTTGAGCGTTTGAAAGTAGTTTCTGTCCTTCCCAATGAATAAAGCAATACTTATTTCACTAACATAAATCGATATCAGTTAGGTTTAGATTATTTTACGAACAAGGTCAGATAAAAATAATTATGCTATTGTAAGTTTAGTAATTTTTATTTCAAGGTTCATTTTGATTATGTAATAAAATCGAGTTGTGTACCACCAATAAAAGTGTTTTTTACATACCTGGCAATGCTTTAGCTAAAGTAAATAGTGTGGAATCATTGGCAACAAAGCATGAAGTAAAAAGTAAAGCGGCATCTTTCTGGTGTAAATTTGCCAAAGTTTTTTCAAGTTTTTCATGCAAAGTGGAATTTCCTGAGATATTTCTGGTGCCTCCTGCACCTGTTCCGTATTTTTCCAATGCATCCCTTAAAACAGTTATTGTTAATATTGCAATAAATAGTCCGCCTATAAAAGGACGTTAAATTATACAGTGTGATCACAATAACAAAACAAATTTTTTTCTGAAAAATGGATATTTACTACAAATGCTTTCTAGGTACTATTGTGAGCACACTGTATATAGGGCGGTTAAGATTACAGGTACCCAGACAATAACATAAACAAGTTAAATTTTATTTTTAGTTTGTTCTCTTGGAAATATTAGGGGGTCATAGGTCGGGGAAAACCTCACAATAAAATTTGAATGAAGGCCAACACTTCGTTTTATTTTTAAAACGTTATCAAGGTTCACTAAAATGTATCGCTTAGGTAGTTTAATATAAGTATGAAAATAGAAAATTCCTCTAAACCACAAATTAAATCATTTTCTAGGTACCTGGGGGAATTTACTCATCGCTTATGATGCATATTTTTTAAATCATTGTAATACATACTGGACAGCATTTTTTACTTCAGGGTGGCACGACATCCCTAAGTAGTCATTCGAACACCAAACAGTGATAGATTTTTCGCCCCACGAGTATTCCTTAGCACGGGGAAACTCACCAAGCCCAGCGAGTCTGTTAACTTTTTTGAAAATTCTATAGGAATGTTCCTTCTTCTTTTTTATTATTTGTTGATGGAAGAAGTGATCATAAGCAAAAGTGTCTAAAAATTTTACCAATGTTAGTGAAATAAAAATGGTCCATTTTTATAACATGAAAATCGCCAAATATAAATCTAAAAATTGCAGACTCATAAATAGATTGATTAAGAAACAAGTTATGTTCAAAAATATTAAATATTTCGCCATGTGACCTCTCACTTCTAGTCTCTTGGAGCCAGTGTTTTTAATTAATGGTAAATAATTAAGTATTTTTTATTTTTAGATTTGGCATACTTCCCAGATGCGTGAATTATTATTACTCATCAGTTAACACATTTTATACCCTTTATCAAAATTCAAGTGAAGTGCGTTGTCAATTTTATCAGCCATATATACTACAAGTGTTTTATCCTTAATTTACACATCACTTCATAATGTTATCTTAATTTCTTTTGATGAGATTGTAATTGGTAGACGCATTTTAAACCTCACTAAATTCTGTTCAGCTTTGCATGTCTGTCTGTCCTGTATATTTAAAAATATCCTGAAGGCTACTCAAAAATGTACCCTATAGGTACATTTAGATAATGTAGCAAATATTAAACGTCCACATCATCAACATTCAAAGAGATTGAAAAATGAGGTCAATCAGCATTTCGAAAGTATATACATAATTATAATAAATAGATATGCTTCCTAATTTGTTTTTAACCTTAGGCCTATTATGTTGTAAGAAAGAATAACTTTAAAGCAACGTAACAGCAAGGCTAATATTTGCATTTAAATTATAGACAGGATTTTGACACTATTATTTTATAAAGTTTTAAAATGTTTCAATTTATATTGAATTAATCTCGGAATTAATGTTGTGGGCAAGGACGAAGGTGATGCATTAGGAACATTATTAAGTACAATGGAAAAAAATATACGGTGTATTCGTGTAAGAAAAAAGTGTATAATGTAGAATAAATGTAGAGGCCGCTAAAGCCAAAAAGTAACCACCCAAAAAATAGTGTGGTAATTATAAAACCAATAAATTTCAGTAGGTTTAAAGATTAAGTCCTTTTTTATCACAAATTGTTTGTTATCACTGAATACAAGTCTTTAGACTAGTCATATATTATTGAAGTATTGTATTTCAACAGATAACTTCTAGTTTATTGATCGTTACAAGTTTTTTATCTTTTAGATATTTATTTGCTTATATAGACTGTTTCAATTGGTTTTATTGTAATTCAACACGATAAACACTTCTTTATTTCAATTCATTTAAGTACCTTAAAACAATAAGTATAGGTTTCCATTTTATCAGTCTATAATATTAACATAATCTCAACAAACAAACAATACCCAAATACGTAAGCGAAATTCCAGCGTTCCATTGAAAGCAATAACTTTGGTCATTTTCCCAGACGCTTACGTATAAAAATTACTTAATTACCATCATTAATTAATTTAAAAAAACCTAGAGCATAACTTTCTGAACATTAGCTAAAAAATAATAGAATATTTTCTCCCACGTGGAATGGCAAGCAAATTCCTTATTTTAAAATATACTTAATAACTCCGTATAGTATGAAAGTGCACAAATATATATAATCTAGGTACTAAAGAAATGATATCCTCGATTACAAAATATTTACAGTACTTAGGTACCTGTACAGGTATTTAAAATAGTGAATTATGTTAGATGATCTCTTTTCCTTTTATTTCTACATGAAATTATAATTCTTCAAGTCATTAGACAATAATTAATTGAAAGAAAATTATACATACTTTCACTTTCCTTGGTTTCGGTATTTGCAGTAGTTTCAATAATGCCATCATCCTGTTTCACCTCTTTAATTGCAGAGGATACTTCATTGAGAAAAGGGCAAGGGCTTTTGGTTTTGTTCTCAACATCTGCATCTGAATAAAAAAATTAATTACACCTCCAGAAATCAAAATAAAACTATGACTGTATTCTTACCTTGGGTTTCAGTTACCTCATTCGTCATATTGCTTAAATTGCGAGAGATAACAGGGCACTGACTCCCATACATTTTCAGCAAGATGGGTGCATAATTTTTGACATAATTTTGGCTTAGCCTTGTTAAAAAAGGGCAAGACATTTTTGGGGTTGTTTAGAATGTTTAGTAACCTAAAAACTAATTTGTGAGTTACGTAACCTAACTTTTTGAACTATTTCTAACAACTTACACAGCCGCCTTCAAACTATTTACGTAAGATTCACAGATCGCAACGCCCGACAGAAAACGACAAATTCGAATAGAAAGTGAATTTTATTTAATTACTTTCCAACTTAAGTAGGTCACAATACACCACTTCAAGAGAAGAGACAGCACAACTACCAACTGCCACAAGCCACAACCACAGGTTACAGTACACTATTCGGAAATACCACTACCTGCCTGGTATTGTTATCTGCTGGTTAAATAATCGCATTAGTTTGCACTTTAGCGAGTGTAGAGGGGCTGCGAAAAGTTACGATAATATTTAAATGCTCGAAGATTTGAACAGTCATGCCGAGTCAGGAAAAATTTAATGTATTTCGCATGTAATATTAACTTGCTTTTACAGATAATAATATAGGAGGGTCTTAATTTGATATGTTTTTTGAAATCACAACAAAATTTAATAAACACTTTTCAGCGACTGATTATGATTTCCACACCCAAAAACCAATCCAGAAAATTCGAAACCAGATTTCTTGTAGATTCCATTAAGTTCGTGAGATTAATGTTTACCTTGAATAGATACGAAGGGTGGAAAGGGTGGTGCTTTCTTCTCAAAAAAAAATATATATGAAAAAGGCTTTAAATGATTGTAAAAATACATTTGATTATAAACCAAGTGAACTAGGCAACCATATATACATTCAAATGTTATTACCTACATTACATATGCAGAAATAAAAAAATGTACCTATACCTGGTTGCCTCTTTTTGAACACATATGGCTTATTAGGATCATTTATATTTTCCGACACAGTGTATAATTAGGTATACAGGGAACTGAAACGATCGATATAGGTAGTATACTTTTCCCTACATTAATCGATCCAGTTCCCGGTGAAGACACCCTATATAACTGTATAAAAAAATTTCAATACAAATGCAGTTGATATCTAGGGCATTTATTAATTTCAATTATAAAATAAAATAAAATAAAACAGAAACATGTTCAAATTGTCATCCATTTTCGGCTGTCCCAAATCAAATTTGTTAATAACTTACAATTGTTTGATAAGATTATAACACGTATAAATAGAAATAAAAAGATTACGCAACTACGATCACGTGTCCCTCTAAAATAATCCACAAGGGAAAACCTAAAAGCTAAAAGTTGTGAAGTTTCTATTGGCGACATAACTGTCGCCTAATTGTGTAGTGTTTGTGTATACACTGACATACAAGCCGTTAAATGATGGGACCGCGATCAGCAAGATACAATTATCTCAAAATATCTAGTTTTTTCTTATTTAATGTCTTGCATTGCTTCTGTGTTTGTACGCAAGCCACTAGAAGGCAGTGCGAGGATCAAACCGCAATCGTCACAGAATAAAAACAACCAACAAAATATCTACATGAAAAATAATGTACGGGCACTGTAAATTGGAAAATTGGTTAAAAATGTTAAGTTGTGTGTATTTAATGGGCAAGTCCCGTAAATAAATAAATAAATATATATTTTATAGTTATTTTTTTTTACACAATGAAAAATAAAACCATATTTCATTACTTCACTATTTATTATGTGAACGGGTTTACATTTAACAACTGACGATGAAACTTTGTTTGATTTTTACTTACATTGATCGATAATACAATACTGAACAAATTTCCTTAATTGCTTTTTCGTATATTTAACAATATAGATGTTTTTATAAAAATTTAATTTACATACGTTTTGCACAGTCTAAAATACAATTTTTTACAGTTTTAAAAAATCCATCTCAACCACATCTATTTTGGAATGCCTATGAGAACCTGAACGTAACGACCTTTGAACAATGAACTACCAAATGGCATGGTATAGTAACAGCTTCCTAGGGCCCGGTATAGAGAAAATATGTTTGGTCCTAAACTATGGCCCAACGGTTTATGGAATTAAATTTCATATGATACAAATCATAGAAATTCTGCGTAAACCTCCATAATGAAAATTATGGCCCTTCAAAATCATTATCATTAATTGCGAACATAGCGAACGTAGCTTAATGGGTTTATTCAACTTAAGAGCTAACCTCAAAAGTAAAAGGTTTAAAATATCAATAAAATGGAACAAAAAATAGATAGGAAAACAATCCAGTAAAATAAACATACTTACTACAGTATATGAGCGGATTACTATACTTTACGTTTTATACTGTGGATACAGGGGCTTTCATTAACTGTCATAAACTATGCGACTAGAAATAGGCAACTATATAGGTCTATATTTTTTTCTACATGCGTAAGACCATTAAGTGTGGTTTACAATCACTTATAAAGACCCTTTATACAGGAATTCTCATAGACAAATCCTTTTTTTTCGCAGAATATAAAAAGATCCAGCGTATTTTTATTTCAAGTAGATTTTACCTACCGCTATTTAGTAATAAACTGGAAACTTATCAATATACATAAAATATTTATTAATTTAATTTAAATCAATAAAAGGCACTAATTTCCTTTCATTAAAATGCTTAACTATTTGTCTTATCGGCAAGTATAACATTTTATTTGCAAAATAAAATCGCACAAATAAGTATAGTGAAATTGAGAAACGTTCAAATTTTGTTAAAACTAATCTATTTTGATTTGACGTTAATAAAGTGAGGCTCTACTTTCTGATATATATAGAGGGGCAATATGTGCTTAAATCAAATTATCAGTATTACAAGGGCATTATGCCGACCCTTACAAAACTGTGTGGCAAAATATGACTTTGTATTGCGATATTTCATTTACGGGTAATAATAAATAGGTATGTTTGAACAAAAAATTGAACTAACAATAATTTATACGTTCTTCCGGTACTACTAGCGAATGAAACTATAGTACATGCAGTGTGAACTAAATAGTGCACATCATATAGGACAGATTTACACTTCCACTTGATAAAATATAGAAAAACATACAGCAATGTATGAAGAAACGTTATATAAGAAAAATGGAATAAGCTAAAATTAACATTAAGATTTCATATTTAAATACAACTTTTAATTCAACATAAGTAATATTTCCAACGGAAAAAGTTACTTTATTAACAATAAAATGTTTTCAAAGCACCAACTTATATCAAGGATAAATGGATCATAAAACAATCTGCCATATGCCATATTGTGATCACACTGGATAAAACCACCCTCTTGTATTGTATAGTTAAGCATTAGAATATTTATATCATAACAGCAAAATAAAACTGTTGCTCGTTAAAGTGCTTGCGAAAGAGGCACCACAGCTTCACGTTTTAATGTTACAATATATTACTACAGGAATACTTAAATATATGTGATGTGTATTAAAAATTAAAAATATGAGCACAAAAATAATTTATATATATACAAATCATATTCAGTATTAAAAATATTTTGTGCTCAAAAAACTCATACATTCTAAAATTAGTTTTATAAATAAACATTTAAAATGACTTCAATTGGTTTTATGCAACAAAAACTTTTTTAAAAAATCGTGAGTATTATATACCCATTTGTATTCATAAATCATGAATTTAAACATAAAAGTGAGGATAAAAAAATACTTTTTTATATAAATGCTATCGAAAAGGCAATTTCATTGAATCTACTAAAAAAAAATATTTTAAAATCCACGAATATACAATAAATATTCTGGATTCTTTAAAAATAAACAAGATATATTCTTCTAATTGGTTTACGATTTAACTCGATTTAACTGGATTTGCAGATTTTTTACGACGTTTGTTTAACAGAGGGTTATTGGAATTTTCCAATGTCTTTATTTGTACTTGATCATAATCAACACGCATTGTCGCCAAAGATCGAGTCATTTCTTCTTGCACTTCCGGCCACATTTCCACTCCTTCTTTAAGCATTTTATTTGTATGTAACGGAGTCTGTGGGACTGCTGTGTATTGCTAAAAAGATTACAAAACCTTTAATCCTAAAGCCAGAAGCAACAGATTTTTGTAATTTTTACCAAACCATGAAGACCATGAAATATGGTATTGAAAGGAAAAACTATCTTAGGTGCGGTTAATCTAGCTGGAGGTATAGGAGGCCAGGAATATGGAAACAATAACGTCAAGAGTAAAAAAAATGATGTCACTAATGATCTTGTTTCAATGACGATAATTTAGCCTAAAAACAATCAACTAACAGAAATAACCATAGTTAATAATTAACAATCATAACGTTTTAACACACTTTAAGTATATTTTATTAAGATTTACATAAGAATCACTTACCAGAAGAAATCATTCATTACCTGATCACAATGTTTTCAATTATGTGTAAGAGCACATGACAATACTGTTGTATTTTTTACTTTGGTAAAAATTAAAATAACGGAACAAAGACGTGAAGGTGTAAATAGTTTTTGCGTCTCCCAGAATTTTTGTCACGACACCCTATACACTTTTACGAGCATGCGACTATTTCGGAGAGAGCACACAATTTCGAAAATACGTGGTTATTTGTCTTTATTATTAAGATATATTATTAAATATAAATTTCTTTTTAGTCCTTAGTAAAACTGAGTTAATACCAACAACAGCAAAGATGCTGCGGTTAACTCGCTTTTGTATATAACAGTAAACAACATTAGCTCACAGCTTATAAGTTTAAGAAAATAAGTATTTATTTCAAACGTTTGTTTATTAACAAATTACTCCTCGTTATCAGGTTTAGGAAGGTTTAAATGGTATTTGATAAATATTTAAAAAACATATATTAGTAGCGTTTCAATTTTAGTTTTAATTTAAACTTACTGCAATCCATCTGTTACTCATCACTTGGTCAATAGTAAATCTTTTGGCAGGATCAATATTGAGCATACCATTTATAAGATCTTTGGCGTCTTGACTAACATTCTGCCATTCTGGGTTGGGAAAAGTATACTGTCCCATACGTATCCTGTTTTTCATGCCGGGAGAAATAGCAAGTCCATGGTTACTATAAAACGGGGGAAACCCACATAGCCTAAAAATTCATATTCAATTACAATACGTAAGGTTTTAAAGCAACGACTACTTACAAAATATACATTATAACACCTAAAGACCATATATCACAGCTTTTGTCATATTTTTCGGGGCCTAATACTTCAGGTGCTAAAACATAATTAGAATTAGAATTTACTTATCTTATATAAGTACTCATCTATTTCTCAAATCATCAACGACTTACCAACATAGTATGGTGTGTAGCATGGTGTTTGAAGAGTGTCTTTAATTAACGTTTCTTTGGCAAATCCAAAATCGGTTAACTTAAGTACACCATAAGTCCCTTTCTTTGAATACAATAAATTTTCCGGTTTTAAGTCTCTATGGGCAATATTGTTATCATGGAGATATTTCACCGCTATACATATCTCATGCATCACTTGTGCAGCTTCTAGAAATATAATTGTTAGTATAAATTAAACATTACGAAAACTAAATTAACCTCTCTCAGTAAAGGCACCATCTGGTCTGTCTTGGATTCTTTGGAATAATTCCCCACCTTCCATACTGAAAAAAAAAAAAATTAAAACCGCTCAGGCAAGAAACGAAGATTGAAAACTGGCCAAAAGAAATATAATTCGATTTGATACCAATTCTTTAGATAATGTTTAATAACTGTCAACTAAGAAGTTGGTTTTTGCAGATAAATGTTTGTTTCTATTGTCCTTCTCTAAGTGAAACCTAACAAACACCGGAAAATGTAAACTAAACAGCCACCACAGATATTAGTATTTCGGTGTTTATTTCTTACACAAAACTTATTACTAGCTGATCATCTACTTTTAAATGTGTCTTAGTATGGTATAGCTTAATAGCGTACCAACCAAGAGTTTCCGACAAGTATATCAAACAATACATATTAGAATTAGCATCAATACTAATAGTAAATTTACCATTCCATAACAACAAGTAGGCACGTGCTGTTGTTATATTTATTTTCATAAACATCAATAACATTAACAATATGACGACACCCACTGGCACGCCAATGTAAATCAACTTCTCTTCTAGCTTTAACGCTATCCACAAGTATCTGCAAACAAGAATAACAAATATATCTTATACTGAAGGTCAAAGTATTTCAACAATGAATGCAAAATATTTTAATGAATAACACTTACCTTTAAGGCATATTTCTCTCGTGAGTTTCGATTAAAACATTCAACTACTTTTCCGTTTATCCCTAGACCTAACACTTGTTTAGTGATCTCGTAGTCTTCAGTTATTGGGGTTCGCTTCGGATTCCGAATATTATGCTTCACTTCCTTATTCATCTTTATTTGTTTTTTATGAAAAGGATCACTATAAATCAGCTGAAATATATATTACTAACTTAGGTTATAATTTTCACTGTTTGCTAATATTACACAATAGGTAAAAGAAATTTACGTTAGTGATGAGTAAACAATAGTTTAAAGAATTCACATAATATAACAAATTAATATCCTCTTATGGTTTTGTATTTATTTAACTTAGTTATGGGCTATTGGTCCTGGTAATGACCGAGTAGGTACCTAAATTTCCGTCACATGCACTTCCCGTGGTATTGCGGTTAACAAATTAAACTCATAGAAAGTACACCACACCATTCATTTACCTATATACAGTCCCATTTGTTATTTTTAGTCTAGAAATATATTTTTCTATTATCATTAACAACTTTACACACCACCATCCACCAATTTTTGACAAGCGGGAGCGGAGCGGACTAAACGAAGCCGAAGATTATTATTAGGTATAGTGTAAACCTGTCTTTATTACTAATCGAGCGTATTGTAGGGCACATTCAATTAGAACGCTTAATAGCGTTCTAATAGTTTACTGATCTAACTGATCTGAGGTTACCTGAAATCTGACGCACAATCTCCAGCCAATCAGTAAAAATATAAAATTGTTAATACAAGATTACTATAATATATGAACAGGAGGTACTAGGCACTAGACGAATAGGAAAGTTCTATGTATTTGTGCACATGTACAGGTTCATATATAGGTACTAACAAACTAAAAATGCCTTTTTGCTTTCTGATAGGCCATCGCAGCATGAAAATGGAAGCGTAATGAATGTAAATTAACTAAATCTCGATTTTAGTTATTTCTCAGTAAAATAATTAATTATGACACAATTGTATATCGAACCACTGACATTGTCACTGCGTACAAACCACTAGTCGTTACATCCTAATGTTTGAATATTCAAGGAGAAAATTTATTGAGGATAAAGGGAAGGCAATGCAGCTACACAAGAAATAAATACACTATAAATAAGTGAAGATATTGATTCCTTCATCAATTTCTAAAATAATCTCTAGCACTAGGGTGCCTCCTAGTCTAGTACATATTTTGTTTCTATATTTTCAACCACTGGTAGAATATTACATGAATATATTTTAAACAAATAAACCTATGCACGTCAGTTAAATTAATAATCTTGAAATTTTGTACTATAATGATCATACAAGACCAAAGAGTTCTTCATACAAAAGTGCTCAATAAAATAAAATCAATTTGTTGAACTCGCATATAAAGCCACCTCCTTTAAATCCAAATAAGACCATTAACAATGATACAACTTTTACTATGAAATCAATTATATTTCAACATATTCAGCAAACTAATTATAATAACAAGCTACAACAAAACCGTGCATATAACACATATAGGAAATTCCATTATTAAGTAAAATGCTATGGAGGGGAAACTTATTCTGTTTCTATTTTATTAACCCTACTCTTATGGCGATCAATGGCTTCCTGGTGTCTCTTGATTTGTTCCTCGTGAAAGCTAATTTCATCAGTGAGTTCATGTTTCAACTTTGACAACTGCTCCCTTTGCTGGAAAATAAAAACCACAAGAATTAACCAAAATTGGTAGCTCCATCCAAAAGATAATTTACAGCAAAGAAAATTATGAACCAATCCTTGTTTATGAAAAATCAGCCAACTAAATCACTTAAGAACCCAGATAAATCGAGGAAAATTTAGAAATTAATTACTTAGCAGCTTTCCGGTTCAATTTGGAAAAATGAAATTACTATGTTAAAACTGTTTTCTATGCAAACATAAACAGGCTTCGTCTACCCCACCAGAAAGGACCGATATAAACTATTAATAATCTGGAATGTTATTTGTCGCCGTAAAGAGGGACATTCTATCGACATTGTAGCCGCTGCTACGACATGGATGTTATTTTATTTTTACTATAAGTAATAGTAAATAGGACATGCTGTGGCATGGCAATTTACTTTCAACTACTCAAAATAAGTTCTAACCTTTTTGTAGAAGTATTCTTCTTCTCTGGCTGCCTCTTGCCTACCGAATGCTCCTCCAGCGTCTCTGATGGAACCTCCACCGCCACCACCTTTACCTGCACCACTTCCCAAGTCACCCAACTGAGACATTGGACGAATTAGTCTAAAAAAAATAAGAATTTAGAAATTACGTAATTAAGCCGAACCTCACATCATAAACAACGTATATTTAGCTACTTATTCATATAATTTAATAATAAATACGCACCTAATTACATTATTGGACCTGAGCAATTTTGCAGTATTATTCATATTTAATTTTTTCACGTACTCTTATCACTATCGACGTATTTCAAGATTAACGAGTTACTAAATGACAAAAATATGTCTTGTGCGGTCTTCGGTCTTCGTCTTGGAAAAGTCACTACCTGCAGTACCTACCGCCGCCACACACCGGTTCACACAACACAAAACAAACAAAAACCACAGAACACCTAAAAGCGCGAAAAATATTGACAGCAACGCCAATGTGGACAATAGTCGAACTTTCACACAGAACTCTTTTACATAGTAAAGTCGTGGACTTATTAAATGAACAGAAGGTTATAACTGTTGATTTTATAGTTCTATGCTGAAAAATTTAAACCCAGGCAATTTCACTTTAATATTTGTAATAATTGTAATTCTACTGCTAGGAAGGATTGGTTTGCATGATTGGATTGATCTGAATGAATTGATGATCTGCGATTGGATTGGTCTGATTGGATTGATCTATCTAATTGAATTGATTTGATCTAATTGGATTGATCTGATTGGATTTAAGTGATTGGATTGGTGTGATTGGATTGATTTAATTTGATTTGATTTGATATTAAAAAGGGTGCCAGGGCGCCCGGGCACTTTGTGCAAGGGTCGACACACGACAAACATTAAAATATTTAAAAATACTAATCTTCCCTTGCGCCGGACCTGTTAGGGTCAGTGGTGTAGAGCCATGCATGCAAATAATCACTGGAGTAGTCCACTTTTAATTATCGACATTATCGTATAGTTACATTCTTCAATGGACATCCTATATCCTATCTATAATACGATTGAGCGCTTGAGTTTATATATGGTTGCCTATCTCTGTAAACAAATAATTTACAATCCTTTATTATGAAGGCACCTTTTAGAATAAACTAGATTTTGTACAAAATTTGGAATTCTTTTTGCAACAAGAAATATTGCTTATTAATATTAAGCAGGAATTTGATTCCTACGTTGTTTGGAAAAATAGAACCTGATTTATTTTATGCAAACAAAATATGCTGATCCTAAAATACTTAATTTATAGTATCAGAATTTGCATAGTATCACAGAATGGACTGTAAAAATCATTGCATTGCTTAATTTCTAGTGCATTTTGTCTGTAAATGTGTGATATTTAATTTTAATACTGATTAGTGATTAGTAGTTTTCGTGCCCCTCTTTGATAAATTTTGCCACGCCACTGGGCAGTGACAGAAGAGAAATCGCCTTAAAGTTTTACGTGCTGTGTGTTCCCCATGTTTTCAATTATTCTGAATCTGTAGTGCATAAAATCGATTAAATTTGAGGAAAAACTTTTAACTGGAAACGTATTTCCTGAAAATGTAGTTGGTGTATATATGTGTCTTTTATAATAACGTTTCTGGCGTTTGATTTATGTGGCACAGATAATTGTTTTCCTCTGTGACGATATAAACATGGCTGCTGCTGCTCATCTTTATATCTAATATAACATAAATGGACATTAATGTATTCAAAACGAACGTTATTTTACAAATCAGTATGATTATTCGACGCCCAGGTGAGCATTTTTGAATAATCCCACTTGGATTCTTGTGCCAACTTAACGTCCCCATTAAAATATGTAGAAAACCAATGTTGTTTACAAAACCGAAAAATTAACTTTTTTAATTCAATAACAATAACTTTCTACAATTTTCTTCATTAAATTCGTCGTGAAATTGGAATAATTCATAAAATCAAAATACTTGCTGCGGTGTTTGATTGAAATGTTTACCTGCTATTGTTACCATAACATTTGTATAAGATATGTTCTTTACGGTACAACCATAATTTTGTTGTACCAAATTGTATCCAGTGTAGAACTGGTAGTCTATTTAGTAAATATTCACAACGATCCTTGAATTGTATACATCGTAGATATCTCTTTTGCATGAAAAACAATAAAGTTCAGATCATTTTAGAAAATACTGAAACAACTATCGAGTTTAAATGAAATCAATTTTTCAAAGCCTTTCTACAACATTGGGCCTGGAGAAAAATTGTGTGTTGACGAAAGATGTAAGTGATAGTTTTGAAATAATAGTGAAAGAATAATCGTTCCATTTTAAAAATAGGTCATCGAATTTGATGTGCATATGATTTTAAAATTTGCATATAAATGTTTTTCAGTTACTTAAGGTTGAAACACCAACGTGTGAAGTGTATGTTGTCATGTGTTTTACCTGCGGTTTTTCTGTCCTTAACTGACAAGATATTAACAGGATATGTAAACAGTATCAGCGATCATGTCGAAGTTGCTAATTAATGTAAAGGTTACCATTTTTACAGTAGTTGGTTTATTTTTATGTAGGTATACATACATATATGTGTACATGTATTATTAAATTAAAGCCTTATGAATTACAATGACAAGACAACAAAAATTGAGAAAATAACAAATATTTCGAAGATATTCTTAATGTTGTGGTTACGTGTGTATTTTAGGCTGTGTCTGCATGTCAGGCTGTAGTCTGGGCAAACTATGAACTTATTTGGCTGCCTATTTCCGTGTGCACTGCAGCACAGTTGGTGGAGTGTTGGAAACGAGCAGTGCATGTCTGAGGAGTTTACGCACAGAATGGGAGTGAACGCATCTACAGTGCCAGGAAATGATCCCAACTTGGTATCTGCCGGCTTGGGAAGCGATTCTTGCACACCTGCTTATCGAGATACGATTGGAGTTGTTAGGTGAGATATAGTCTTTAATAATAATAATAATTTGTAACCATCTTGACGTGATAGTATTCATACTTATTGATTGTTTTTGGTTGTCGGCTATAATACTTGTTGTATTAAATGTTGTGCTTTTAATTTCCTTATTATTTGTAAGATATAACAAGGTCTAAAATAGTGCAGTAGTACATGCTGTTTTGAAGAATTTGAGGTGTAAATTTCAAATATCTGTTTTTGATCATTTTTCCCTAAAGTCGCATTGAAGCGTATATTTCTAACAAAACTACTATGCGGGTCTTCTTGTTATTTGTAACCTTATTTTGTGAAGAATTTATGATATCTTTTACCTTGGCGTGGTTAATACTAAATTTTTTCCCCATTGTTTATAAAAATACTAGATGCTTTCCAACGAACTATCATAATGATAGTTAGTCTGTACTTCTTTTGAGTGGTTTTTGAAATATTCTAAATTTTGTTGAAATTTTGACAAGCATAGAACCTAAAAAGAACTGCCATATTTTTCAAATAAAAAAATAATTTTAAACTTTTTATTGTGACAGCTGATTAAGCTAGATACGAACTTTCAAATGATGTATTCGAATTTACACTTTCGTCTACAGGGATAGGCAGAAATATTTTTGGAATATACAGTGTTGATTGCCGAACAACTTTATATATTTAATATTTATTTAATAATATTTAACGGTATTGGTTGATGCATTAATGCTAACACGTTTGCTACAATTTATTGTGAATGAAAGCCAACTCTCTTTGATTTCAGAGAGAGAAAGAAGAAGGTGACCGGCTTCGCGACGCTGAAGAAAAAGTTTATAAGACGGAGGCGATCTTCAAAAGCATGCGACCATGGTCGAATGCTGAGGGAGCTGGTGGCCGATTGGAGTGCTCTAGAAGTAGCAGCGTTATTAGAAGAATATGAAGCTCTAGCGGCTTTAAAAGACTTATGTGTTCAAGCAGAGCTGGCAAGACCACCTGCCGCAACTTTTAAACAGGATCTCTCTGCATTGTACGATTTTAAGTATTGTACAGACGCAGATTTAGTATACCGTGGAGCATGTTTTCCCATACATCGTGCGCTTCTTTCAGCAAGGTGTCCGTATTTCCGTGATTTATTAGCCGGTTGTCCTGGCTACGGCGCTCGTATTTGTTTGGAACTGAGGACCGCTACTGTTGACGTGCAGTTGTTCTCTGCCTTGCTAAGATATTTGTATACCGGTGATATTTGTCCACATAATACTAATATTGATATGAATTTGCTGCGAAGACTGAGAGAAGAATTCGGTACGCCCAATGCTCTTGAAGCCGATTTAAGATATTTACTTGAGACTGGTGATTATGCAGACGCAGCGTTAGTATTCACTTCTGATGGTTCTGATTGTCAGCGACCAGATTCTGGAAGTTCAGAGTATGGTTTTAGGCCAAAATTAGAGCTGCCGTGCCACAAAGCTATACTGTCAGCTAGGTCTCCGTTTTTCAGGAATCTGTTGCAGAGGAGATCCAAAAGCGGAGAGGACCATACGGAAAGAGCACTTCACATTCCCACAAGGATTGTTTTGGATGAAACGGTTATCCCTAAAAGGTAATGGGGTAGGGTAATACAGTAAGTTCTTTTTATTTTGCAACTTAATTTTTAGATATGCCCGAGTTCTTCTGCATGCTATTTATTTGGACCAAGTAGACCTATCTCTAATATCCCGCGGCGGGTGCGGTGGGGGTCTGGGCGAAGCTCAGGCTTTGGCACATACAGGTCGAGCTAGACCGTCACCTCTGGAAGAGGCCATGGAATTATATCAAATTGGTCGTTTTTTGGAACTAGATATTCTATCACAAGGCTGTGAGGATCTCATTCTGGAATGGTTGTCGCTTGACACATTGCCAGCGGTTTTACAATGGGCCAGGCAACCACACGGATCAGCTTGGGTACACCGACAGGTATGCTTTCGCTGCCACTTACTTTTGGCGAATATGAAATCTTTATGCCTGTTTTTAGGCTTTGCATTTCCTTCGTGAAGAATTCCAACCTGTTTCTCAGTCCCCAGTTTTGCATCAGCTCGACAAAATTCATCTGATTGAAGTACTAAGAAGTCCGTTTTTGCAAGCCAGTGAGTTAGAAGTGTTGCATGCCGTACTTAAATGGGGTGAAAATGAATTAGTCCGGAGAATGGAAGATAGAGGTACGTATTACAACTAACTTCAAGGCAGGAGTAATTAATCAATTTGGAATATTTCAGAACCTAATATTGTTAGCCATACTGCACACTCAGTTGCTCGAAAAGGAGTTAAGAAAAGAGATTTGAGCGACGTGGAACTGAGAGAGATATTATCTGACTTTTTACCTCTAGTTAGAATGGATCATGTTCTGCCACCAAACAGTGATATACTGAATCATGCAATACGGAGAGGGCTAGTGAGTACTCCGCCGAGTCATATGATCGGTGGCGACCGCGAGAATCTCCGTGTGAACGCATGGATCCGAGGAGGTAAAAACAACGGACTGTTTGTACAACCAAGACTGTTTATGCCATATTATGATGAGGTTAAGGTTCTGGTAGAGGACCAACTAGTGCAGGAGGTAGAAATTATGAGATTGCGACGGGCTCGATATATGCAAGACATTCCCGATACTCTTTACATGGTACGGTATAAATTGTATAAAATATTCTCTGTGTATGTTTCAAAGTTTATTTCGTTGCAGGTAGAGGAGAAGCCAAGGCCCCATGGTCCTGCTGGTGTAGATGTTCTAGCCTCAGTGTTGCCCGTGCCCGATTCGGCTGTGATGAATGCCATGCTAAAAAGAGAGCAAAAGCTACGCCAATCACCGAGTTGCCAACGTGCCCTTAACATGCCTTTATCCTCAAGACATGAGATCAGTCGCCAGATTAGGTTGAGGGTAGTTCGAGAATTTAATTTGCCAGACCCAGTAGCGGATATGTTAGAAAATTGTTACTGTGTTCCGGATCAAGGTGATAACGATTCACTACAAATATCACCCAATAAAGCTGTAGTAGGGTCATCGCACAATTGCTACGGCAAAAACATGACTTTTCAAAGGCCAGGGTATTCTCAAAGGCAAGAACTACCTGCTATCGTACCCGACGGCGATTTCCGCTTTTCTACAGAGCCAGAAAGCAGTTCTTGCAGTGACGGACACTTGTCTGATATAATGCCAGATGTAGCCATGGCTACAGCTTCAATAGGTCAGATACAGCTGCAAGAACAGGAAATGGAATTGGATCTAGGCGATGGAAACACTCGCATACACAGTTCACTTGGCGGGACGCAAGTGATGCCCAATTCGTTGCAACATCCATTGTCATATCGACGATACCAACCTTCTACTTACCCACATTTGAGATCCGACTCTCAGTCTTACAATTCACCTATGCCGAGGTTTCTATAGTTTTAAGATCTTCTTGATTCTGCTTATGTGTACTGTATATAAAGCGTTCTGCCCACACCAAGTTTCCTTGAAATGCCACCATTTATCGAAATAGTTTTGTTCAATTACTTAACGTAGTAACTGTATATTTTCATTTTCGACTCCTAATCATACGCATTGTGTTACTTGTTTCTCTAATCATTCTTTCTACTTCTTAGTGAGAAATTTGGCAGAATTTTTTTTTGGAAAGTTTTATAGCAAGCTGTACTAGAGAATGTTGGCCGATAAAGAACTAAAAAGCCAGTTTTATGGTCCTTCATCGAATCTGCAGCATTTTCTGGTATAATTTCTTGTTTAATTATTTTTGTGGCAATTTAGAGAATTTCTGGTTGGGCTTATTATCGGTAATAATGTGCATCTGTGATTTTCTGTGAAAAGACCGTTTTTAGTTTTTAATTATTTATTGGATGATTATTGGTGCGTGAGCAATGAGTGTCACGGGTGTTATACAATCCTAGGTAGATGGTGGTCACCTGGAGAAAATGACTATGTATTCTGTATCGATGTACCTGTGAGTGTATTGTTCTTAGATGTCGCTGTGTTGCTGTTACTGTATATACTTTGACTGGTGCGAAAAAAAGTGAAAAACAAGTACGACCCATTGTACTTAAAAATACTTTTGTGTAGTTTGATTTCTGGAGCTTTTTTACAAAAAGCTTACGATAATAATAAGACTTTTTATTAATTTATACATACTTATCTGTTTAACTGGTTATGTACCAGATTATTTTGTGAAAAAGCTTCTTCCCAAACAACGAATGTTACTTCTTCAGGCATTGCTTCAATCTTGACTGCCGATATTTCTCTCCTTCAAATTCTCTCCGACGCATGTAAAGGACCAATACAGTTTATTTCTCAGCATTAATTTATGATTTTATTTTATTTATTCTAGTGGGTAGGGAAATGATTAGAGGAAAGGGTACGACTGACTGAAGATTCTGTATATATTTGTTTTTGTAAATACTGTTAATTGATTTTTATTTAATTCTGCAGTGTGCGTTTATTTATTAATACGTTGGATTTTTTCAGTCTGTATAAAGAAATTCTATCGGTTTAAAAAGGGGACGGTCAATTATTTATCTCTATCCTCTAATTATTTGGTAAAATACAGTAAGGGATGATTTGTTGGAAGTTTTTTTAGGCAGTTCAAGGTCGTACATAGAAATGTTCAACTATTAATATATTGTCTGTATATTCCAGTATAGCTATGACAAATTTTAGAGTTGGTACTACGTAAAAACTAAAATTCAAATTTTTGCAACGAGTTTTACTTTTCATGGCATTTTAATTCACCTAAACATTTGTCATGATTACCATTCTTGAAAATTTGGCTTCGTTCAAGGTGCCATATCTAACTGATTTGAAGAGAAAAAGGTTCGATATTTTTACATATTTACCACCAGATTATAGTATAAGAAGACTAACATAAATTATTTAATACTGACAATGTCGGAAAACGAATTCACTTAAAAATATGAAATTTGACATATTTTAATAAAAAATCATAATTCTAGTCTTCTTGTAGTTCAACTTGATAAGCGTGGAATTTCTTTGGCTGTACATCAATTAACAAAATAGTGCAGTACGCAACTAGATGTTTTGGAATTTTGTATGTTGTTCACTCGTTTAACTCAAGGGTTTTCTTCCAAATAATTATGAACCATTAAAACATTGCTGAAATTTGACGTAGTTATCTTACAGCTACAACAAACATTAAGTTGTTAATCCGATTATTGTCTGTAGGTTATTTGTGGCATCTAAATTGCTCAACAATTGAAATGGAACAAAGAATAATTTTTGTCAAATTTGAAGGACTGGACCACGAGAAATATTTAACTTCGAATTTGGAAAACTCAATTAACAAAATAAAATTATATCGACAGTCCCATAGGAGAAAGATTTCCAAACCCACAAACTAATAGATTATCAAGAAAATATTTCTCAACTTGCACTTGCAGGTTTGAGTGAAATTCTTTGCCCCATTTTAATTGTTGAGCGCTTTATTTAAATTGTATTTTGTCAAATAGGAATATTTTGTTAAAGTTATATAAAGAATAGCAAAGATATTTCTTTTTTTATATAACTAGCAAGGTACGTAAAAATTGTTATCAAATTAGTTGATTGTTGTATTTATTAGGGCGAGTTTTATGCACATCTGCCTCCGTTTCAGTAGAAAATCCATCAAATTCTTCCATTCCTATTATAATTTTTGTAAAGTTTAATTGGAACGATGAACATTGTTGTTTCTACCGGGTCTTTGGGAGCAGTTGTGCATAACATGCACCTTTTTAATTTTGTTCATATGTCTGTGATTCTGTTTTTTGACGCTATATATAATCTTCCAAATGTAATTTATCTTGATTGGTTGATGTTACAAATACCATTTTGTGATATGTATCTTAATCTATGTTGATGTAATCTCGTTATTAAATATGGGGTTGTCTATCACTCAATTAGTCATAGCGTTTATACATATGCATTTTCTGAAATAGGTACTAGAGGGTCGCGGCACCATATTCAGAATAAAATGTTGATGGCGATTAATATCTTTAATTCTCGTTACGTACTTCTTAATTAGGGCCATCCAATCGGCAAAGGTGAAAGAAGTTGAGAGTGCCTTGCCTCCAGTAGGTCGATTTTACTCTGTCAGTTGGTATGGTTGCCTATACATAATTTCATTTTAACTTTTATTATCTTAAATGTGTAAAAAGTAGCATTTAATTATAACTGATGATTAACAAACAACTCGGAAATTTCAAAACAGGTTGAAACCGTCAGGTCAAGAAAACAGAAAAGATTAAAAAATAATCGTTTGGAATTTTTTTGGTAACATTTATAAAAAACGCTGCTAGTATTTTCAATGTACCCATTTTAAAATCGTCACGTGGAATGGATGAAATTTAAAATGAGTTGTGCTCTAGTTCGGCAATTATTCAACAAACCTGGCCTTCTATGCGTAATATAAATGATGGACTACCCTGTATGTACATGTTTAGCTAACACTGTCTGGTTTATAGGATTTAATGAATACTTATCGTTTTCTAGGACCCTAAATTTTATTCAGAAGCAATCCAGGGTATCGTCTTATAAATATTTGTTAGTTACGTAATTCTCATAAAACTAGTTAGTTCAGAAATCAAACACTGATTTTCTATATTAAAGTAGGGTCAAATAATGAAAATAATACCTTGTTCGATGTTTATATTGATTTCTCCATTTATGTGAAAGAAAAAGTTTTTCTGAGGTAATGAACTAAATTAATTATATAACATTGAAGCCGTCTTTATTTTAAGCAGTCGTGGTTTCTAAAACGTTGACTATAAAAATTTATTTGTTTTGTATTTCCTCTATAAGTGGAGAATTTGACCTGATATTGAAAGGTATTTTCTCAATTGATTTACCCAAATAAGTAAAATCGTACATAGTCGGTTTTTTGGATTTGATGATGTCTGAGCATTTTTAACTCTTTTCCAACATTATATATGTTTAATAAAAGATATATAAAATAAGGATAAGTTAACACCAATTTCGTGTTTCGTAGGTGTCGTTTTTTTTTATTTTTCAAAATTATCGCTTTATTTGTGCCCCGTGCAATATTTTAAAATATTAGGAGATTTTCTAATTGATGTTGATGATTTGTTCAAAACGATTTTTTGTACTTTGGTTTGTTTCAGTTATTAATACAGTATAATAATACTTGTAGTTTATATAATTTATTTCAAATTGTAAATATATTAAATTAAAACTTATACTACAAACATTGCGCTTTTGCTTTCATTCCACTCACCAAAGCGATCAATTTGACCTGAGGGTGTTTAAACTAATGCTTAGTGTTTTTACTTAATTATCCGGTCAGTTTAATGGCTTTTTGTAAATATTGTGTTCATCAAAAACCACCTTTACCACTGTTACTACATATGTTGGCTCAATGTGGAAACAAAATTAAAAATATTTGTAACCACATTTCCTTTAAACTATTTTCTTGCTTAAGAAACTTCATCATTCAAACAGTTAAAAATCCAATTTATACAAGATATATTTATAAAATTTTATGTCATGACAAATAGAAATTCAATTTTTCTTCTTTAATCACTTATTAATTTCTGCTATTTGCAATTACCAGACGTCTGTGGATTCAAGTTGCAGCTTTTTCAGAGTATTAATATTTGATTTTATTTTTTCGGTGCGATCTTTAATTTGGCTCTAGATGTGTTATCAATTATGGAAGTATCAGACATCTTATATGGAATAAAGTATCTTGTGTGGGACTTCGTTTGTCTATTGCGATAGAGATTTTAGATTTATTAGATAGAATATTCTCGATCTCGTTACTATGATTGCTTATTTTAATTATTGGTTTAACATTTTTTTGAAGCGCGAAATTTGTGATCGGGTGGCGCAAACTGATATCTAACTGGCATTTGATTCGATTTGATTGGCTTTTTCTTAATATTCTTGTATACGTTATCGAAATTAGGCAGACCTATTTCTTCAGGAACGTGGTAAAATTTAAATAATAGTTTAGCCTTTTTTCGAGCCTCCTGTTTTTGCTTGCCATATTTGTAACTTTTCTAGTCGTTTGTTTGGCTTCTTTTTTCGCTACAGTAGGTATTTTCATTGCCTTTTCTGAAATATTAATGCATTTCTAGAGTCCCTTCTAAAGTTATTAAAATTTATTCATACGATCTTTTAATGTCCTTCAAATAAAGATATAATTTCTCTTGATGGCTCAGTAGTACACAGCCGTCTTTGGTCATTGATAAGAAGAGAAAAATTTTTTATGTTCAAACAAAATTTTGGAAATGTAAAGATTATTTTATTGTTATTTTATGTTTATTAGTAGTTGTTATTGCCTGATTTATTTATTTTGCATAATTTGCGACAAACTTTAAACATTAAAAAACTTGTAGACTTCGTTTTACTGTTTTAATGCAATGGTAAATCGTGCAAAATGTTATTTTAATCAGTGCTGCATCGCCACAGTACAGCTAAATCTCCTCGCTTAATTTCCCCATTTATTTTATCAAATTTTGTATAAATATTTTTCCAAAATTTTATAAAATAATTGCCGAAGTTAAGCCAGGAGACTTTGCTGCGTAGATAAGTAACGAACCATTTTTTAAAATTATGTACATAAACCATTGCCACAAAGAATTTTATGCATTGCCACAAAAAATTGTATGCTTTGACTGTGATACAATTCTACAGTTGGTAATTCCCTAATAGTTCGACAGCATTTGATTTCTGTAAGTTTATACCAAGCCTAAAATGGACAATCATTTTTAAATCATGTATCTTGTCCTTTTGTTATATACAATACAATACAAAAAAAATAAAATGCTATTGTTACACATGTTACAAATATGGAAAGCACACAAAGATAAGCAAAAACAGGAGGCCCGAAAAAAGGGCACACCGATATTTAAATTTTACCACGTTGCTGATGAAACAGGTCTGCCTAATTTTAATAACGTGTACAAGAATATTAAGGGAAAAATCAATTATGTCGAATCAAATGCCAGTTAGATCTCAGTTTGTGCCGCCAAACCATAAATTTTGCGCTCCAAAAAATGTAAGATATAAGCATTCATAGTAATGATATCCACACTCTATCTAATAAATCTAACCATCGCAATAGATAGACGGAGTCCCACACAAGATTACTTTATTCCACATAAGATGTGTGATAATTCCAAAATTGATAACACATCTATAAGCCAAATTAAAGAAATCACTCCAAAAAAAAATACATCAAATACTACTACTAATACTCTGAAAAAGTTGCAACTTAAATCTACAGATGTCGGGTAATTGCAAGTATCAGAAATTACATAGGTGATTAAAAAAAAATGTATTGTTTTCTGTTTGCCACGATATATGTATATAATGTCAATTTACCATTTTGCTGTATAAATATGATGAAGAATAGATTAATATATCTATAATGAAACATAGTCACAAAAACAAAGAAAACAACATACTTCACCGTCAAATTACACAATAGGGGTATATTGTGTAATTTGACGGTGATTTTCAATTCAGTCGAGTACTGTCGAGATACAGCACTGACTCTTAATTTAAAATAAAGTATTACATGATTTACCGTTGCATTTAAACAGTAAAACGATGTCTACGAGTCTTTTAACGTTTAAAGTTTGTCCCAAATCATGCAAAATAAATAAATCAGGCAATAACAACTACTAATAAATATAAATTTTACTTAAAAATTAGTTTTAAATATTTTTCCAAAATTTAATCAAATAAATGATGAAATTTCGCTACGTAGATAAGTAACGAAGAACCACTTTTTTAAAATTACATACTTATATTAATCAATCCGTCTGCGTTGCCTTATCCACATAGAACTTTATGCTTTGACTATAACGGATACTAGAGTTATCCTTAGTTAATTCTACGGTAGGCAATTCTCTAATAGTTCGGCGGCATTTGATTTCTGTAAGTTTATACCGTTTGGCGCAGGGGCCATCAAGCGAGTCGATGTCGCTAAATGAACGTTTGAAAGAAATGTTGGAATTAGGGATCAAGCTCTCATCAACAGTAGCAAAATCTCGTCCAATACTGGAAGTCACGCTTCTAAGAAGTCTGCTCATCGATGACCAAAGACGACTGTGTACTACTGAGCTATCAAGACCAGTTATATTTTCAATATCATTATTCTCTTGGTGATCTAGCTCTCGCTCTGAGGTGGAAGGAGTGTTTCCATCAACTTTACAAATACTGGAATTTGGCTCCAATTTGACTTCATCAGTACGCTCCAAATCTGGCACGTATGGCAACGGTGTAGAGAATACTTCGATTGGCAAAACAACGGCAACGCTTACGTCCTCCACCTTTACAACTGGTGTTGGCATAACTATATTTATTTGTCTTTTTTTTAACTTTGTTGCCATCGGTGTGGCAAGTGTGTTGAGGTCTACTTTAGGTGGAGTAACTTCAGGTTGGTTTTCTTCATTGGTAACGTCCAAAGTTGATATGTTGGTCGCACTAACCCACATAGAACTATCTTCATGCTTTATTGGAACGTCTTTGTCTATTTTATTATTCTCGTCTTCGGTTGTACCTTTAGCATCACCATGACTTATTTTAATTCCAGAATTGTCGTTTTCTGACTGACTAACCGGGTGATCATTATTTTCGTGTACTTCGGCTTCCTCCTGAAGTGCTTCTCTAATGCTGTAAAATGTACTACCACTGCTGCCTGTATAAAACAAAACCATGAAGTGAAGAACATACTGAAGGAGTCAATTACTTACCTAAATTAGGAGTACTGAAGGTCATGTCTGAATTCTGGCAGTCCTCTGAAATTAGAAAACACGTTAAATTCTATTCAACCTTTACGTGTTTGTAACTTACGGTTCTTTAAAGTAGTCTTTTGTTTTCTGTTATTTTCTGCCAAGGGAGTGTCGGAAAATGTAACTTTCCTTTTCGGAGAGCCGCTGCGATTCGAGTCTAATCGTTTCTTTTTAATTAAGCTCTCCTTGTTAATGTCTGAATAGTCCACAGGCGTTATGACCTGCATTTTCTCTAAAAATTTGGTTTCCTCCCCTCTTTGCATGGGTGTGCTTGTAGCTAAGCTAGAAAACAAATTTGGGTTTTTACTTGCAAGCTCTTGAGAGTAGAGCGCTGAAAGAGGTGGCGATTCGTAATTATATGATTCGAACGGTGCATAAGGGCTTTTGTCCACATCTCCTGCAGTTTTATGAACGACAGGACATTTGCACTGATTTAAAAGCTCATTGGTGGTTGCAAACAGCCTTTTGCATAACACACAGTGCAAAGGCCAATGGGCGGTCTTCAGATGTTTCAACAAGGATTGAGAAGGATTTTTTAATATTATTTTTCCATAAAGGCACACATCGCATTCAGGGAATATTTTGTGCTTTTTGGACTCGTGCTTCTCTCGACATGATTTGCAACAAAAAACAATTTTGCAAACACGACAATTATTCTAAAACAAAAATTTATAATTAATAAACAATGATAGATATACAGAGATTAAACTTACATCTTTAAAATCGTCCATAAATAAAATACGACATTCTATCTTCTTTAAATTTATATTAAGAACGTAGGTACTTATTTAATACACCAGCGACAGCAGTTCATTCTTCGTGGGACAAAAAAATTATATCAAGCTAGATTTTATAGTTTTTGTGTACGACTTTTTAAATTTATCCGCTCTTCATGGACGTCGTGTAGAGGAGGAGGCTCTTTAATATCCATGTACGTATCATCGACGGGGCCACGAGAAGCGCCAATCTCGCCCCACACAAATATTGCAGCTGTTAACCACATAACATAAAGGTAGGTTGGCTGCTACGACATACTTAAATAAACGGAGGTGGGTTAGATTTTACAATTTTTTAAATATTTCTTTTCAAATCGCCCTTTCTCTATATAATTTTAAAAATACTTTCAATTAAAGCCCACTGTTAGCGCCGCCACTGCTACCAATAGTTATAAGACTGCAACCAACACTACACGTAACGTGTAACGCACAAAACATATGTTCCAGGTTGATTACCAGAATAGTGCCAACAAAACCATAACCTGAAAGTTTCTCATATATGTTTTTGTAAACGGGAAGTTTTCTGCATAAATTTTTAAGTCTTGTTTCTAATGAAATGCCCCTGTGTTGCTAATAGCCGAGAATAATTATGAGTGGGGCAGTGTACGGTGGTGGTAATTAAATATTTCAAAAATGTTTGTTTGCATCTACATAACCACACTTTTTAGATGAAGTTGGGGCTTTGGTGTTTGATATTGGTCATAACACAGTTAGGGCTGGTTATGCAGGAGAAGACAGCCCGAAAGTTGACATACCCTCCACTATTGGGGTCTGGCTGGATGCAGAAGACGATATTGCTTTGACACGTTATAACATTGGGTTGCTGGCGATTCATGTTTGGAGATCGGGTATGTTGAGGCAAAATTGCCCAATGTAAATATCAAAACAATCTTAAATAAGTTATTGGGTAGTAAGTAAAATGGATTGTATATTTTCAGATATGGAACTTAGCTCATTTTTAAAGGAAGGTATGATAGACAATTGGGATATATTTGAGAATTTCTTAGACTTCATTTATAATAACGCTCTCAGAGCAATACCAAAAGACCATCCAATACTACTAACCGAACCACCATGGATTACACCACCTAAACGTGAAGAAATGGCAGAACTCATGTTTGAAAAATACAACGTTCCAGCAGTTTACTTGGCAAAAAATGCTAGTTTGGCCGCATTCGCCAATGGAAGACCTACCTGCTTGGTAGTTGACAGTGGGGCTACGCACACATCTGCAGTTCCAGTACACGATGGGTAAATATTGAAACCACTACTATCCAAGCGATTAATAATAAAATTTTAATGCCTATTTTAGCTATGTATTAACACAAGCTGTAGTAAAGTCGCCAGTTGGTGGCGATTATTTAAGCTCTCAATGTCGAACGTACCTAACAGAAAGGGGCATTGAGCTTGTACCTCCAAGCTTAGTCGCTTACAAGGAAATTACAAAGCCTGATGAACCACCAATTTGGAAACGTCGTAATATACCTCCAAATTTGACTGAGTCTTGGTATAACTATATGCTTAAGGTACAATTAATACGTTGAGTGCAGCTGTTTTATTTATTATTTAAGAAATTCCTAAAAATAATATTTGTTACATTCTCCGCACCCTAGAGAAATCTTGTGATTTTGACGCCGTCCTTTACGAAGATTCTATACAGGACATATAGGTCCCGTATAGCACTGAACGCGTTAATAAAAATTTAAAATCAGCCGTGTTTTCTGATTTAGCTGAAATTTACATAACACGTCCAATAATACACTTCTAGTGGCTCCCAAATTTTATTTCGTTAATTTAAAAAATAGAAAATATGGCAAGCTTCTGTGCTTTCAAAATTAGCATTAGTTTAATTTTAGGAAGTTATGCAGGACTTCCAAGCATCGGTTCTACAAGTGTCTGATGTAACATATGACGAAGAAGTGGTTAAGACTATGCCAGCAAACCATTATGAATTTCCAAACGGGTTCCATCGAGATTTTGGAGTGGAACGTTTCAAGATACCTGAACCCCTGTTTAACCCCACTACAGGTGCCAAAGCAGGGATACAACCGATTCTAGGTGTTGGATCTTTGGTTACGACGAGCGTAGGAATGTGCGATATTGATATTAGGCCTGTAAGTACTGTTTTTTGTGAACGTTAGGCTTATTGAAATTTTTCTTAATGCTTTCAGGCCATGTATGGAAGCGTGGTTGTTACCGGAGGTAATTCGAGTCTACAGGGATTTACTGAAAGGCTAAATAGGGATTTGGCGGCAAAGACCCCTCCGGTAAGTGTTTTAGATAATAATTCAGCCACAACGATAGTCAACAGTGTGTTCTGTCATTTGTAACGATAAATAAGTCGTAACTTTAAGTGTCGTATGGTTTCTTTGTAAATGTTCTTTTCAGAGTATGCGGCTAAAGATAATCAGTGCGCCTGGGGCATCGGAGCGTAGATTTGGGGCATGGACTGGTGGCTCAATCCTAAGCTCTCTAGGCTCCTTTCAGCAGCTTTGGGTTTCCAAACAAGAATACGAAGAAAGTGGAAAGGTTGTCGTTCAGTCTAAATGTTTGTAGAATTCTTCGAAGTTATTTTTTTTCATGTTGACTGCCATAAAGGAATCTGCACTGTTGTAGCTATTTTAATCACATAATTCCATTGACGATTTGATTTTGCAAATGTTTAAGCGACACGACGCATTGCATAGTAGCTGTCTTTCAGTGGTGGTCAACATGTTAAAAATCGCCATACTGTAGGATGTTCTCAAAAGTGGAACCTATTATATTGAGGTTTCTGGGAGAACCGTATTCTATATTTCTTTAATAATCTAAATAGAATAGTTCAATAATTATTTCTTCCATTTTATTGCATTTAATTGACATATGGTAAGAATAACGTCCCACTTTCGAGAACGCCCTGTATAGAAGTGTAGACATAACTTTTTATATTTTTTTAAATTTCAGTATTATTTTACTCTTAAGACTGCCTGCCATGGTGAGTTTATTCTTCTATTTTTTTATAAAAAGCTGTTTTCTTAAATTTCTGGTGCAATATCCCAAAATACTGTTAAAAATAATTTTTTTATAATGTATATGATGGGGATAAGACTTAAAAACAACAGTATTTATTTGTTTCTATTAATGTGAATCTCCTTATTGTAGACTCACCATAATTATATTCTTATTTTTCTATTTCTTTTTAATTATGAAGGTTGTGATTTTATGAAAATTAGGGAAAATTTTATTAAATTTGAGTATCAAAAGAAACTAGTCATTTGAGGAAAATTGTACTCATTAAAAATACAATTATTTGCGAAGCTAACTGAATCGAATGATTTTACACTATTATGTATTACTCTTATAAGAATAAGGTTCCTATTAGTGTTCATTTTTAAGGTTTTAAAAGTCTGATTTTTTTATATAATTTGTAGTCTTTATCTACTCTAAAATTCTCTAGATTGTGATTACATTATTTGTGCCAATAAACTGCGTTGATAAAAAAAATGGTCTTTTATTTCGTTATACAAAAAAACTCAAATAAAACATTTACTTCAAAGTATATAAATATCAACAATTATAAATAATACTTATTATGGCATTGGCAAGTCACAAATTTTGTTGTGGGCAAAGATGGCAAAAACGCCAGCTAAAGCTATACCAATACTGTCCCCAAAGGTAGTTATGGCCATGGAAAATTGCTTGTTTTCTTCAGATACCTAAAACAAAATAAGTTCTAGTTCGTCTGTAGCAACAAATTAAAACAGCATAGGTTACCACAAACAACAAAGTTACAGAATTTACCTCAGAATTATTCATTAGTGCAATGAATATCATAATGTTTTTACCTCAGTGGTGATCCTATAAAATGTGTTAACATAAGATGATCCCCCCAGTAGTCCTTCCCATAATGTAAGTGCTATTACTATATAGAAATTTGGGATGTAGTAGTATATCACTTCTGTTGTGTAAATAATAACGTTAATACCCTAAAACAAGTGTTAAACGTATTTATATAAATTTCCACCTTGTTTTGTCTTTAACTTGAGAATTTCAAAATTTGTCATTTATGCTAGGTGTTCTTTTATACTTACCTGGAAAAATGTCATAATCCACGTTTGTCTAATATGAAACAGATTGACGGAGGATCTTGATAAAAATACGCCAATTTGATAAGTGACTTGTAACCATCTGTACTGCTCTGGTTGCGACACAAATGAATCTTTGAACTGTATCAGTTCAAACTAAAACAGATCATATTTCTCATAGTAGCGGTGCGTCTAAAACTGTATAAAAACTAACCGTTCCTTGATTAATAAAGTATTCGAAAAGGTAGACCAGCGAGAATGGAATGATATATTTCATAAGTCCAGGTATTAATAGGAGCTTCTTCTTCAAAACAGCTTTTGGATTCTTTACTTCCTCTTTGTTAACAATCCTCTGTATTTCTAAAACATGTTTAAGTTCCTTTTCTGAAGGTTTTGGTAAAATGATCCAAAATCTGAAACACATCCAATTTAATTGTCTGGCAAAAAAAAACTTGCTTGCTTACGATATAGCCATAGTCAGAGGAATAATCAGCATAATCAGCAAAGTCGTGCGCATACCGAGGACTAGTAAAAGTGAGTAGGAAAGAGCACCAATCACACCCGCTCCGCCAGTTCCTGAGCTCCACGAGGAAACAACATTTCTACAAAGAAATATTTTGTTGTTTATTTAACACTTATTTAATACAATGGTTAATTACTTATCGTAGAAGGAACTATACTGTAGGTAAGTAGCTTCGCCAAAGCCGCTGCATAAGGATGTCAAGACAACTCCCAAAATTGATATATATAGGCTCTGACTAAAGGCAACTATCAGATATCCCGCCGCAGCCACCAACACACATATGGCTACCCTAACGCTAAAAAGAAAAATACAAATTATTTACTGTATGATACGAACATATTACCAGGATTTCTTCTCTTCTTAAATGTGAAAGAAATATGTGAGAAACGAGCAAAGGCGGATCCATTAGAGAAATTAAAGATTGCGAAATTACTTACTGAATAAAAAATGGTAGAAACGGAGCTAGGATTTTTATTGTTAGTCCTGGTAAGATGTCTGCCAGTAATATAGCACCCGTTGACATATAAGTACAGTCTCGCACAACACTCTTGGTCTGAAAAAAGACAATAAATCCTAACTATACGGGGTGTCTCACTGAATCGATCGATATAGGGAAAAGTATGTAACAAAAATTTTTGGAAATTACTAAAGGCAATCTAACAAAAAGAATTATAATTAGTTGGTACTTCCGGTTATACCGGAAGTCAATACCAACTTGCTTATTTTCAATGGAACGCCCTGTATATTTTCCATTTAACATAGGTAAGTTTGTATCGACTTCCGGTATAACCGGAAGTACCAACTGATCGTAATTATTTTTATTGGATTGACCACACTGGCTTTAATAATTAACAAATTTCCAAAATTATTTGTTATATATACTTTTCCCTATTTCGATCGATTCAGTTACCGGTGAGGCACGCTGTATAAATCTATAACTCTGAATCAAAAGTCACCATATAGGGATGTAGATAGGTACCTATATAAAAAATTTAACTTGACCCTGTCGTCCCTGTCTTATATATTCGAAATAAATCAAATATACAGGGTGTTTCATGAGGAATTGTACATACTTCTAAGGATGATAGAGGATCCTTGACTATTTACGAATGGGTATAGAAATTTGTCTGTTGCGTTTAATTACTGAGATACAGGGTATTAAACTACTTATCGCCAATATTTCTTTTGGCCAGAACTTCCTTACTATTTACCACAATTTGTTCAAATTTTATACAATCAGGCTTATTACGGTGCACTCTTAGTTATTGGTTATTTTCAGTTTATTGGAAAATAAGCAATAACAGACAGTAAAAATGTATTTTGGTATTATGGTGCATCTTAGTTATTTTCAATAACAGATTATGGTTTAGATTATTGAAATATAACAGACTATTGGAAAATAACTAATAATTGGTATTATGGTGACATAAATTATACCATTACTTGAACAATAACAGATATTGGATGTTGGCAAATTTAAGTAGATTCAGAAGACTGCTTTCATGAAAAACAGATATTGGATATCAAGTTATTTTAGGCATAATTACTATGATTTTTAATATTTAGGAGTGCTTTTACCAGTCTGAATGATATTGTTTAGTAGGTATACATATTTGTTTTTAAATTTGAAGTAATTAAATATGGATTTAAATTTTATATTATTGATTAGAGCTGTGCAGAATGAGGAGGAAAGGTATAAATACTTCCAAATAATTTTACCTATTCAATTTAGGGCATAAAAGATGTTTATTTTCAAATTTACTTATAATTTAGGTATTGTTTTTTAGTCAAAGAAATAGAATGGAAAAAAGAAGATTAAGGGATACCTCTGATCCGTTAACTCTACCAGAAACTATATTTAAGCAATTATATAGATTGAGAAGAGATAGTGCTCGATTTTTAAGAAATTTAATAATTCCCTTTTTGCCTCAACGAGTAAGGGGAGAAATTTCATTACCAGACCATCTGATTGTCCTCTGTGCACTTCATTTTTTTTCTCAGGGAAGTTACCAAAAATCCGTGGGGCAGGATCTCGTTATGCCTATGAGTCAGGCATCTGTGAGTAATTGCATCAATGCAATTACAGACATACTAAACGATAATTTTGGCCATTTAATAAAGTTTCCTACTACCGAGGCAGCAAGAAATGAGCAGAAAAGGAAGTTTATGGAGATGCCTAGGGGAGAGCGGGGGAATAAGAGACAAACGGGGTTATAAGAGACGCAGGGTGCTGGTATCAGTACTTTAAATAACAGTGGATACTTCATTTTTTTTTGTAACATAGTATCGGTATATGGTATTAAGTTTATATTAGCAAATCCATTGAAATCATTCTTATAAGAAGGGAAAAAAATATTTATTTTTTTTTTAATTTTTGTCTCTTATTACCCCTTCTGGGGTAATTAGGTACGCGGCCGGTGAAACCTGTATATTGGTATTGAGAAATTCACCGGGGTAATAAGGTACACCTTTGTACTGTATCTTATTCCCCTGTAAATTTGAGCAAAATTGAACAAATAATAAAAAAGTTATGAATGGGCAAACTTTTATTGTGAAAAGGTAATGTCACAAATTCAAAATACAACATAAATATATTGCAAAAACCAAGTATAAACTAACAATAATGCTACAGGAAGGTATATATTTTTAGATCTTCTCCATGTAGGGCACAAACTCTTAGATATTCGGTCAGTGTATTTTCTATTTCAGGGGCTAAATTCTTGTTTTCGCCTAGCACCAATGAGTTTGTCTTGCTTATAATATTTCTCAAGTGTAGATGCGGGAACACAAAATCGTCGTGCTGCTTGGCGAATTGGGACACCTATACATGCAGCATTAATCGCTTTGTTCATATTTATTTTCGATGTCATAATTCACTCTAAAACCTCTCTTAATATATTTCCTCGGCATTTTTACTCGTGTAACCAAAAATAATGAGAAAACTATAGTTATGGCCCATGTCTCTTAAAACCCTGAAAATTGAGTCTTATTACCCTGAAAATTGCGTTTTCCATAGTAAAAAATACTATTTAATACCTTATTCATTCAACTATTCTGGTAAAAAATGTAATTTTGGCACAGCAAATAACAGCTAAGTATGCATTAATTCGACCGATTGATCACTTCTGTAGCTTCCGGTTTCACCGGAAAAGATGCGACAGAAAATGATAATTCAGTCGAATTAATGCATATTTAGCCGTTATTTGACGTGCCCAAATTTGAAATTCATATCTTGTACACCCAAGAAGATATAGGGGCGAGCATCATCTCGTGATCACCCGGTATACATACCTTGCCTAATTCATGTATATTTGAAAGTCCTTCAACTGCACACACGCCAGTAAGTTTCAACAGTAAATTTTCTTGATCTCCTAATGGTTTTAAATCACGTGCCTTTTTCCGGATTGCACTTTTCCATTCCGTGAACACCTAAAAATAATAATTGTAAATATAACAAATAACATTATTTAAGAAATCTGTACTTACTTTCTTCCACTCAAGTGGCTTTCTTACTGGTCCATCGCCACAACAATTCAAAGCATTCGTTAATTTTGCCCATTTGTCTTGCAAGTCCATCGGTGCAAGTGGATTCATTTTACACGACAGGATTTCAGGATTTTCTTCACAATATTTTAAATATATTGCAAATTGAGCTTTCGAGGTTCTTTTTCGATTAGCCATTTCCGTCTTGATTACACGATTCAGTATTATTAAAGAAAAACAGAATTACCGTGTAGTAAATTGTTAAACGTTAACGGCGTGGCGCGTCAACTATCAACGTGACAACGACTTGACAAATATTTCATAAAATCCCTATTTCTATGTTAGTTGGCAGCACTGATACGCCTAACTTCAATTTATTATATTAACAGTTATTGAAAAGACTTAAAACGATTTTCAATGTGGGCACTGTAATCGCAAATTTATTGTATATTGATAATTTTCAATAACCAATATTAGAAATTTTCCAATATTGAAAAAAAACCAATGATGCACCGTAATAGACCTGAATTTGTGTACTTATCACAGTTGATATATTGCCGTTTTTAATATTTAAAAATTCCAGGACCGGACTTTTTTAATTCAAGTTTTTTATTTCTGTATTGAAAATCACCCTGTATAATATTTTTAATTATTAGATTTATTTTAGATAATAAATACATAGATACTAAGGTTATACACATTTATTTCTTATTTTAGATAAATTAGTTAAGCAAATTATATCCTGAGGGTTGAGCTACCCACCAGGCGCGTCTCCGGGTGGCGGATAGGAGGAATGCCAGACTTCGCAAGAGGTAGGGCTAGTGTCGGCCATACATATGGGGATGAGGGGGCTAACACCTTCAACATTCCCCATCAAAGCCGATGCCGCGGACCAGCTCAAGTCACACCGTAAACCGCTTGAGAGGACAACGACCCCCCGACCCCGGTCGGGGATAGACCTCTCAGGGGGCACGGGGGTTCTGGCTTAACCGCCCGAACTGCGTGGGAGAACACCACTATAAAAAGTCCTCCAATCCTAAGGTATTGTGCGCGCCGATGGGATGCATGATCGAGGAGTGGATCGATCGATAGCGACAAACCTCGGGGAACCTGGCGCACCCCGTTGTATTAGCCTTACGCGCACGTGGGGGGCACCGTGCGCGCTGACCACCCCTTCCCCCATACTCGTGGGAACAGATATGGATCCATTTATTAAACCAAACGGAGGCTCAGTTTCTGAGCCTTCTCAACACAACCGGGCAGAGGGAACCGAACAGGCACCCTCTGCTCTTTCAACGGTAGAGTGCCTTCAGACTCCAATGGAGATAGGAAGCACAACTACTAGACCTAGAAGGGCCAACATCAGTGGGTCTGAGAGGAAGAGGAGGAGGAAGGCGAGACTGGCGAAAGAGGCGACAGCGGTTTCTGCTGTCCCTCCTCAAAAATCTCAGCCGTCCTCCTCCACCAATAAGGAGGGAACTGGAAACCTGGACCCTCCAACAGAAGCAAGTGGCTCCTCTAAAGGGGCCGCGAGCTCTGCGATTGGGAAAACCAATCGGACCCAAATGATCATTGGCCCTAAAAGCCATGGAACACCAGGGGAATCTGCCCAAAAAAGGCAGAGAACCCCGGGATCGACCCCTGATGCCGCTCGTGCGAGCAAGCGGCCAAGGCCTGCAAGGCATTGGCAAGCAGGCTATGCGCAGGTAGCATTGGGGGATAAGAACCTGCAGGTGGTTGTCGGCAGGGAGGGACAAGGCGACCTGCCCTTCTCCGAGGGCCAGCTGCTGGAGTTCCTGGACGCTGTGGGGGAGGCCATTACCCAGACACCAACTGGAAGTGGCACTCCCCTCCAATTTAGCTCCACACACCTGTGGAGAGGCCAGTTACTGGTGACCGCTGCCAATCAGGCATCGAAGGATTGGCTCCTCAGGAGTCTGAATGAAATCAGACCCTGGGGGGATGTCAATCTTGTTGCCCTGGATCCTGCAACACTCAGGCTAAAAAGAGCCCTGCTGTGGGTTCCAGGCAAAAAGGCACTGTCGGACAAGGACACTCTCAGTGCCCTTGAAAGGCAGAATCCCGGGCTCGCCTGTTCCAAATGGAAAGTTTGGAACCGCAAGATGGAGCCACAGGGACTAAGCCTGGTAGTGGGGGTCGACGAAAAGTCGATCACCACCCTACAAGGGCTGAATTTTCAGCCCTACTATAGTGCGACGCGTGCGCAGGTAACCCTGACAACGCACCGCGTCAAAGGTAAGAAGGGAACGGCGGAAGCTGGCACCCTTCCCGCCTCCGGGAGTGGAGGAACTGCGCAAGCAGGCACCTCCAAAGGCAAGAAGGGAACGGCGAAAGCTGGCACCCCTCCCGCTTCCGGAAGTGGAGGTACGGCGCAAGCAGGCACCTCCACTAGTAAGGAACCCCCAGGGGTTCCGGAGAGCGGAGGAAGGCGCGACTAACAAGAAAAGAAAACAGTCGAGCCCCAATGCCTGTAAAATTCATACAGGCCAATATCCAACACGGGAAAGCCTCAACGGCTCTCCTGTGTAGAAGACTCATAGAAAGCCATACAAATATAGCTCTAATCCAAGAACCATGGATATACCGTGGTAGGATAAGAGGTCTGGCCAGGGCAAAGGGAACGTTATACCAATGTCCCTTGTCGGAGAATCCCAGAGCATGCATCCTTGTCAAGGGTGCAAAAGATGTGTTCCCACTGCCGGGACTCTGCACCAGAGACCTTGCAGTTATTAAGCTGGTTATCGGCGAAAGGAACACAAAAAAGGAAGTAGCAGTATGCTCTGCATACTTCCCAGGCGAAACGGAAAGCCCTCCTAGAGAGTTTTCAAGACTAGTAAGGTACTGTGAGGAAGAAGGGCTGCCGTTGCTCGTTGGCTGCGACTCCAACTCCCACCACACTATGTGGGGGGACAAGAATGTCCGGGCGAGGGGCACGGCGTTGCTCGAATTCCTAACCCTAGGTGGCTTACAAGTCGCCAACAGGGGATCAGTACCCACCTACTTTACAACTGAGAGACAGTCGGTCATAGACCTGACGCTCTGCACCTCAGAGCTGTTCTCTCAGATTGTATCGTGGGAAGTATCTATGGAAGTATCGCTATCCGACCATAGACACATCCTATTCGAGCTGGACGAACGGTTCCAGCTCAACGAAACGGGCTATAGGAATCCCAAAGCCACCCGATGGGACCTCTACATAGAGGAACTAAAAGGGAGACTGTTGGGTATGCCTTCCCGGTACGACAGTGAGGAAGAAGTTGAGATGGTGGTAAACCGCCTCAACACTGCCATCACTGAATCGTACGAGGTCAGCTGTCCGATAAAGCATCGAGCCAGCGTAGGCAAAACACCCTGGTGGAATTCCCATGTCGAATCCCACCGGAAAAAGGTTCGCAAGCTTTTCAACAAAGCCAAACGAACGAACATACAGAACCATTGGGAAGATTATAAATCTGCCCAAAGGGAATATAAAAAGGTCATTCGTGACTCACAAAGAGATACCTGGCGAGCCTACTGTGAGGATATTATTAAAACGTCCTCAGCAGCAAGGCTGAGCAAGGTACTAACAAAGGACCCGGGAGCGAGGCTGGGGGCAGTGTCTCTTCCGGGAGGGGGATTCACCTCTTCTGCGGGAGAGACGCTCCAACACCTGCTCTCAGTACACTTCCCGAACTCAACTAATGCACCGCCGGATGAGGACGACAGTGGCCCACATACAACCGTGGACTTCAGGACGTCCTCCAAGGTAGTCACTTACGAAAGGCTAAGATGGTCAATTCAGACCTTCTCGCCCTTCAAAAGTCCAGGTGAGGACGGGATACTTCCGGCTCTACTACAAAAAGGGCTGGATGTACTCGTGCTCCATCTATTACGGATATTCCGCATCTGTTTAGCTCGAGGCTACATACCAGTTGCCTGGAGAACCGTAAGGGTCGTATTCATTCCTAAACCTGGGAAAAATGACTATACCCAAGCAAAATCGTTTCGACCCATAAGCCTCGGCAGTTTCCTTTTAAAGGCACTGGAGAGGCTTGTAGATTGCTACTTAAGAGAAGGGATCTTGGTGCAACGACCGCTGCACCCCCACCAATACGCCTACCGGGCCGGGAGGTCGGTCGAGACGGCCCTCCATCATCTCGTAAACAGGATAGATGGGGTGCTGGAACGAAGGCAGTCCGCCCTGGGAGTGTTTATTGATATAGAAGGAGCATTCGACAATACCTCCTTCAACTCAATGTGCCAAGCTCTGGAGAGGCGGGGAGCGGAACCATCAGTAATACGATGGATCGGCTCCGTGCTCTCCAAGAGGAAGGTCATAGCCAGGCTGGCGGGCAGCTCAGCGGAGGCAGTCGTATCGCGAGGTTGTCCGCAGGGAGGGGTACTGTCCCCTCTATTGTGGTGCCTCGTGGTCGACAGTCTCCTGGAGACGCTGTGCCAGTCTGGCTTCTATGCCCAGGCCTATGCAGATGACCTGGTCATCTTAATCCAGGACCAACAAATCGACATACTGGGAGGACTTCTGACAGAAGCCCTCTTAGAGGTTGAGAGGTGGTGTCTGGCTGAAGGGTTAAATGTCAACCCACAGAAAGCTGACCTGGTTATTTTTACCAGGAAGCGAAAACTAGGACCCCTGCCAGAAATTTATCTGGCTGGAAAGGTTCTCCCATACAAAGGGTCAACTAAGTATCTGGGGATTATATTAGATACCAAGCTGACCTGGAACGAGCATATTGTCAATCGCACTAAGAAGGCGACCTGTGCCCTCTGGGCATGCAGGAGGGCCTTCGGGTGCACGTGGGGCCTACAGCCGGGGATCCTTCACTGGATGTACACGACTATAGTCCGCCCCATCATTACCTATGGTGCCATTGTTTGGTGGCCAAGGTCAACGAAGGCCAGTACTAGGACCCAGTTAGATAGGGTTCAAAGACTGGCCTGTCTAGGAATAACCGGTGCTATGAGGACGGCCCCCACCAGGGCCATTGAGGTCCTGACGGGGCTGCCCCCTTTGCACCTGGTTATTGAACATGAGGCCATGAGGTCCGCCTACAGGCTGACCGGACTCGGTCACTGGAAAGGCGAGGACCAACCTCATGGACACGTAGAAATATGGAAAAAGGCTACCCAAAACTGTCCTGTACTCTTGATGTTACAGGACAGTATGATGCCGACAACAAGTCCCAGTCAAACCCTAAGGATTCAGATTCCTGAAAGGTCAGACTGGGAGGTGGAGAAATCCACTATATGCCAACATGGAATCATCTGGTTTACAGATGGCTCCAAAATTGGAGACAAGGCGGGAGCAGGGGTATATGGGAAAACCACAAGGACAAGACTATCTTTTGCCCTCGGGTCATATGCCACTGTCTTCCAGGCCGAAGTGTTTGCTATTCTAGCATGCGGGTTAGAAAACCTAAAGAGGGTTCCAAAAGGAAAAACCATACAAATTTGCTCGGACAGCCAGGCGGCCTTGCTGGCCATCCAGTCCAGCAAGGTTAGATCACGGCTCGTCCTTGAGTGCAAAAAAACCCTGAATGATCTGGCCATCCACAATAGAGTGATACTCACTTGGGTCCCGGGGCACTCAGGTGTCCTGGGAAACGAGGAGGCCGATAGGCTGGCTAGGGAAGGGTCAGGAAGGTACCCCACTGGGCCAGAACCCATACTAGGAGTACCATGTTCAATGGGCGTCTCTGCCATGAAAGAATTCCTAAACAAGGAATTCGAAAATTCATGGCAGGAAGCCCCAGGAATGCGTCAAGCGAAGGCCCACATAAGAGGACCCTCGCTTAAACTAACCAAGGATCTCATAGGTTTTAACCGAAGAGACCTTAGAATGGTGACAGGACTATTAACAGGTCACTGCCACCTAAACAGGCACCTTCAGATAATCGGCATCAAGGATGATTCCGAATGCAGATGGTGTCTGGAGGATGAAGAGACCTCGTCTCACATCCTCACAGAATGCCCAGCTATCGTATGGGCCAGAGAACGGCACTTTGGGAGCTGTGTTCTGAACCCGAATGATGTTAAAGATATTCAGCCCAGGAAGCTCTGCACCTTTGCTAAAGAAGCGGGGATACCTGGCTGAATAGGATATGTGGGTGCACAATGGGCCCGTATAGGTGGCCTAAGTGCAAGGGTTTCCCGCCCACAAATTCATTCATACATACATACATAAGCAAATTATAATTTTTATCTTTCATTTCCCCATTTCGCCAAATTCAATCGCGAAAAAAATCAATAAAGGTGCGACAAAAAATCTGTTCACATGCTTTTGTTTACTGATGTATGGGCTTTTATAATTTCCCATATAATTGGAAAAAAAATATTATACAGGGTGATTTTCTATACAGAAATAAAAAAACTTGAGTTAAAAAAGTCCGGTCCTGGAATTTATAAATATTAAAAACGGCATTATATCAACTGTGATAAGTACACAAATTGTATAAAATTTGAACAAATTATTGTGATAAATAATAAGAAAGTTCTGGCCAAAGGAAAATATTGGCCATAAGTTTATCACCCTGTATCTCAGTAATTAAGCGCAACAGACAAATTTCTATAGTAGGTACCCATTCATGAATAGTAGTCCTCTATCATCCTTAGAAGTATGTTCAGTTCGTAATGAAACACCCTGTATACATATATACCTACTTAAAAAAAGTAAATTCTGACTGTAGACTCGTTTATTTAGTAAGTATACGTTTTAAATCAAATTTCTAGCTATAGTCCTCGAGATTTCGAAGTCGGACGCCCCATATATTGCCCCACCCTGTATTACTTTCTTAATTTAACATAATAAAAACTTTGAGAAACAAATTTATTATTAATTAATGCAACCATGATCATTTCAATTGGAAAAAATTCCAATATTAAATATCTTAAATTAATATTGGCTACACAAATATTACTCCCGACGCCTTGCCGCCTTGCGTCTCTTTAACGTGAGTTATTTACATATCGCTACCGAAGGTATAATTTCTGATACCGAAAAAAATTCTGTCTATCTCTAACTAACAGTAAAATTTCAATATAAAATTCAAAGTGGTACCTATTTTCTGTACAAATAAAAATACGTTACTGTTCCATTTCATACCACATATTCTACATACCTCATTGCCATCGGTATTATCAGCAATAATGTCATTAGCTGCAGTTAACATAACAACATATCCATAATTATTGCACAGTCCTATTAGCCAATATGCAACTAGCGTTCGAATTTTTCTTTTGCTTGATGCAGATTTTTTGCCAGCTTCTGTATCTATATTAGTAATTATTGTAGCACAGCTTTCATAATCAGTCATTTTCGTTCTATTTATTCAACAGTGGAGGGAAATAATTTTGTAGCTGTAACGGGTGCAAAATTATTAAATAGTTATAATAGGTAGGTTGTACCTAAATAATATTTTATAAACAACATTTAACACTTCTAGTGTTTACATTTCTTAAAGCACTACCTACCCATAGATAATGTTTATATTTTGGCACGTTTTTATATTGCACGTTTATTTTATATCAGCATTTTAAATTTTTCAATCTTATCACCTCATATAGTCGTGTCATAACACAATACCTAAAGTGAAGTATATAGATGACTAATAATATATATATTTTAAATGTTTCTATAATGACCAATAGGTAATACAATTTTAATCGATGGCGATATGAACACTTTGAATGATATATGTATATGCACCTGATAACAGAATAATTTAATAGTATCACAAAGTACTTCCTATAAATTTTGGTCTGCAGCATCAGTGTGCAATTTTTTGATAAAAATGTTAATATGTCAAGATCTATAAATTTTAGATATAGCGTTTATTATACAAAGTGGCCTCAGAATTCAGTATCCTATCAATACCGATTATAATAATAATAGACATGGGTGTTCCATTTAAAATAACATAGTTGACATCTGCTTCCGATATAACCGGAAGCGATAGAATATTAGTAAAGCGCTCAACAAATGACACAAAACAAAAAATAAAATTAACCTGACGAAATGGAGATCCTGCTACTTTCATATGTAAGGATGCGTTTCAGAAAACAGAATTTGATGAGGTGTATACAAACTAAATTAACCGGCCAAGCACTGAAAATTGAAAACCGTATAGAAATAATAGAAAGAAATGTGTTAATTCTTTGAAAAAAAAAAGATTTGAAAAAATTCCCATTGATGAATTTTGCAGGGCGGAAAATTTAGAAAATATTTTTCAAGTTACAATATTTGAAAATCGAACTAATTTATTATTTGTTTTCCAATACATTACTCTAATCACTTATTAAGCCAATTGTGGGTACCTATAGATCTTCCGCCAACAACATTCGCAACAATATTGTACGAAACATAAAATTTAAATATTCTTGTTGGTCAATTTCTCGGAGGAACCTCTCATACGGTAAAACTAAGAAATTAAAATTCTGCACAACTCACTTTGGTTAATCCTATCCCTATCGTACCACAAATCACACTCGAACCGTAATCACTGATAGGGCAATTGACAAATATCGCCAGAACAATAAGTTCACGTGCGGCCCGAGCAATAAACAATTCATGAATAAAAATATACCAGCAGTCTCGCACTCGCACCTAGTGTACAGAGTGGGCCAACTCAGTGTGGCGAAAATCTCACGTTGTCGTTAATGCCAATAACTCCGTTAATATATTTATGGATAAATAACCTGAGAGAGAACTTTAGAGAGATACGGATAAAAGTTGAGAGACTACAAGACATGCGTTGCGTTATTTGAAGATTTCGAGAAGAATTAACTCTCATAAGAAAGTGAATAGAAACCTGAACAATTTGATAGGCAAATAATAATTGTTAAAAAAATAAATAAAAATATTTAATTTAAAAAATTGCAAGGTTATTTTTCCATAAATATGTACGAAGTTACTGTCATTATACGTGACTTTCTCCCCATCTTATATCTGTATCTAATTTAAAGTTAAAACGTTTAGTGTACTTAACAAAAGTTTAATGGTTACAAATAAACAACTTGTATAATTATTAATTTATCTCAAATTAAATTTACTGTAGGAATTGTCTGTAGATATTTTTATATACACCTATAAACGCGAGATTTAGGAGCAATTAAATCAATGTTGTCATTAATTATTTATGGATGGATTAACAATTTATTACTTTTTATTAATTTAAAGTTTCAATTAGTTTTTATTAATTCAAAATTTCAGTTACAGGATCGTGCAAAAATTAAGTTCAATCAGCGATCATGTTTCTTCCCAGTCGTAGAAATATATAGACATAAGCGGATCCAGAAGCCTCTTCAGGGGGGGGGGGGGGGGGGGGGCATAAGCAACATAAACTATTAACAAAAATATTTTCCATTTTAATAATTATATAATAATAAACCTAATTTCTTAATCTTCAGACTCTTCAAGTGGGGGGCCATGACCCCCTTGGATCCGCTAGTGTATATATAGACTATTTTCGTCATACTAGTGCAGTACTTGGGGATTGCCATACTCATCATAACAAACAAAAAACAAATACATATTCTTTGTAAAGATATTAGATAACCTTTTATAGTGTTTTCAACAACTACTTTTAAATGATAAAAATTCTATTTCTAAAGATAATATTTTTCCTGTATTTTAAATATACTGGATAAGGAAAAACAACTGAATAATGACTGCAGATAAAGATTGTCTAAATCAAAAACCTGTTGAAACAACTACATTTCATGAGTAGGTACATGTTATAAAATATTGAATTAAATAAGGTTAAAACCTAAAGAAGTTGTAAATCATAAACAACGGAAGTTAATGTGTGGTTATATTTAAACCAGGAGATTCCCGATCGATATATGGACTAGAAGACAGAGGATCTGGGACTGCTAACGCCTCTTGATTTACTTTTATAGAGACATCACAAAAGATTTACATCGATCACTTCCATCATTAGTGTTTAATAACTCGTAATTTCTGCCATCACGAATTTGTAATTTGTAAAAAATATATATGCGGATTACCAGCTGATCTACCTTAAAACTTTTTAATCAGTGTAATCTTGTCAAGTATAATCAGCAGATATAATTTAATTGCCTTATTCAAAATTATAGTTTGATACATTTTATCCGAATATTTTACCTTATTCTACTTATGTACTCTTTCTAAACTGCTCACGATTATAAAATGTCACTGACGCATGCAAATATCTATCAGCCTATTTTATAAAAAATTAAGATAACAAAATATAATTTCCGAGATAATTTCATACAATACTTTTGCATACCTAGGCAGGAATTTCTAGAGTACATCCTCGATAAGTAAATCGTAAACTCTTTTATTACACAATGATTTATCGTACACGGTGAGCCAAAATTAATGTCGTGATTTGAACTTGTTCCCCAATTTACTTAAATTGATAAATTAAATTGTATAAATAAATAATATATGTGTGGAGTGGAAGGTTTCATTCCCTAAAATCTTATGCATAAAATAACTTCAAATGTCAAATTCCAAGATATGATATTATCAACCTAAATTTACAACTGGTTTTAAGTTCATTGCATATTTCATTTCATTAATCTGTAATTTATGCATAAACAAATATCACCAAATCTATAAAAAATTTCTGCCTTTATTTAAAGTTAACTAAAAATATAACATATTTCAAAAACAACTATTTTATCTGATTTTTTTCATTTTTTTAATTAATGATGTAGGGCCATCAGGGCCGGGTTCAAGTAGTAGATTGCGGACTTTAAGCAGGAAGCTTTTCGGGCCCCTCAGGGCTAGGGCACTAATGTTATATAATAATACAGTTCATTATCTTACTTATGAACAATAGATACTAGGTACCTACTTAATAAGTTTTTATCAAAGTCGAAACCTTGACCTAATAAACAATTATAAATATTGGAAGATTCATATCTCCATTATTCTTATACAACATAAGATACTTTTAAGGTTGCATCACTGCAGAGTATTCTTCCATTATTTTCACGTCAAAGTTAATATTAAATAAACAAAACTTATTAAAGGTATATAAATGTAAACGATTCCACCTTCAAGTTGACCGATATTGAAATAAATATTTTGTTGGTCAAGGTAATTTACCGTCGATAAAATGATTCGGTAGAATAGTGGCGATACCAGATTTGCACCATTGAAGAATTTTATGTTGGTAAAAACTAAGTACGACAGAAATTAACGTTTTGTTGGAAAAGAAAACATGTTGAATTACTAAATTATCTGATAATGGAAATACGGTATTTCCATTTTCAGATAATGGAAATTGAATTTAAATTATCAGATAATTTCAATTCAATTTCCATTATCTGATAATGAAAATACGGTATTTCCATTATCAGATAATGGAAACAATTAATTTAAATTCAATTGCCATTATCAGATAATGACAATTGAATTTAAATTATCAGATAATTTTAATTCAATTGTCGTTAACTGATAATGGAAATACCGTATTTCCATTATCAGATAATGAAAATTGAATTTAAATTATCAGATAATTTAAATTCAATTTCCATTATCTGATTCGAAACTAATTGCTAAAAAATATCACGCCAGTCGTTAATGAGACTATTATGGGCTTTGAATGGTTTTATTATTTTTTATGTATACAGGGTGAGGCAATAGTGCGACAAACTTCGATAGCTCGAGTTCTATGGTAGCTAGAAATTAAAAAAAAAAACCCATGTAATCTAGATAAAAATAGTCTAACCGAAAATTATTTTCGAATATACAGGGCCAGACAATACTACAGGATCGTTGCTTTTTTTTAACGGAATGCTATGTTTATCAGTACATCTTTTGAAGCCTCCTCCTATAGACTCCTTTCACTCCTAGCGTCAAAGTTGAGTTTGCCAGATCTCAAGATGTGTTTCCGCGTGTCTCTCCCTGTAATATCTTTTCGTCGCGCCCGGTGGCAATAATGCCTGAAGGATAAATTAAAGTAGACTATATAACGAGATGAATAAGCTTAAAATCATGATCCTACAGTATACAGTATAGTCTTGGTGATACAGAGCGTCAAAGTTGAGTTTGCAAAATCTCAAGATGTGTTTCTTTCCTGTCTCTCCCTGTAATATATTTTCGCCACGTCGGGTGACCACAATGCATGTAGGACGAATTAAAGTAGACTACATAACGATATTAATATTCCTGAAATTGAGATCCTACAATGTATAGTCTTGATGATACAAATCGTTACAGTTGAAGAAATACTGACATAAGAAATCTGCAGATTCTGTGAGCCAAACTAATTGATGGCTTCTTTATGGTAAATTATGCATATTTCTGATGACGATTTAACTTCAGATTCAGAGAAACAAAGTTATTTTTAGTGTCCGAAATTACCCAAGTATTAATATTAATAGATTTAATAAATAGTACGTTATGTTATGACGGTGTCAACAAATGAAAAATGATAGGAATGTTTAATCAAACAGTTGATAAATTATTAATACTTAATTAATAAATACCAAATTTTTGAATAATAATAACCTATTTAACACTTTAACATGAATTAACAATGATAACAAGTGTTGCCAAAAATAAATATATCATTTGAAAGGAAATCCTACTGATCTTAAACTAAAAAATTAAATAAATAGATTAAGCATGTTTATTAAATTAAATTTTAGTATCTACCTAGTTTAGAGAATGAATAGATAATTTAATTTTTTATTTATAAATGGCGTAGAAGTTCTGGTAGGAAAAAGGATCACTACCCCCAGTTTGACGCCACTGGCTACGTTGATTCTGAGCTTACAGTATACTGCCCTATGTGTTCGAAATTGCAGTTTTCCCAACCAGGTGGCGTATATTTTAATTTTAACATTTACCACTGTAGTGATGTCGTTAGGTAATATCAACTGAAAATGTGTGCTCTTACGGATCAAGATTGGAGTATCAACTATATCAACTTAAGGTCAAGCTGATAATTTTTGGAAAGGGGAGTCTCTGAAAGAGAACCCCCATTTAATTTAAATCAAACATAAAAACGCAGCATTCTTGCGCACTGCAGTAAAAATTATTGGTCGTCGTTAATTTGCGAAACAATGACCCTATTTTTACGCGAAAGAACTGTTCTGTAAAAATGCTATGTAGAAATTTAAAAAAAAGCGTTAAAAAGTGTGAACTGAAATACCGGATGTAACATGATCATGACACATCCCAATTTTTTCCATTAGTTTTGAAGATATTATTGAACATCCCATATGGTACTTAATAAACGCCCTTATTGACATATTATACATGAATTATTTTCCACTTGCTGTTTCACCGAAAGCGACTTTTGATTTTCAAATGGAATATCCTATACAGGGTGAGTCACCAAGGGCGCTTCGGTCGATATCTCCTTTAATATTTATTATACAGAAAAAAGTTTCAAATAAAAGTTGTAGGAGACCAAGAGTACCATATTTTAAAATTATTTCTAATCGTACATGGTGTTTGATATTAGAGTGGCATATCAAAAGTATGTTTTTTTAAATAGGACACCCTATATATTTTTGCATATTTTTATTCTTTCTTTAATTTGCCGTTTCGAATATATCTGGTTTTTGAAATTCCGTTGCGGCGTTGTCGAATTATTCAGCTTTTTTCAAAAAAATTGTCACTTGCAGACCTCACTAATGAATTCTGCATGAGCTGTATTTTCACAGATTAGGCAAACTTTTTTTGTTAAGTGTTAAGCAATGCCATGTCCTAGCCTCCAGATATTTTAAAGTTGAAATTATTTGTACAGGGTGTTTATTACGATGATACAAAAATGGCTAACTTTAATCTATCATAACTTCATTTTTTTAAATGGAAGACCCCGTATATTTTTACATATTTAGATAGAGTTTTTGTCGCTCTACAATTTTTATTAACCTATGGTTATACCTAAAACTAACGGTTTCCAGTGAAACTGCATTCTAATAAAAACATCAGGTAATTTCTAGAAATTCGAATATCATAGGAGGCATTGGCACGTGTTTTTTTTTTGTTTTTGCAAGAAGGAACTATGAGCATTATTGTTTCAATTAATGTAAGTTTCATCTTTTATAAATGAAAAGGAAGTTGTCTTATTATTCTACATTTAAATAATTGAACTGTGTGAAGTTTCCAAATATCTAGATGGCATTTATCACTGACACTTGTTTGTAACAAATTTGAAACGCTTTTAATGTGTAGACTTTATTGTTATGTAAATTTCTACTTAAATATATTTAAAATGAATTTTTCTAAACAAGAAAGAATTAATATGATTTACTGTATCGGGGAGAGTTATGGTAATTGTGTGTTGGCCTCTAGATTGTATGGTCAAAAATATCCAGACCAAAGACATCCGAATTGTCGCGCTTTTACTGTATTAAAAACTAAATTCGATGAAAGCGGAAAAGTTATGTTTAAGAAGCCGAAGTGAATTAAACCAGTCGTAAATGAAGAAAACACATTTTCTGTTGTGCTAAACCTCGTAGAAAATCGTAGAAATTTTTGACTATACAATCTAGAGGCCAACAAACAATTACCATAACTCTCCCCGATACAGTAAATCATATTAATTCTTTCTTGCTTAGAAAAATTCATTTTAAATACTAATTTAAGTAGAAATTAACGTAACAATAAAGTCTACAAATTAAAAGCGTTTCAAATTTGTTACAAACAAATGTCAGTGATAAATGCCATCTAGATATTTGGAAAATTCACACAGTTCAAGTATTTAAATGTAGAATAATAAGACAACTTTCTTTTCATTTATAAGAGATGAAACTAACATTAATTGAAACAATAATGCTCATAGTTCCTTCTTGCAAAAACAAAAAAAAACACGTGCCAATGCCTCCTATGATATTCGAATTTATAGAAATTACCTGATGTTTTTATTAGAATGCAGTTTCACTGGAAACCGTTGGTTTTAGGTATAACCATAGGTTAATAAAAATTGTAGAGCGACAAAAACTCTATATAAATATGTAAAAATATACGGGGTCTTCCATTTAAAAAAATGAAGTTATGATAGATTAAAGTTAGCCATTTTTGTATCATCGTGATAAACACCCTGTACAAATAATTTCAACTTTAAAATATCTGGAGGCTAGGACATGGCATTGCTTAACACTTAACAAAAAAAGTTTGCTTAATCTGTGAAAATACAGCTCATGCAGAATTCATTAGTGAGGTCTGCAAGTGACAATTTTTTTTGAAAAAAGTTGAATAAATCGACAATGCCGCAACGGAAATTTAAAAACCAGATATATTCGAAAAGGAAATTAAAGAAAGAATAAAAATTTCCAAAAATATATAAGGTGTCCCATTTAAAAAAACATACTTTTGATATGCCACTCTAATATCAAACACCATGAACTTTAAAATATGGTACTCTTGGTCTCCTACAACTTTTATTTGAAACTTTTTTCTGTATAATAAATATTAAAGGAGATATCGACCGAGGCGCCCTTGGTGACTCACCCTGTATATTATTGCATTTTTTAATTCTGCATAATATTTATTTTAATTTAATTTTTAGTTTTCCATTCAAGTGTGCCATGACTGTTGGATTTATTCTAATGGCTGGCCTGTAAACGTGTGTTTATTAACATTAACCACACCACGCCACGGATTAATAACTTGCAATGAAATAAAAAATTGCAATTTACCCTAGGCTATAGGCCGGGCCGGGCGTGAATGTTTTTATGTTTGGTTTTATTAAAGCGGGGTTTCTCTTATGAGACTCCCCTATACAAAAATTGGTCAGGTTTGTTGCCCAATCTAACGTTGCGTTCTCACATTGTTCCTTTCGTTGGTTGCATGCTGGTACCACTGCAGATTGTCATGCAATAGGATAACACTAAAGCGGTGAGTGTTAAAAATTAGGATATGCGCCACCTAGTAGAGAAAACTGCAACTATACAGATTTGAGCGGATAAGGCAATTCAAAATCAACATAGCGTATATTGTCTGATTTAAGCCACTGTTACCATTAATAAACAAATACGAAGAAATTCACGTGTCATCTCAGAGGAGAGTAAAAAATCTTGTGTATTATTTTGTTACAGTGGCAGTGTTGAAAATGTCTCCTAATCCTAACATAACAAAGTATAATTAATTATTCCTATTCGAAGGGTTTAGCGGAGCTGATTATTTGTAAAAGTTTCCGGGGGTCTCTTTCACGTTGAATATTTTAAAGTACTGACCGCTCGACCATTTCGTGGTTTTCGCTTCATCAGCTTCAGAAGACCACGACAAGATGGACGCAACGGTAATAATTCAAAATATTTAACGCGGATAAAAACTGGTAACTCTTGTACAAATTAATTATTCGCTTATATTTAACGTTAATATTTACAAGAGATATGGATGATAGATAGATGCGTTTACTATGTATTTCGCTTTTCGTTTATTTCTCCCTTGAGGACCACAAGATGGACGCAACGTCATGCATTTAAAATATTCAACGCTGCACACTTCTACAAATTAATTATTCGCATGTATTTAACGTTAATGTTTACAAGAAATATACAGGGTCCGTTTCCTATAATGTAGTCCTTTAATTTAATTAGAGGATTTCGATTAAAACAATGTCTATGTAGTCTAATTATATTGCATAGATTTAATATGCATTCATTAAATTTCAAATGTAAGTAATAAAAATTAAAAAGGATCATATACGTTTAAAAAATCGAATGGGTTAAATAGGGGTAGAAATTAGGAATGCGCAGACACTGCAGACATCAATATTTCCAAATATCATACCTTTTAAAAGCAGTAGCATAAATAAATTAATTAATATAATTTAATCGAATAATTATCTCTTAAATACCTATCCATCTTATCAATAGGATCTTCCATTCGCAAACGAACAATACTTAATTACTCCCAGTCCAGTATGGATCTAACTTGCAATCAAGTGCAAATAATCACCCATCATATACCTATGCTATGAGGGCAAAATGCCGCATTTGTGTTTAATTTGATTTTAGCGGGGTTTCTCCGTACGAGACTCCCCTGTACAAAAATTATTATCAGTTGACAATATTTGATGTCTAGACCGTTTTCTATACAGTAGAGGGGGCTAATATTCAGTAGTCATCACATAACGAGATCATGAAAGTGGTGACTGTTAAAATTAGTATGCCGCACCACCTGGTGGAGAAAGGTGCAACTTTGAACGCATAAGCAGTATACTGTAAACTTAGAATCAACATGACGTTCGACTGAAGCGACCAATGAAAATGCTACTATTGGATGAAGGTCAATGAACTGTGTTAACGAACACAAAAAGCCGCTTCAAGATTAATCATCTAATTCCAAAAATATTGAGGTTCAAATATTGCACATATTTTTCCAATATCCACATTAATTGTGCACCAATTTAGATCCATAGTGAGACTAATAATTATTGTTCGTGTGTGAGGGGAAAGGGGAAGATTGATGACATATATCGATGAAATGATATAAATTAGGAAATATAATATGTAGACCGAGCAAGCATATCTTCTTGCACAACTTCCGTCAGTATTTTCCACATACGACATCCACTTGATACCTATACTTTTCTGATTTACATTGCATTTGTAGTTGCGAGTAGGTGTTCTTCCATTATCCACCATGGAATACCGTCGCTGCCCTTTGCTTATTTCAGGGCAGTTTGGGAGCAAAAAACAACATTTGTCGAATAACCTCAAAAGTAATGTAAACACAACGTCAAAATTTAGATTTGACAGATGATAGAAAGCTTTCATTCTACTGCATTGCGCATGCTTCCGAGAACATACCTGATTTACAACTCACTGGTGGAAGGGGAATGTGCGAATTATTAACGTGGTCCATTAGACTGCATAAATATATACAGACATTGTTTTAATCGAAATCCCCTAATTAAATTAAAGGGCTACATTATAGGAAACGGACCTATCTAACTATGTATATCTCTTGTAAACATTAACGTTAAATATATGGGAATAATTAATTCATGACGTTACGTCCATCTTGTGGTTCTCAAGGGAGAAATAAACGAAAAACGAAATACATAGTAAACGCATCTATCTAACATCAAAATCTTAACATTCAATATTAACATTAAATATACGCGAATAATTAATTTGTACAAGAGTTACCAGTTTTTATCCGCGTTAAATATTTTGAATTCTTACCGTTGCGTCCATCTTGTCGTGGTCTTACGAAGCTGTGGCGAAAACCACGAGATGGTCGAGAGGTGAGTACTTTAAAATATTCAACGTGAAAGAGGCCCTGGAAACTTTTACGAATAATCAGCTCCGCTAAACACTTCGAATCAGAATAATTAATTATTCTTTGTTATATCAGGATTAGAAGACATTTTCAACACTGCCACTGTAACAAAATAATACACGAGATTTGGGGTATTTTTTGCTCTCCTCTGAGATGAAGACACGAGGATTTTTTCATATTTGTTTATTAATGGTAACAGTGGCTTAAATCAGACAATATACGCTATGTTGATTTTGAGAATACCCGTACTGGTACCAGCAGGAAACGTGGTATTCGGCTAGGGAAAGGTTGAACACTAAGCCGACTAATTTTTGTACAGAGGAGTCTCTTAAAGAGAAACCCCGCTTTAATAAATCCAAACAAGTTACAAAAGTCAAGAGGGCCCACAGGGCCCTGACCAACTGGGTAAATAATTTGCAGTTTTTTGTTTTTTTATTTCATTGCAAATAATTATTGTCCGTTGCGCCAATAAATGTATAGTTATTTACTGACACAGACGGACAGACGGTCTATTTTAAAGTGATGCAACTGTATAATACGGCACTGATTTATGATATGGCTGATTTAAAGAATCTGATCGTTGATCGAGCCTCTCACAAGCTGGAAAAATAAATATTTCAACGCCGAGGGCGGTGGCGAAAGAGCCTTCATTTAATATTAAAATTTTCAAAATACCTCTCAAAGATTGTTGTCTGATAAAGAAGTCAGCAGACTTTTTCCTGTATCTGTCAAATAATTCAAGCATGCTGATCATAACGTGATGGGCTGTAAAACTAGGTGGAAACAACGGCGTGGCCTCCGCAGACAAACAGAATTGCAGGTCGATTTGAATAGTATATTTAATGCATAGATACGACAGTAACTCGATATAGCTTTTCGGAAGTTTTATTATTCATGAATTGAGCAATTAAAGTTGTCAGGGGCTGCCATTTAGTGGAAGCGATTGTGCATGTAACGCCAAATGTGCATAACAACTAATTGACTCTCTGGCATAATTAAGACATTTTAAATTGGAAGCCATGCATGGACTGACAAAATATTGGGATATTCGTACAACAACGTTAGATTTGCTTCATAGGGTCACAATCTTTTTCAACCTCAAATAATAACTAAAAATCCCTCAAAATTCCATTTTTTTAGGTACCTATACAGGGTGTTTCATTTTTAAATGTCGTCCTTTAAGGAGGTGATAGAGCATCGAAAAATAAGTCGACCTGCCCAAAAAACCTATATCAAAAATGCATAGTAACGAAGTTACAGGCCTTCAAACTTGGAATAAAAAAATCGTTTTTTTGTCATAACTTCTAGACCATACGACCGATTTTAACCAAATTTTGCACAGGCAGTACTGAACTACATACCTACAATCCTATAAGAATAACTCATGTCAAAAATCACCAGTGGCGTAGATACTGGGGTGACGCCCCCTATTTTTCACCCTATTTCCCACGCCACTGGATATTTTTTTTTTGGTCAGGTCGACTTATTTTTCGATGCTCTATCACCTCCTTAAAGGACGACATTTAAAAATGAAACACCCTGTATAATAATTGTCCTGCTAACTAAAGATAAATTCGCTGATTATGAAAGATAGACTTCTGAAAATTGGAACGTGGATAATAGGTCGCTAGAGCTAGAATCTGACACAGTTGTTTGCAAAATACTACTTCCGATCCTACCCGGAAGTGACAATTTCCAATGCCTACTTGGAAAATTATTCCATTATTAATTTTGATTTCCATGAAAAATTGGAATAAATCTGCCAAATATAAAGGAATTGTCAAAAGTTATAAAAATATACAGGGTGTTCCATATTTGATAGCAATTTACCCCCTCACGTAATTCTATAGCCAGGGGTAGAAAAAATAGATCGCAAGGATTTTTCTATATCGTTTTAAAATCAAGTTTGACGCTCTGTATCACCTGAAGTACACATTGTAGCATCTTGATTTCAAGCCTATTCATCTCGTTATACATATAGTCTACTTTAATTCATTCTATAGGCATTATTGCCACCCGACGCGAAGAAAAGATATTACAGGGAGAGGCGGAAAAGAAACACATCCTGAGATTTTGCAAGCCCAATTTTGACGCTACATATCCTCCCTCGCAAGCCTCTTCTAGAGTCTTCCGGGAACTAGAAATAAGTTATATGTTTCACAATAGGAGTTAATATTATAAATTGAAAGTAGATATTAAATCAATATTGATGATTTTTTATTTTTCATTATCTTCATTTTCGATTTTATTTATTATGCATTATTTTTATTTGCAAAATATTTTTCCAAAATCAAAACAAAAATTGTCCGACAGAAAAATTGGTTTGCAAATATTTTTTAAAATATAAAAAAAATTACATAAAAAGCCGGTGCTCCAACCAAGGAGATCCCTTGACGTTTTATTTTAAAACTGTAAACGACAAGGGCAATACCTATTAAATCGGGGTCAGGGGATGCCTTAAAAAGACAGACGGGGCGAGACGTATTATAGATTCCGCTTTCTGTAACGGGTGACGGTTGAGGTAGGAGCTTCAGAACCGTACTACTCTTAAAAAAATCGGGCGCGTGAATGTCAAGGGGATAAAGGAATTAAAAATTGAGAATTGTGCCTCTAGGTTGACATAAGCGGATTGGTTTTTGAATTTAATCACATGTGGTGGGCAAAGGAGACCGAATTTTTTTTTGGCAATTTTTTAAATTTTTTTAAAATCAGTTTTTTTTATCGTTTCGAATAAATATTTATTAACTAGAAATGTTTTATATTTTTTGTCATTTAAAAAATAAGATGAAGGCTGAGAAATAAATCTTTAAAAATTACAAAAAGCAAATTTTTATTTTAAATTAAAACGTACAAAAATTTGATTTTTTTACATTTTAATAACTGATTGATCAAAGCGTAACACACTGATGAAGAAGGTATTGCCGAAGTACCTACTCGTGGTATTGATTAAAACACGGATTTAAGAAAATACTGGTTAATTTTTTAGCGCGGACAATTCGGCCCTGGTGGTTCGGCTGATTGCAGCATCATTGCGTATGAAAAGGGTGAGTTAGGGGTAGATCGTTGCGTCTCAGATTCCATTATTCAACCCCATTGACAAAAGCTCCCCAAATATTCTATTCAAGTCGATTTTTTTACAGAACGGATGCAAGAGAGGGGTGAGTTACCAGGTGCGATGCCATGAGCATTCGCTACACGGTGATCTTGCGAACAAAGATTGCAATCAACATCAATGGGTAAAAATGGGTTGTCATAGAGTCAGCAGACGTGACCCGTCAGTTACTTTCCGCGATGGTACCGAAGCGGTGATCCCGTGGTGTTTTTTGCGCGGCTTCGGGTTTACATCTCGCAAAAGTCAGGTTGACATTAAAATTAACAGAGAATGTTTACGTTTTTTGTGTTCGTTTTGTTTTAAAACCAGATTAAATGATCAGTGATTTTTTATTTTTGGCAATATTAGGACAGTTGCCAGGTATGTGTTTAAAAGTAGGGTAAGGCTATAGGGTATTTAAAATTGAACAATTCCGGGTTAAAATTAAACTGCGGATTATAAAAAAAATATTTTTTTAATTTTGAAAAAACTCAATTTCTTTAGTCGGACGTGGACCAATTTAGGGGCAATTTTTTCTTCTTCTTGCAAAACAACACAAACTTCTGCTTTAACATTTCAAAATAAGAATATTAAATTTAATTTTCTAAAACTCAAATCAACAACAAATGAATAATTATTTCAAAATAAAATAAAAAAAATACAATACACATCATTTACCCGGAAATAAAATTGAGGTTTCAGCACTTGCTGAGCTTCAAAAAAATCTTTTTACTTAGTTATTAATATTTTTTTGAAATACAATTCTAAATTTTTTTTATTTTTTTAAATTTTTGCGAAAATTATTCATTAACCTTTTTTTACAATCAACGATATTTTAATCGTAAGTTTTAGAATATTGCTATAATCACCCCAACTGTACGGGCTTTAAAATTATCTTGAACTTGAAAATATCATAAAATTGGATAATAAATCGTAAGTATATGAAAAAATAAATAAATAAATAAAAAACGTAAATCTGCCCCATGTTATTTACACAATGTTTATACATATGACACAACAGCTCATTTATTATTAATATAATAACACATTAGCCGGATAGCTGACAAAATAGAATGAGCCGGTCCTGTTGATTAGATTTTTGGTAAACTGCAAAATAGTGCAAAACGAATAATTTTTAAAAACACCGCCTTTGAAAGCGCTTAATATAAGGATATTACTTATTAATTTATCTTTTTTAGTTTAAATTTAAAAAGATTTTTTAATTATAACGCCTCCTCGTGCGCTTGCGCGCCGCGGCCCAACTATCACCATTTTTGATACATCCCACGATGTTGTACAACGTATTAACAAAACTAGCCATTTAATTTTTATTTTTTACGCGAACTATGTGCCAAAAAAATGCTTTGGGGATAAACAATATAAAAATCGATAAATCCGAGTTATATTTTTAATGCACTGCGCAAGTTGTATTCTTACTGAACGATGAAATCTCTGGAGATACCTCGGATATCATTCAACGGGTTACTTTCCATCTCCGGCAAAGTACGAACATTTTAATTGTCGTTCTTTTCAATGTAGACAAATTCATTTGCACTTAAGTAACGGAAATTCATGTTCAAGGAGCGTGCAAGCGGTCTCAAAGAGACAAAGTTCGCGAGGAAATATTTGTCAGTTTTGGTGAAATTTCAAACTTCACCATAAAACATACAATAATTGCAGTTTTGTAAACTACGATTTATAAATGTGTTTTTCACTCCGCATCATGTCTCAGTAACATTTGCTGCTTCAAACAAAGTAATTCAATATTGGTTTTCTTGAGAAAAAGTCATTTTAAGAGACCATCTTTGACTATAAACTTTTTATGAATTAATGCTAGATCCTTTAAATTTGAGATGGAATTAGATTAATTCTTACTTGGGATTATCTTAATTTGAATTCCTACAATCTAATACTTAGTTGAAAATCTGACCCTTCTAATATTATTAGACACTTTTTCTCCAAAATTTCGCAAACTACCATTTAATAGTGCGATCATCCATTCATTATTTCATTAACATTTGCTGCTTCATACAAAATAATTCCATATATTGGCTTTCTTGAGAAAAATTCATTTTAAGAGACTTTCTTTATCTATAACCTTTTTATGAATTAATGCTGGGATCCTTTAAATTTGAAATGGAATTAGATTAAATCGTACTTGAGTTTATCTTCATTTGAACTCCTACAATCTAATACTCGAAAATCTGACCCTTCTAGTATCATTTGACATTTTTTCTCCAAAATTTTGCAAACTACCATTTAATAATGCGATCACCACTTCATCATGTTTCGTTAACATTTGCTACACTTCAAACAAAATAAATCCATATATTGGTTTTGTTTAGAAAAAATCATTTAACGAAATTTTAAATTGGATTATTACTAGATCCTTCAAATTCGAGATGGAACTAGATTAAATCTTACTGAGATTATTTTAATTTGAACTTCTATACAATCTAATAGTATTGTTAGACACTTTTTCTCCAAAATTTTGCCAACTGCCATTTAATAATATTAGTCATCACTTCTTCATGTCTTATTAGCATTTGCTGCTTCAAATAAAATAATTCCATAGGTTTTCTTTGGAAAGTATCATTTTAAGAGACCTTCAACTCAAAATAAATAAAACTTTGTATGGATTAATGCCAGGTTCTTCAAGTCTGAGATAAAACTAAATTAAATCTTGCTTTTTTCTTAAAGAAAAGAATAAAATTTAAGAAACATGGGCGATTTAGACGTTCAAAATCTGCCAATTAGTAATCTCGTCTCTATTTCGCTAACAGAACTTTTAATTTGGGAAAACTTTGGCTGTAATTTCAAATTCTTTTTAGAAGAATCGGAGGTGACGTAAATATGCAAATTTGGAGATCAAAATTCTAGCTTCCTGTACAGAATTATTTACTGCACATTTTGGAGACGAAATTTATCTCTAGGCCTTCTCCATATTGCAAATATAAAACCAGCAACTAAAAATTGGGCAATAAGACTATTTGAGAGATGCAAAATATTTGCAATCAATAAGGGTTGCCACACGTCCATTTTAAACGGGGCAATCTGTGTATGACAAGTTTAAAACGACGCCCAAATATATTTGGATGTCGATCAATACTGTTTTGATAATTTTCGCAAAGTTTAAACAATCGAGGAATGCATGTTGCAAATTTTAAAACTAATTTAAATTAGTACGAGCAGCTTGATCGTTTCGTTGGCAACCGTGGTGAAATGTCAGATATCATGGTTATTCGTGTGAAAACAACGTTTTAAAGTCATTTATTTTTTGTTTATGTTGCTAGAAAAACTTTAGGAAAAATGAAAAGTGGATACATAGAAAAACCAAAGGCATTGTCAAAATAATCCAGATTATTGTAGATACAAATTTTCTGAATAGTAAGAGCATAATAATTATTTCGTTAGTTTTCCTTTTGTTTATTTTTTTTCTAAAAATGTATGAAGCTAATACTCTATTTCGCAGAATAGCAGAAATTTTGTTTCTTTAATGATTCCTACATTTATTAAAAATATAATTTTAATTGCAATCTGTAATTATTTTTAGTTTTAAAAAGTGACAACCCTACAGCTAGTTTTCAACAAAAAGTGGACTTACATATAGTTTTTTAACAATGCAATGAAAAGAACGCTTAAGTTACACACAACTCTGAATGCAACTACTATCCTGTGTGTTGTGCTTATTATTATTATTTTTTTATTTATCTGTTATACCTAAACCATGATTTAACGTTAAACTATTGTTTGCTTTGAACTTTGCCAACTTCACCATGTGTTGTGACATAAAACCATCGTTAAATAAATTTAAAACAGTATCAAATAGTATCCTTTTCCCTCCTGGTACTTTCACTCAATTTTTCATAATTGCCACTGTGTGACTTTTGACTCGATTTAAGTGTGATAAAAACATAAACAATGTGTAGAAAATAGATTCCATATCTCCTATAGCTACGTCCTCTGGCTTCAAAATTAGTTTTTAAGCGATTAATTTCCTGTCCATATTTAGTCAGACCAAAGTCAAAATTGCACACCCCACACGGGACCAAAAAAACTTTCGATTTAATTTTAATTATACCCAAAACGAGACTGAAAGATTTAAAATTTTATTATACATAAATTCGCTTTATTCAGAAGGTATTAATCTAAGAGAACATCAGAACTACTAAAATCAAATGATTTTATCACCGAACCATACAGGATAGGGGTACGTTTTGTGTAAGGTCCAGGAAATGGTCCTTCAATCTGCTTTGCAATTTCCAGAAAACTAGAGAAATTAGACTTATCCACAAAGTGTTGTCTAAGCAAACCATAACAAGATTTATTCAGTTCAAAAATGCTAAAATTACTTACATACATTTTTAGAACGTTCTTAAAAATAATTCGTAGGAAGTTTTTGTACTGACAGTAACTTAAATTTTAGAAGAATGCAAGAGACCATGACCATGATTGGTAAAAAGCTAAAGAAAGTCCCTTAATCCAGGCACCTTAGATTCATGCACATTTAGAACTAAAAACATGGAAGTTATCTACGTGGATGGTAGGTACTTATATGGAATAATTGTGTAGCCTGAATCAACGAAACCGTTCCTTTAATTTTTAAAAACTTTATTAGTAAGTATAATTAATAAATGTACTTCTATCCGAAGAAGTTCAAAAAATATATCAACATTATACAGGGCGTTTCATGACGAACTTTACATACTTCTAAGGAGGATCTATTCGCGAATGGGTATAGAAATTTGTCTGTTGCGCTTAATTACTGAGTACAGGGTGATAAACTACTTATAGCCAATATTTCTTTTGGCCAGAACTTCCTTACTATTTATCACAATTTGTTGAAATTTTATACAATTTGTGTACTTATCACAGTTGATATAATACCGTTTTTAATATTTAAAATTCCAGGACCGGACGTTTTTAATTCAAGTTTTTTATATCTCTATTGAAAATCACCCCGTATATTTTTTTCAAATTACTTATATGAGAAATTATAAAAGTCCATACATCAGTAAACAAAAGCACGTGAACAGATTTTTTGTCGCACCTTCATTGATTCTTTTACAAGCGATTGAATTTGGCGAAATGGGGAAATGAAAGATAAAAAATTATAATACCTAATAGAATTTTACGACCATTCCAATGACGTTTTTGAATTTGCCCTAGCTATCTCCGTTTTTGAGATATTTTCAAGAAACTGAATAGGTGCATTTTCAAAAATTTTCCGTATCTGCCTAGTTTCAGACTGGGGATAGAACACTTTATTAAGGTGCTGTCGTTGGCATTACCAGAAAATTTCTAACGTCATTTGTTTTTGAGTTAATACTAACTTTGGTTTTATTATGGGCGCCTAATTGGATTTTTTATGGTTTAATAGAGTTTTTAATTTTCTTTTCAATGATGTATCACAATGTCAAAAAAATACTTATTATAGGGTTAAATATGAAAAAAATCAGTTAGGTAATTTAAAAAAATTAGTTTAAAATATTCGATATTAGCTGCAACTTAAAATAAAAAAAAAAATAAATAATCACAATGCACCTTTTCAATTTTTAAGAATATCTCAGAGAATAAAGTGTAAACACAAAACACACCACATAAATTAAAAGTAAATTTTAATTTTAACAATTTGAATAAAATAGCTATTAAGCAAATCTAAAATACTTATACTTAAGTTAATTTGGAATAATTCTGGGGTATCCCTTTTTGGACCGACCACATTTTGATTTATGCTCGTTAATTGTTTTGATTAAATTTTTACACATATTTAGTATAACTTGGTATACTTCCATGAGGTATTTTTGGCAACTTATTTAAATACGTCGCCTACAGTCTACCTATAGCTAATTTAAATCTAAATAAAGTGATTTTAATATTCAGCTTTTGTTCGTCTATATATGCAAATTTAACAAATCAAAACTATATGAATCTGTCGTCAGCTAGTAGCCCTATGGATTATTTAGTGCATTTTAAATATTATATGGGCCCTTCTTATTGGTTGGTTAATTTTACTCCTCCCCCAATGGAAATTCAGCTGAAACAGACTGTCTAGCAAATATTCCATCCCAAACAGGCGATAATTACCTACCAGTTAATGATTCCATATATAAAGTGGTCACTTTTTCCGACAAAATCTGTTAAATATTTAATATTTAACGTATCTACTTAAACTATTTAAACTAAATCAAAGAAATAGCACTCTTATGAAAAGCTCTTGAAAAGTTGAAAACCGAACTGAAGATATTAATTATTATTGCTTCTATTCCACAATTTAATTCACCTAGGGTACATTTTTGTACATGAATTCATAATGGGTTTAATTTTAAACTGAGAATGATGTGTAATTGCTAAAGACGAAATTATTGTTTTAAATCTGACACAAATCGAATAACTATTGAAGAAACTGAAGTTATCCATTTATTATTATTTGTATTGAACCATTTGATTCACCTGGGGGTCATTTATATTTAATCATTCATTGCAGGTTTAATTTTAAAAACCTTAATTAAACTGAGAAAGATTTATATTTTTATTAAAGACGAAATTGTTGTTTTAAATTTGACAAAGACCGAATAACCGTTGAAGCAACGGTGGCTTTATTAATTAATTATTGTTTGTATTGCAAAATTTAATTCACCTGGAGGGCATATCTGTATAAGAATTCATTGTGGGTTTAATTTTAAACATTAATTAAATTGAGAAAGACGTGTAATTGTTAAAGGCGAAATTATTGTTTTAAATCTGACAAAAATTGCATACCTATTGAAGGAAATGAGGTTTTTCATTAACTACTGTTTTTATTGTAAAATTTAAATCACCTGGCCTGGGGGGCATTTCTGTATAAGAATTCGTTGTGGGTTTAATTTTAAACATTTATTAAACTAAGATATAGTTTCAAATAAAAGTTGTAGGAGACCAAGAGTACCATATTTTAAAATTATTTCTAATCATACATGGTGTTTGATATTAGAGTGGCATATCAAAAGTATGTTTTTTTAAATGCGACACCCTATATATTTTTGCAAATTTTTATTCTTTCTTTCATTACCTTTTCGAATATATCTGGTTTTTAAAATTTCGTTGCGGCGTTGTCGAATTATTCAACTTTTTTCAAAAAAAAATGTCACTTGCAGACCTCACTAATGAATTCTGCATGAGCGGTATTTTCACAGATTAAGCAAACTTTTTTTGTTAAGTGTTAAGCAATGCCATGTCCTAGCCTCCAGATATTTTAAAGTTGAAATTATTTGTACAGGGTGTTTATTACGATGATACAAAAATGGCTAACTTTAATCTATCATAACTTCATTTTTTTAAATGGAACACCCCGTATATTTTTACATATTTGGATAGAGTTTTTGTCGCTCTACAATTTTTATTAACCTATGGTTATACCTAAAACCAACGGTTTCCAGTGAAACTGCATCCTAATAAAAACATCAGGTAATTTCTAGAAATTCGAATATCATAGGAGGCATTGGCACGTGTTTTTTTTTTTGTTTTTGCAAGAAGGAACTATGAGCATTATCGTTTCAATTAATGTAAGTTTCATCTCTTATAAATGAAAAGGAAGTTGTCTTATTATTCTACATTTAAATACTTGAACTGTGTGAATTTTCCAAATATCTAGACGACATTTATCACTGACATTTGTTTGTAACAAATTTGAAACGCTTTTAATTTGCAGACTTTATTGTTACCTACGTTAATTTCTACTTAAATTAGTATCTATTTAAAATGAATTTTTCTAAGCAAGAATGAAATAATATGATTAACTGCATCTTATGGTAATTGCTTGTTGGCCTCTAGATTGTATGATCAAAAATATCCAGACCAAAGACATCCGAATTGTCACGCTCTGTAGATATGAAGGAGAGAATTAGAGCTGCATTTCAAGAAATTAATGTTCAGAAATTAAGAAATGTTAGAGCCAGTCTTTTTTGAGTCGTCTAAGATTGTGCGTGCAAGAAAATGGAGGACACATTGAACATCTTATGAACCAGATACAACTAAAAAAAATTGTATTTACCGTTTTGTTATAAATGAATTGTTTCATGTTCGTAGTTCCTTCTTGCAAAAACAAAAAAACACGTGCCAATGCCTCCTATGATATTCGAATTTCTAGAATTTACCTGATGTTTTTATTAGAATGCAGTTTCACTGGAAACCGTTGGTTTTAGGTATAACCATAGGTTAATAAAAATTGTAGAGCGACAAAAACTCTATCCAAATATGTAAAAATATACGGGGTGTTCCATTTAAAAAAATGAAGTTATGATAGATTAACGTTAGCCATTTTTGCATCATCGTAATAAACACCCTGTACAAATAATTTCAACTTTAAAATATCTGGAGGCTAGGACATGGCATTGCTTAACACTTAACAAAAAAAGTTTGCTTAATCTGTGAAAATACCGCTCATGCAGAATTCATTAGTGAGGTCTGCAAGTGACATTTTTTTTGAAAAAAGTAGAATAATTCGACAATGCCGCAACGGAATTTCAAAAACCAGATATGTTCGAAAAGGCAACTAAAGAAAGAATAAAAATTTCCAAAAATATATAGGGTGTCCCATTTAAAAAAACATACTTTTGATATGCCACTCTAATATCAAACACCATGTATGATTAGAAATAACTTTAAAATATGGCACTCTTGGTCTCCTATAACTTTTATTTGAAACTTTTTTCTGTATAATAAATATTAAAGGAGATATCTACCGAGGCGCTCTTGGTGACTCACCCTGTATGTTAAAATTTCAACGAATTTTTCAAATATATCAAGAAATGCTAGAAGTTCGTTGGAAAACAATAACACTCCAATTATGAGATCATATAATTAACAAAGATGTCTATATGCAATCAAAACGAAAACCCAGAATTAAAAAAATATAAAAATATGCAGTAGGTACTGACTAAAAATATGCAATTGTTACTACTTATAACTAGAACACCCTGTCCACATCAGCGAGTATTTTATTTATTTCAATATTTCACTTTTCATTTTATACTAATAAATTAGTAGTTTAGGAAATTTAGGTTAATTTAAAAAAATCTTCTTGCTGCAACCAAAAAATTTGGGCGGTCAAGTAGCAGAAAAGTTTTTTCGGAAAATTAAAATCAACTGTTTCTCTACATGCAATTGCAATACAAATAATTAATTTTAACTTTAACAGAATTTGTCACAAAAATATGTATTTACGGGGGTGTTATTTTTTGCAGCAGTGGATGGTATTAGACGATGAAATAAAGGAAAAATAAACTCCTAAAATATTCATCGCGTCGAGCTGAGCGTCAAGAGATGGCAAGACAGTTTTGGAAGGAAAAAGCAAAAAAATATTAGGTCCGCCAAAGGGTAAATATTTTGATGTAGGTGTGATTGGTAATTAATATTTAAATATAACATCAACTCCATTTTAGTTCTAGACCCGAAGGGTGGAGTCTATTTAGGCAAAACTGGCATTCGACCATTCAGAGTCAAATGCTGTATTATAGCCCTTATCGAGAGCCGACCACCCATGACTTTGGTCCTCGACCAACTCTCAGACCAAAGTTCAATTCGCAACTTTGAATGGTGAACATCGGTGTGCACCTGCAAATTACAGCAAGGTAATACCTCTTTTTGTTATTGTATACTTAGTTATAGTTTCTAACTCTAGTCCCGACTGTGATAGTTATTGGCCAAGTAGGTACCTATAGATAGTCTTCAATAAGTGGCTGTACAGTGGAATATTCAATATTCGTAGATATTATAGTTGAACTTTTCTTCAGACCGAATAAAATACCTATACAGGGACGGACTTGAAGGAAAGGAGCAACTATGTTCGTGTTTGCGTGCATGCGAACTTAAAATAGGCATGTTTTTGTACAAGCTTTCGCTTATTGTTAATTTACTTAAAGCTGTACAGAAAATGGCCCAAGGCGAAATCCGCTAAAAATTTAATATGTCGTAGTTTTTGGCTAACTGAATAAAAGTTTTCAAAGTTACGAAGCTTAAAAGTTAAGATTTTGTTAATAAAAATGTAATTACTTCATCTAACTGTGGTTCATCCTTTTTTACGTGCTTAATGAAATTAAAATTATTACATAAACAAATATGTACACTTATTTTATAAGCTAGAAACATATTTTGCTTTTTATTCTTAATAATTCTTAAAAACATTCTCTTATTTAGACATTCATTTTCAATTTTCAAATTCGTGGGATCGACCCTGTACAGGGTTATCCAACGAAAAGGCCCACCCCTATATTTTGTTTATTTTTCGAGTTAGGAAAAAATGTTTCAAATAAAAGTTGTAGTGAATCAAATGAACTCATTTAGAACCCCTGCAAAGAATATACAGGGTGTTCCATAAAAGCGGGACAAACCTAACTTACATTTTTTTAAATGGAATACCCTATATTTTTTTACATTTTTCAAATCTGTGTTTTTTGTGATTTCAAATTGTATATATATATATGTTATATCTTATCTGTTACTGTTTTTTATTTATTGCAAATTTCGTGAACAATATTATTTATACCACCAGCATCTGCATGCGTATCAATCAGGTTAGCCATGGATGAAAAGTTTGCTTTTTGAATTTATTCAATTAACCTATAAGGCATAAGTGTCAAATTAATTGTTTTTAATTCATGGCTAACCTGATTGATAACCATGCAGATCACAGATGCTGCTGGTATAAATAATATTGTTCCCGATATTTGCAATAAATAAAAAACAGTAAAAGATAAGATACAACATATATATATATATATATATATATATATATATATATATATATATATATATTTGAAATCACAAAAAAACACAGATTTGAAAAATGTAAAAACATATAGGGTGTTCCATTTAAAAAAATGTAAGTTAGGTTTGTTCCGCTTTTATGGAACACCCTGTTTATTCTTTGCAGGGGTTTTAAATGAGTTCATTTCATTCACTACAACTTTTATTTGAAACATTTTTTCCTAACTCGAAAAATAAACAAAATATAGGGGTGGGCCTTTTCGTTGGATAACCCTGTACATTTATGACATGTTTTACATAAAGCTGTTAGGTACTTCAACGGTTTTTTCCGAATTCAGGAACAAAATTAAAAATTATTGCAGCAAGTTTTGAATTTTATTAAACAGGTGTATCTTAATACTTTAAATTTTTCATTGAACTTATTTCATTTACTTAGCTTTAGGCTGGTGGTAATAAATTCATAAAATAATAATACTATGGAATATCACAAGCTGACAAAAATGCATTTTTTTGCCTCTCTCGCAGTAAACTATCTGTCAATACTATATTACTGGGTTGACTAAAAGCATTGAGTAGATAATAACAAAGAGGTGCAATCAAGCAGGTTTCGAGGTTTTGGTAGTGAATTTTTTGCCAATAGCTTTCTTCATTTTTAACGGTGCAGCCAAATTACAAATACTTCGCGTAGCACGTAACACTAACAAAACCTGATGATCATGCAGTTGTGCCTCCTCATATTATTCATTTACCCAACTAAAAAGCATATTGTTTATTCCGAAATTTATAATTAATAGAGACAAAAAAACGTAAAAAAATAAAGAACTACGTATGTTTTTACGACAATACTTACACAAATTTCATGGCCTACACAAATTTCATGGCCTGCTAGATATTTATACCAAATAAATGCGGCTTATTAGCCTAAGTAATGTAAATCAGAAAGCACTATCGAAAAAAATAACGGTCACAGAAAATCGCCACCTACGGACTTTTAATCGTGGTCAAGAGAAAATGATCCACTCCAAATTGGCAAATGACCTTACGCGACTAGAAATGCAAGACATGGCCAATATGCACTTAAGTATGTCCACGTATACCACCAGAAATCCGTAAAAAATGCTCGTTTACAAAATCTTACAATTTTTCACATCGGCGCATTCGCCATTTTTAGTACTTAATTTTACTGACCTCGTCCAAAAATACAATAAACATGTAAATTTCAATTTGCACGGTAAGAAAAGTGTCTGAAACGACAAATTAAAATTATCATATTTTTTCAGAGCAAATGGAGGGATTGTAAAAACGCCTTTTTTGATTTTGATTGTTGCTCAGAAAGCCGTAGATATAAATGGCTTTCGGGCAGTAATCAATTTCACCAGAGGTCTTAAATCAACACGAGACGATTCCTGAACAATCGAAGTAGAAGATCCTGAGGAAAAATTAAAACAAAACTTTTTGAAAAAGAACTTCATTACCAATAATTATCACTGAAGGAAGAAACACAACCTGCAGAAATGCAACAACCTTATTAATACCTAGATTTACCAAAGATCCATAAATGGGGAAAGTCGATGTATTTTTCAATCTAACGAATTTACCAACAACAGGCTAAAACATTTTACCTACCCTGGTAGCCGAAACTAGTTTCTATATAAAATATATGCACAAAAATAAAAAGGGTTATAATTGAAAAGTTTGGTTTACTTTTTATTTTATCTCTTCAATTAAATTTTCTGTAGGTACTATAATGGATTTTCCAAGAAGAAATAAATATAGATAAGGCTGATCTTTGCAACTGTATTTTAAGTACAAGGTGTCCATCTATAAAGTATCACATTTTGACAATTTACAAGTAATCGAGAATGAAAAGAGCTATGCTATCGAAATGCGGTCTTCATTAAACTTCTTAACTTATCGAAAAAAAAATGATCTACTTCAATCCAAAATTATGAGCTTCCTTTAAATGAAACACCACCTATCTGTTACGTCCATCTTAAAGCCCGATTCTTTTCCCTTAAGAAAATGTATCCGTTGTTACCATTCAGACAAGGAGATAAAAATTTGTTTACGAAACCATATATGTCAAAATAACTTTCTAAAAAAATTACACATTTTAAATTTGGCGGGGAGGGCGGTACCCCAGAGCCCTCCCGCACTGGCCGCCACTACCTAGGTACTTTATTCTTAGACGATTTAAGAGTGGAAGATCGTCTAGTTCGCTAGTTATACAGGGTGAGTCATGAGGAATTGCACATACTTCTAAGGATGAAGAGAGTCCCTTGACTATTCACGAATGGGTATAGAAATTTGTCTGTTGCACTTAATTACTGAGATACAGGGTGATAAACTACTTATGGCCAGAACTTCCTTACTATTTACCACAATTTGTTCAAATTTTATGCAATTTGTGTACTTATCACAGTTGATATAATGCCGTTTTTAATATTTAAACATTCCAGAACCGGACTTTTTTAACTCAAGTTTTTTTATATCTGTAGAGAAAATCACCCTGTATATTTTTTTCGAATTATATGGGAAATTATAAAAGTCCATACATCAGTAAACAAAAGCATGTGAACAGATTTTTTGATTTTTTTACAAGCGATTGAATTTGGCGGAATGGGGAAATGAAAGATAAAAAATTATAATTTGCTTAACTAAAATATATCGTTGGAATCATGATGAAAAAAATTAAGGAAAAAATAATATCAGGTCCGTGTTTGAAAAAACAAAGTAGAGGGTGGCAACAAAGATGTAGAGAAACTGCGGTTTTCATTTTGAAAATTTGCTGTAAATATTTGTAAATTATTAAAAGGAACTTGTGTTAAAGTCTTATTTTAGATAATAAATACATAGAAACTAAGTCTATGCACATTTATTTCTTATTTGGATAGGTAATTTAGTTAAGCAAATTATAATTTTTTATCTTTCATTTCCCCATTTCGCCAAATTCAATGGCTTGTAAAAAAATCAATAAAGGTGCGACAAAAAATCTGTTCACATGCTTTTGTTTACTGATGATGTGTGGACTTTTGTATCTTCCCATATAATTTGAAATAAATATTATACAGGTTGATTTTCTCTACAGAAATACAAAAACTTGAGTTAAAAAAGTCCGGTCCTGGAATTTTTAAATATTAAAAACGGCATTATATCAATTTAACTGTACACACATTGTATAAAATTTGAACAAATTGTGATAAATAGTAAGGAAGTTCCGACCAAAAGAAATATTGGCCAAAAGTAGTTTATCACCCTGTATCTCAGTAGGTAATTAAGCGCAACAGACAAATTTCTATACCCATTCGTGAATAGTCAAGGGACCCCCTCTACCATCCTTTGAAGTATGTACAGTTCCTCATGTCTCACCCTGTATAAACTATTAATATGTGTAATTTTTTTAGAAAGATGTTTTGGCATGGTTTCGTAAAAAAATTAATATCTCCTTAAATCCTTGTCTGAATGGTAACAATGTATACATTTTCTTAAAGGAGGAGAATCGGAATTTAAGATGGACGATGGTGTTCCATTTAAAGGAAGCTCATATTTTTGGATCAAGACATTTGAGATGGACAGAACGGAACATTTTTATTTAGAAACTAGATGGAATTTAAAAAATCGTTTTTCTCGATTTTGCCTTATAAGAAAGTTATGCTTTTCTGAAAAGTGACGATTTTAACGTTCGAGGGTACCCCGACGGAGCGTTTCTATAACAATATCGAGAATCGGGACCTTCACGGCCCCCAAGAAGAAAAAAATAAAGAATTAGCTTTCTTTTTTTCATTTATGTAGCGCCCGCAGTCGGTATGAATTTTTTAAAATAGTCGATTTTTCAAAAACAGCAGTAGTTATCAAGAAAATAACAGTAGGAAAAGGCTGAACATTACGACTGTTCCAAAAAAGCAAAAGCACTTGTAAGAGCAGTGACACTCACCATTCAAACAATAATGAACATACTACATACATAAATACATTGAATGTAAATAAACTGAATACAGTCACATTAAGATGAATTAAATTATTCATCTGACAGTGACCAAAAAGAATATACGTATATTATTATATGTATTGAATTGAATTAACAACACAAAATAGATATTAAAAAAACTAATAACAATATATGGCATATGCAATATAAAAAACAGTAATAATATAACGCGATATATCATATAAAAAAATATAACATAACATGTACATAAACAATTATAACAGTTTAATGCAATATTATATGACTCTTGATTGAATCCGAGGTTTCCAGTCAAGTTTTAAGCGCAGAACTCCAAATATAGGAACTATATCATGAGCTGTCTTAAAAAACATACCTCTCGTTTATATGTTGTGAAATACAACACCTTCGCAAAGGTCAATATTTTTCCATTGAGGAAAACATGTTATGGATATTGGTTATTAACACAATAATTACCATTTAATTGTAAAAAATTTATTATATGATACAGTACAAAATATAAAGACGTGACAAATTAGATAAATAGATAAAAAAATAAATAATATTCTTATAATCTCAGTGGATTTTCCTGAACAACGCCCTCAGCACCGCATACATTCTTTGATATCGTACTCATTTTAGAGAAATTATCTAAGTTCTTTCCTGATGCTATGGATTTCAAGTTGATTGCTACTCTCTCGGTTGCCTAAAACAATTTAAATTATAATTCACTTCGGAAAAGTTCTGATTGCTCTTTTTCCAAATAAATTTTAAACATAAATTGAATAATTAAATAGTTGCATTCCTTCCCAATTTGGGTCACTCTATACAATATTGATTAGTGAAGAAGGTTCCTATAAATAAATAAATTACCTCTAAAGTCCATGCTTCAGCAAGCAACTTTTCATGTGAAGCTGAATTACGATTTTCTTTAAGAGACTGGCTGGCTCTGGAAAGGACTACGGTACTGCTATATATATCAAAAGCAGAGTTGGCCAGCCTATTAAGAATAAACTGTTCGTTTACAATACTTTTACCATACTTAATTAAAACCATTTCTACCGCTTGACCAAAAGAGTCGACACTCTAAAAATAAACAAAACCATAAATTTTGATAACGAACCAAATACAAGCGACTATTACCTTCGCTACTAAATTCGCAGAATTTATCAGATCTTTGTGTACAAGATGATCCATGGCAGGAGGAGTACTTAAACCAACTTTCCTAACAACACGCTTGGAAGCTTCTTCAAAAATTAACCCCAAATTAGCTGTGGGGTTTTTAAACGCATTTTGAAGTTCTTTAAGGTGTGCTCCAGCATACTGAATACCTGAAAAACCAGCAAGTTAACTCGAGTTGCACAGACCAGTCGATTAATACTTAATGCAACCAAATTTCTCTACCTGTCAATGCAACGAACAGTCTTAAAATGTCATTAGTCCCCTCGAATATTCGAAATATTCTTAAATCTCTCAAGACTCGTTCCAAACCACTTTCTTTCATGAACCCCATACCACCCAGTATTTGAATTGCTTCATCGCAGACGTACCACGCCGCTTCTGATGCAAAACACTGCAAAACGATAAATGAACGTACAACATATACTGTTTTTTAAAATTCTTACTTTGGATATAGCAGCCTCTAAGTGATAGTGTTGTGAGCCACTGTCCATATTACCAGAAATCATGTAGGCCATAGATTCAGTGACGTAATGAAGCATAGTCATTCGAGCAATTTTTTCTTGGATGCTGCCAAAACTGTCGATCCTTTGACCAAACTGCTTTCTCTGCGTTGCAAATTCCACAGCTTTTTTTATACACGCTTTCATTGTACCTGACAAGGCAGCCGCCATACCAAATCTACCGTTATTTAAGATATTCATAGCCACTTTGAAGCCATTACCTAGGCCTCCTAGTAAATTATCCACTGGGATCTTCACATTATCGTAATATACCTATAAAACGGAAACATATTCGGTATTTCAGCATTACAAATAAACATATAACAATCACCTCAGCGGTATTAGAACACTTGATACCCATTTTCTTCTCTGGTGGTCCGTTAGTAACGCCGCCAAAAGATCTCTCCACAATAAAACCACTTACTTTATCGACAGTTTTTCCTGTTTTCGGATCAGTAACTGGGGTTTGCGCAAATACTGTCATAATGTTTGCTAATCCTCCATTACTAATCCATATTTTTGAGCCGTTAAGTATATAATGCTTGCCATCTGGGGACAGAACTGCACGTGATCTAAAAAATATTAATTCACTTCAAGATTTTGCTTTTACAATGTCAGGTAGCGGGACAGTTGGAATGAAATTTATCTATTTATCAGAAACACTTTTGTATAGGGTTAGAGAATATCAAAACTGCAATCCGCAATAATAAGACACACGGCCTGGTGCAAAAAAAACTTCGAGGCTGATTAGGAACTATTTTTAAAATATGTACTCCCTCTCACATTAGTTTAGGAATTGCTACAATTTGTTTAAATCGTACCTAATCGTTTAAAAAATATCGAGCATATTTCAAAACTTATTACTTACTTGATGGAGCCTGCGTCTGAGCCAGAGGAAGGCTCGGTCAAACAAAATGCGGCAAATTCATTTGATGACACCCTTGGTAAGTATTTGGCCTTTTGTTCTGGAGTCCCAAAGAGCAATATCCCTTTAAATCCAATAGACTGATGTGCGCCCAGTGTTATACCAACACCTATAATACAAATCCCAGTTTAAAACAAGGCAGAATGTTCTCAAAGTATGAATAAATATTAAAATAACGATTCCTATTAATTTGCAGTTGTGACACCTACCTAAATCATGTGCCCCAACGATTTCGACTAGTCTAGCGTATTGTGTGTTCGTTAACCCAAGGCCACCTAGATTCTGCGGTACTTGTAAAGCGAAGGCTCCCAATTCCCACAAGCCCTTTAGAGATTTCTCCTCTATTTTTTCATTTGCGTCATTTTTGGCCGGATCATTTACTTCCTGCGAAAGTCGTTTCACAGAATTAATATAAATTGAACGTTTCGAACAATGAACAATGTTCCTAATACGAATTGAATTTTATTATTATTTCTATTACATTATAAGTAAATGAAAAGCAAATATACTAACCTCAAAAAACTTTGAACATGGATCGATAAGCATTTGAAGTGTTTCCCTTTGCTCTTCGTTGAGTACGTTTGGAAATGGGAAGACTTGTCGTCCCTCAACTTGGCCCCTAAATATATTCATAACGAAGGAATAGTCCTCGGAGGGCCCTATCGAGGCCTTTTCAGTGTTTTGGACAGTCTTGCATTTTACAGAAGTAGTAGACACACATCTACAACGTACACATATTAGATATAAAAAATGAGGTTATTATACAAAATTCGTCTCACCTGGTAAAGCCGCTTTGGATCTTATTCTGATTTTGAATGCAAAATCTTACGACCCGCAACATTTTTAAGTTAATTTATTTGTAAATATTTAAAAAACCGAGATTATTGTAAATGGGAAACCGACGTAATTGAATTTATAAACCTGAACACCCACCGAACGAACGATATTATATGCATCTAGCCTAGCTAATGAAAATTGAAAACAGTTTATACCTAAAACTCAAAAAAAAAACAGAACTGAAATCACGTAAATTATACTTTGGAACCGAGAATTGGACTTGGACTTTGAACTCTGTCCTGGTATACCACTAATTTCTAATTTCATAAAAATGTGCCTACGAGCCAACAGGTGGATCAAAAATAAATTCTGTTTACTACTTGAGACAGCTCCTTAATTACTTTGCCCACAAAGCTCATATTCCATTACTGGAATATACGAAATGAAATGGAATCATGATTACTTTATCGACTTTATTCTGCACGAACGAAAGCAGCTTAAGTAGAGTGTACAGGGTGTACGGTGTACCGTGCGCCGACCGGAGTTTCGTCTGCCAGCGTAGTAAGGGTAGTTAAGTAAAGGGCATACTAACTACCCAAATAAATATATAATATATTTGTAACTACCTATCCGGAAAGATTGGTAATCATTCGATTAAAAAAAAACCATACGACATGCGACATCTATGATGAAGCGCATACATTTATTTCAGAAGGCACCTATCAATCTCATAACTCTCAGAAATGTAGATGGCGCAACAGTCGTTATTGCTAACTTTACTTGGTGGGCAACAGAATATACACTAAACCAAGTATTGTAAAAGGTTTTTCAATAAGAGCGATATGTTTTTAAATTAAAATCAAACAAATAGAAATAGACAAGACAAATTTCTTTAAATCGAAGAACTTCTGTGAAAATTTACTTCACTCTTTGTAATTAAATAAAAGTTTTTTTTTAGGTGCCTGTTTCATTAAATTAAAAATATATTTTAATGAACAAAAATTTTATTTGGTTTTATTTTATCCCAAAATACAAAATTTCAATTAGATCATTTACAAAATATTACTAACGTTAACGTTCTTAGGTTGATTCAACCCAATTTACCTATATACAAAAAAGCACAGCCCTTTAAATTTCAAATAAAAAAAACCTTAATTATTAATTATTATTATTTAATTATTAATTAATTATTAATTTAATTAATTGTTAACCAGCCTACTTGTACATTAAATAATAATATTATAGAATAAAATAGCAAAATAAATTTTACTATTCAGCCTAAATCCTCTAATGTCTTAAAAAGACATAAATACTCTTTTCAGAGCTTATTTGCAAACTATCTACATTTAACTGATAAAAATTTGGTCAGTACTACGAATGTAGAAAGCAAATAATTTAATAATTGCAATAAGCCCCACCAGACGGATTAATCCAAATAAGGACTCCCTCTGTTACCAGGCAGTGCAAGTCACCAACCCATGGACCGGTTTCTGGCTTATTAGCCTTCATCAGCATGGTATAGGCAACTCACACTGCACGATAACAAAGGGACTCCAGATCTTGTCAACATCGATCGACTAGAAGTCGGTAAGATGCGAATGTGGACCGTGGGGCCCTCTGGTGAAACTTATTGCAATGTGGATTTTGCCCAGACTAGGCTCGTATGAAAGAAATGAAATCCAAAGAAGTCAGAAATCCATAGAGGTAAACTTTAATAGAATAAAATAGCAAAATAAATTTTACTATTCAGCCTAAATCCTCTAATGTCTTAAAAAGACATAAATACTCTTTTCAGAGCTTATTTGCAAACTATCTACATTTAACTGATAAAAATTTGGTCAGTACTACGAATGTAGAAAGCAAATAATTTATTTTGCTATTTTATTCTATTAAAGTTTACCTCTATGGATTTCTGACTTCTTTGGATTTCATTTCTTTCATACGAGCCTAGTCTGGGCAAAATCCACATTGCAATAAGTTTCACCAGAGGGCCCCACGGTCCACATTCGCATCTTACCGACTTCTAGTCGATCGATGTTGACAAGATCTGGAGTCCCTTTGTTATCGTGCAGTGTGAGTTGCCTATACCATGCTGATGAAGGCTAATAAGCCAGAAACCGGTCCATGGGTTGGTGACTTGCACTGCCTGGTAACAGAGGGAGTCCTTATTTGGATTAATCCGTCTGGTGGGGCTTATTGCAATTATTAAATTATTTGCTTTCTACATTCGTAGTACTGACCAAATTTTTATCAGTTAAATGTAGATAGTTTGCAAATAAGCTCTGAAAAGAGTATTTATGTCTTTTTAAGACATTAGAGGATTTAGGCTGAATAGTAAAATTTATTTTGCTATTTTATTCTATTAAAGTTTACCTCTATGGATTTCTGACTTCTTTGGATTTCATTTCAATAATATTATATATTTGCTACTGAGGTTAAAAATAGTTCGATGCATCTTCTTCATTTTTCTTGTTTAATTTGCAAACTATTGATATTATCAAAAAAATAAAAGATAGAAAAAAGTTTCCAAATTAAATTATCTATCAAATGATACTGGAAAATCGACTATACGTTAACGCACAGAAAAATAAGGGTGTGAAATAAAGGGCGACTGCCCCTAAACTACCCCATCCCTTTAATGTATTTTATTGCTGTTAATCTCAAAACATTGGCGTTTATTGGTAATGAATGTACACTGAATTAGAAAAAGATATCTACAGCCATTTGGGAATAATCAATAATTAAAATTTTTTTTATTTGAAATTTAAAGGGCTGTAACTTCTTAGGGGTGCATTTTTGTATATAGGTGAATTGGGTTGAATCAACCTATTTTGGTCTCCTGATGACGCTGTATCAATTTGGCCATACATTTTAGAATCACCCTGTATACAGAAAAGTGCGATTACTGCACAAATTGGTGGAAACAAAAAACAGCGACCCCTCGTGTTGAACTGGACGCTTTCACGTGGGAGCAGGGCAATTTAGTAAATTAGTAAGGGCGAGTTGGTTTGCGGTCCAGGGCAAGCGAGAACCGTAGGCCTGTACCTGCACCCCGCACCGTAAATAATTTAACAAGCATGTCACATTTTAAATGGTTGAGAATGGAATTAAAATTGGCCCGAATAGAAGGTAGGCGATATGGCAGTGCGCAATAAGCAAATTTATTTAGGTAAAATGAACTATACATGAGAGAAATATGTCACTAGAGGAGTCTATAAAATATTACTATCATAGAAACCTAGAATATTTCAGTGCAAGTTCCCATTGAAATAGATTAAAATACCCGTTTTAGTGAGTACATTTGTATTTAAAAACATTTTGAAATACCTAACTTTTACTATGGATACCTAGTGATATATTACACACTCTTCTATTTCTAATGACATTTTACCAGTTTATCCAAATAAATTTAATTATTGCACACCTACTATATCGTCTGTCCACCTCGTCAACTATTAATTCCATCCTTAATATCTCTCATCATCATCTTTCTTCTATTTTAAGAAATATGATAATGCATTAGTTTCTAACCAATGCCGTTTAAGAGAAACTCAATTTTTTGCTATAAAAAGGGGTAAATTCAACCTTAACGAATGTTTGCAAAGGATCGCAATCCATCAAAAAGATAAGAGATACAACTCCAAATCTTTTCTGACGTTCAGTTAATTTGTACACGATGACGTTTAAGAGTTTCAATTTTTTGCTATAAAAAGGGGTAAATTCAACCCTAACGAATGTTTGTAAAGTATCGCTACACAACAAATCGATAAGGGATACAACTACAAATTTCTTCTGATGTTCAGTTAAATTCTAACCGATGCCGTTGAAGAGAAATTCAATTTTTTGCTACAAAAAGGGGGAAATCAACCCTAACGAATGTTTGCAAAGGATCGCAATCCATCAAATCGATAAGAGATACAACTCCAAATCTTTTCTGAGGTTCAGTTAAATTCTAACATTAGTACATTATATAGCAAGGGAGAGAAACACGTTATTCTTTCCGAGGGCTACAAATACTCAGAGGGAAAATAGCATCTCTCCCGGGCTATATATACTATTTTTTCCACGACAAGGAGTAGAAACATCAGAAAAACCAATATGTTAAAAATAGAAATACTGCCATAAACTGTCACACTTATTAAACCCTATATTAGTAGCCTCCATATAATTAATAAAAGCTCCCGAGAGCAATTTTTGGCCACTTTATTTACCTAGCAGAAGAACGTTTCACTTCTGTTTCAATTTCGACACCATATAGCGGTATTATGTCTATAAATAGTGAAAATATCTTGTAAGTGGAGACGCATGCACAAAGAGGGGACGAAAATGTCGGCAGATAAAAGAAAAACAACAGAAGGCACAACAGCAGAGAAATGCTAGAAAAGGAAAGAGTGAAGGGCCATTATCGAGTAAGGTAAGTATCATTTGAAACATGATAGGTATATATAAATTTATGAATTCTGTAGATATAGCAACTAGTTTTAGACTCAAATTCATGTATCCAATTACATTATCACTATTTAGTTTTACTTATTGGTCTTAAACGCATATAATTAGTAAATTAGTATATAGTTTCAAATTGAAAATCTAGGAACAATCAAATGTTGTCATTTAGATGCCTTTATTATTGTATAAATTAGTATAATAATTTATAAATAAATAAATAAATAAAAATCTTCTAAAATTTCCGTTGTGGTAATATTATCACCATTTGTAATGTCGTTATCATTTTGTTTTTCAGCTCTTGCTCTGTGTCTTGGAAGTCTTCTTAGTGATATTGTAGGAGCAGGCATTTCATCTACTTTTTTCTTTAGTTCTTCGACCATATCTTAATATTTGTTTCAGAATTTTTAGATACATCTTGGATATCAGCAGACGCTGTCTTCTTTTTTATATTAGATGTAGTAGACAATATGTTAATTTCTGTTATACCTGCTAACACAGGTTGTTTCTCATGACCTCTTTTATTGGCAGTTGAACGTTTTCTTTATCAAGGATTGCTGAAAAACCATAGGATGTATTATTAATAAAATTTAAATATAATTGGTACTGGTTAACATTCTTGAACGCTTTTATTTTTATCCTCAAGAGAGTAGTAATAATAACACCACATGTAATGACGACCTCCTTTATCTCAGAAGGTTCTAGAAGAGCCTTGTGCGGAAGGGGGCTACACATTTAAAGACAAGGGACACACATCCAATATCCGTGTATAATGGAAAACTCCCTCTCACAGTATTTTCTATTGTCACGACCGGGATTCGAACCCGGGACTTTTGGGTGAGAGGCAGATACGCTACCATCTCGACCATCAGTCATACAAATAAATAATAATAACACAACAAATAAATATTAATAAAATAGATTTATTTGTATGACTGATGGTCGAGATGGTAGAGTACCTGCCTCTCACCCAAAAGTCCCGGGTTCGAATCCCGGTCGTGGCAATGGAAAATACTGTGAGAGGAATTTTTCCATTATACACGGATATTGGATGTGTATCCCTTGTCTTTAAATGTGTAGCCCCCTCCCGCACAAGGCTCAGCCTTCTGGGATAAAGGGGATCGTAATTATATGTGATGTATTTATTATTTATTTATTTATATAATTATAATATTAATAGTAGGACTTTATTAGAGTGGGGCTCATAGACTGCTTTCGCCCAACCTAAAATAAACTACTCATGGAATTAGTAGGCACAGCAACTTTTTTTAAGAAACTGCATCTCGTGAGTTCTGTGCGACTAATTCCATGAGCAGTTTATTTTACATGAAGACCAAATACAAAAAAACTATTGATACCTAACTAAATAAATATATTTTCTGCAATTTCACTCAATATGAAATATTTCTTAGTAATATTATTTCTGACGTCAGATTAAGTTAAGTTATTAAAATAAATTTTTGTTTTAAAGGTACGAAAATTATAAGTTTTAAGATTAGATGGTAACGCATTGTACAAAGATGATGGGTAATAAGTAAAAGAGCTTTTCAAAGCATTAACCATAACCATTTTTGTTAATGGATTTTTGAATCTAATAATAGAATAGAATAGAATTTTATTCGTGTATACATAAAATTCATGATTCATGTTTACATACGTCACAAGAATACTCGAAGCAGTTATATATAAATACATAATAAAATATACATAAATATTCACATTTACGCACGTCACAAAAGTACTTAGTGTACTGAAAAATAATTTAAAAATATTGTATAAAACAGTAAATCACACACAATAACACAAAAGTACAAACATATAGAAATAAAAAAAAAAACAAAGTATGATAATAAAAAATATAATATAAATAAAAAGAGTGTATAAACTTCTCTTTATACAGACGGTAAATTTGACAGCGAGTCAGAATAATCAAAATATTCATATGTATAAAAACAGTTACTTGTTCCAACATAACAAGCCCTGATTTAATTCCGCATAGGTACCTACTTTGCTCTCCAAAAAATGTATATTACACTATTTATGCCTTGGAGTATGTTTTATCAATCCCAAAGTTTACTTGTTCAGTTTCTCAGTTATATATTAAATTGGATTAATTTTTAAATCTTACCTTTCGATTGTGTAGCACCAGCCAGAAGAAAACAATAATTGAATTATATATTTTTTCGAGAAGACTAAACTTTATTACCATCAGTTTCTGGTTCATTAATTGGTGATATTGCCAATGCATTGCAGAAAAAATCCATTTCTAGTTTTGCAGATACAGGACTGCTACTAACTGATGTTGCGATGCTCGATCCACAATTGGTTTAGCCTACAAAAAAAAAAAGAAGGAAAGTATTAAAAAAATATAAAAAATATACACCACAGAAATTAGACAACCCATCACATGTAATGTTATTTTCATATGTACAGGCAAATAAATGTCAGCAACAGTTGGTAAGATTTTTTAATATGTAATTTTATATATATATGCAATATACGTAATATATATTGTGTATTGGATTTCTGAGTGTAGTCCTGCATAGTTGAAAAGCCCTTACAGGAACCGTGGTTGCTTAAACCACGTTTCGACAGACCCTCATCTGTCATCTTCAGGTTCTAGCTGATAATAGTTGACTGCGGCTTCTCGTAACTCATTCAGTTCGAGTAACGAGAAGCATTAGTCTCTTCAGCTCGAACCTGAAAATAGCAGATACGACTCTCTGTTTCGTAATGTTGTTTAAGCCACCACGGCCCCTCGAGGCGCCTATCACGTATGCAGGACCACACCCGGAAATCCAATACATCATTTTACACCAGCAGAAACCTAAAAAATGTAGATTGGGATAATTAGACTATATCACAAGAAAAAAAAATATACGTTTAATGTAAAGCTTTTATTGATAAACAAAAATAACAATAGATCTTCAAATAAACTATACAACATATTCTTTTATTTAGTAACACAGTAGACCTCGATTCTTGATAATTTGAGTGAGGTTGAAATTAGATATATTAGTATAATTGTACATAAAAACCACACTTTAGATTTTCATTATACATATACCTACCCATAATGTATGTATATGAACAGGTGGGTCATTGAGTGGGTTTAGAAGGAAGTTATCACCTACGATAAGTCGAAAGGTATCAAGTAACAAGAACAGTCATGGTGCCACGTTTGTCACCCTGCAACCCATTACAAAGGGTGAAATCTTTAAATTGCTCTACCTTCATTATTATTTAAGGTATTTTAACAAACTTCTTTTTAAAACATGCCGTTTACTTCCGCCTACTAATATCTTTATACTAACTCTTGCGCGTTATCAATACATGAATGCTTTACCACAAACTAGTCACTCATAGTTACTTGTTACTATTAACTTTCACTTAAGACCTTGAAAATATTTTTTACTTAATATATTACACCTAATAAAACACCGATAGATTATAAACATATATAATCAAACTTGCTTCGAATTAAAATTATATAGAAATATACAACATATAACATATATCCACATTTCCATGCAGTAGTAGCCCAAAAGTTGGTTAAGTTGGTTTCCAAGTAACCGTTTGTAATTTCAAATTTAGCTGTTCTAAAACCATTTGGCAATGTACTTGCATTTCTGGGGTAAATCTTGATATTATTTCATCATCTTCATCATCCTCCTTTTTAATCTTTCTTTTTTTATGCTTTCCATTATCCTTCCTGTTCTCTTCGTCATCGTCATTTTCACATTCGCTTATCCTTTTTTTAATCTATAAATTACAACATAAATTCGATAAAAACAAATACATGCCGTAGGTGCACGCTGTATTTTTAAAATTACTACGGTACCTTTTTAATATGTTTGTCATATTCCAGAGAATCATAATAATTTGGTTTTTCTCTCCGAACTCTCGCGGTCCTCCTTCTGTAATCTGCTTCTATGGCAAACTCTCTTGCTATACGCCTAGCATTGTAAAAAAAATGGCCACATGTACATGACTTGCACGCTACAGGTACCTGAAAAACGTTACGACTTCCTCAATCCATAGTCTCCACTACAGCGCCTGCGAGCATAATGCTACAGTGGCTTTTCGAATATGTAAAAACAAATCACGAGTTTACATACCTGCTGCTTACATGACGGGCATATTTTGGCTATCATATTCTTTTTTGGCATGATCGGTTGAGTGGTAGGAGTCGTGTCATGACCTGTACATTTTCCTTTTTCTACGACTGCTGATACCTCCAAAGACGTATCCGTGACTGTAAAATGTGAATGTATACCTCTAAAAAGTATCTTTTCGTATATGGTGTAACTGCACGTATAACAAACAATAAACAAATAGCCTTTAAGCACAGAACTGACAGAACAATGTCCAATGTCAAAGTCACAGAAGTTCTGTCACAGACCACAGAACAGCTGTCAAATGTTTGAACTGCTGTGAAGTGAGCAACACGTTGCTAGCAACGGAATGAGTTTTGAGATAATTTGGAAATTTATTTCAAAGTATTTTCAACATTAGGTTCGTTCTTTTCGTCTACACTTCAGTTTGGCTGTAGCTGAAAATTTGCTGCAATTGGTCCTTTTCAAATCTACAGTTCTCCTATTGGTCTAGAATAGTGAAAGGTGTAGAAGTACAGACGAAAAGAACATACCTATTATTAAGAGGTTGGCATAATTCAGCCTTACGAGTGAACGATCATGAATTCATAAAATTTTGGACCGATAACTCTTCGAGAAAATAAATTTAATCATACACCTACGATCGAAGTAGACGATTATCGATCTCTCTTTCTATCCACTACCTACTACAATTCTAGAGAGAGAAAATGATAGTGGTTTCTGTCGTTGATTGAATACTTCAATCATAAGAAATGTTTACCCTATCAAAACTTATTTCCCTTGCTAGCAACTCGTTGCTCACTTCATATTAGTTTTGACATGTAAGTCAAGATGAAATATATTGAGGTTATGTCGATTAATTTACATTAAATAAAAGCACTTAACAAATGGCTTGTTTCTGGTTTAATCAAAATGAAACCCGAATCCAAATACCATCCACTGAAGAAATAGCCAATGTAACATTCTATAAAATTCAAGTATTTGTTGGAGACTTCCAATGGACAGTAGATCATCGATACAGTGAATTTTATCAACTACATAATCAACTAGTAGTAGATCATGGAGTTTCAAAAGATATTTTACCATCCAAAAAAGTTATTCGTAATAAAGATCTTATGTTCATTGAAAATAGACGAAAGGGGTTAGAGGATTATTTACAGAAGATATTGAATTTTTTGAAACGGACTATGCCCAAGTCTTTTGTAGACTTTTTACATTTTAATATGTACGATACATTTTTTTTGTTACAAGATCTATCATCAAAGTGCTTTTTAGAAGCTGACGTCATATTGTCAACAAATAGGCCTTACAACATGACAACCTTGGAAGTAAGTGCGTGAGAATTGTAATTTTGTCTTTTAATCATTTTTGAACCACCTTGCTCTACCTACTAACAAACAAATTAATAAATTACTTTTATTTTAGTTACATGCCATAAGTGAATTTTTTAAAAAACCTTGTCCCACGGCTGATAATGCAGGAAGCCGATACGAAATAAGCCCCATTTTAGATTTGTGCTCGCAGTTGACTTCGGTGAATATTAATGGAAGCGATTCTAATTATATGCATAGCAACATTATTTTAAATAAATTGCTATTTGAATTATCTTGTTTCAAGGTAATTATACAAATCGCCTGGTTAGAATAACAAGGTTCCATTTGCTATTTGCAATCAGTTTACTTAACAATTTGTAACACTAGTTTGTCATTTGATTAGTAATACCTCTAAACCGTTAAGATATAGTCTACATCTTTGGGCAGGATTCCGCATGACCACAGAACTTTGTGATTAAATAATTAGCTTTTACTAAAATATACATAAAGTATATTAAATTAAGTATATAGAGGCAGGATATTTTCTACAAAATATTTTACAAAATAAATATATATATATATAGTCCTATAATGTCCTCTAATAGAATGTCTTAAACAACGTTAAGAACAATACACGCGTTCAGGAATAAAACAAATTATTACAAAGAACGCTATTTTCCAATAAAATACCAGCAGAGAATATTATGTTTAAATTGGAGTCCATCCCGAGGATGGAGGGCTCTCGCCAGCCACAGACCGGTTTCGAGGACGGGGTGCACTCTGCCTATGTCACACTGATGAGAGCAAAATAAGCTCGAAACCGGTCTGTGGCTGGCGAGAGCCCTCCATCCTCGGGATGGACTCCAATTTAAACATAATATTCTCTGCTGGTATTTTATTGGAAAATAGCGTTCTTTGTAATAATTTGTTTTATTCCTGAACGAGTGTATTGTTCTTAACGTTGTTTAAGACATTCTATTAAAGGACATTATAGGACTATATATATTTATTTTGTAAAATATTTTGTAGAAGATAATTAGCTTTTATACTTGCATAAAATGAGGTGTTGATTACAGTTATGTATGTATGTAAAAATTACAAGGTTATGAGAATTCAATTAAATAATTAAAATAATTTATTTCTATTATAAAAATAATTCTGATTCATAGAACAACGGTATTGTAACCTTGCGATATATAAAGTGATACATGTTATAGATAAAGTTATTATTTTATTTCTGATTTTTAGAATTTAAATGTCCTATCTATGAAGAATGTAGCTTTGGACATGATTTATTCAATAGGCAATTTAAGAAATAATCTCAGAAAATTACAAGTAGATAGTACCAGTACTACAAGTATTTCTCAAATATTGCAATGTGATGTTATACATAAATACAATTTGGAAGGAAGCCAGGTAGTTTATATTTTATTTGTTTCAATAACCACACATGTCTACGGCAGTGAATATAGTAACATAATCTCAATCATTTTAAAACTAATTTTTCTTTTCAGAACTGGATCAATTTGGAGACACTAGATTTACATAATAACAATCTCACGGAGATAGATATTACTATTAGTTTAGTACCAAACCTAAAGACGCTTATTTTAAATGATAATAAAATATCTACAATATCAAATTTGTCAAATTTATCGAGCTTGTCGAATTTAAGCTTGTCTAATAACTTAATATCAATATGTAATGAACTGTATACAAAAGTGGGGAACATTTTAACGTTAAATTTATCACAAAACAGTATTGAAACGTGTAAGGGTTTTAGGAAACTATATTCATTAGAAAACCTAGATTTAAGTTGTAACAGAATAACAGATATTGAAGAAATAAAGTATATTGGTGAATTACCATGTTTAGAAAATTTTGTATTAACAGGAAATAATATAGCAACAACAGTTGATTATAGGATACGAGTGTTGGAGTTCTTTGGTGATCGGGCGAAATATATTTGCTTAGACAATGAAAGACCTACCCAGGCAGAATTAGACAAAGTATCGGTTTTACAGGCTTTAAGGATCGTTAAAGAAGGAAAGACGCCTAATTTAACAGCAAATTTGAATCATTAGCGTACTACTTTTTAAACAAATTCGAACACCTCATACTCGATGAATTTTATTGAAATATTCACCAAAAATAAGCAACTAATTGCAGGACATTAATAAAAACAGCATGCCAAGTTAATGAAAAGAAAAAAATAAATATGACGAAATAATTTAAAAATAAACTTTGGAATTTTGTATTTACATTATTTTGAAATATAGGGTTCAACAATTCGGAATTAATTTTGGTCAACTATGAATTAGTATAACCCTTGTATATGTACATATACAAAGGTATAATTCACATGTTTACATACACAATCTTTTTGAGACAGTCTGAGTAGATGTTTTGTTTGTTCGTCTTTCAGACTGTACAAGGTTACAAAATGTGCAGGGCCAGCGGAAGGGATATATTTAGACCGGGCAAGCATCTTTTCTGGCACCCCTAATTACTAAGTAAAAATAATAACACAAATTATTATTAGCTGTTTGCGTTTATATATAAATAATAATTGTTATGCATATTTTAGAGTATTTTAGGTTCTGATGAGGTATGGTAACTGCTAATATTTTGATATGCGAATTTATAGTACATAATTATTTATGTGGTTATTGGTTATCATTATTTGTTAATAAGAGTTCTATTCAGATCATATTTAAATATTCGTCGTGTGAAATCAGAAATAAGTGCACAAAAAAATACAATATATTCCTGACGTCAAAATAAATAGATTGGACCCAAACTTGCTTAACCGAAGTAAGATGTGCCTGTCGGTATACAAACAAGAGCATTAATACCGATATGTCAATTTTTCACTTTAAGACATCCACCGCATACGTACTTTCTCACAGTAGACCATAATAGTGGTTGTTAAATTATGTGCAACACTTTAAAGTATTGGTGGACGCTTATGTTGTGCTGCAGCAAATGTATAAAAACTTCAATAAGCGAGGCAAGGTCTTTGGAAGGTTTTTTGACTGTATTCTAATTATTATTATCAATTTTAAATGTAAAACATTTATTTTTACTCATTAAGTATGTTCCTTATATATAAACTTGCTAAGAATATGTGATTTTTGTATGCTGTTATAACTGTATAACATACAAAAAAAGTAGGTAATTATATTAATAATTTAAAACGTAAGGCACTACATCACCAAGAAAGTTATACTTTATTCGAAAAACTTTTTACTAAATATATATATTTTATTACTGTCAATGATGATATGTTAATTTTTAATAAAAGATTTCTTACCTACATCTTTTACGGTTTTTTATATTTTAACTTTCAACCCAATTTTAACCCAGTAAAAGTAAAACATCGAAACAAACGTTATGTAAATTTAGTGTAATTGTAAAGTTGTTAAAACATTGAGGATGTTTAGCACTTCTGCATAAACAGCTGCAGTAGGTGTAGCGAGAAGTAAGTAAGCTTTTGGTGGTAACCGTATTGTAAAACTTTTTTTTAAAAGTAGGTGTTGTGCACCTTTAGTGATGTCATCATGTTCTTATTTCGTTTATCATTTTTTCTAGAGAAAATGAATTTGTACATTTTTATTTTTAAATTTACCTGTTTTCGACTCGAATTTGATGCTCATTTCGAAAAATCGATAACATACTGTGTTTCATTTAAAATAGGTAAGCATCAGGTTGATATCGATTTCCGGCATAACCGGAAGTACCAAATGATTGTAATTATTTTTGTTGGCTTGGCCACACTGACTGGTAATTTCCGAAATTTTCAAAATTTGTTCCATACTTTTCCCTATATCGATTAATTCAGTTCCCGGCGAGACACCCTGTATACATCTGACCTCGTGACCTTACTAGTCATGAAAATATGCCGTTACCAACGGAGCTTTATCAAGGAACAAGGGACGATCGACAGACATACGGATATACACACCCACACACAAAAGCCAATATTTGATCGAGTTCAGGATGAAAAACTGATTTCTGTTTTCTCGACGCATCATAAAAGCGTTTTGCCCATTCAATTTGGCCTAAAACAATCCTAATTCATTCCGTGACATAAGCCCTCGTTAAAACGTGTGTTCTAAATATCTAAAATATTTTTCCAAATATCCTCCAGATAATTAGCTTTTTTTGTATGCGAGATATCGACCGGGCGCCAGGGTTGCCGGCGAAGCATGCGCGTATGTTTAAACAATCCTTAATTTCAGTCCTGAGCAATATTCTTCTAGTTGATATCTTCCAATTCAGTCAGGGTAGTTTAAAATTAATAAGTGTTTATTTTTTTGTTAAATTGATGACGATTTAGAGGTAAGTCTATTAGTTTTATAACAATACACGAATTTAGTTCATTAATATTACTAATATTTTAAACTTCAGAAATATTTTTTTGATTAAGATGTTTTCACACATAGGCACTTCTATGCAATAAATAAGGCGCAAGGGATGCTCCTCAGTTTAATAAGCGCCCACTGATTATACTTCTATTGATAATTGCAGTAAATCAAATATGAAATCAAATTTCTGATTTGGAGATGATGGAGACGAGTTCCTTTATTAAATGTCGGTTCCATTTTGTAACTAAATTATCCTTGCGTTGGAAACGAAGAAAACGAACTCATTTTCGATGTGTTCCTTTGCATTGGGAAATAAATGCATTAAATAAATTTATTATGACAAGCTTAACCTTGACGGTATTGATTACATTATAAATAAAAATACCGAAGGAAGTGGAGGCAGGTAATCAAAGTTATCTCCACCCATTAATACTTTTGGAAAATAACTATATTCACCGGCTTGCATAAATAATCAGATTATAGCAAGAATCGTTAGTCCTCTAATTGATAAAATTAGCCCCTCACGCCCTTTTCTTAGCCCCTTTTGTACTAAAGTATCTCCTCAAAGACATTTTTTTAAACGGAATACGTGTCGGGAAAACTACATAGGTTATTTTTTGAAGCGATATTTTCAGTAGGTACCTATTAAGAAATACAACGACCCGAAGACATATTATTAATAAAATTACTCTTCGTTCGCTCTTGCTGGCCTGAAAATCGCGCCGGGACAACCCAATTCAGGGCCGTAGGCAGGGGGGTGATATGGGCATTCAAACAACCCCTATATTCATCGCGAACACTAATTTCGAGATTTCATTAAATAACATTTTTAGCTCAAAATCTAGCTTTCAATTTTAGAATGTTTGGCCTTAAAAAATTAAAAATTTTCGCCTACGGCACATTTTTCTTCTGTGAGTCACCTAGAGAACACCTCCTAAAAAAAAATCCTGGCTACGGGCCTGCCGCAATTCACAATGCGGTCCCAAGTTCAACCTTTAGGTTTCGATTTTTTGCCCGAACAGCCCTCCGGATCCGGTGGCCCTTTTTGATTCATACTGAGCTTTGTAAATTTGCGTGTTTTGGCATTTTTTTCAATTTTCCCACACAGGCGTCCGGCCGAGCTGAGTGAAATGGACCAACAAAACATTTTTATTTAGAACTATATGTATATTATGTGGAATTTAGAAAAGCCCCAGGAGTAACAGTTTTTCTCGATTTTTGCTGAGTATAGTTATAGTTTATTTGTCTCAAAACGAAAAACTTCTTGTTGCTATTATAACGAAATTATCTACAGTCTGAGAAATTTTTATTGAGCACATTAGGTTTTATATACTGCCCGATTAATAGCACAATGTATAGGCTTTTGACTATTTCAGATAACAGGTAATCATAAAATACAGTCGGTGAACACATAACAGTTAGCGAAGTGTGAATCAAAAGGTTAAAATATTGGGCACTAGGAGATTAGTCTGTGCAAGACAAGCCAAGCCGTCTTTGTGACAAAGATGGCTGATATCGGCAAATAAATGCCAACCAAAAGGCATGTAAGTACGAAAGCATAGAAAGGCCACAGTGATATTTATTTTATAATTCCCAGTTCCAACCAGGAATTATGCATAATTCCCAGTTGCAACAGAGAATTTTTATTTTTTGATTACCTAATATCTGAAATGCACAAAAGCTTTGTATGCATTGTTCTATTTATCGTGCACTATAAACCCGACGTACCCAAACTGTATATCTATGTATATACAAATACAGTGCTTTGGTATATTTTAATTTAAATATTCTTGGTTTGTTAGTATATCAACCAACGACGAAATAAAAATGGTGGCAAACAGAGAGCATAAGAGAACATGGCTACTATTTTTTATTATTGCAATGGGATTTGTGTATGGGCAAGGGCAGGAAGATTCTCTTGAAAGCGCCCTAAATGCTATCGATAGACGCCAAAGGGATCTATCGGATTATGATGATATGGAATATGGATACTCGTTAGACAGACCTGAGGATCTTGCTTTCCTTAGAGCAGCTGGAAATAATCCAGGTAGACATATTGTGTCGTGGCTACCACATTGATGTTTACTCATAAGGTTATTTATTTCCCTTCTGTACTTCGTTTTTCCTGCGGCGAATAATCAGCCGGATTCCACAATCCACATAGGTACCTACTTAGCTAAAAACCACCCAACACTAGCGTAAACCAGCGTATGAACAAATTAGTAAAAACGACATTTTTAAATGTGACAAAGTGTATTGTTTATTCATCACAGGAAAAACGAAGTAGAACTGCATTTCTAAGTTTGTATTTAAAAGCTATACAGGGTGTCCTGCGGAAGTCCCAAATATCTTGGTTAATAATTAATTTTTCTTTGCTGTGCCTATAATTTCTCAAGTTCTACGAAATCAAAATAATGCCAATTATAGGGTGTCCCATTTCTGCTGGGTAGGTAGTAACTTTGTTTTTCTTATTGCATGGCAACCCATATTTTTTATAATTTTTTCAAAAACTACACGACAAATAACGTACCCTTTGGAATGATCTATGTTTTGTATAGATTTCGAAAAAACTATAAAAAATATAGGTTGCCATTAAGAAAAACATATAGATATATATTCTAGGTTTTTTCTTGACCGTTGATATCAATACAAGTATTATTTTTCTTGGGTATATCGGTCATATATATAAACAAATTTTTTTTTTTTCCAACGTTTCGGTTTATTTATAACCATCATCAGAGACTACAATAATAATATAAAGAAAAAACTTTTTTAATCAGTTATGGGCACATACTAAAATTAACTTAACTCCAGGATGTGAATGTTATTAAAGTTAAAGCTATGGTTATTATCCAAGAAAAAGAACCCAATTATCACCGTAGAATAGTACATGAAATGCTGCAAATAAAAAGACATTCTAATTCAATAAATAGCCGAACTGACATAGAGAATTTAAGTAACACTTATTTCGGCTTATTAAAATAAAACAAATGGGGTAAAATATAAATATTGACTAAGTTTTTACATCTTTCCGATTAATTTACAAAAATAATGTTAAAATAATATAAACTATAATATTTGTCATTCAATTTATAAAATACACCCACTTGTAATGTATACCTGCTCTAGTCCTTATCTTGTCTGTAACATAAACAAACGAACTCTCACTTGCACATATAATCAGAAAGTAAAATATTTTAGTTGCCTTTAAGACACTCAATGCATCACATTAAAAAATGTAGATTAATTTAAGATCAAACAAACACAAAATAATAATGTAAGTACTTCATATAAGTTAATTTTAGTATGTGCCCATAACTGATTAAACAAATTTTTTCTTTTTATTATTATTGTAGTCTCTGATGATGGTTATAAATAAACCGAAACGTTAGAAAAAAAAAAATAAATTTGTTTATATATATGACCGATATACCCAAGAAAAATAATACTTGTATTAAGAAAAACAAAATTACTACCTGTCCGAAAGAAATGGGACACCCTGTATAATCGGCATTATTGTGATTTCGTAGAACTTGAGAAACTAGGCACATAAAAAAAATCAAGATATTGGACTTTCGCGTGCTAGGTGGGCACTTTGAATATGTAAATTAATTGCTAGTTTAAGTAGAATAAACAAGAATTTCCAGCAGACATACTTTTTACTAGATTACGCATTCATACAGACATTTTTAATCATCTATTACCATAGATGCATAATATAATCTTTAATGACCCCTCACCAGTGAAGCGTTTTGCATAATTCCGAAATATACCAATTATTTTCGTCTAAGCAGTCAGTGGAAGTAAGATATTTTGTCTTTTCTTCCAGAAAGACCCATCGGTCGACCTTTAGTAAGCTACTTGGAGGACCCTTATGATCAGGACAACAAGAAATTTTCCTCCGCATTTCGAGAGCGTGTCGAGGAGGACAATCAAAAACAAATGAAAGAACTAGTAAACAATTTAATTTCCAACGTGGACACCAAAGGCCAATATAGAATAAGCGACTACGAAGAAGTACTCAAAGAACTGTGGGACAAGTATCGAGATCCCTATGAGGAAGACCCTTCTCTTATAGATAAACGTTACTATTACCCCAATTTCGGACTGGACGCAATTGGCTTACGTAAACGCAATCGCTACAGTGACGACGACATGTATGTAGACTCAAGAGATGATCCTAGTAATGACTATCAGCTAAATTATTTGAGAAAACGCTATTATCAAAACGAAAACAAACTGAACAGGGTTCGTCAAATGTACTCGATGCCATACTCGCCAGTCAAGCGTTACCCTGTAAGCAAACGAAGCAGCGATTACACTGACCCAGACAACAAGCCAACTGCAAAAAAGCAGACGGACCCAAAGGTCGAACAGGATCTTAGCGACATATTTAACACAAAAAAAAATGATACTGGTTCTACAACTAAACCAAGTACAGTGAAGAAAGAAACTGCAGACAGCAAGCAGAAGGCGAAGACCGACAAATCCGCTATTAATAAAGAACTGTTTTCTCCAGTCGCACCCGTGAACGAAAAACCTCTGGTGGTTAACAAGAAGTCTGTTGACTGGTCAGATTACTTTGGCTTAGACAGGCGTAAGAAGTCCAAAGGAAACGATCTGGACAAAGAATGGCTGATCGAGAGGTATCACAAGTCAATATCTATGTCGGCTAAAAAGAGAAACGCTGAAATACCTTTTTCGTCTATGCGTAATAATGATGAGCTCTCAAAGAAGGAAATTTTAGATGACGTAAGCGAAGACAAGGGAAATCTTTCCTCTGAGGAGAAAAAAATTGACGATATGGATACCAAGCTGAAGATAATGGAAGATAGGATCGTGGACGATGCGTTAAAATACACTGGAGCTCACGAGGGTGAAACTGACCCTAAAGAAATTCAAGAAGTCAAAGATACAGTCATCTCCCGATTGGCTGCTGCCTATAGCTTGGAGAAGATGCGCAACGCCTTGGACGAGTATAAATTAGCTGTTGCCAAAGAGAGGGAGCGTCTAAAAAATAAAAGACAAGAAGAAGAAGATTACATTTTATCAGAGGAAAAGAGAAGTTCTGTACCGAGAAAACAGGTGGTTGACAAGGACAGGGAAAGCATCCCAGAAGGGGATAATACTATCAAATGCGCCGATGGTAATGAAGACTGTCACGAGCAGAATTATAGAACTCCCAGTGATATTATAGACAACCACTATGGGAGTGGTAAGTAATATATAGGGTGGCACTAAAATAGTGCACGTGTTTTAATATTATGTATAGATTATTTACACAGATTCAACTGACTAAACTGCTAAAACTAACGGATTTATTCTATCGTCTACTTTTTTGTTCTATCTGTATCGTATCCAAATAAACTGCCCAACGATTGAGATGGAGCAATAAATAATAATTTTGGCCAACTTTAAAGTTTGTTAAATATTTGTTCAGTTTTCGATTAATTTGCGGATTCGAGAACGTTGTTCAATCTTTATGCCCAAGGCTCGAAAAATTCACAAATAAACTTTTGCAAAATAAATTGAGATTTAATATCCAATTATTCTTTGTCTTGTTCCAATTATTGAACAACTTATACTAAATATACAATACACAGGGTATTTCCGAATATACTCCTGTGTCTAAGTGTTTTCTGGGTGAATGATAAATGTAAAGTTATCCCATTAGTATAAGTAACTTACAGACGTTTAGGATAATTGTGTATAGGGAACATGAAGTGTTTGCACTCATTTCGGTGTCACCCTTTGCACCTTTGTCGTGATTAAATATATGAAACGTTATTTGCAGGAGAATGTCCAGCCATAAAAGCAACTTGCAATGAGATTGCATCTGTCATTGGTCAATACGGACCAGTTTTTAAAAGTGCTTGTAACATGCATGAAATGTGTCTTCTTTGTGTAAGTGTTTAATCCAAGAAATTAAGTCGTGGAAATTAAGAAATCGCATGCTGGACAAAAAATTTAAATAATGTAAATTCTCGACCATCCTTTGAAGCGCTTAAAATATTGTCACACCCTTTAAGGCGAATTATTTTAATTCATTGACTTTATATCATTTTCCATTTCAGAATAACAACAGTTGGTTCTCTCCAAATCGTCATTGTAATGTGTTGTATCTGACTAAGGCATATGAGCTCTGTAAAGGGAGTATGGAATGTCAGAGAGAAGCCCAACGTTCCCTCCGATATTTATTAGATGTTAGTCGTTCTTTGCATTCTCAGCCATCGGCCATTGATGACTGTGAAGTGTTCTGTCCACAAACTGAGACCATAGTTGACCCTAATAGAAGACGATAAAGCCCAAAATATTCATTTACCAAGTCTTTACTGATATTTACTATTGAATTCCACGAGAATTCCAGCATTTATTAAGTTTTATTATACGATTATACCTAGCATGGATGTATTTATTGTATCTTTAAAAAAATATACATGTAAAATGTTTTTTAATTTTTCATTTCTTAAACCGTCTTATATGTTTAACGTTTCAACCGACGGGCAAAATTATTATGTGATGCAGATTTGCACAGCTTGGCTGAGCCAATTTCAGTGATGTTTTAGTTTAAAGTTTACCTACCTCGATAAATTGTGCGTTTTTTCCTGAATAAATCAACTAGTGACTTTTTTCCAGCCGGAATTGTGTCTTGCAATAAGAATGTAACATATACGTGAAACATTTATCAGAAATTTTTACCATAAGGTCCTATCTTAACATATTTCACTAATACTTTAAATATGTCTGCTCCAGAATTCACAGAAATAAACAATTTAAAAAAAACACTTACTCTCAAATTTCAATTAATTGTAAACTAATTGTTGTTCGTTCAACGTTCCATAACCTAATAATACATTTGAATTTTGACATTAGTCACGTCTCACCAGATGGCGCTACTGGCGGAGTAAACGCTGGTAGCTAGCTGTCAAAAGTTATTTTGGCGCGAAACAGAACAAGTTTATAGGATTTTTATAATTATTTCGTACACCAGTAAATAGAAAACTTGTTAAATATGCCTCAGTGTTGTGCAGTTCCATTTTGTCCGGAAAAAAAGGCGGACATCATAGATAAAATATTTATAATATGCGGACGTTTCCGAGACACAAAACTCGCCTAAAACGGTAGCGATTCGCAGGAATAACTTTACTCCTTTGAAATATTCGCGTGTTTGTAAGAAACATTTTAATCCTGAGGATTATGCGTTACCAAAGGGGCCGACTACAAAAAATGGTAAGTGATAATCATGTGCATTCGTTGCTTTCATCATGCTTATGCTTGACATAACCTAAAATCTCTGATAGGTAATAATTTCCCTCATTTTGTTAAATGTTTTTCAGCTAGACCTTTGGTTTTTTTTTATAGTAAACACACTTACCTCTGAATTAACTGTTATTTAGGTCCGCTTAATTATTTTGCATCTCCTTTGCTTGGCTCTGCTTTTGAAGCACTTGCATTCACGACCCACACTGTACGTCTCCCATACTTCATCAGAAGTATCACAATTTTTATAAAAATCACTAAAAATCTGCATTATGTTACAACAAAGCCGTAATAAACGTTAACGTTCAGCGACATTTGAAATATCTGCCTCTGCCTGTCGCAGCCTGTCACTACACTAGCGCCTCTAGTGAAGAATTCTGACATCTCTGCTCTTCAGATGTTCCGCGATTGACATTTGACTTCTACGTATTGATTTGACAAATGATTAACAGAAGCGTCAGATCAGAAACGTCAGAAACATGACAGACATGCAGACATGACAGTCGTGATCTGTGCGTGAGTCGTGATACTAGGTTGGAATTGAGCAAGTTGGTTATAATTTTAAATTAAAATGCCTGTTAGTCGTTTAGATGTTGTGTACAGAAAGTTTCTCCTGAATAAATTCTTTTTGAAAGGTTGGGGCTCACCAGAGAACTTGCAAAGGTTAGTACATTAAATTTATTGTTAAGGTGAGGTTATGTTATGCATTTTGCTTTAACAACTGAGTTTGTTACGTAAAAAACTAAGTGAAATAACTTACCAACTCAGTTTAATGCTATTTCGAAGGGTACCTAAAGTTAAATAACGTGTGAAGTGTGTGAAGTTGTGTAAAAATGATCCGATGTGCGAGTGCCTTTGTGTTCATAAAATACCTAAACCGCAAGTTACATGGTCCTTTTACAACCCACTAGTATTAACAATGGGTTACTTATTATCGTGTTTTGCATAACAGTCGCATGGAGAACTGCTAACTTAAGGATATGCTAAAAAGTTACGTCAAACCACTGATTTTAAGGATAAACATGACATGATATCCAGAAAAGAATCTTGATACAAATAAACGATTAATGTGATGTTACTATTCCTAATTTTTTCAGGATGTTGGGTGTTAGAGACATAATATCTAACAGAGAATCTTGTTACAAACTAGTGCCAAAAAATTATCCAATTACTATGATAAATGTAAGTACTTAATATACATCTAGATGGTCAAATAATCATTATGAAATACGTTACTTTTTAGGAAGTTACGAGGTCTGATTGTCGAATAATAGAAGGAAAATTTAGAAGTCCTTTTGCCTTATATATGCCAGGATTAGTTTCAGAGGAAATACATGACTCATATTTTCAAATGGTTTTGCCTTTAAAGTGGAAAGACAAGAATTATAAACCTATGTGCATTCATTTGGCTGGAACAGGTGACCATGTAAGGTGGTTTTTTCAAACATGTCCCTTATTAATTTACGCATTACTAAATAATTTTAGTATTTTTGGAGAAGAAGAAATATAATGGCAAAGCCATTGTTGAAGGCGGGAATCGGAGCCATTATATTAGAAAACCCTTATTATGGAATAAGAAAACCTAAGGGTCAATTGAGGTCTAGTTTGCATTATGTTTCCGATATATTCATTATGGGAGGGTGTCTCATCTTGGAATGCCTAGTGTTGCTAAACTGGTGTGAAACGCTAGGGTTTGGTCCGTTAGGTGTTACAGGGATATCAATGGGAGGACATGTAAGTCATTTTAAATGTACGCTTTATTTGTTTGCCAGGAATACGTAGTTATTAAAACGTTTTCTTGTAGTACGTTGTTAATAATATATTTGTGGATTTTTATCTTTAAAGATATAATAATATTAATACCGTATTTCCCTCAAAGATTCTATATCTGGTTTTAAATTATTTTTTATTCTATTTATGCTTCACAATAAGTCATTTCATTTTTTTTCTTTCTGTTCTTATTTGGGATTTACTGCCACACTTCTGAACGTTACCCAGACAATCTAAAAAATATCTGGATTTTAAAAAAAATAACCTTTACGTCAAAGGAACAGTTAAAGGTTGTTTTTTTGACATAAAATATAAATAAACTAAAATAAAAACAATGATCTTTCTCATGTGTAATTCGTGAAATTACACAATTTTAATGTTTATATCTTTTAGACAAAGTCATTTCATAATTTGTAAATATGTTGCTTAAAAAAGTATTTATCCATAGTCTAATCAGACGATGAATGACATATAAAAATGCATAAGTTCAATAATAGAAAATGAAAATCTGCCAGGGACTACTCAGAATTCCAGAGTATTAAAATAAATGGTATGCGATGTTCCTTATACGTTTCTTAATACATATTTGCTAACAAAATTACAAGGACTTTAGTATTCCGTAGGGAAATGACGTGATTAATATGATGTTGAAAGTCCTAATATGCTATACAATAGCTATTTTTGCTTTTAATTAGAATATACAGGATATCAGGTTTTAATAGCAAAATTGCTCTTCGATTTGAATTGTTAGTTTCAATTGTTGGACGATTTATTTGAGATCAGATCTTTTTGGAAAAAAGTTCTATTAAAACCTGAATGGGTCTTTATACCTTCACGGGGCAAATTCACCTATTAAGTTTTTTTTTCACGTAGATGGCTTCATTGGCAGCATCGAATTGGCCTAAACCTTTAGTGTTAGTACCATGCTTGTCTTGGTCCACTGCATCCTCGGTGTTTACGGAGGTAACATTGTAACTTTTTTAATTTTGGTTTTTAATTAGTCGTTATATCTTTTAGGGGGTGATGAGTGATTCTATAGATTGGGACATGTTACAAGCTCAATATATGTCGAACAAATTATACAGTGATAAACTATCAAAATTGTGTAAAATCGTTGATGACCCTTTTGCATGTAACCTTAGTCGTTTACCAGGTTTGTTATAAGTTTTTATTTATTTATATTGAGAGTGACTATTAATTTTTCAATTCGTAAACGTGATGGATATATTTACATGGAGTACTCGGTTTATGCTCATTCTGGGATCTCAAAAACTACAGGCAGACCGAGATTCTATTTGAACGAGTTTTTCTTACTTACATATTTTCAATTTAAAGCTCTATCTGTCGTATAGTTTTTAAGTCCCAATGGTTGATTAAAAAATGTACATTCCTGCGATTCCTGCGTGTAAATTCATTTAGAGTTGGTAATAAAATTTTTGATTAACCTTTTTATTTATCGAAAACTGTTTCGCATAGAAGTAAATTGTCGTATTGGTGGAGGAATATGCCGGCATAATAGAAATATACTAATAATAGGTAGTTACATATTATTGGTAAGATATGATTCATGAATAATAGTAGACTCTGTTGAGCTTGTATTATATGTGTAATATACAAAAAAATATTTTTCTGTTACTCCTAATTTTATATGCTTTATGGAACTATTTAACAAGTGTCATTACCTCAAAACACCTTACGTAGTGCGGTCGTAATCAATCTCAAATTGCGGCAAGATTAATTTAAAAAATTTTGTTAGAGACAGTTTTAGGTATTACAGTATTTGGCCCCACAGTGCACTGCTTATGATTTTAATTTGCGTTTATTTATTCTGTCCGTTTCTTTTTCTGCAAAGAAGTATTACTTCATTAATGATCAACACTATATACTGGCAAAACAAGCAAAAGCATCCATTAACTCCGTTTCTAGAACCAAACAAGTACTACATTTCCAATTAAAAAACTTAGTTATGCCAAAGGGGTTACAGTATCCCCAACAGATGCTTCAATATCCTCAATCCAGTTATTTTTTAATTACATATTGTTTTTAACGTCGATAGATAAAGGTACAATGAAATTTGTAGATAACTTTGTACAATTTTAATTAAATCTGCTTCTATAAAAGTGAGTTTAATGCTCCACAAAAATTGCTTAGACAATGTCGTTTAAATCCTCAAAATTCCAGAGTAAATAATTACATCTTGTTGTATAAACAACACTTTATCACTTTAATAATAAATACAAATTTCTTGCTAGTGTTGCAGTTCTCAACAGCTGTCAAAACAAATAATAATTTTGGTTAATCATGACATGACCTTTCATAGATCAATTAAAGCTAGCTTGCCGATTCGCAAAAATCAGTTTTTTGTTTATAAGGCTGCCTGTCAGGATAGTACAGGTTGAAGGTGTTAAAGGAAAATTCTGCAAAGTGTTTCTGACTTCAACAGGAATTTTTCCCAAACTATGAACAGGTTTTTTAAAATTACTAAAATTGCTAAAATTGACCAAAACCATTATTGTTGAGCACTTTATTTTGTTCTCTAAAATTATTGTTGCACATTTTGGTTAAATCCAAAGAAAGGCCTAGTGGATGCTTTTGACGACGTCTCTGTGTACTAAATACTTAGTTTTCTTTTAGATGTCGCATATCAATATTTACCACAGTTACATGGAAGTTCGTCGACAAGTTATGTTACACCGTACAATTTAATAAAACTAATTGAGGTGGCCACTTCGAATTGCCCTGCCATTACCTACAAGCAATCTAGTCGAACCAGAAATTTATTTTCTTCTGGAGAATATTCATTATTGAATTTACTGAGAGAACCTCGGCCCTTACCTACCAATAAAAAAACCCTAGAAAAGAGAAAGAGGACAAAGGAGGCCCATTGGTTTATGAGAGGGTTGATGGATGAATGTACCCATTTAAAAAATTTCTCAGTGCCTTATGACACGTCGCTTGTCACTTCCATATGCGCAAAAGCAGATGGTTATGTACCAAGAGTTGGAATTTCTACATTGGAAGATATTTGGCCGGGTGCTACGGTTAAATATGTGGACTGCGGACATGTTGGTGCATACATCTGGTATCGGAGATTATTCAGGTGCCTAACATTGTACTTTATTAAACTTGAACTACAGGGAATGAATATAGGCTGGTTTTAAAATAAATTTATCGCATATTAATTTGTGCTGATTTGCTTATTAGAAAGTAGTGCAGCAGAACTCTTCATATGACTCAAATAAAATTGAAATTATTTTTTTTTTAGAGAAACAATTATAGAGGCGTTTGACAGAGCAAAGAAAAAGTGTCCTTCGCCATTGCCTAGTATTTACCAAATATGAACCGTCCAGCTGAAATGACATATCAGTATTTATTGTTCGACAAATCCTGACAAGTGTCTCCATTAGATGTTTACGTTCTTCGTTCTAGTGTTATTATTTCTGATAAATGTACTTGTACCTGACCAAACGTTAAAATATGGTTGTGATATATTTATAAATAAATAAATTGGTTCGTAACATCTTCTAATTATTCAACTCTTTCCATCTATCCCTCCATGCCTCACATCTATCTATACAGGGTGTCCTACTTGTGCGCTGATGTCCAACGTCTTGGTTAATAAAAGAAATAAATACTTTTTTTTGCTGTGCCTAGTTTCTCAATTTCTACAAAATCAAAATAATGCTACATGCCGAACTGAATATTATGAAAGCTGTCAATATTTTAATTTGTGTTTTATATTAGATATTGGACTTCCGCGCACTAGTTGGATGCCCTGCATACATACATTGGCAAAGCTTAGGTATGATTTATAGTTGTGCTGGTTAGTGTTATTAAGTTTTGTTTTCTAAATTTCTCCTGCTTAAGTGTCGCTTTGCCTTTACGTATATTTAAATACTGCATGTTAGAAGGCTATATTTGACCACAACTATATCAGTTATTTGTAACTGACTTAAATGAAACGCAAGCAAATATTTTGTTAGATTATGATTAAGTTAAGAAATAATTACAAAACATACATATAAGGATACTAATCGCATTGTATTTTCATAATCGTATTTAAAATATGTACAAGTAAATTGTATTGTCATACAAAAAGTCTTATAAATAGCCAACAATATCATAATACTGAGTACGTGGTGAACGTTGGTGACGGTAGGAACTATTGTTGCTGTAGGAAAATAATTCTCTAGATATTGTACTGGGCTATAGGGCGATAATTTCCACTGTTCCCATCAGATGGCATCCAAACACCCAACATTTAAATATGGCTTCTTCTGAGGTAAGTTACATTCCCTTTATGCCACCTTTGTATCTCTGCGGCTGTTGCCTTATCAACAGCCAATAATGTCAGCCTAATACTGAGGACTTGGCGAATGTTGGTGGTGGTATGTGCTGGCAATGGAATTAGGTTGGGTTGGTTGGTTAGGTTTTGCTTCGGAACCACTACTTCTTGTTTCCGACGGACCTGAATAGCCTCCACAGCCGGGTTTTGAAGGATAATTTCCTGGGTTTGGCGCGTTATGATATAGGCCATTGCTAGTGGTAGTATTTCTTAAACTGTTAATTCCTGCGTAAAAATTGTAATTGTTGCTGGAGTCCTCTGATTGAGCAGATGGAATCCGCCGGCCTAACATCCCATACATGGAATCAGGTCTGTTGTCGTGACTAGATTTTATGTTATCTTTAAATTTGCTGTTACTCTCAGAGCTAGGATTATTTCTTGTACCATAGGGATTTTCTACGGCTCCAAAATTATCTCTCTTTCTTTCAATAGTTGCATAACTATCAGTTTTCTGCCGTTCAGCTGTTACACAGTTTCTTTGGCGATCTGCTGCTCCAAGGCTCTCAGTTCTATTTACCGTCGCAGGTATAACTCCTCTTCCATTATAAATGCCTTCAGATTTCTGCTGTAGTTGATTTTGTACATTTTGGTTTTGAATATGATTTAGTTGGTTCAGTCTCAAAGGGTACATCGACTGGGTTGGCACTAAAGGACCTGGCTTTGGTATGATGTCCTTGTTAATACCTGTATTAGATTTAGCATAAACCGATTGTGACCTGTTGAGATTTGCTCTGGTTAGGCGTGGCGATATGCAATATAAAGATCGTGTGCCTCCATATAATGATTCGCCCCTTTCTAATTTTGTTGGAGGTGCTGAGTATAAACTAGCACAATAAGCATCACTAGCGGCAGGTCGGTAGTTACTATAAGTAGATTCCGGGCAATTTGTAGGTGTCGGCTTATCCAAATCGTCATAAGTGTCTATGTCATCCGAATTAATGCTTGACGACTCATCATCTTGGGATTTTCTGACCTTCTTTTGACGCTTGGGGTTGAAAATGTATTCATAAGTCAACGCTGATGCGATTCCCCCTAATACTGGTCCTAGCCAGTATACCCAGTGGTTCTCCCATCTGTTTAGAACAAATGACGGACCTAAGGATCTTGCTGGATTCAAGTATGGCATCTGGAAAAAAAAATTAAATAAAGTTTAGCGAATACATGTCACAGCCGGTGAAATTTAGGTTTAGGTTTAGCATGAAATTTTGTTAGGTGCAAATCACTTGCAAGCACCTGACAAGAATCTCAAAAAGTAGCACTTACAATAATTATTTTTGCTACGATCTTAAAATTGATCGACTTACCGAAACAAAAGAACAAGCCGAGTAAGCTGAGCCAATAGTCAGTGAAGATGTTCCAATCCATCTACGATAGGTGTCCATCGACACAATATACGAAAACACTACTATGAATGTCAATATGAATTCTATTCCAAATTTTTCCCACGGACTTGAGTGACCAATTGTTGCCGCAAGATTTCCTTGGAAACTAGGAACTGTCACCCTGAAAACAATAATAAATTAAGTATACATAAACTCAACCCTTATTCTCGATAAAGTATTTTGTCATGTATGGCCTTTTTGGGCCTCTTATAATATCGATGACGTCATAGCCGTCAAATACTGCTGAATTGTGACAATTTTTATATCAATCGACTCGTATTTGCGTATTTTTGAAAACCGAACTGGGAAAAAAATATGTAGTCCTTACTTTCGGAACACGCTGTATATATACAGGGTGGGGCAATAGTATAGTGCGTTTATAGTGGTCAATCATGACCATTTTGACTCGAAAATTCACACCTCAGTTATTTTGAAGCAATAAACAGACGCCGCGTATATAACACTGAAGAGCGAGGGCGGAGGCAATTTAAGAACAGCTGCTCCATTCATTCCATCCCTCAAACATCCGACCTAATAAGTCCATCGCAGGTAAACTGAGCGCAGGTAGAGAAACCGAATGCTGTTGTGAACGCCCATATACTTTATTGAAATTATTGGCCCTATATCTATAAAATTTTTGTTTATGTGAGATAGGCCGACTAAAGTTGAGTAACGATCCAACGGTTTCACCTGATGTTCTTTATGCAAAATCCGTAAAGTTATATTATTATAATTTTCCACCAAAAAAAACTTATATATTAGACGTTTTCACTAAATGTGTTCTTGTATAATATATTTGGGGCTATTATATGCGCGCAACCATCCCCGGGTTAAAAACTTTCGCTACAATTTTGAACCCCAAATATATACACCCCTTATATAGCTTTAAGCGTGGTCGAGGCAGTGGCCACGCGACTATTGTTCACTGACAATGATACATTAAATAGTATAAAAAATATTGAAATCTGGCGTCAATTGAACGTGGGGGTGAAATTATTAATGTATTAAATTAAAGATCAGGTTCACACGATCGTTTTTTGCGTTCAGTGCACTTTTAATAAGTGTGTAACGTAACGACACTATAAATGTATAATAATAATTATAATTTTGTATCTTTCATTTCCCCATTTCGCTTGTAAAAAAATCAATAAAGGTGCGACAAAAAATCTGTTCACCTGCTTTTATGTACTATGATGTATGGACTTTTATAATTTCCCATATAATTTGAAAAAAATATACAGGGTGATTTTCTCTACACAAATAAAAAAACTTGAATTAAAAAAGTCCGGTCCTGGAATTTTTAAATATTAAAAACGGCATTATATCATCAGCTGTGATAAGTATACAAATTGTATAAAATTTGAACAAATTGTGATAAATAGTAAGTTCTGGCCAAAAGAAATATATTGACCATAAGTAGTTTATCACCCTGTATCTAAGTAATTAAGTGCAGCAGACAAATTCCTATACTCATTCGTGAATAGTCAAGGAATCCTCTATTATCCTTAGAAGTATGTACAGTTCGTCATGGAACACCCTGTATAATATAAGCAACGTAAGGGATAATTGAAAACGGTGTGTTACGAATAAACTACATTTATTTTGTACATTTTATATGTGCCTAATCTTCTTTACTGTATTAATAATGAGAAGCAGGCGAAGTAAGATGATTATCGTCAACACAGTTGAAAACGGCAGGTGATGGCTACACTCGACCTCAAACCATTTGCCAGATGTAGCGTCAGTTGAACCACCAGCTTCGAGCAAATATTCGTCCAGATAAAGCTACCGGGTATGCAAGGATTTGTACTTACATTCGTTTTGTTAAGGTATTTTACTGTTTTTCAGATTTGAACCAGTTAACTATAATAAGTTCACCCCCTTTCTTTTCAATATTAAGAATAACAGATTAATAATTGTATTTGGCATATTTGAAAGAGAAGTTAAATTCGATATAACAAACTCAGGCCAGGCCTGAACGCAATTAAAAGATTCCCTTCAGTGTTTCACATGTGGCGCTCAATGTTAACATTTGCCACTTTTTTTTATATAAAAACTAAAACCAACGACCAAAACGGAACAGAAAATCATTTTGGTCGAAGCATAACTCGAAACATATGTATTAATTTGCTCGAATTTCGATTAGTTTGTGAATTCATAGAGCTCGCTTTTTTGTGTGTTCATCTGTAGCGCACACACTGTACTGTACAGGGTGTCAACTCTAATTTTTCCCCCCCTTCTATTTCCTTATTTGTGAAGATAATTTAAAATTTTAAAATGTAGCCTTATCAGACATTTTCCGAATTTTTCAAATATAATATTCAAAATTACCTAGCGCCAATACATACAAGGTGGTGAAAACAAAGTTGTTTTTTTTTAATGGAATACCAAAAATTCATTTTAAATACTAATTTAAGTAGAAATTAACGTAACAATAAAGTCTACAAATTAAAAGCGTTTCAAATTTGTTACAAACAAATGTCAGTGATAAATGCCATCTAGATATTTGGAAAATTCACACAGTTCAAGTATTTAAATGTAGAATAATAAGACAACTTTCTTTTCATTTATAAGAGTTGAAACTTACATTAATTGAAACAATAATGCTCATAGTTTCTTCTTGCAAAAACAAAAAAACCACTTGCCAATGCCTCCTATGGTCATAGTCTAAAGATATTCTAAATCTATAGACTTTGCTATGGTAGGTATTCGAATTTCTAGAAATTGCCTGATGTTTTTATTAGAATGCAGTTTCACTGGAAACCGTTAGTTTTAGGTATAACCATAGGTTAATAAAAATTGTAGAGACAAAAACTCTATCCAAATATGTAAAAATATACGGAGTGTTCCATTTAAAAAAATGAAGTTATGATAGATTAAAGTTAGTCATTTTTGTATCATCGTAATAAACACCCTGTACAAATAATTTCAACTTTAAAATATCTGGAGGCTAGGACATGGCATTGCTTAACACTTAACAAAAAAAGTTTGCTTAATCTGTGAAAATACCGCTCATGCAGAATTCATTAGTGAGGTCTGCAAGTGACAATTTTTTTGAAAAAAGTTGAATAATTCGACAACGCCGCAACGGAATTTCAAAAACCAGATATATTCGAAAAGGTAATGAAAGAAGGAATAAAAATTTGCAAAAATATATAGGGTGTCCCATTTAAAAAAACATATTTTTGATATGCCACTCTAATATCAAACACCATGTATGATTAGAAATAATTTTAAAATATGGTACTCTTGGTCTCCTACAACTTTTATTTGAAACTTGTTTCTGTTATCGACCTAGGCACCCTTGGTGATTCACCCTATATGTTGTATCTTATCTTTTACTGTTTTTTATTTACTGCAAATTCCGTGAACAATATTATTTATACCACCAGCATCTGCATGCGTATCAATCAGGTTAGTCATGGATGAAAAACAATTAATTTGACACTTATGCCTTACAGAATAATTGAATAAATTCAAAAAGCAAACTTTTCATCCATGGCTAACCTGATTGATACGCATGCAGATGCTGGTGGTATAAATAATATTGTTCACGAAATTTGCAATAAATAAAAAACAGTAGAAGATAAAATACAACATATATATATTTGAAATCACAAAAAACACAGATTTGAAAAATGTAAAAAAATATAGGGTGTTCCATTTAAAAAAATGTAAGTTAGGTTTGTTCCGCTTTTATGGAACACCCTGTATATTCTTTGCAGGGGTTTTAAATGAGTTCATTTGATTCACTACAACTTTTATTTGAAACATTTTTTCATAACTCGAAAAATAAAGAAAATATAAGGGTGGGCCTTTTCGTTGGAGTCAACGATGTGATAAAGTCAAACATTTCCTTTAATTATTATCGAAAACAAAAACAAAAATTTTATATATGTAGAAGTTGTAGGAGACCAAAATGGCTAAGTTTTAAAATTAGTTCGAAATATACGGGGTGACCAATGAAAGCGGGGCGCTATAAGGTGTCAATTTTTTTTAAATGAAGCGCCCCCTATTAACTTTCTTATTTCTCTACTTAGAAAAAAATGGTAAATACAAAAGTTGCGTCGAAAAAAAAAATTGCGCAAAAGGTTGGAGCAAACATATACATACAGGGTGTCCACTTTTTCAATGGGATTGTCCGGGTAACTCCTAACCAGTATTAATAGATAGAAGGTCGGGTAAATTAGAGAAAAGTTGCGCATTTTAAAACTTAAGGTACCTTTTTGTGGAATTTTCACTGTTAAATTAAAATTTGCTGTTACCAACGTGTTCGCTACAGATGTGCAGTAAAAATATTTTAAATTCAGAGTAGATGTTCAATTTGCAACTGGAAACGCCCACGTGCATTACCTACGGTTAGTTTGTATTTGTGATTCACAGCGGATAGCGGAAGTGCATCGAATGATGATAAAAGAGATAAAGAAAACAGTAATACGATACTTACCGATAAAGAAATGCTGCACCTGCTATGCCTCCTCCACATTGGGCCAGAATAAAAAGTATAGTTCGTAGTAATGAGATCCTTCGTATGACACCCATTGCTATGGAAACGGAGGGATTCACGTGAGCACCTGGAGCAAAATTTCAAAATTCAAGCAACACCTGACGAATATAGTTTAAGAAATTAAACATTTTTTAGCGTGTTTTTTAGCAAACAGATTTCTGCCCTGCTGTATACGTTTTGTTATATACAAGTACAAGTGCGGGGCCCGGTTTAAAAGGGCGTTTTAAAGCCATAATAATATCCAGAGTCCGGTCTGGTCAGCGCACACGTGTCGGTATTGAGAGGACCCCTTCGTTTAAATTATAGCATGAAGGTGAAGTGTCATTTTGTAAATTGAAAATGATTAGAAAATCATTTGAGATCATATCCCAAAACGGATTAGTGTACACCCCTCGCTATATGGAATCATAGGATCAATAGAATTAAAGTTTGCCAGAAGTTGCAAGTGGCCGATTTAATTTCTCTATAATAACTAACCGAAATAATTATTTTAACAAATAGAATAGTATAGAATAAACCGTGTAAGCTGCGAACATGCGACAAACACCCGGAGTATTTCAACTTAAACTGTAAATTGATTTTAATGTTGAATAATTTAAATGCGCTTCTAGCATAAGCCTTTGTGTGCTGTCTCGCCAAATATAAATTAGTGTGTCGCAAAACGTGGAGCAGATGTCTCATGAAATGGCATACAAGCCGGATCCAGAGACATGGAGTATGTCTCTGGCCGGATCGTGTTTCGGTCAGAAAATAAATGAATAAAGAAAGAGCCCGTACAGCTTTCTCACTGTTGCATCAAATACTAAAAATGCCAAATCGTTTTGCTTAGGTACTACATAGCTACAAAACGATTTATTAAAATTGTATAAAATTGTTTTTAAATTACAGATATTTATAAATTATAATAAATAATAAAATAATTACAATAAAATACTACTGATGGAATGGACATACCTATCTATTAGAAAATAATATTATCAAAGGAATATATTTTTAATTTTTGGCGTAAAGTTTTACACCAAAAGATTGAAGATTAAAAATATGAGGGATCGAATAAAATTATTGGAAGTTATAGCCTGACCAATGTCCAATATAGATAATGAATTTAAAGACTTAGAAAATGAATAAATTTTAAAATAATTGGCTTTGACTTTGAATTTTATTAAAAAGGATGTTTTTAAAATATGATGCTTGTTTGTTTAAATTTGTCCATGTTATATGTAATTCAGACTGGTAAGTAAAAATTGTTCCAATAGCCACAAAGTTACCTATACTAGCTGTTTTTTTCCAATATCAAATTCAGTAGGTACCTAATCAAATTGACCAATGAAGTTAAACTTTTTGAAACGTGTTCCATATTATTAATTTGAACGTGAGCGGGTATCCCTATTATTTTTTTAAATTAACTTCGGGCAATTAAAATAAAATATTGACGTAAAAATTTGTTTACCAGATATGTGTCCAAAGCACTGCGTTAAAGATGTCATAACAAAACCAGCAGCTAAAGATGTTGGGAGAAGTAGGGAAGATATCGGTGTGCCGACAGCTGCTCCAGAAGTAGCCCCGCAAACAACAAAAACATAAATAAAGGACGCCAAACACTCCGAGAATACGGACCTCCAAAATTCCAACGTGCGGATTTCAACTTGCATGGGTATTTTGTGTTTAGCTACCACATTAATAGCCTCATGTCTTATAGTTTCCAATTTTTCCATCATCGTAACTAAGTAATATTCCACATTGCGGTCACTTTGTAAATGTATATTTTCTTCTACCATCTTAAACTCTCGAGAAACAAACGTGCACAATAAATTTCGGGCGACAGGACGTAAATTATTTCTGCAGCGGCCACCCAACAGCAACTATACCGACGCTCACTCTGTATCTCTGTATGATTATTATGCCCTACTCTACTACTGTCGGTGGATCGCTAGAACCATGTGGTAGCCCTCTCCCATCCAATGTACCACCAAAACGGCCAACCAGAGCAAAGCAAGCTGTTCGTGAAGAGAAAGTGACGTCACATTTACATCTTGCTTCTCTGTAATCACACATAAATTTTGCACTCCGAAACCGCAACAGGCAACGCTGAACCACAGGAGGAATAACAATTTTCTTCTGTGACTGAACTCCAATGTAACAACTAACAAGTTTGTCGTAGGTACTTATGTGTTTGTTTATTTAAAAACTATACCCCCACACTTTTTCTTTAAAACTATAAAAAATTTCAAAATTCGCCGAGAACGATCATTAAGCATTTAATTAAATATTAAACAATGTTTTTGTTTCGTTAAATGTTAAATGAAGTGTAATGTAATGTATATACAGGGTGTGCGTCTCACCGGGAACTGAATCGATCGATATAGACGATATAGGGAAAAGTATGTAACAAAGTATTTTGAAAATTTTGAGAATTACTAAAGCCAGTGTGTGGCCAATACAACAAAAATAATTACAACCAGTTGTTGGTACTTCCGGTTATACCGGAAGTTGATACCAACTTGCTTATTTTAAATGGAACACCTGTACATTTTCCATTTTTCGAGATGAGCATAAAATGCTGAGTCGAAAACATGTAGCATACCTAAACCCAGCAGCCCAAAATTTAACGGGTGCAACGGTTTGCAAGAACCGTTATATCTTCCTTCGTGTAGGAGATCCTGCTTGTTTGCTTTTTGTCACGTAGAAAGAACACAAGGTGAGCTACGTTTCTACAACGAAAATAAGTTTCATAATATTATACCAAGTGATCCATTTTTCACGTTATCCTTGGTCAGGCAAGTTTTAGACTTTTACATTATTGATTGGGACACTTTTTGGAGACTAATATTTAGGTGTAAACTCGAATGCTCGATAGTCTTTTGTTTTCGAGATATCCCAGGTAACTCTGTTTTTTTTTTATGGCAGCCAAATTGGATTTTTCGTTTTTCAGAAAAAAGCTTTCCAATGATGTATCACATGCCGAGGAAAAATTGTTTTCCAAGAGACTAATTTAAGAAGTTATCCGCATTATCCATTGCTGAAGAAAACAAAATAGCACTGGATGAATACACTTGCTAAAAATCCAAAAAAAATTTTTAGCTTATCCCATATTTTTATGAAGAAAATGGCGAATGCGCCACAACACTGTCAATTAATTTTCGAAAACCACCGGCAATTGGCTTTTTCCAATTTCCAATCCCACTTCGCAGCGATGCCCGATCAAAACGGAATTTAGTAGTAAGCTACCTAAAGATGTTATTGAATAGTATCTTCTGTAAGAGGTAAAAGAGCAAAAAGCTAAATCGAAAGGTTTATTTAAATAAGTAGATAAAATTGTCTTTGAATTTAATACAATTCAACGCAGAAGAAAACCTGGAAAATCTTCCGCACACAAGCTACGTAACTGCAGATGAGAGCTACATATTTGTATATACCATTCTTAGGAGTGGATGTAAAACAACGAATCTCTAGTTTATTGATGTTAGTCATGTAAGAACATCTAGTCTTCACCAGAGTATAGAAAAATTTCCAGGTTAGGGGCAGTTCGTCTTCTGGCATCGTGATAGGCCTCATTAGCAGAAATAAGCCGACATGCAACAAAACAAGAAACGAAAGTGCTTTGACTTGTTTTTAACAGTTAACTATCTCTAAACTTTATGGAAAAACACACACTTTAGCAGTAAAGTGATATACTTACCGATTACAACATTAATGATACCGGAATATTTTATCAAAGCTTCAGTTTTTTTTTGGCTCCTCATAATCATATTGAAAAGGCATAGAAATAAATATACAGTTCCATTTTAACGTTAAGATATAAATATAGTTTATTTGTATACGATATATACAAAAAAAAACGAATATAAAATAGTCAACTTACATAATAGATTAATTATTATTAAACATTTGTAAATATTACTTTATAAGTAAGGCACCAAGAAACAAATTACAAAATGTCTTACAAAATTAACACACCATCAGTGATCCAAAAAATATTATAGTCCAAATCGGATGTTCGGAAAAAAATTAACAAACTGATGATTAATTTCTGGTGGTGTGTTAATTCTGCAAGACCATGTATATACATGCTGGGCGACGTATGGCATGGGGTTTCCCTACCATTGGAATAAATGCATCACCACAGACATGTTGCAATCAAAGCTTTCTGTGTTTATTTTGATATGAACTAAAATCGCTCTCTACACGCAAGTTACCTTGAAGGGTAGCCTTAAAGAAAGGGTGTATAAGGACGGAACTTTTAAAAGTATTTTGCCATCTTGGATTTTTATACTTTATATACATATATCTATTATCCTACCTACTCTTGTCGTAAAGCAAATACATAGCTGCATAATCTAAAATTTATTTTGGAATGTAAACGTAAAAATACTGTGGTAAATTAAGTAATCCTATTTCTGCCCATTATATTGCACAGTAAAATAACAACAGTGGATTACAAGCCACTATCGATATCCTAAAGTTAACATCTTCTGTCATATATTAAAATAGTTTACTAGTTATAAAAATCAGTCTGATTAGTCGTAACACCTAATGTCCTTACTGGCAAATTAAGGACGTATACGATTTCTTTGTACTTTTAAATTATGCACTGGGGTCAATGGGCTCAAATTTCTGGAGACTAGGTTGTTGTAAGAACACCATGATATTGATATGTTTAAAGGATACTGTGCAGTAATTCTTGGCTTTACAGTAACCAGAACTATGGGTTTTTTATAACATATTTTGAAATGGCATATTATAACAGCTCAATAAGCTGTCACTTCGCCAGGTTAGGACAAAAAACAAAAATAATTTTTTTCACTTTCAACTAATGAACCTCGAAAAATATTTGCGCGATTTTCAATTAGTTTTCAGACTCAGAAACGACACTGAGACACCGATTATTGATGAATTTGAAAATTTCCCATATAGACAGTTTCATAAGTAAAAATTTAAGCTCTCTGGTTGACCAGAATTATTCTTTGTTCCATTTTAATTGTTTAATACTTTACTTACATTCTATTGATCTAACTAATAATTTTCAACGCTTCTGTAACTCTTGTAAATTAAGGTGCAAAAAATATAAAACGCTGCATCAAATGCTTCTACTTTGACATTTCTTAAAATTTATTTGCAGAAATTCGGATCTCTGACCAAGCAGAAAACCAAAACTGTCGACACTTTTAAGATGCAGTCAATTATTGTCCCAGTTTAAACACTGAGCGTTTTAAGTTTAACGAATTGTGCAAATTTCATAGTGCGAATAATACTATTTAAATTAAAGTACGTATAAAATTGTTTCCTGGTACTTCTCAGTAAGTATGATAAACCAGTTTATATATTTTTATAAACAAATAAATATGAACAGTTAAACATCAGTCTGCGGAATGCCTTGCAGTGGTAGTGTCGTCTGCGACTGGCTCTTATGTTTAACTGCGAGTCCTGCCGCGTTTTTCTTTGGGGCACTCCCATTACTCACTCCTTTTAATGAAACACTTTGAAAAGAAGCCGGACTGCTAGTCCTAGCTGGTGTAACTCTAGACGAAGCATATTTTTCTATGTAGTCGTTCATTATGGCCTCACGATTGTTTTCAATTCCCTCATTATCCGTGTCGACATCTGGCGGGTACAAATAGGGATTGTAATATCTGTTTGAAGACCTGGAGCAGGATATGGTTATAGTAATAATTTCAAATAGTTAATATGACAAGAAATATATCTATTAACAGCAATAAATGATACGTACCTCTTCGCATTCCTCCACAACATGCAACAAACAACTAGTAAAACAATCAGCAAAAGACAGAGTCCTGAAATACTCCAAAATGCTATTTGTAAAGGAGTCCTTGGTTCCCACCAAAACTAAAACAGAATGCAGATAATTAATTATATTTTCTATAGAATATTTCCACCAATTACACAAATAAATAAATCTTCAATATAAAATATAACAAAAGTAATATCTTACTTCAGTGGTAGGAGGGTAGGTAGGCACTAGATGTCCCACTACCATGGGCAAGTACTGAGTCCAAAATGCGGACTCAGTCTGTCTAAAATTCCACCTGATCGACGAATTATAGGTCGTGTTCACATTCAAATATTTCAGCTGTCCATGCTGACACTCCTCGAAGTGTAAGCCTAAGATCTGTGTATGTGAAGGATTGCCATATCTTGCAAAATCTGAGTACGCTTTCATAAAGAAATGGCTCATGTTCCTGTCACTCCCTGTCCATTGATCTCTAACAAATCGTTCTTTAGATGGTAGCATTTCAATATCCATGAACGGGGCCCCACACAGTAAGTAATGTTCAATGTCGTGTGGTACTTTCCTCCATTCAGACAAATTGAACGATTCTATTGTTGTGTTCAATACGTACATATATACTGGCCTGTTTTGTTCGACGAGCAATTTTATTATTTTGTCGTTTGGGGCAGTGTACAAGAAATCCGTTAGCAGCTGTAAAAACGGTCAAGAATTATATAATAGGAAAGTATATTAATCACAATTATGGCGAAAAAGAAGTGGACTCTAAATGTAATAAAACGGAAAATATTCTACCAACGTTTCGAATAATGTCCGATTATTCTTGTTCTTTAATGGCTTACTTTTTAAATATCAACTCATACTTATTAGTCAATTGTGTTTAAGGTACCATTTTGAAAACAACTGATACCAAGTGTTTATTTATTGTTTATGTAGAATCGTTTACAACAATAAAATATACAGGGTGCTATTTAAAGTACGAAAATCCCTTTTATGCCTTCTATATTATAAAGTTTAAAATTTGTATGTTACATAATAAAAAAGGGCTGTTAACTCTCTTCATGGTAAAGCAGCAATTACCTGAATGTATTTCTCTCTGATGTGTGTTACGTTATGAGGATCCGGCCAATAAGTATACATATATTTAATAGCTTCAAAGGTTCCATTTGGATTTAAAGTATAGTTATACCTCAATACCAATTCCTTAACTTTTTGATCAAAGAATTCCTGGGTGACTATAAATTCCGGTTCCAAGCTTTTATTCGTAGCTACACAAAATATAAACAATTGAAATATATGAGCCATAAATAAAACAAATCTATTGCTATTGAAATTGTTAGGCATACTTACTTATAAAAGTGGCAGCTTCTTGTAGCGTTACACTGGACATATATGCGAGGTCTGGATGAAACGATCGTTTCTTGATTAACGTTTCTACATTTTCATTAATAAAGTGCCAGTCTTTTTCATACCAGCCCTCATAATACGGCATAGAAATATTCATTTCCATAACTGGAGCCCAAGGGAATAATCCTATCTCTGGTGGGAAAACAGCATGTCCGATTTCAATAGCACTTCTTGAATTCTTCAAACAATTCACCAATTTCCATGACGATTCTATACTGCAGCCTATTTGTCTACCAAACACTCTACTTGTATTTTGGACTCTGTATATGTCAAAAGTCATAGCCCAATCAGCCAGTGCCGAACCGCTCTGTGCGATAACCTTCGTTACCATATTGCTGGTTTGTGGGGCTACCATTAACATGCCCGCCGAGGCCGCACCGGCTCCCGGACCAAATAACGTGATACTATCTCTGTCACCACCAAATTTTTCCGCATTATCATAGACCCACCGCAATGCCATTGCTTGATCTAAGATCCCGTAATTGCCAGGTGAATTAACGTCCCCTGTGCTTAAGAAACCTAAAGCTCCTAAACGATAGTTGAAAGTGACCACTACAACTTTATAAAACGTCGCTAATATGTGTCCTGGAAACGTGTTTGAGGCACCGTAGATGAAGTCACCTCCATGAATATAAAACATAACAGGATATTTTTGAGCTGCTCCTTCTGTCTGAAAGCAAAGATCCTTATTTTACAAATCCCTTCCCTATTAATTTAATTGATTCTGTACCAAATTTCTATGAAAACTTACAATATCTGGGGTAAAAACGTTGAGGTATAAACAGTCTTCATCCACATCTCTTACGCCTGAGTCTTCCCCTGTGTATTTTGCTGGTTGCGGACAGGCAGGACCAAAGTCTACAGCCTGTACAATTTGCCATCCTCTGTGTAATCTTGGTGGCTAAAATATAATCAATAGATAAAATTAGTAATCTTTATAACAAATTTAATTATATATTTTTAAGCCATTATTTATGTTGCCCGATTTAAGGGCCGAGTTGAGTTGTGATGCTAAAAACCATGGCCACATATTTATTAAAATATTGTACGTGTACGTTTTTCAATGAGGTTGGAAAATTACAATCTAACACTTAATACTTTGAATGTCTAAATGGATGTGTTATGCGTTTTTAACTACTTCTTACGTTAGTTATTGTTAAGATTATGAAAGTCAGACGAAATAATGTAACATTGTAAATGTAATTGAATGCAGTTTCAACTTGCGCCTTACTATTTTTGTGGTAATTAAAACAAGTGGACAATTTACAACGATTAAACAATTAAAGAAGGTCAATTAAAAGGTCACTATCTCCAAGAATTAAATAGTTATTTTATTACTGGAAATGGGGAGAATTATTATAATCTTAACAAGTGAGTTAAGAGTATCCTGTAATTATAGAGACATATTACGTTACTGTTATATACCTTGAATCTTCCCTCATTCACTGGAGGCTGGGCATAAGGTATCCCTAAAAACACAGAAGACACCCCTTGCTGCCTCTCAATAAATTCAGATCCGGGTCTATAAAGCGACTGCGGATCAGGGTTGTCAAATAAGTACACCTGGAACCCTTGAACACTGCCGTGTGTTGTTTCAACGAAAATGTCACGAAGCTTCTCCTTTGTTTGTTCTCTTCGCTTTCCTTGTAAGTCTTCCCTCCAGCCTCCTAATATTCCTGGTAGGATTGGTTCAGCATTTCCAACCTATAACATGTTAGTTTATTCTGTGAGAAATCAAATAACCAACAATTTGCATATAATTAAATACGGCTCTTTTAATTTTAACGTCTCTTATCTAAAAAACGATTTGTAAAAATTTTAAAAAGCAGATCAAATAATATAGATATATATTCAAACGTTGTACGGTTTAATTCAAAATTGGCAATGTCCTTTGTCTTATCGGTAAATAATCTGATGGAGTTACGAACCCTATCGTAGGAGAACCTTTCATCTTGCCCCCTAATTCTAGGGTCTCCGGGTAGGCCTTGGTTGTAGTTGTAGTTAAAATTTTGCTGTCCATACCGTCTCCCCTTATAAATATATGTAGGCCTATACTCTTTGCCGTTGGGATTCTGATAACTATATGGTAAACGGGGGCTATATTCATTGTAAGGATTTTGTTTATTTGGGGGAAATCCATTTACATATTCTTCGTACTGTCCTATCACTGAGTCACTCACAAAAACTATCACTAATATTACAATTTCGTACCGTAGCTGCTTAAACAACGCCATATTCTCTGTTTTGTGTGTTTATCTGTCATCAGAGAGTCTGTCATCTGACTTTCAGCAACACTTTCAATAGTACCAATATATCAAAAGTAAACACACCAAACAGACATAGGCGGGTCCGGAATATGTTTCTGGGAGGGGCACATGTTTTGAAATATAAATATACACCTCGGTGTTTTTAACCCTGTGGGCTACATTCATTTGGCACGTCTGAAATACAGTTAATTAACATTAAGTTAATTAAAATTAAAAAAACTACTACACTTGACCAATGAGCATAGCCAGCGACCATTATCAAGTCTTGGGGGCCAAGCTTAATTAGTCGAGTAGTACTTGTAGTGTAATATGAGGTTAATATGTTCCGTTTGGGTAACAGCTGAAACGGAAACAGTGGTCATATTCTAGTATCAAATTATTTGGTAAATCGTTAATGTACCTTGATTAGAAATAATAGTGGCCCTAACATTGAACCTTGAGGAACACCCAAGGTTACATCATAGTTATATCATTTAGAGATTTTTTTTGTTATTTTTAAAAATATACTTAATAATAAGGATAACTGAACTGCCGATAATTTTCCACATCATTTTCACAACCTTTCTTAAAAAGGATGACGAGTGGTAAGTATTAGGACCCATGAATATACCTTCCTAAATAAGATGTTTCCTTGCTTGTAATATGCTTTTGAATGTTTGATTTCGCCATATAGACATTTTTCGTAAAGTTCTTATGATTTTTTGTAACTTAAAAAACTCCGATTTCATGTTAAACTCTGTTTTGTGATAAAAATTGTTATACTTTATACTTCATAAGTTTTAATTCGATTCGGAAATTATTAATATTTTATAGAAAATTAATACTTGAAAAAATTGCCCGGCACCACCCTGTATACCTATCAATTATTAAATGAAACCTGTTTTCCATTTATGGTTCAATGTCTATTTATCGTGACTCACTTACAATTTGGTTTTTCTAAGAATGGGTTGATTTATTTAAGGATTTTTAAAAGTATATTTTTATTTGCGGGCACCTTGATGAACAAATTGGAGAATGAAATATATCTCGAGGCAAAATAATAGAAATTATACATAGGTATTATATGGATTAAATTTTAACGATGACAGAATATTTATTTATTATTTTTTTATCAAATAATCTTTTCGACAGCTATATACAGGGTGAGTCACCAAGGGCGCCTCGATCGATATCTCCTTTAATATTTATTATACAGAAAAAAAGTTTCAAATAAAAGTTGTAGGAGACCAAGAGTACCATATTTTAAAATTATTTCTAATCATACATGGTGTTTGATATTAAAGTGGCATATCAAAAGTATGTTTTTTGAAATGGGACACCCTATATATTTTTGCAAATTTTTATTCTTGCAGACCTCACTAATGAATTCTGCATGAGCGGTATTTTCACAGATTAAGCAAACTTTTTTTGTTAAGTGTTAAGCAATGCCATGTCCTAGCCTTCAGATATTTTAGGGTTGAAATTATTTGTACAGGGTGTTTATTACGATGATACAAAAATGGCTAACTTTAATCTATCATAACTTCAAATTTTTTTAAATGGAACACCCCGTATATTTTTACATATTTGGATAGAGTTTTTGTCGCTTTAAAATTTTTATTAACCTATGGTTATACCTAAAACCAACGGTTTCCAGTGAAACTGCATTCTAATAAAAACATCAGGTAATTTCTAGAAATTCGAATATCATAGGAGGCATTGGCACGTGTTTTTTTTTGTTTTTGCAAGAAGAAACTATAATCATTATTGTTTCAATTAATGTAAGTTTCATCTCTTATAAATGAAAAGAAAGTTGTCTTATTATTTTACATTTAAATACTTGAACTGTGTGAATTTTCCAAATATCTAGATGGCATTTATCACTGACATTTGTTTGTAACAAATTTGAAACGCTTTTAATTTGTAGACTTTATTGTTACGTTAATTTCTACTTAAATTAGTATTTAAAATGAATTTTTCTAAGCAAGATAGATTTAATATGATTTACTGTATCGGGGAGAGTTATGGTAATTGTTTGTTGGCCTCTAGATTGTATGGTCAAAAATTTCTACGATTTTCTACGACGTTTAGCACAACAGAAAATGTGTTATTACGACTGGTTTAATTCACTTCGGCTTCTTAAACATAACTTTTCCGCTTTCATCGAATTTAGTTTTTAATTTAGTAAAAGCGCGACAATTCGGATGTCTTTGGTCTGGATATTTTTGACCATACAATCTAGAGGCCAACAAACAATTACCATAACATAGATAGGATTCGTGGGGTCAAATATAAATAAATAAAAAACTAAATCGTGCACCAGTTTCATCTTTTGGGGTAAATGGCACGATTTAGTTTTTTATTTACCATAACTCTCCCCGATACAGAAAATATTAATTATTTCTTGCTTAGAAAAATTCATTTTAAATACTAATTTAAGTAGAAATTAACGTAACAATAAAGTCTACAAATTAAAAGCGTTTCAAATTTATTACAAACAAATGTCAGTGATAAATGCCATCTAGATATTTGGAAAATTCACACAGTTCAAGTATTTAAATGTAGAATAATATGACAACTTTCTTTTCATTTATAAGAGATGAAACTTGCCTCCTATGATATTCGAATTTCTAGAAATTGCCTGATGTTTTATTAGAATGCAGTTTCACTGGAAACCGTTGGTTTTAGGTATAACCATAGGTTAATAAAAATTGTAGAGCGACAAAAACTCTATCCATCTCTATATGTAAAAATATACGGGGTGTTCCATTTAAAAATATGAAGTTATGATAGATTAAAGTTAGCCATTTTTGTATCATCGTAATAAAAACCCTGTACAAATAATTTCAACTTTAAAATATCTGGAGGCTAGGACATGGCATTGCTTAACACTTAACAAAAAAAGTTTGCTTAATCTGTGAAAATACCGCTCATGCAGAATTCATTAGTGAGGTCTGCAAGTGACAATTTTTCTGAAAATAGTTGAATAATTCGACAACGCCGCAACGGAATTTCAAAAACCAGATATATTCGAAAAGGCAATGAAAGAAGGAATAAAAATTTGCAAAAATATATAGGGTGTCCCATTTAAAAAAACATACTTTTGATATGCCACTGTAATATCAAACACCATGTATGATTAGAAATAATTTTAAAATATGGTACTCTTGGTCTCCTACAACTTTTATTTGAAACTTTTTTCTGTATAATAAATATTAAAGGAGTTATCGACCGAGGCGCCCTTAGTGACTCACCCTGTATATAGGGTGTTAATGTTAATTAAGTATGTACAAAAAATTTAACAGACGATTATTTGAGTGATATTAAGACAGAAAGTTCATATAAACATGGGTCTAAAAATGCTTCGTTTTCAATAAGATACAGGGTGTTAAACTTATTTTAAAAAATTGCTTTTTAGTAAATATCTTAAATATGCTTTACCCAATTTTGTTGTAATTTGGCAGTGTTATTCGTAGTGTTTAGGGGTTAATTTAGCCCTAACTTGATTAAATTTATTAAGTCCAGTGGTGTCCTGGGCGGCACCTTAACGAATATTTTTGACAAAAAAAATGTACGCCACAGATTTTTTTGTATTTTTTTTTTTTTTGATTAAGCAACCAAAAATACCACTTTTGTGTCTCTTGAATTTTTTTCGTATCTTTGATTAGTTTTTGAGAAAAAAATCCACTTAATTGCACAGTGCCTTATTTACGATCCGAAGCAGTCCGCGTTTTACACCCATGTCCCATAAGTTGTCATTTTGGCAACAATCCAAGTTCTAACTGTGTCTGTTTGTCGTTAACAATTTGCATTAGCCATTACTTTTTGTTGCATTCATTATATGCCCAGTAATTACTGGCTTGGTCACTTGGTCAGCTCTGTATAGGTAGGTACCTACGTTTTGTAGTTGAAAATATGCGTGATGCAATTACATCGTGTGTACTTGTACTAATGGTTTTGGAAATAGGATTTAATTCCGACAACAAATAACAACACACCAGTGAACTCTGAAAAGTAACCAAACTGGATATGTGTGGTTTCAGATGTCAGGCATTTCGCATTGTAACGAATCAAGGAATACGAAGGCGTATAAAAGGTACAGTATGAGTCAATGGCCAGTCAATCAGTGAGTTTCTCAGTGTCTTGTTGCTTGTTCTTCTGGTTATCAACATGTTGCATCGGATACTGGCGATTTTCTCGATATCTGTCATCATTACTAAAATCTCTGGTGGGTAATTATTTCACCTGTAACCCAGTGACTTCTAAAACGCTAAAAAATTGTTTCATTTTTACTACTGGCAAGGCGCAATAAAAGATTTTTGAAAAAAATTCAACCACCAGAAAAATTTCTGCAAAGGATGAAACGAAATTTTACTCGACGATCATTTTGTATATAATGGAAACATTTACCTTTCTACCTCATCAATTTAAAGGCAACATTGATTTAGGCTTTATTTCATCCTTTTCGGAGTTTTCAATAATATTTTATTTCCTGCTTTTTAGTTGCTAAAAATGTTAAACAATGCTGTAAATTTGCGTTTCTTTAATAATCTATTTAACAACATTATTTATTATAATAAGGGAAAATTATTCTTTGACTTTTTTTGTACACCCATTGGTATTTTAGTTGCACATTTTTGAATGTCAAAAATTTTCCACTCCAACTCCATTCTATTACAGTTTTGTGTTAGAATATTGTTTTCTTTAAGTTTTGTGTAATATACTTCATATAGAAATAAATCTCTAAAGGGCGGGAGAAGTATAATCTACTTGGAAGAATTAAAATAAAATTAATATAGGCATATAATTACGTGAGTATTTTATTCAAATTGATTATTGTTCGTTTAAAACACGACTTTCTGTGGCGAGTTAATTGGTGAGTGAGCTAATTGATTTTAAAAAAATATCCTCGAAATGATTTTCTAAAGTTACATATCCTACAAAAAAAGCTGGACGTGAAACGGGGCACACATAAGCCACTTGTTACAACCTCAAACCATGTTTATCCACCAAACTGGCTTAGAGAAAATGAAAAGGAAAATTCGTGACGCCTAGATTTTTATTTTGACGTGATTTTTCAGATGGTGCCCCTGCAGTGGCCAAACCAAGACAGTTCCTTCCTGCCGTTTCAGGATATATTCCTGTGTACATAAGAGAAGGGGACACACCCCTTGAAGATATTAATTCAGAATTAGCTGAAGCATTTAACAGTTACCCGGAGAAGCAAGCAAGACATGCAACCAGCAGATTGAGGAACACGGTTGAGGACGAAGAAAGGGAGAAAACGAAGTATTTTAACGACTCAAAAGAAAATGGCATAGATAGTTCAGTAGACAAAGACTTAATTTTAGAAGTTAAAAGTGACGACGAAACCGCTCCGAAGTCGGAATCCAACCGTTATCTTTACATACAGAAAATATCTAGGTCTTAAGGATTTAAATTATTTATTTGTGCTTTTGAGACTATCCTGAATAATAACGTATACAAATTGAAACAACACTTTTTTTAATTGGTTGAATCGAGGGTTGGATTTTCACGTAGTAAAGTCCGCGTTACTAACAAAAATTGAATTAAAAGAAAGGAAATTTGGATTATTTTATTTATAGTTGGTGTTTATCAAGTGCAAAATTTATGCAAGAAAATTAATACTTTAGTTTTAGTGCGTATAATAAAGGAAAAGCCTTAAGAATGTTACTAAAGTAAATTGAACATTGTGGTGTCAATACCGCATTGATACGTCAATTTGTAAATCGAAATAATGGGGTTGAAGTTCGATCTGAGATTTAAGTTTTTTCAGTGGATCAAGTAAGTGGAACATGAAAATAAATCTTTTTATCCATAGGAAAGTTATTCTGAAGAGGTTATTATATTCTGTAGGGATTAAAATAATTCTCACATAATGGTAATTTAACTGAGGAAGAACTCCCACCATAGTAAAATGTTAAATATAGGTACAATACAACATTGAATCTATATCTAAATTTTTTTATACTTAATTGAAAAACAATACATTTTATCAAAAATTTACCTGTCAATGTTTACGTATATTATTTGATTAGTACGATTAGATAGTAGTACCTATGTGTACGTTATCTTATCTTTCGTAACCAAACGGGTAAATATATACCTGCTAGTAAGTGGTTAGAAGTGTAAAGATAAAAAGGTATGTAGCTTTGTTCGTATATTTTATTTAATTAGGTATAATTGTACCAACTTTAATTTAACCTACATTATTTTGGCACCTCGGGCCTTATGAAGATGGGTTCCGCCAAAGAATTCCCTTGTTTTTGGGTTTAAATATGCCATGCAAAAGTGCAACGCTAGGTATTGTGTAATTAAAAAAAACAATCCAACACAGGAAGAATGTTGTAACGCGTCTTTGGTAGGTAACTCACTTAATTAGTAATTTGTGTATATTTAAATTTTGAAAATATAAAGTTGCCTCCTATCCTCGAAAAAATTCTATCGATTTAAATTTGGCAAAATCGCCTGTAAAAAAGGCCTTCGTACAAATCACGAAACACGAATTGTTACGACACAGTAAAATTCCAGATTAAGTAGGTAATTGCAATGGTGATTATACATATATTTTAACACCAACGTAGAAATATGTTACAGAGTGGAGCATTTTCGATGGAATGAAAACTGTTAAAAACTAATATTTTTAAGACTTGCGCTGTGCGTTTTTTTGTTATGTTTAAAGTTGCAAGATCTGCTACTTTTAATGCTAAATATACGGTATTAAAAGTTTTGTTTTAAGTGACTTCACTCACCATCGCTAAGAAAAGTGTGGAATATAATAAACTACAAAAATCGTGACTTTTGCATACACCAAGGACAAAAATGCAACATCTATATTTATAAAACAAGTTTTATAAAATCTTAGTGTCATTTTTCAAACTTTTTTTAAATACCTACTATTTTGTTGAAGTACCTCTATGGTATCCTTTTGCAATCCTAGGTGTCGTTAATTATTATTTGTAGTAAGGCATATAAGTAATGACTAATGGAATTTTCCACTTTTTTGTTCCCTATTATATATACATACCAAGAACAAAACTACGTAACAAATAATACATACAGAGTGTTAAAAAATTAATCATTTAATCCGATTTTTTTCCAATATATGACTGGTCTAAATACTTGGTAGTAGTGGTTCAATAAATCATAACAAAGCTGTATTAATTATATATATAGATTTTTATCTATTTCTAGTTAAAGTAATCGACAAACATATCCATCATTGATGTATATTTATTTTGTATTGAAGCTCGGTTAAACTAATAATATTTCGAGGTGTGGCACCAATAAATATCCATATTAAATATTGTTTAAATGTTATTTGTGGCAAAAAAAGAAAAATAATCTATATTAAAATTATAAGAACACGTCAACTAAAGTTTGTCAACTTTAAAGTAGTAGAACCTATAAAATATTTGCTCGATTTGATCGAAATTGGTTTTATACTTGATTCTGACGAGAATCGTTCTTAACTTACTACAACGATACAGAAAAAATTTCAAAATCTTTCTAGACGTCTCTTATTGTCAGCAAACATGTTCCATGTGTTGTACTTTAAAAAATTGTTCTTTCTGTAGAGAAAATAAAAGAATACCACGAATAACTTTAAGACAATATTCACATACAGTCTCAGGAAGAAAGTGAGGTTTCTGAATTCTCAAACTAATCGAAATTCGAGCTTTTTTTTTCGAGTTGAACTACTTCGAACTTGATTAAACTTAATCATTGTTCCGTTTCAATTCTTGAGCATTTCGGTGTTATTAAAATTTTTGAATTTCAGTTGCATAAAATTATACGTCTCTTTTATCTGTATGAGCTCATCAACTACATCATAGGTAAGTAACAACCTATTTTGATTAGATTAGAAATAAAGCAAGGTGGAATTTTCAATCGAAATTGCACCATATCCGTTATATCCGTTATAATTTAGAAATATACTTATAGTACTTAATTCAGTACAATATAATTAGTTGTTATTTAGAAAATTGTTTTTTCTCGCAAAAAGAATGTTGCTACTATCATCATCAAAAATAAATACGTTTATTGGGAAATTAGTTTAAGGAGATAAGATAATATTTATTAAATGTAATACCTTTATGACTCATTTCGTAATAAAATGGTCGTAAATATTCTTTAATCATCGTTAAAAACGGGTGGTACACAATTTGTGTGAATCATGTTAAGACTATAGGTTAGGTACCTACCTACATCAAAAATTGAACAATAATCTCATCATTCTAATCATTGTTTTATTTTCGATCACAATCCAACAAATTCTATTTTTCCAAACAATCTTTAAAATACTTTGCAATTTTATACCTGCTGAGCAATACTTTTTGTTCAAAAAATTGTTCCGGATCTTGTACATGATTTAGTGTAGTGTGGTCTTAAAATAATTTTGTACAGAACATTTTCTTAAATCGTTTGATAAAAAGCAATTTTTAGGAAAATATATTGGGAAACTGAACGGTTTTTGAGGTCGAATCGTTTCAAAATTCTGCAACATAAAAGGAAGGGAAACATTTTAATCAGATCTTTCCGTTTTAAGGTTCTAAAAGGCTTAATGAAACTTGGTACAAAAATAATCTGGGCATCAAGTGGAAACGAAACATTTTTAAATACAACACCCTATTTTTTGTTACCTAGTGATGTTAATTCATCATTTAAAAATACAAATTGATAATTTTTTTCTACCTTTATTGAATTATCACTGGTGATTTAAGCAATAATGCCACATCTTCAATATTAATTCATGGTAAAACTACTTCTCTTGTAGATGATTAATTAAAAATTAAAAAAAAAATAATCAAATATTAGTCACTAATGTAATAATGCGTTAATAATGCACATGGCATCATAAAGAAGGTATTCATTGTGTTTTAGATTACGCCATCGGCAACAGATAACATTAAAAGGTTAAAAATATATAGACAATTAACCATCAGAACGTGTTTAATAATTTGTTAATCCTTAATTCCTATGATTATTACTATTGGTAATGAATGTTTGTGTGTACTTTTATTCAGAAGACGGAAGTTTACGTAATACATTACATACCACAACTATAGATACCGATCGCAAACAAAATTTTCAATAATTTAGAAGATCAGTGAGGACCTTGGTGTGGCAATTCAATTTATACAGGCGTTTCGATAGCCCTTTACATCCTAATTTCTGAAACCAAACAAAGATACCTCGAAACGTTTTTGATAATCTCTTTCTCACTACCCGCCAGCTTACTAATTTTGTCTTCTTTCCAGAAATGATTCAAAAAGGATTAATAGCAATATTTTTAATTTCGGCGAGTCTGACATTCATTCATTGCCAAACAAATGGAGTCAGAACCAACCTTATTAACTGCTACAATGCGTCATACTTACCAGAAGTATTAAGTCCTATCGGTCGACCGCCAGCAACTTTAAATATTTTCGTAGAGCTAATAAGAAGGCTCGAAGATGCTAATCCAACTATAACATCTAGGGAGTTATCTGCGCTTATATTGCAAAGGTAGGTTGATACAGGCCGGATTATCTCTTTAAATGCAATTAGGATAGCAATTATTGCTTGCAAAGGTCACGTGATATAGCAACGGACAAATGGGCATACTTTTCTGAAATTTATTCTTCATTTAGGCTTCGCCAAGATGGAATAATGGAGACAAGAAGGGTTACAGATAGTAGATTTGGAATACCGTTCAGCCCAAAGCGGTTGGAGGCACACAAATCGACTCTAATTTTGCAAAAGTTTTTAACAAACATAACTTTAGAATTAAACTATGGAGATCTTAACGACGCCGAAATTGTAAGTTATCCGTTTTATGCATCGTAGCGTAAGTTAATTTTTCTATTCTTTATTTAGTGCTCCCTTCACTATATGATATCGAGTAGTGTGGCCAATCGTATAAGAGGTGATGAAGGCACGACATGCTCGAGATCATCTCGCTACACTTCTAGATTAATGAGAAGAAGAAGAGATGCTGACGACGCCACTGAGAGCCCACCAGCTCCTGATGATGTCGGTACAGATGTTGAAAATATAGAAGTAGAGGGAGTAGAGGGTTTTGGTGTACGTTCGGTGGCTACGGGCAATAATGACATCAGTCAATGCCCTATTGAAAATGGTGTGGTCTTCACTAATTATGGAACGGTCAAAGCTGGACAAGTTTTAGCTGGAATAGCTGCTGGACTGAACCCAGAAACGGTTTTGAATTGCGACAACAAATATGCCACAACTATTTCCGGTAAATATAAGTCATTTATTGATATACAGGGTGTCCACCACTAACGCGGATAATAAAAGAGATAGGTAAATAGATTTTTTTAGCTATGTCCAAATAATGCCGTTTATTCAACATAGCAATGGCAACATTGGCAACCTATATTTTTTATATTAGAAAATGAATAAATGAATAGTGCCACATACCCGCTACGCTAAGGAGGAGCAATAACTCCGAAACACGTGTCCGTAGCTGCATCATGTTTCTTTTTCAGGGTATGTGGCACTATTCATTTATTCATTTTCTTGTATTATTGAACCCTGCTAAACATCATTTTTTATATTTTTTTCGAAATCTACACGAAAAGTAAGGTACCTACCTACTGTATGTATAATATTGAAATGAAAATATTTGAGTTTTCGAAATATTCAGCTCGATCTGTTTTTTTCTCAATTTTAATTACAATATCTGAAATTCTTAGACCGGGCGCATGTGCCAATCATCAGTTGAAATATTTTTTGGCTGATTATTGGGCAATATAATGACCCTTTGGAATGTTACAACAGAAATTGATCTGTGATACTGTGATGCGCAGGGTGGGAATAAAATCATGGCAAACATAATGAAAAGAAATTTGTAATATTTCCGTAAATTCAAACGGAACACCCTGTATATTATTCAATCGTAAGATTGAATTGATATGAATACTCGCTTTTATCTCTTTTATTAACCAAGATGTTAGACTTGTATAAAGTAATTTTTTAACTCTATCCAATGGTTTAATTATCTTCAGGGGAAATTGCGGAAGCAGCCTTAGTGCAAGCAAACGACAATATAGAGATAGGGGCACCAGGAGGATGGAATAGCTCAATAAATCCAAGATATTATTTCCTACAAAAAAGTATGATACTACAAACCACCGACGCTGAGGTCAGGGGCTCTTTGGATGGATTATACATGGCGCTGAAAATGGAGTCGTGGAAGTCGATGTTTTCAGATATCAAAATATCGCAAATCTTAGATATGTATTATTCCCCTTATCAGAGAGGAGTATTTGATAACTCATTTAGATCTTGCAACAGAAACATTCTCTATACTGAAATGACAACTACGGATAGGTTAAAAACCGAAGTTTTTAACTTCATGAGTCCACTGGATGAATCTTCTCAATATGGACAAACTATTACGCCAGCAGCATACGAAACCATTGCAACTGCAGCCCTCAACAGTTTTAATAATTATCTGCGTAAGTATATGAAAGCGACCACGCCGATATATATAAGACATGATATCGTCGGCGTCTTTGATGACGGTAAAGATCCTCAAACACGCCGACGTATTTTATGTACCTACCTCATATACATATACAAATTAAATGCTTATCGATTAAAACAGAAGAAAGAATAATTTTGCGTGATATTTTAGCAACAATGAATGACTTGGCTTGTAAGCCGGACGATTTCAACAACTATGAAAGAATTGCCACGGATTTACTGATCTTCCTCGACACCAGCTGGGATTATACCACAGTAGAAAAGGTTTTATCGTAAGTAAAACTGTATCCGAAATTTAGATGAAGGGGCATATTTAAAATGTATTTAATTCTGTTTCATAGATACATATTGGATAACGCCGATGTAAATAGATTTGGTACGAGGTACACCATATTCAACGGTCAACTTGGAACCAATATTACAACCAACAGCACTAACTATTTGTTAAATTTCTACAAGGAATATAACTTGACTGTGCACCAAAGTCGTAAGTAATAAGTACCTATCATTAATATAAAAGAGTCAAACTAAAATTCTATATATGGTATGGATTACAGTTTCTTGCTGGCTCTTCTCCCTTGACAATTAGTCTCTTCAAAACTGCAGCTTTAACTTAGAAAAAGAAAAATCTTAATTTCTAATTTCATTTGTTTTAGAAAGTTACGGTTTCGATTACACGAGAGTTTGTGAAACAGTGGAAAATGTGGGAAAATCTAAACTAAGCAACAACAGCTACGCTGGCGGTGAATCTACAATAGTTTTGTTGATACCAAAAACTGCACCTAACGATAATCAAAAGACATACTTGAGCCAAAGGAAAGAGATAATCAGGCAGTATATACCGGGTATGCGATATTTAATTTGAAATCTTTCACAGGACAGGGGCAATGAATAAATTTCTTTTCATTTATTAGATCTAACGATACTTGTATTGGGTCCTGGAAGTCAAGAGGATTATAGTTCAATTGTATCTACTCCGAGCAAAGACGTCGTTATATTAAGCGAAACAACGAGCGAGGAGCAACTGAAACAAACAGGCCAAAGCGTTATTGAGAGGATTAGAAACGGTTAGAATAAAATATTATTTTACTTATTTCTCATCTAAAGATCTTCTACTCTAATACCTATAATTTGTATTTCGTTTATAGTACCAAGAGCTATTATAAACCCGTCGTGTGGTGCCGAATTCAGTGGCACTTCAAACACATTTAGTCTGAACCAGTATGTGGAACCACGCGGAGTAAACTATTACCGCATTTCACCACACTACTTCCTTTCTGGTGGAGGTTCGAGGAATTTGAAAATTACAGAAAACAGCTACGGAAGCATAGATGTTTGCATATCAAGAGACCAAAGCAGACCTAGCAACCAAACCAGTGAATGTGAAACACTAAGATCGGCCGTTAAGACGATTGATATTTCGGGTTACTGTGGCGGTTCCGTGTCGGATTGCTCACCGATCTACATCTCGATTGCAGGAAATACTACGCAAACTAGATGTAAAGGTAAATGCGTCCACATAATATTGTTTATCTTCAGTTCTCTACTAACAAGGACTAAATGCTTCATATTTTTTTCAGATTATTTCTGTCGGTACCCTGATGAAGTGAAGTTCACCATCTCCTTGGAAAATGTTGGTTGTGCTAGCAGTGCCATCCGCATCTTATCAAACTTTTTTATAGTAGTTGTGTTATTCTTAACATTAGGCTTTTAAAGTTATTGTTTTAATTTATTGTTTCACACGAGCGTCACGTTGTGGAATTTCTAAAGCAACCCAAATTAAAAATTGAATTTTCTTTTATATTGCTCAATTGTTAATAAGGATTAAGCATTAATACCTACACATATTCTTCGAGGAAGAATACAATGTTTTATATGATATTCTGTGAAAATTTATTTTGCGTAGCAAGGTTCTATCTATATATATATATATATGCGTCCAAATTATTTACGAAAACGTATCTGGAGAATAGAAATCACTTTACCACAAAACGTGATCGCTGAGTCGTGTTGGATAGAACCTTGTTGCCTTATAAAGCTTAGTATTAATCATTTTTTTACCAAATAGATCCAGAGTATTGCCAGTATTAAGAATAGTTATTATGGTGTGACAAATTTTCTACATTGTTTTAATAATCTTATATAAATATGTATGTATGAATAAATAATGATTACACAATACACAACCATTTCTCCTTCGGGTCCTTCGGATTAGTTTTTTTTTTGTTATCGAGTTGGATTGGGAGAAGTAGAGTCCGACAGGAAGTTCGGATAAAAAGAAGGCTATATAGCGGAGCCTCGTGGATTTTCGTTGTCTGGTCCGGTCCTGATGAGTCCCAACAGAGTCAAAAGAAGAATAGCAGTTTTTGGCAATTCCATCTGGAATGGCATTGACGTCAGTATTATTGAATTTTCAGCGATTCTTGCGTTTTTAAAAAAATTAACATTTCGGATGGGTGTTAATATTATGGAATGAAATTTTCAGGGATATAAGGAAGGTTGGAATTCGCTCTGTTAAAAAATTTGGATGGTTTGGTTACAAAAGATACGGTCGTCGAAAATTTTAATTAATTCGTACCGTGGGATCTATAAGAAATAAACGAAAGAAAAAAGAGGTTCTTCATTTCTCCTTTTTCTTGGGAGCCGTCAAAGTCCCGATCCTCGATATTCCCGTAAAAGAAAGCAGGATCAGGGAGCTGTGTTCTACATCGATGTTTAGAGTAAGTCTTAGGGTATGCTTAACCCTCCTTAAACTTAATAGTTTTCGAGATATTTCGCCTGTTTCAAAAATTTTGGGAAATACATACTTAATCGGTTCTATCTCCTAGGCTTTAGTTCTTAATCTAGAGGAGTCAAATTTTAGATGCTAGATTAAAAGCATTTTAGCAACACAATGGGGGATTAACCCCAAATCTAATAACCAGCGCCGGTTTCGGGGATTTTTCGCGGAGGGGCGACATCCTGTGATGGCGCCCCTTTCCTGAAAAGCCAGCAGTTTCTTTTCCAGTTTGTTGTTAGATTAGGGCGCCTCCGGCCCTAGAACCGGCGCTGCTAGCAACCTCCAGCAGTAGTAGGTACCTACAAGAGGAGCCCAGCAGCCTCCCCGCTTCCTAGGCCTCTGTTTTGCAAACCAATTGAAAATTCGAGAAAAAAGTGTTCAAAACTATCCAACCCTATAAATCTTTGGATTCCGGATTCCGATTGACTGGGCTAATAGAAGTAAAAGAGAAACTTTAAGCAGCGTTGGACTGGACTAATATTGCGATGGGAAGTCGCAGGATGTTATTGGTTGAAATCTCACAGTAAAATTCGTATCGCGCAGGTTAAACGATTACGTCGAATCCAACTGACAACTACGAGACTACACGACAGTACGACACGCATTCAGTGGGTCGATTGCCAGTTCGCAGTCTCAGACTAACTGTAGAGATAACAATCGCATTGTGTTTATTTGCACGACAAATAATATTATGTGCATGGACCTTGCAACATTTTAAAAAGTTCTGAGACTTGTAATTGTAGAAGTATATCGACCTTAGTGGTACAAATACAGTGGTTTCAATATCAAAATGTTTTCGGGACTGACTAATCAAGTCACCTCATGGATGGGAACTGTTAAGGGCGACCAGGAAGAAGAAGTACCTACCCCTACGGAAGACAACAATGCCCAGCTAGTAAGCCCAGATAAAAAAATTGAAAGGTGCGTTCACAGTGACCTATATTTTTATTGATTTTACTTTTGCTTTCTAGTTTTTAATTAAATACAGGGCGATTCCCAAATAGGGGCATGAAAACCGGAGACTTATTTTACTCAAAAAACTAGTTACAGTTACAGTGGAACTTTACTGAGCTAACTAACATGTAACTAGCAGGAAAGCAATCGGCCCCAAGGAAACACCCTGTATATTGTGCATGTTATTGCCTCCTTTTCGTTTAAACATTTTGTTAAAATTGTTATAAGGCACAGATTATATATATTTAAGAAATTGCATGACTAACAAACACTCGATAATGCATATATGGACTATATGGTCCACTTTTTCTAAAGTGCTAAAGGTGCTATTTTTTCTTATCTACCAATTTGAATGTCAATATTTCAACTTTTAACAGATTGTGCTAATGAAATCAGCAGATAAGCAGACACACCGTCCCTTAGAAATGATTTTTCTTAATCGTTTGTGATGTTTCGACCACGAATTTGTCAACAGATCTCGTTCAGAATTCGAGCCTGTAGCACATTTGTTTGTCATTTTTTTCTGGTCTTTGCATGTATGGTTTTGGTGATACAAAGCGAGAAAGTTGAGTTTGCGAGACTCAAGATGTATTTCCCTCCTGTCTCCTGTAATATCTTTTTGTCGCATCTGGCGACAATAATGCATGTAGGACCAATTAAAGGTAGGACCAATTAAAGGCAACTACATAACGAGATAACAAGCTTGAAATCACGATCCTACAATGTGTGGTTTTGGTGATACAGAGCGTCAAATTTGAGTTTGCGAGATCTCAAGATGTGGTTCCTGCCTATCTCTCCCTGTAATATCTTTTTGTCGCATCTGGCGACATTAATGCATGTAGGATGAATTAAATTCGACGACATAACGAGAGGAATAAGCTTGAAACCATGATCCTACAATGTATGGTTTTGGTGATACAGAGCATCAAAATTGAGCTTGCGAGATCTCAAGATGTGGTTCCCGCCTGTCTCTCCCTGTAATATCTTTTTGTCGCATCTGGCGACATTAATGCATGTAGGATGAATTAAATTCGACGACATAACGAGAGGAATAAGCTTGAAACCATGATCCTGCAATAAACAGCTTCGGTAATACAGGGCTTTAAAAGTCAAAATATTACGTTTTTCCTTCCTATATCTTTTTATCGTGTCGAACGACAATTTTGCCTGTAAGATGAATTAATCTTTGTTTCCAATTTATTCACACTCATTAGGCTATTCGTCTGCCCCTTTTTTAAGGTTTTTTGATGATTGCAGTTGGAGTTAGGTCGCCCCAAACTGTCGAGCTGCAAATAAATAAAAAGACAAAATAAAATAATGCAAGCAAATGAGATAATTTCGCGGGGGGGGGGGGGGCTAACCCTCATCGATCGCCGCCACTGGGCTATGTCATTTTGCTTCGGTCTAGGTTTTTGGAAATATCTTTCAGAGGCTTTAATTTGTGCTATCGAGATGTTTAGTATGGGAATAATGGCATTAATTCTTTTTATTGTTCACCATGCATAAATACCTACAAGTATCATAATCTACGTATCTAATATAAGTAGATAATTCACACTTATCACAAACCATATTGTTTAGAAAGTGCAAATACCTAAACATAATTATTTTATTATTTATATTTGTATTATTATTTTAAATGCATTGTTAAAATTTGATATAAAGCAAGCAACACGCGTTATGGTTATACAGGGTGTGCGATTTAAGACCGGAACACCCCATTATTTCTGAACGCGTTGACCGATTTTAATATATATTTTTTTTGGGACATAGTGCTCGATAAACTCTATTTGACCATGAGGAAAAGTCTTAAATTTTCATTTTTTCAAGGCCTGCTAAGACCCGCTAAATGGGTCGAAATTTAGAGATCGACCATTAGGCAATTTTTTTTCGAAAAAATGGATAGCGCATTCGATTCAGACGTGCCTCAAATACCTTTATACAAAATTTGAGCAGAGCAGAGAACAATAATAAAAGAAAAATTATTGAAATCCAGACATCTACCTACCTGTAGAAGTTACAGCGATAAATCTTCGTTCCTTATAGATATCTGACATGGCTCCAAGTCGAATGAATACTTTACCTTTTTTTGTACGCATAATAGACTTTTATACAGGGTGACAAACACCCTATATAAGGTATTGAGCTCAAATTTTGTATAAAGGTATTTGAGGCACGTCTGAATCGAATGCGCTATCCATTTTTTCGAAAAAAAATTGCCTAATGGTCGATCTCTAAATTTCGACCCATTTAGCGGGTCTTAGCAGGCCTTGAAAAATGAAAATTTAAAACTTTTCCACATGATCAAATAGAGCTTATCGAGCACTATGTCCCAAAAAAAAAATATATTAAATCGGTCAACGCGTTCAGAAATAATGGGGTGTTCCGGTCTTAAATCGCACACCCTGTATATTTTAATTACTGGTCCGATCTAAAAATGATCGTAATTAAATAGAAGTTGTTTGACATTTAATAAGCGAGACCTAGAACTTTTTTAACGTTGCTAGCTATAGCAATAAAACAAACGATTGAAAAAATTAAAAAATTTAGGGTCACACCAAAATAGAAGAGGTTCGGTAAAACGTCCAGATTGAGAGCAGCTCCTATAGAGACCTGTTTCTATTCAGGCGCTATTAAAAATAGGGATTGCCATTTAAAAAAGCTGAATCTATCATCTCCACAAATGAGATACCGACGAAATTTCATTTGCAGCTACTTGCACGTTTTATTCCATACAAAATTGTCACAGCATATTTTCCAAAACGTAAAACCCAATAAAATTATATTTTCGAAAGATTATATTCCAATTATTGTAGTATACCAGGGGGTTTTGCATAAAGGGGGAACGAATGAAATGTGTTCTATCTTTGAGTAAAATTTGGTTAAAATTGGATAAAAACTGAAGAAGTTAAGCTTAATGGCTAAACTATTCCTACTTAATGTAGAAGCTGAAAATCCTTTGGAGCAAATCGGGTAACCTCTTTGCCTTTTGGGACGATTGAAATATCGTTTTTCCATTCTTAATCTCGACATCCCATTTTTTATTTTATTTTTAAGAAGCGTTGGTAATTGGTCATCTAAAATGGTCCTAAACTATACGGTTTTTTAGAAATGTTCGAGTTTTAACTTCTGTTTTATTTACGGCTTAAACAGCTACTTGATTCTGATGAAACTTGAAATGTATTCTGAAAAGGCTTTGTGGTCGATTCGGGCAACCCTTAACCCTTGAAGAGTCCTCTCTCTCTTTTTTCATATATCTCCAAAAATAAAAGCTGTAGTTAAGTGTCAAAATATATGGAACTATACCCTGCATGTAGCTTAGTTTTGGTTATCTGCATACGTGAGGTGGCAGTAAAACGAAATTCAGGATTTGTTAAACAATTTTGCTTGTAGCATAAAACCGTGGGAGTTGCTCGTTTCCACCAGCTGTTGCCGCGTAAAATTATTTAATATTTTCATATGCTTCGAAAAGGATGAACATGTTCGTGGGAATTGTACCGTAAAATTTAAAAATAAAGACCCGATTATCAATTGTTGCGGAAAATGTAATCAAAATTTTAATTTAAAATGTAACGATGTCTGCTTTATGCCTACGAAATAAAAAAAAATCAGAGGTTAAATGTGGCTCTGGGCTGGGATGGCTGTAATTTAGCGCTTGATTACATAAAGGGCTAAATAATTATTTTTTTGCCCGAGATCAAATAACCGCCGAAATATGATAAAAAAAAATAAATTGAATTTAGTGAAACTGAAAGGCAGAGGCAAATTTGTAGTCAGAGCCGGTTACCGTTTACCTCCGAGCAAAATTTGTGAGCCACGTGTACGAACCATACACACACAGAACGTAATCAAAGGATTCGATTATGCCAAGAACATTTAATAGCTTTGTCGTTTATAAACTCTGCAGAGAAAATATGTTTAATAATGCGCGTTGTTCAAACAGCCCAACCAAGCAGGCTGGGGGAGGAGGAAGCAAGTTGGAGATGTTTTCAAACGTGAAAAATCAAATTGAAGGTATAGGTGGGTGGCTGGGATCGAGCATCCCAAAATTAAGGAAAGGAGAAGGCGAGGGTCTCACAGAATCCCAAGAGCCTATTGCTACAGAAGCAGTTGCACCGGCCCTGTCAGAAACTGCACCAGCAAAGGACGAAGACGATAGGTCAAGGTAAGAAATTGATGTAGGGGAGAGTAAAGATATTCTGCTTCACATCATCTTAAAAAATTGATAAAATCACGCCATATAGAAAAAATTTAAACTTATATATATATACCTACCTACCTAAAACAATATAGGCACGTGGATATATACTTTCAGGCATTTTCTCTGAAATTGTTTTAATTTATCGAGTAAATCTCTGCTGAATTGAGATTTTTAATTTTGCAGAGTATAAAATCACACAAAGGAAACATAATTGAAGTAATTAAGTACAGTACAAAGCTCCAGTTCAAAATTCCTTTATAAATATATCCTTTATGCACGTGACATAAAAGGGTGGAAAGTTTAACTCTTAATTCTTTTGGGGTAGATTAATTAAATGTAAAAGGCAAAGGATAAAAGGGCCGCAGGCAAAAGATAACTTGGTATCCAAGAAAATGCCAAGATCATCTTTACATTTTACTTAGGTACCTAATTATTAAATTAAAATTGTGTCAGGGAAACCTGTTACAAAACATTGTACTTTGTCGTTCGTAACATCAAAGCATAAAGTTAAGCAACAGACTTGTTTGCAAAAGGAGAAATTTTATTAATTCGGTTTTCCAAGTAAGATTTTACAACTTTGCAATCATTTCAATTGGCCTTGTCGGCAACTGTGTAACTTTTTTTAACCACATTTACATTTCAGAAGAAACTTGGTAACGATTTTTTTAATAAAACTATAATGTTTAAACAGGAGAAACTTGGCAATATATGTATATTTGATTATGAGTCTTTTTGTATCTATTTTTAAAAATATGCAAGACATTATGTGACTGTTAATATAGCTTTAAGTATAACATATAGATTTATTTTTCCAGACTTCTTATTTATTCTAATATTTCAACGTTATATTATCATAAATAAAATCAATAACTGTGAATAACTCCTTTGTAGCTTTAAGTGCAGGTTCATCTCTTCACATGCATACCTAGTAATTATTGAATTGGGGTCATACAAATTTAGATCTTGTTGATTTCAGAGGGTGCTTCTTCAGCTTCTGTATACTTTGGACTTTGGCGGCAGAACTAGGTACTGCTTTTGAAAATTATTAAATTTTTTTTTTCAAAGATAAGTACCCAAGTAATCGAATAAATTTAAGCAATTGACAAATGATAAATTATCTTAACTAATTTCTGCGAATGAACTAAAACCACAATTGACCTTTATTTAAACAATAATGGCGAAGGCGCCGGTTTTAATTTAAATCATCGAATTAGATAATAATATTGAAGCTGCCATAGAAAATTATACCTATATATGACCTAAAAATCAAATTTTTATTATTCTCAAATATTTCCTCAGATGCTTTTCAACTCGATAAATAAATACTTTACAGAGCAAAGGTAAAAGCAAAACTGTTGAAGTCGAAGTTCAATTGAAGGTTTGAAATTGAAAAAGGCTTTATAAATAAAATGTCTAAGAAGCATAAAAATATAAAATCAATAACGGTTTTTTTTTCTCATAAATTTGCAGAAAATTTTGTGTTATTTAGCGTAAATAATAGCATTTTAGTTAAATTAAATTACTTTACTTCACACATCGCTTCAGAACAATTGACAGCTTTGACTGGGAGGGCGGTTAACAAACATTAAACAATCTAGAAAGACTGGTCTAAGTTCTTTCAGATAAATATAACGAATAAGGTCAATGTGATTAAACGGAACCATGATGTAAATGGAACCTTCACGTTCATTTTTTTTAATCACCTTATATTTTGTTGATACCTGCTATTTGTGAAATATTTCCTTAGTATAAAAATATTTTCCACTGAAATCAATTTAATTAAGAAGTACCCAAAAAAAAAAACAAAGCGTTGAAGACATCGTTTTTACTATTTAAAGGCTGTGGCAAATCATGTTGATTGGAAATTAATAAGTAATCATTTAAATCTGCCATTTATAAAAATTTAACAAAATGGTTTGTGTTGAAATTATTCCTACAGTTATCCTCCGATTTGCAACTGTTACCTATTGATTTCCAAATTTAAATGTCTGTACCGTTTATAAAATTTTACGAATGTGGTAAATATTTTTACTTTCCCCTATGTTTTTTAAATTGTACATCAAAACTTAATATAGGAATTACAGTGCCACTGGGGGTGCAGATTCAGGGCCTCAGTCTGCTAACGAGTCTCCTACAGAAGAGAACGATGGTCAATTTGGAAACGGTATGTAAAGTAACATATTTTTATTAACACGTTTTATGACAGATGTAATTGGTTTCATTTGTATCGATTAAGAAGAGGTTGCTTTTGGGGATATTATGTGTACTGTACAATTGAACGAATCGATTCTATTCTGTTCAGTTCTATTAATTGAGAACAATGATTATTATTTTTCAGTACAAAGTAAGGCTTTAGCTGGCGCTAAATCCTTTGGAAGTTTTTTGTATTCTGCTGTAAATAAAGCTGGAAAAACTGTAAGCGAAGCCGGCGCAAAAATCAAAGAGTCTGTTGAAAAAAATGTAAGTTTTTGTTAGGAAATATTTTTTAAACCAGTAATAATGCATTAGGTGCTCGACAATTAAAACGGAACAAGGAATCGATAACAAATATTTCTTTATTATTATTTTCTATCAGGCTGAGAATTCGGAGAGCCCAATCTTTTTCCTATGAGGTAGTCCGTCAGTAACACTACTTCGTAATGGATCAAAGTTATTCTTGGTTTCGTTTCACTTGTTTAACTCGAATTTCAATAAGTTTTTGTAGAGTGCCTCATACTTTGGGACACATATCGAACTAATTTATAGTACGATGAGTTCTCATATTCGTAAGAAGTTAAAATGGATTTTTTTGCCAAAGTCATTGTATTTACATAATATTTTGTATTCTAGAGTATTCTAGGAGAGTTTAACAAAGAACAAGACGCATTTGTCAAAGGTCAAAGCAATATTACGGCTACCGCATTACCTCCATGGGTGGGTTGTGCTAACGAAGAAGCAATTAAAGAGGAATGTTTCAGTCTTTCTACAGATAGAAGGAATTTCGTACGGAGTCCACCAGCAGGTGTAGATTTTCAATTTGATTACGACGTATCTTACGGAATTGCTATGGCCATAATGGAGCATGATCCCAATTTGGAGAAAATGCGCTATGAACTTGTGCCTAAAGTGTAAGTACTGCTATCGATGACAACGTATCACATGATACGTCATGATTACAACTACTGACTACTGAAAATTCCATGGAACATATTTCGAAATGTCCATGTTTTTTTTTACAAGTTATATAAACTACCTACTGCAAATGACAAATTAATTATTTGCAGAATACCTGAAGAAAATTTCTGGAGAAATTATTTTTACCGAGTAAGCCTAATTTGTCAGGCCAACGAGCTGTCATTTATGTCTAGGGAAGGAGATAGTCCATCGGCTACTGATACATACACTTCTGATCATTTAATAGGTGAGTACACATTTTTCACACCTGGACAAAATCGCAAAGCACTAATATTTTTTATCCAAGACCAAATTTTATACAGCCAAATACATTCGAATGGAAACAATTTTCAACAAATATGAGAATCTTCCATGATCTTTATTTCTCTTCTATGTAAGAAAAATTAAATCAATTTCTGTTTTAGATGTACTTTAGGAAAAGAAAGAATGGCGTTTTTAATAAAGTATTGGTGGTTTTTGTAACAAAAATGGATACTATTTGTGCTTTATGGTTTTATAAAGTATAATGTTAGCGGAGTAGTTAAATTTTATTCATGTAAATAGTTTCATTGCTGTTGTTGAAATAATTTTCACATAATTTAGTTAAAATAAACTATAACACAATATTTGTAAACATGTCATACAGGGGGCACCAAAAGTTCTACAATAATTGTTTCTATCACCACTTTTGTAAATATTTTATTTCCTCTAAAACTTTGAGAATTGATTATAATCATCGGTGGCATCTCAACCAAATGACTTTCAGTGTAAATGAAAGTGAACCCAGCTTCTTTATAGCTACAGCATGACACCACTTGGTCAGGATATGGTTTTATTTGCTCCTTTTCAAATTTAAAAATTTTATTTTATTACCTAACTAGAAAAAAGTGGTTAGGCAAGTACTGTATAAGAATCTCTTATTACTTTCATATTTTCTATCGATTCCTGTAGTTACAAAAGTGAATTTCGAACCACCCCGTATATTTGAAATAGTTCTTATCATTATTGTGTTATAGTTTACATCGAGGCACCTTTTTGGTTTTTAATTATTTTCATTAAGTAGATAGTACAACTAAAGATGTGCATGAATTTGTGTCTGATATGCTACAAGCCAGTAATGAGGACTTAGTTGAAGTTCAGGAGGGAATGAAAAAATTGGTAATAGGATCAAAAAGCAAGGGTAAGATTCGGGGCTTACAAGTTGGCTTTAGTTTTAGATCTGCGGTAATTTTTAGTGTATAGCAATATTATTTGACTACTTGAATTTATTTATACGAGGATAATTTATTGTGTAGCAGTAGTGCTCTGGTACCTATATTTCAATGCAGAATACAGAATTCCTGTACAATAAAAATTGCCATGCATGCGTATTGTATAATGTGTCCATTCTAACTTACTAATTGTGTTGATTAAGTTTACCAGTTGTTAGTTTCCTGTTTTTGTTTTGTCGCAGCCTAAGAAGATCGACAACAACTACTTCCCATATGTTTTCCATATCCTATTAAAAGATTAATTTATGTCTAACCTAATAAATTCCTCTTATGATCTCACTTTTAGTTGGTTCCTCTTGCTTTAGATGCGCATACCATCTTTATTATTTTTCTGGTTCACACCATAAAAAATGTAACTAATACAATTTGTATGGATAGATCACTAATCAATGATGAAAACTACAAAATAATTTAATAATTGTATTGTGTCACTCTCTCTGTTGTATCATGTAGTTTTATGTCCTTTGTGTCCTGTTCAATTAACAAATTTTTACGAATTTGTGCACTCAATTTATACATACATGATTTCATATTCTTGTATGTTTGGTATGTCGGGAGGCTATAAGAAAGAAAGAACCAGAAACAAGTAATGCATCTTGAATTATTTGTAATTATAATTTGGTTGAGGAACAATAACACTTAATTGAAAGGGTATTTAAAACAATAATATATTAAAATTAGTGCGTATTATGTGTAATAATGTATATGGAAGAGTAATTTAAGCGCAGGTCATAACGATTTTGAACTTAATGTGGTGCCCTCAGTGGAAATAAGGGTGGCATTCAATCCCTTTTAATGTATGTCATCGAAGTAATGCCTAACATTTTTAAATTTTTTATTGCTATTTAAAATTGCAGTGGCTTAATTTTTTATAAAAGAATTGAACGTATGAACATTATACGTAGGTACTATAGCTGAAAACAAGAACAGCTTTGATACCGCTTTATTATGAATTTATGAATTTGCTATACCTCTAGTGCCATTTTTATTTTGCGCACCATAACACAACTTTTCGTGGTGTTTGAAGTTTGGTAAGCAATTTAAGTATTAAAATAAAAAGAAATTGAGAGGGTTACTTCTTAAATGTAATGTAAGGTAATGGAACACCCTATGTTTTTGTTACATAATTGAAATGGTCTTTAATTTAAGTGGGACTTAACGAAAATATAATCAAAACACATTTTATCAGTTTACTGGGAATTACTGGAAGTGTATTTCTTATCAATAGACATAGCACAGAAGTACTTACTACCTCGAGTCTTTTTACAGCTTTTACAACATTGAAATCTGTGAAATTGAATATAATCATAATGGGTCATATCTTGACCAAGTGGTATCAAAGAAATCGCCTTCAGAACGTCTAGGAATGGCCCCAACTTTCTTATTTTAAATGGCATCGAATATATAACTCATCACAAAGCCATAACTTTGAAAATAATGCTGTAGCCTTGGTGTTATTGTAATAATATCATTTTGAAAAAGGCGCCTAATTATTATAATTTATAAATAAATAGTACTATATACAAGTGCCGTTTTCAAGATCATTTATGATCCAATTTTAAATTTTAATGTATTGATGGAAAGGAAAATGACAGCTTGATTCAAATATACAGGGTAATACTTAAATTAAAAAATTTTGGGCCAATTCCGATTGTACCAAAAGTAATTTCTCCAGTGCTAGTATTAGCCAAAATATGTCCACTGTTGGTTGTGTTTGATCTTGCAAGTTTCAAAATTTTACTTTGAAAACAGTAAAAAAAGTGAGGGTAACACTTTCTATATCACCCGCTGTAAATAAATAGTCAATGGTTCGCATCGTAGAACCATGTGTTGTATGTATTCTTATTATAATATAACGGTAATCACTCCAAAGAAACTCATTTGGATATCAGAATCTTTTATAAATATTCTTATTATATCTTCTATTGTTGTGTAGGAAATGGGAATTGATGGCACTTGCGTTTGGTAGTGGAATTGTTTAAATAATCAAATAGATCGTTGCTAATTCATATTAATTCTTTTTTAACCCCACCTAGATTTCGTAAGTTGCAAGTTTCGCTCAAGAAAATGACTTGAGACGTAGGCACCGCTATTCATAAATAAATTACCTAATAAGTTTTTTATTGACCAAAATGTGTGCACAAATTCTTTTCACGATTTAAATATTTTATGTGTCGGGTTGAACTGTGACCCTCTTGTGCTAGCAAATCTGTCTGTTTTATAATTGTAGTGGTTTTAAGTGTGCATAACTATCTTTCCCAAATTATGATAGAGGTCTAGTTTGTGCTGCCTAAAGCAGACAAAACGACCATTTTGGCATCACCATAGGCATTATAGTACGGTCTTTAGGATTTGTAAGACATTTACAAATGGAAAATTGTACAAGTTTATTTATTCTCCCATGTTTGCCAGAAAAAATAGTCTCAGTAAATGAAATAATAATTGCAAATATTTATCGATCAGTTGAACAGCCCATGGAAAGTCTAGGGTATTATTTGTACAACTGCTTAGCTTGGAGAATAAAATAGCACAGTTCGGATTCATTCCCAGCTGTGGAGTTTTTTTTTTTTAAGAATGAATCAATTCTGATTTACTTGTCACAAAACACGTAGCTCCCTCCCACACAAGGTCACTTCAGGGATAAAGGGATTTGTATTGGCCTGTGATATATAACTAACAGTACCTGCTTCTCAAAAATATTTTTGCATACCTACATAGCTAGAACGTATTATTTTAAAGTCACAAACCAAATGTTGAAATTCTAAAGAATTTTGCATTTGGTTCCTCTTTTATTTTTCTGTAAGAATTAAATTGAACTTTCCGCCCGACAGGAAAAAAATTAAATTCACAATTATTTTTTTGTTCAGTTAAATGGGACACATACCGTGTGTAACAGGCTCATGGTACACCCTCTTTCTTTTTGTTATTTTTTGAGATTAACTTTGCAAACTCGGCATACTAAATACACTTATCAAACGTCACTTTTTTTTTAACTTTTTTAATTGTCCGTTCGTAAGTCAAACAATTAAATGTTTCGTCGTAACTTTCATTTTTCTACCGTTGCTATAGTCGGTTAGAATTGATCAGTTGGGATCAGGGCACTCCTAGAATGAAAAATAAAATGAACTCCAAAAATGTTCATCACAATTGAAAAAAACTTATGTGGCATTGTTTGGATTCAGAGAATTATGCAAGATCCATAAATGTAATAATATACAGGGTGTTCCGTTTAAAAATCGAAAGTTGATTGCATGTCGGGTGAAATAAATTCATTTATACGACAAAAAGTGATGTTTGATAAGAATATTCAGTATGCTTTGTTTGAAAAATTAATCACGAAAAAAAAAGAAAAGAGGTTGGACCACGAATCTGTTGCACACAGTAGATATATTATTTCATATTTAATTAAAGAACATCAACAGCCTAGTGAACTACCATAACATGTAATTTTACTACCTACCTTACCTTTAGTAGTTTATGAAATAATTAAAATGTCATAGGAAATTCTTTTACAAAAAACATATTTTTATAGTTCAAATAATTTGAGTAAGTAGTGTGAAATACTGAACAACTAAGCATCTTTTTGTCTATAAGCCAGAATTACGGAACAAATATACGCTAGGTGGACACCACGATCGGAGATGATAACTCTTTAATATTGACAGTGATCATCAGTTGTGTTTTTTCTATATTTAATACATTGCATCTTCTAATTGCTGTCTGTGTTATGAGAAAGGATAACTTTCAGTAGCAAATTGGGAAATGTAGCCTGGGTTTAAAATGGAGTACTCTGTATATGCAAAAATATTTTTTCAGACATTATTTAAATGATATAACAAGTAATGAATTATAATAGTAACAGTTTTCCCACATATCATTATTGGGTTACTCAATTTTCCATTTGTTAATGAATATCTTTCAAGGTGTGGACCCACCAGTTGCTCAGATTTCTGTTGTATCGCATAAGTGTACAATTCAAGAGCAGGAAACTTAACACTCTGAGCATCTGGTTGTTTAGTAATTAAGATTGCTCAACATTTTTTTTTTTTGTAAATACTTTTTTTGTACATTTTTCCTTATCCCTTATATTATTCATGTAGAAGAAGATTGGGAGAGAGAACTGGTGGCCGAATTACAGGATTATGAGATGGTCTGTGAGCAGAAATCTACCAATTCGAAAAGTGACAACTGGGAACAAGAAATTGAGGAAATGTTACAGGAAGATACTGATTTGAAGTAAATTTTATAATTGTATTGCTGTAGATATTCTAATGACTGTACATTCCACATCGAGTCATAGATCAAGCACACATCGGTAAAGTGAACGTAAGGTATAAGAATTGACAGCGTAGAAGACTTTACTCTATAAGAGTGTTCTCGGAAGTGGGACATTACCGTAAAACTGGATAATGTTCAACCATTGGCCAAGAACTCATTTAAAAATAGCACGTTACACAAGGCAAGGTTGTTTTTGTTGCGGTGATTCGAGCTGTGATTTTTTAGTTAGTAATAATGTATAACAATAATAAACCTGTTGCAAGTACAAGAAACTTCAACTCATATTTTGTTCAGTATCTAAGTAGGTAGTCAACTAGTCAAATTTTGAATATTAATTTCTGAAGTTTTCTGCTTTTTTATGCCGTAATGAATGAATTATTATGTAAAATAAAGTTCCACTTTTGAGAACACCTTGTATTTTATAACGCAAATTATGATTTAATTATTGAAGTGATTTAGGAAAACGATGACAATATTCACAGATATATTCCCAATCAAAATCGTATTTGTTGTCCTGATTTTTAAAATATTTCTTTGGCAAAAATTCTGACGGCAGAATATTTCCTCAGTATTGTTTATTATTTGTAATATACGTATCCAAGATACCCTTATTTCTATTAAGGTAAGTCATTCAAAACTAATTTTTGACCGATATGAAGAATGTTTTATTTTGTATATAGAATACAGCACTTTGCATGACATATCTTAAATTAGTGAATTTGTTTGATACGCGTGATTCTTCGGTCTATGGCTCGATCATTCTGTTTTTTCTAGTCACTAAGTATAATCGAGATGTTGTTTTGTGCTGTGTAGTTAATCAAATTTTAAGAAACTCTACTAGTCTACACCTTCCATGTCTTACAGTAAATACAAGTGTCATGTTTCACATGTTGCATTTTCAATTTGCTACGTATGCCCTAATTGATACCTATTTTTTCGTTTGTAAATACTAATTGCTATTAAATTTTATAAAAGCAAAAGTACAACACTACACTCGTTTCCATATTCTTTATATGTATAAGAAAATAAATAAAATATATATGTATAATATTGTTGAGGTAATGAGATAAGTTCGGCTATATTATAGGCGAGTCTTGACTTTGAATTTCATTGCTAGCGTTGATTCTTTAAGAACCAATTCATTTGTTATCAAGTCACCAACGACAGAATATCTACATCTACCACGTTAAATATCAAGTAATTGACAGGATTCATTATACTTCCAGGATCACTAGTTTTAGTTTAAAAAAATCTGCGACGGTTAGAGCCACGTGTAATATATACGGAACATGCTAATGCGTTGTGTGATTATACCAAGTTATAGAATTCATTACCCATTCATGTTTCCTATTTGTATACAGCATAGGGGCGATAAGACATGGCAAGTGGTTACTGTTTAGTAACTTCTGTTGCATTCTGACGGGGTGAGAATATGTAAACTGTTCTGTCCTCGTACACATTCAGTTTTCCCATTTACCATGTGTTATGGCCCTAATACTGTTGTCACAATGTATATCTGAAAGATATGTGGAATTAAATTACAGCAGAGTCCACATAGCTTCTTGAAACAAAACTGTGATCATGTAGCCTAATTTTTTTTTTTGTATTTAAATATTCGCTTGGAATTACGTTTGCCCTAAAAGATTTATAATTGTGCAATATTCCATCTTAACATTACGGTCCCTGAGTTGTGGATGGAGAACAGATATTTTTTCTAATTTTTTGTCTGCTTACTCTAAGTATGAGATGTCCCAAGGTGCCCACTGCTGTTATAATAGGCATCGCTGGGGCTTTGTTATGACATGTGCTCGCGTCATTATTTGTTGAAACTAAATTTCCATATTTGAATGGGGAGTTTTTGGTGGCAAAAACTCTCCTCTTCTTCTGCCTCGAGTGCAAATCAAGTGATTGTTTGGAAAATTACACTCTAATACTATTACATTTCTGCTTTAAATGTAAATTGAAATTTGATAGAAATCTATCTTGTTTGTATAAAAATGCTACTTTTATTTGACGAGAAATATCACACGATTATAATTGAATTAGGGAAATAAAAGTAAGATTATAGTTTATTATTTAAATGGCCATATCATCAGAACGGAGCACTTTAGGACATATATTCATCAAAACCCTTTTTTCTTAGAATGAGGTGTAGGATCATCTGCCAAAATTTGGCTATGTATTTATGTGTCACTCTGTCTATTATGTATATTATAATATATATGTATATATATAAAAATAATTATATATATACATATTTATTGTGCTCATTTCGTTAGTTGTTCGAAATGTTAGTATTATGGCATTTAGGATGTAGCTTTTGTGTCTTAAACATGTTCTCCCATATTCTAATTGTTATACAATATACAAATTGTTAAAATAAATGTAGCAAATGTGCCCATTACTTAGTTTTTTATTTTAATTATCATACAATATCGAACTTTTGTGGTCAAATTCACATAATATAATAGCACTAGATATTAAATATTTCTTCGCACCAAGGTATGAATTATATCTATGTGTCTATATTCTATCATATTTTTTATTTGTTTTAAATATTCCTATCCCTCTAGTTTTAACAATCCATTGCAATCGAGATATTGTTTGTCTGAAGGTGATTTAGAATTATTCATGGAGATAGAGAGCACAATTTGCATGAGCTCCTCCTCATTACGCTCTTCCCGTGAGGCAATGGCTGGGTATAACATTTCCTGGGAAATGGATTGGAAGGAAATGTGCCCAAGATCATCAGATTTAACACCAATTGATTTCTTTCTTTGGTGATACTTAAAAACTTAAATTTATAAAAATCAGTCGGAAGACATGGATGATGGACAAATATCCGAGAAAACATTTTGAAAAGTCCGGCAAGAATTGGAAAATAGGCTATACATTGTTCAACAACAATGGAGCTCACTTTGAACATTTAATAGTCATTACGGAATTAATTTATACCAACTGGTTTCGAAATTCCCCCTGGGAAACTAAATAGACGTGTTTTTTCTCAAAATCGTGTCTACTTTAGATGACGAATTGACCTGGGTGGCACGTTTTGAAATGAAAGCACTGTATATATATATATTACCTATATAATAAACCGATTATAAAAAATAACCTAATAATTGTGGCACATTCAACTATCATATTTTTGAATTACATTCGTTCTATTCTGATAAATATTAAATTTACAATTACACAAACCTTAATAGATTTATAATAACACAATATATTCTTCTAAAAATATCTAATTTATAAAAACAAAATAGTTTTTCACAGTATATCGAGTACAATAAAAGACAATACACCAAAGTTTTGAGTCGTCTATACCATATTGGCAGCATTATTTAGTCTTCAAGATTTGTACTATTGATAATTAGATCGGCAAGTTTGAGGCAGATTCGAATTTCTGGACTATGTGCGCATTGGTACGACAGAAATGGGATAATAACGGCGTAATAGTATAGAGAATGGATTTGATCATACTCTATTTGCTTTAAAGAAAAATATAAGAAATTCTTGTTGCACATAGTATATTCTTCAGTCACTCTAATAGTCAACGCATTCCTGAAATTCAAAGTCGCCAAAATCGTTTAGTTATCAATAGGACTGCTATAAAGTAAGACTTAAAATGCAAAAGTAAGAACACATTACCAAAACAAAAGAAAACCTTTCCTTCTTTGATAGTAGAGGAAAATTAGCATTTTAGTATCACAGATCCTAGCGTGGCGCTTGGCAGCACAAAGAGGAGATAAATTGAAAGTGCACAATCGTAGGAGTGGTTTAAATCGCTGCACATTCCAGTCTCAAGTGCCGAGCTACGATCTGTGATTAGTAGAATTTGTGCAAGGAAAAATAATAAATATGTGAAATAAATATCACTTAAAAGCTAATAACTCGCAGCAAAAATCAACTCTATATTGTACTGCTCAATGAATAAAGAAGAATTTTTTGGTTTGCAGGAGTACAACACGCAACTTGAGAAACATTTGAATATTTGAGAAATTCACACGTTCATAGTAAAAAAAAAATAAGTAAATATTTTTCGACACTACTAAAGTTGACCAAAACTATTGTTTCATTTCAAGTATTGAGCACACTTTAATATTCTCGATTTTGTTATGATTTCCTATTTTGTGTAAAAACTTCCTCTCTACTACCTCTGGACAAGGTGATGATTAAGATATTTATTACATTCCATGCAAGTAAAATAACATTAGTTTGTCTAATTTTCATGTACTATTCAATGTGATGAATGACAAGGTAAACACACTATGGGAATGAAGATTGTTTTATGTTTTAGAATAGTCTTTTTTCATACGAAAATAAACTATGGACGTTTCCTTCCATCTGAGCTGAGTGAGATCTTAATTCAAAACGGAGATTGCCGGCATACATCATCTCCCTACAAAATACATAAAATACATTAGAAAAACTTTACAAATTTAAATGAACATAACAAACGGTACGGTTCCGACGATACAATTATACATTTCTACACGATACACAGTAAAAATTTTAATAGTACACATGGTATTCTTACCTCAGCTGACTCAAAGACTTCGTTCCTATATCTTGACAACCATGTCTAATACCACATTGTAAATATGGTACGAATCTCAATACTGATCCTTTATCGACTATACTGCCACTTACTCCTTGGGCTACTTTTAGTTTGTCCACTTCACTGTAAAAAAAGTTCAACAAAAGTTCTTTAATTTAAAACCAAAACATTTTTAATAGAACAATCTCAAGTGTGCAAATTATATTTTTAATACACACGCAAGTATACTGGGCGAGACGGAAACTCAAAACTTTCCATATTTTTTGCAGGTTTGGAATAAACAATTTGGAACGCTTTGGAAAAACTTAATCTTCTTGATCATTTATATTTGATTTTAAATAATTGTAAACAAACTAAAATAGCGCAAATAGTTTTTATCATCCGTACAGCTATGTAGAAACTTACTTGTGGAAATATCTATTCATCGCCGACCCCATAGCATCTTTACGGTCCATGGCTTCTATACTACCCATACCACGATACTTTTTAAGTCTTACTCCATCTGAGAAAAAGTATTCCCCTGGAGCTTCTGAGGTACCAGCTAATAGAGAACCCATCATAACTAAAAATATATTTAATATAACGTTCTTTTTCGTAAAAATTTCATAATAGATCCGCCAGTGAAAAACAATTTTGGATAAGTCTATTACGTCACTTTATTCTCGGTTGTAAATTACTACAAAAACTTCTAGTCTTTCAATTAGGTCATAAAGTGTCACCCCCTTGGAACAATAAATATCACTGGGTAAGTTACCGAAATCAGCAGCGATATTTCCCTTACTGTTCGTTAAAGCCTCTTATCCTATGTTGTGCGAGGGCAGGACAAATTTCGTGGCCAAACCTTCATAGTTAAATTTAAGACTTTAATCAAATACTTAACTTAAACTGAACAAATAGCAACATACCCGTAGAAGCTCCCAACGACAAAGCTTTGATAATGTGTCCAATAGATTGTATTCCTCCATCCGCAATGACAGGCACTCCAAATCGCTGAGCATATTCACTTACTCTATACACAGCTGTTGCCTGGGGTCGACCAACAGCCATTACTTCCTGAGTAATACAAATGCTGCCACTTCCCATTCCTATTCTAAGGGCATCGGCTCCTGCTTCAATTAAGTTCTTTGCCTGTTTTTTAGTGACGACTGCAAAAAACAGCGCATTTTAGAATATAGGAATATTGGCAGAGTTGCAAAAACCACCCTCATGTATTTATAATAAATTCATAAATTCCGATAGAAATGTCATCGCAATGCGTAAAAGGCTACTTTGGTGCCGAAATATTTAATACATACCATTTCCAGCAATAACTTGAAGATTTGGATAATGGCTCTTAATAAATTTTATCATAGCAATCTGGTATGAGGAATTGCCTTGAGAAGAGTCCAAAACCACAACATCCACACCTGCTTGCACTAAAAGAGCTAATCTTGCTTTATCTTCATCTCTAGTTCCTAGCGCAGCACCAACAATTAACTGTTTATTGTCATCCTTCGAGGCGATAGGATAGCTTCTAGATTTCTTTAAATCGGTTCTTGCCATGAGAGCTATTAGATTTCCCTGGGCGTTTACTATGGGTAATTTACCCTTTTTACTTTTCTCTAATATATGATTTGCCTCGGTAAGAGTGACACCTGACTGGGCTGTGACTAGATCTTCTAATTTAGTCATAATACATTCTAGTTTTATGTTTTCATAATTTTTATCATCCAAAAAGTCTATATCGCGAGACGTTACAATGCCAACTAATTTTCCTCCTAATTTACCGTTTTCTGTGATAGGAATTCCACAAAATCCATGTTCCTTTTTCACATTAAGTACGTCAGAAACTGTATTAGCAGGACACAAAACGACAGGGTCGTGAATGAAGCCGTGCTTATATTTCTTTACTTTAATTACTTCATTGGCTTGGTAACTCGGTAAACAATTGTGATGGATTATGCCTATTCCCCCACAGAGCTAGAATAAAAAATTAAATTCCATCAGATCAGATTTTAGATCTTGATAAATAAAAGAACTTATTTACTTTATGATTTAGAGAACTTCGTATCACCTATTTTCTAATCTTGAAAGATGGACTGATTATTTAGAATAATGAGAATATAGAAAGAATATTTCAAATTTAAACACACTTACTGCCATGGCAATAGCCATATCTGCCTCAGTAACAGTGTCCATGGGAGATGATACAAGGGGTGCTTTTAAAGTAATTTTCTTGGTAAGTTGACTTGATAAATTCTTAAAATGAAAAAAAAATAAGCAAATAGGCATTTTCACAGAACTCATTTAAAACTACTTACAACTTGATCTGCAGGGAAGTCAATATATCCTGGTAAGATTATGAAGTCGCTAGAAACATTAAATAAATCAATTAATTAATAGAAATATTATTCTGCAATTGTAAAATTCTACACACTTGTATGTTAAACCATTCCCTTGAGTTATCATTTGTTGGGCAGACAGTCCATCTTCAAGATCCTGATCTTCCATTATGTGGTTTTGTAAAGCATTTGAATCTCCCATCGTCTAAGAAAAACAAGTTCAAATTTATAACGAGTGGTAATGTTTTAAATAAAAAATAAAACTACACCCGTCCCGGCACTGGGATGAATTACAGTTGCCGGTACATATATTCTTTTAAGGACTTATTGGTATTAACGTCCTGCAGTGTTATTACATTAATTTTTAAGACGGCTAGAACTTTAAAAATTGTCATTGCATCCTTGTCTGCTACCAGTTATTAGAAAAGGAGGATGCTACAACTCTAAAGTTCTAGCCGTCTTAAAAATTAGTGTAATAACACTGCTGGTGACGTTTAGCTTAGAGCTAGGTATATTCTACCACTTAACCAAGCACACCACATACACGCATTCCCTTAGACATTACCATCTGCCACTCAAGCGCGATCTAGCCCACTGCATTATCCTCGGTAATATCAATATTTAACAAAAGTGTATCCGATGCATGTTTAAAAAATAAAAGTTGTTGCGACATCCCGTTAATTTCAATAATCTCGTTAGGATAAGATGAGGGGTAAGAAATATACGTGTTTGTAAATTCACCAAAATAAGCCAGTCTAACCAAAACTGATTTTTCTGTAACATATTTGGTGACAGATTTTATTTGTTTGATGAATGCAACATATTTGTGAATTTACGAACACGTGGATAGCCATAAATCATAACCCTGAAAAATAGTCTTATAGTAAATAGAAGAGGAGTCATAACCTCACTTATTTTTTTTTGACGCGCTTATTAATTGAGGAACACGTGTACTATTTTGTAAATATGCTTTTAAATTGCAGTAAATACCACAAAGTGAATAATTGTAATTTATAGCAGATACTTTTTCTACACGAATTTATAATAATACAAGAAAAACAGAGTATCAGGTCGTTGTCATTTAACAAAATACATTGGGGTTTTAAATAAACTTACTTTTAATTTGCTTCTGATTATATTTACAGTATTTAATGAACGTACCGAAAGTGTTTGGTTAGTTTCTACGAATTAAGCAAAAACATCAATACACAGGAAAACGTGGGCTGCAAGCTTGCCGGATTTAAAATCAAATAAATGTCAATTGTAACTTATTTGTAAATACACTTTTAAACTGGACTTTAAAGGAATAACATTCATCACTAATTAGAAGTTTTATTTGAGAAATATAATATGTAATTCCACCATTCGTTACAAACACAAAGTGTACAGCACAGAATATCTAGTGTACAGCACTTACAGCCACAAAACATATAGAATACTTACAGCACAGAATATCTACTTAACTTACAGCAGACAGCAGGACAGCACCACAGAATTATTGTTATTAATTCTGTGACAGCACACTGACCACAGATCATACAATTCAATTCACACTCTGCCCGAAACACGCACGGCGGAAATCGAAATTGTTTCTCCCTCCTAATAACAACAGCGCTATCTTGCGGCTTGGAAGTAACTAAAGCGATTTAAATCACAGAATTATAATTCTGTGATTTAAATTATTCAATAATGGTGGGTCCTCACGAGCGTAACAGCGTATCGGCGCTTTGCAATATGATTGGCATTGACATTTACAAAATATTAAACATGCCCGCTACAGCCAATCATATTGCAAAGCGCCGATACGCTGTTACGCCAGTTACGCTCGTGAGGACCCACCATAAGAGTGTCCACCACGTGTCCACAGCATGGTTGTAATTTCAAATCTGACATTTTGATAGGTAACAACTGTCGTTCTGTTTTTTGGACATTTCTTTCTTAATACTCTTTTTTTTTTTTAAGATATTGTGGACGGATGCCGACTTAAGGAAGAGAACATTTTCCTAAAATAAACCTATATGGTGAGTTGAAATTGTGTCAAAATACCTTTTTAGGATTAATGAATCATCTCTTGGTTGAATTCAGTTTTATTACAGCTCGCAAAAGTATGTTATTATTGACCTATAATTACCTATTTTTGGTTTAGAATTTTTAAAATGGAGGACGAATCGTTTGTCTAATTTAATTTTTTTTCCTTGGATTGGTTGAAGGAATATTATTACTACCTATAGACACAGACTAATACTATAGATTTTTAGTCAAAATTCAGTTTTGCTTAAATACCTACCAGAGCTGCTTTCCATTTGTAATTCTAATTGTTCAGTACTGTACCATTCTATACTGTACGTTACTGTACTTCGATCTGGTCAAAAGGAACACACACTCGACGCAAGTTTACTGTTGATGAACAATTATTTTCCATATTTTTATAAAAGTAGTACCACGAACAAAAAGGAGCACAAAGCATAACATAACCTTTATTACGTGACAACCCGACACAAACAAAACAATCAAATTTCGCACTTGGCGCTACTGCGCTTGCTGGTACAGAACGTCTCAAAAATCCGGTAAGGACATTAGGGGACGGGGGAATGTAATTTTAGTACAGGGACGCTTTGTATTTTTCAAATGGAAAGCGTAAATCCAGTTTAGTACAACTCGATACCGTACATTACAGTACTTTATGGCAAATGGAAAGCAGCTCAGGTGTGAGCCAAAAAGGAAAATGTCGAGAAAAAATGGAGCTTGAGTTAAGTCTAAATTACAATTTGTTGTTATATGCACTCCGCAGAGTATTAAAAATTTCTGAAACTAAATCCAACCTCATTGTTACTCCTGGTGTTCAAGTAAAATTAAATTTTGACTAAAAATCAATAGCAAGAAAAGGTTATCCAAAAGAGACAAATGATTTAGAAAAAAGCTAATAAAAAATTCTGATGTGTGTTAATTTTGTGGGGCGTTCTGTATAGTTTTACTTCCCGCTTTTGCTGGAGTGCTTGGTTACTTTTTATTTTTAAAATTACAGCGACTAAAAAGAAACCTGAAATATCGTCGGCATCTGCTACTGTAGTGAGGTCGAAAGGTGGGTAAATGGCTGCAAAATCTTCGGTACAAAATATAGAATAGGAACTTTCTGAAGTGGAACTGGAATGCTTGCAGTGAGTATTGTTGGAGATATTGCAAGTGCAAACTGGGAAACCAGGTAAGAAACAAAACCAATTGTGATATAAAGAATGTGAACATTCTTTTTTAAATCTTAGACTAGGAGCTACGGAGCAGATTATGACAGAAATTCAAACGCTAGATTCCAAATCCGTACCAACTCAGGCTCTAATCAGATTTCTCGCTAAAAGACCTGGTTTAAAAGATGCCAATTTCCAAGTGCTCAAAGCTAAGTTAGACATAGTTAAATACCTAGCAGAAAATTGTAATTTCTCCATGACAACTGCAAATTTTTGCGTAACTGAAATCTCAGAAAAATTCTCCGATACTAAAAATGGAACAGCGGCTGCAGAAACCTTAACAGCTATTGCTGACGCTACAAGTTTTGGGCAAGTTTCAGCATCTATTATGGACTTTGCTTTTACACAAAAGAGCCCAAAAGTCCAACAGGAAGCGTTAGTATGGCTGTCTGGAACTATGAAGGAATTTGGATTTTCGTAAGTAACTTTTTGATCTCCTACTTGTTAAAATACAAAATTAAATTTTTATCAAATAAGAGAGTTAAAGGACGCCAGAAATTTCCAATGAAGTTCAAACTAATGTTAACGTACAAGATTCGGTTTACGTGTTCTTTACAGCACTAGAAAACATTTAAGTGCCAAGATATATTAATTTTTTTTTTTTGAACATACCAAGTTATGTAAAGCTATTAAAAGTTCCAGAAAAAATTCACATTAACGTAATGTTTTCGGTATTTCATATAGGTTAGTTAGTTTATTATATTACGCATTATGTTTGGGTTTAAAAAAAATTTTCATACAGTCTCTGAATTTTTAGTAATTTTTTTTTTAGTAACCATTGCAAAACAATTAATGGTAAATAAGATAAGTATTTTGATAAACGCATTAGAATTATTTGTTTGCTTAAAACATTTGCACTGCACTAGTGTTGGCAGTATTGATTAAATAAAGCTTCCTTATATCAATGACTTGTATAATTAATGTATAGTAATAGTAACAGTTATTATGTACCTATTCCCTAAATTTAATTTGTAAATGTGGGTGTTGTAAAATCAGCAAGTTCGAACAGCCTGGATACTGTTGAAGATGACAACGTTGCAGAGCCAGAGGTTGTTAACATCCAAGAAGAGTGGACATAAGCAGTCAAATTACCGAGGCACTTCTAACCGATCTTACAGACAAAAATTGGAAGGTGCGCAAGGAAGAGCTAGGCAAAATCAATACAATTTTACAAGAAGTAAAATTTATTAAAACGAATTTAGGGGATTTGCCTCAAGCGTTAGCCATTCGACTAAGAGATAGTAGTGTTAAAATTGTTCAGTCTGCCCTCACCGTATGTGAAGGTATTACCAAGGCAATGGAGCCGCCCTGCAAACAGTACATTCGAGTGGTTTTCCCAGGATTTTTGCAAGGTAAGGTCTAAAGTCTAAACATTTCCTGTGTATGTGCGTCATATCTCCACTTTTAACGTTCCCTTTTAGGTCTTGGTGATAGCAAAAGTACCGTGCGTGCTGCCTCAATGAATACTATCAATGCTTTTGCCGAACAGTGTGGTTGTAGGGAATTCTTTGAGAACGAGATGATCGCCGATGCTCTAAAATCAGGTTCACCAGCTCTTAGAATTGAACTGTGGAATTGGCTAGCTGAGAAAGTACCGAAAAGTAAGATATTTTAATTATATGAATATTTTATGTAGACAGAAAAAAATTGAGTGAAAATTAGAATGTTGAATAAAATTTGTTTGTTGAATCGTTTATTATCTCCAAAAATTAATGGACACTCCCTAGACTTTCGTTATTTAACAGTAACGCTGGTGTGGTGTTAAACTTTGATTTAGTTAATATGACAAACTTTTTTATTATCCATTTTTTCAGAAAAGCTTTTTATTTATTTTAGTTCCACCAAAAACTATTCCCAAGGAAGAACTCATGGGATGTGTTCCGCATTTATACAGTAATTTGGAACACCGAAATGCAGACGTAAGAAAGAATGCGCAGGAGGCCATTTTAGGTATCATGATACATTTGGTATACAAGAGTATGGTGAAGCAAACGAAAAAATTGAAACCTGGTTCCAAAACAGTCATCTTGGCAGTATTGGAGAAGGTTCGACCTAATCTACCCGCAAAACCTTTGCCCAAGAAACAGTTACCTCCTAAAGACAAGGCAGTTAGAGGTACTAAGGCGACGAACCGAGAGAGGAATTCGTAGAGCTTTTGAAAAGTCATATGACCACTGCAAACGTGAACAAAATTCTGATGTCTAATATGTTTCACTCAGATTTTGGGTAAAGGAATTACTTTATTAAGAAAACATTGTAACTTCAGATTACCAGACAGAAATACATAAGATTCATTTCAGGTATCATATAAAGGCGATAGAATCCCTAAACGAAGACCTGTCGGATAATAGCCAGGCCCTGATCTCAAATTTAGATCTCATACTAAAGTGGTTGGCTTTGCGCTTCTTCGATACCTATCCTTCCTTTTAAGGTGCCTTTGCATCGGAAATAGATGGAATTTCATCTTCTTTCAAATCTTCCAGGTCATTGTCGAATTCCCTTATAAACTCCGGATCCGATTCAAAAGGCCCTTCAATCTCTTTAGGTGGTTCTTGCATTATTACAAAAGACGATATTTGCATTTCAATAATTATAAAACATTAAAATAAACAGTAGCCAGTAGCACTAAAACATTTTACAATAATTAAAATAAAACGATATCCTTACATAATTAAAGATTACAAAATTAATTAGTACAAAAAAATCATCTCACTACTACTTACGTTAAGGGCGGCAAGCTTTCCTCTTCTTCCACTTCATCTTCTTGCATTGGCTCAATTTCAATAATACTGTTTGCAGGGCGGCCCCATTGCCTTAGTAATACCTTCACATACGGTGAGGGCAGACTGAGCAATTCTAACACTACTATCTGTTAGTTGAGTGGCTAACGCCTGAGGCAAATCCCCTAAATTCGGTTTAATGAATTTTGCTTCTTCTAAAATTGCACTGATTTTGCCTAGCGCTTCATTGCGCACCCTGCAATTTTTGTTTGTAAGTTCGGTTAGAAGTAAATAAAAATAAAATAAATACACCACATGTAATTACGACCCCCTTTATCCCAGACGGCTCTATAGGAGCCTTGTGCGGGAGGGGGCTACACTTAAAGACAAGGGACACACATCCAATATCCATGTATAATGGAAAAATCCTTCTCACAGTATTTGCCATTGCCACGACCGGGATCGAACCCGGGACTTTTAGGTGAGAGGCAGGTACTCTACCATCTCGACCATCAGTCATCAGTCAGTTCGGTTAGAAGTGCCTCGGTAATTTGACTGCTTATGTCCACTCTTCATGGAATTAAATCTTGGATGTTAACAACCTCTTTTCTCTGCAACGTTGTCTTCTTTTTCGTTTTCAATGTTTTCTTAATAAAGTACTTCCTTTATCCAAAATCTGAGTGAAACATATTAGACATGAGACTTATCATCAGCAGCAATCATAGCAGTCATAATCATAGTGACCAAATTGAACCAATGCAAGATGATGAAGTGGAAGAAGAGGAAAGCTTGCCGCCCGTAACGTAAGTAGTAGTGAGATGATTTTTTTGTACTAATTAATTTTGTAATCTTTAATTATGTAAGGATATCGTTTTATTTTAATTATTGCAATATGTTTTAGTGCTACTGGCTACTGTTTATTTTAATGTTTTATAATTATTGAAATGCAAATATCGTCTTTTGTAATGATTATTTATTCAAACACTGCAATAATTTCGATTCTATTCTATTGTAGCCTGCCAGAGCAAATAATGCAAGAACCACCTAAAGAGATTGAAGGGCCTTTTGAATCGGATCCGGAGTTTATAAGGGAATTCGACAATGACCTGGAAGATTTGAAAGAAGATGAAGTTCCATCTATTTCCGATGCAAAGGCAAAGTAAGTGATGAAAATGAAGAAAAATTTATTAACGTATTGTAACGAACTTCTGCCAAATGACTCACTCAGGGTCGTATGGTTCGGTTTTTGGCAATCGTTATATAGAGCACAGGTAAAACTCAAAAAAAAAAAAATATATATATATAATTCATTGCTATATATATATACGGGTCAGTGCCACAGCTACAACAATGGTCGTTGTAAAATAACAAAAGAGATAGGCGCCACGTAATTTTAAGCTGACCCCATATATTAAAATCGTCTTCTGTTATCTGTATTCCCCTAAAATTACGAAACTACAGAAATACACCCTTATTCTGATAAACGCAAATCAATTATTACAATATTTTAGTGTGAATTACTTCCACACTTCAATATAATAAAACTCTAGAGATCTCACCAAACAGTAGTTAAATAATGGCCGAATGTCATGCGAAATTAAATTTAATAATGAAATTCACTACAAAGTGAAATACGAGAAGTCACAAACCTATATAATTGAATTTAGAAGAGTGCACAATTCGAAATATATATATATATATAAATTACCCCCAAAGTGATCACGTGCGGTTCACAGGTTAATCTATATTAATATAAGTAATAATTTCTAAGATGCATATGAAGAAAACAAAAGTACGCACAAACACACACAAACCGACAAGAAAACTACCGTTACTGAATGAAATCAAGATATTAATGTTTGTAATCTACGTAAAAAGTTAAATACGTGCAAACGTCTGTTACTGTTCCTCATTTTTTGCACCTATTTGACTGTCTGAAAAGTATATTTATCGGACTAATTAATTAGCTTTTTAACATTATAACTTCTCTCAACCACTTTGTCATAGATAACATATGTAGCATTTTAAAATTACGACTTAATTTATACTGTGATTATTGTACACTTGTTTTCGTATTTTATTTATTGTCGTATTTTATGTATTCATTTATATTTATTGTCGTATTTTATGTATTCATTTATATTTATTGAACGTGCCTGTATTTACTTTACATTTTTTTAGATTGTAAGAAAATGAGTTATATTTTTTACTGTTATTTGTAGTTCAATACTATCTAGTAATTAAATTAAATAATACTTCTTGAGCAACAATTTTATTTTCTTTTATTTCACCCGCACTTGGAATTACCGATACTCTAAATCCATCATTTAGGAGGTAATTTATATTATTACAAGATGTTATGGCAAATTATTCTTCGCGTTATCTGTATATTATAAACTTGATATTCTAGTTATGGTTTCCTTTTAAGAGCAAAGAATGCGGGTTCTCTTTACTTCAAACGTTTTATAAAAATCAAGGCGTACTGAAAAATTAAAGAACAATCTAAATTTAATTGCATTTATTAGTAGGAAATAAAAAATGGCATTTATAAAACCAGAAGAGAAATTAGGGCACTGGCAAAAGAGCTGTGCCTATCAACGTTTAATAACTAAACTAATTTGCTAAGGCTGTGTCAACGTTAGTTAACTATTCGTTATAACCAGTGATAGTGGATAGGATATTCAATGGTCTATGGGTTTGCTGCTCATTTAAACGCTAGGCAACCAACATTACACTCTATTCGTCTCTAGTGTAATGTTGGTTGTCTAATGCTTTCTATATAATTTGTAGATGGCAAAAAAAACGAACCGTATCTTTTTCTTTCGCTTCACTAGAGATAACGCATGTCAAAGTTTTATAGTACATGTGAAACTTTGTAGTATGATGGTGAAACTAAAGAAACGTCAGTCCCCTTGTATTAACGTGAACATGGAATTAGAATTAGGTACGTTGATGTGGTTTAAATGTTACAAATTTCTCATTAGTTTGTTGTTGTTATAGATAACAGAGCGTTAAAGGCGAAAAATTACGGTTTGACTCAAACGGTTGCAGAGTTTCAACAAAAAAATGCCGAACTCTCTAAACAAATCGCTCTCCTTCAAAGGGATAGTTTTGAAATAAGATCTAGATATAATGTACGTAGGTATCAATTATTCAAATAGTAACTTGTATGAATTATCCTAGTGTACAGGTACAAGTACCCTATTTATGTTTTTTCAGAATTTGAAAAATGTCATTTCAAAAATAGACTCTACAACGAAAACGTGTCTGCCCAAGCTGAATGAGGTTGGAGAAACTTTTACAGGAATTATACAGCTTTGTTCTGTGGCAGCAAACATTATCAATTCAAACGAAGGTAATGCTTTTAATCTTACACTACGTATACAGATTTACGCCTTGACGTAATTTATTTTAGACACAAGAACCCAGGCTGTGAAGCCACAGATAGTAAACGGTCATGTGTTGCACAATCCTACTCTAACTTTATCGAGATTGGACAATGACGATGCTTCACATTCATTCCCTAGGCCTGGTGCTAGTCGGATCTCCTCCAACATCACGATACGACCTAGTACAAGTCGAGACGCAAATGAAGTTAACCGGGACAGAAATTCTAACTTAAATGGTAACCAGGATGAAGATAATGAAAATGAATCGAATAGAGATATGGTGAGTTTAAAGAGTTACCTTACTGTAACAAATTATAAAAATTTATCAAAAAATCTCAACATAACCCGAAATAAGCTATAAGTTTTGTTAAAAACGTACTTATTCTCTTTATTCATCACCTGTTTGTTTTCTATAATTATGCACATTTTAATTAATATTAGCATGATCGTTTGAATTTGTCATTTGCCAAAGAAATAAAGGCTGCTCTAGACTACGAAAGTGATTTGGCTGAGTATGCATGCGTTTTTATAACTCGGAAGAAATAAAATTAGCAGACTTTGTATTTATTTTAGGTAGAAGACACTTCTTTTATTTGCCAAGCCAATAGAGGTGTGTGTAAAAGAAAAAAGTCTAATGCGAATGTGCCAATATTTCAAGTCGATGGTAAGATGATTGACCTAAATAAAATCAAATTGAACAGAAAAACTTGTATGTGTGTATGATTAGTAAGAAGCAATAATCAAGTATGAAAATAGTTCTCGTTCTTTTTTGTATTTCTAAACGTATTTAGAGATCTACAGTAAGGTTTTTCATATGGAAGAGCATTTTTGTTACTAATCTGCATTGTTAAAATCATAGTATTAAAACTAAATGTTCTCTTTTGTAGATTCGGAAGAGGAGGATCAATGGTAAATATTATTTTAAAATAAACTTATACAACTGGAAATTATGCAATAGTCGGTAAAATTTAAATTCTTTATTATTGCACATACATTCCTGTCTAAGTGGGAAAACAAATTAACGAGTTAAAGTGCCAAAGAATATTTATTTATCGCAAATATATCGAAACCCTCAACAAAAATTTCTATTTAATGCTTATTCATTATTTTTAGTGATCAGAGCTCAACAACAAAACAAGAAGGTGAAGATGAGGAGGTGGCGGAGGAAGATGCCGACCTGTCGAGCTTTCCGTTTTTGAAAAAATGGTTCCAAGATGTAATTTTTACTCCAAATAATAATAATTTTACAGTGTACTTATTTTATTCCCGTTTAGATGAGAAACTCCTGGAATCAGTTTCCGTCCACCAGCACAGAGCAATTTAGGGGCTCGGGTAACATCAGTATTTCCTTGGATCCACCGGAGAGAAGATCGTCCTATAAGCAGAGATCGTCGTCCCTTGTTTGTGAGCTGAATGGATCCCTTGTAGACAATAGTTGTTCATTTTTGGACGAAAATATATCTCCGACTAGTACATTGAAGATGAACGAGGAAAATTTCAAAGCGGGTGAAAGGTCGTCTCTCAACCACAGTAGGTCAAAATTAAGAGTCTCATTTAAAAGCCCCTCATCTGCGAAGTCGCCGTCGTATCACGAGAGCAGCTGTGGCAGTTCCAATGATGGAACGTTACAAGTAAGGTTTTTCTTTTATTCATAAGAAAACGTTTCTCACCGCTAGTCATAAGTTGTATGAGGCCGTCAAATTGCTAGATGTTTTCCAGTGAAACAAATTATATTAAAGGTTTTTGCTATAATTAACATTATGGGATTTTTTTTAATTTTTCAGTTCTCAAATAATTTGTCGCCAATCCGTTCTTCACCAGCAGCAATGACATTGAGTTCTAACACCAACAGTGCCAGTGAGATGCCGTCGTTAACTTTGCAAGAGTAAGTATCATTTAAGTTGAAGTTCTCTTGGCCAATTTATCTTCGACAACTAACAAAATATTCTCGCTAATTCGACAATCTATAGTTGGTAAGACGACTAATAGCTGTGTAACTCGTTATCAGTAGAGTGTTTGAATTAAAAGAAAAACCTAATTAAAAATGTTTTTGTTTTACAGGTTTAGTAGCATGATGGTTGAGATGGTAGAGTACCTGCCTCTCACCCAAAAGTCCCGGGTTCGAATCCCGGTCGTGGCAATGGAAAATACTGTGAGAGGGATTTTTCCATTATACACGGATATTGGATGTGTGTCCCTTGTCTTTAAATGTGTAGCCCCCTCCCGCACAAGGCTCAGCTTTCTGGGATAAAGGGGGTCATAATTACTGTGTGTGGTGTATTTATTTTATTATTTTTATTATGTCGTAAGTGCGATTTTATTACAGAGGGAAAATAAATAAAGTTTTGATCTTGAAGAGTTTGACTTAAAATCGGACTTTATTAATTTTATGTGTTTATATTTGCATCACATCATTGATATTATTTTCTTTTTCCGCAGGGAGCCACTCGTGAAACCAATGTGAAACACCTCTCAAAAAGTAAGTTATTATTTTGATGTATATGATGGTGTTAATAATTAATAAACTGTTTTCTTATTGCAGGTGCCCTAAAAGGGCGGCTAGACCTACGACGTTAAAGGAACCAAATTAGAATCTTAGAAGCTGGAGGTTTATTTTTGTTTGTTGCTATAATATTTTCGGAAAATAAGACGGAGTAAATGATAAGAACTAAGTAGGCTTTTTAAAATATGTTTTTTTTATTATGAATTTATTGGAACTTTTAAAAATCAGTTCCCAAATATTTGTATTATATAATATATAAGGTTTTTAAATATGATTTGTGTATTATTTTGATCAGGCGATCAGTCTCAAGCATTTATAATACTTACTGTATGAACGCTATTCTAAGGTGATGCAAATTCAGTGGGATAATAAAGTATCTCGAAAACTATTTGGAAAAAAGTGGAACTCATTTTTAAGACAAATTCGATGGCATTAATATATTTTGAGATTGATCTCTCTTTGAGCTACTGGGGTGTAAACTGATTTTTTACCCTAAATGGACTTATTTGGATACAAAGAATAGTGTTCATACAAATTTGTTTTTTCTGACAAAATATTTCTAGCAGCTTTTGTAATTTAGTGACTAGTATAAACATACATTTTTCTTTAATGAAAACCATATGGACTGAAAAGAAGAAAAGATAAGGCGTTTTAATAATACGTCATAATTATTTCCAATACTAAGGAAAATACAGAGGATTTTAAACTACCGTATTATATTTTACAATACATGGCAAAGGTAGGTAGATTATTTTTTTTATCAATTACTTGTTTTCCTAAAGAAAACAATATCAAGTTGCCTGTACAAATGAAAATGTTGAGCGTAGATAGGTTTCTATAGGGCATGTGCACGTGACGTCACAACTAACCTCAAAAATGTTCATTTTCTAAAATTTTCGAATATGTCATTTTTAAACAAATTTCTGTCCTATTGTCAACTAAAATCTTGTTTCAGTGCATCGTTAATGAAGTTCTAATTTCCTTAATCCTTAATTTAATAAAATAAGATGCTTTTTGTTGGTTAGAAATCCAACCTATAATTAGCATTCTATTTTGAATCTTGAACACAACATTAAATACATTAAACATCCAATTAAATTTTTATATGTCTTTTGTGTCAATTCCTTGTTGTTTGTGTCAGCTTTAATCCAGTTTCATTTAAACGCTAGGCAACCAACATTACACTCTAGTCGTCTGTCTTTAGTGTAATGTTGGTTGTCTAATGCTTTCTATATAATTTGTAGATTCCGCCGGTAGATAGCGCCAAGGAAACTGCGGGGAGCGGGTTTAGATAACCAACATTACACTGTAGCGTAATGTTGGTTGTCTGCCTGATACTTTTTTTAAAAGCTATGTTCGTTTCACTTGCCAAAAGCTGCGTTCGGGTTACTCACTCCAAGTCTACTTTTGATTGGTTGGATAGAAGTGAGAATAGCCGAGCCGAACTTACTTTATAACGACGTCTGGCAGAGGCAGAGTTTATAATATAGGGAAAAAATATTCAAATTTTAGGTCTGTGAATTGAATGCCAAAAAAAGAGAAGTATTGCAGTACAATGAGTTAAAGTGAGATGAAGCTTAAGTTGGGTTCCATTTATGAGAGATGAAATTAAACATTAGACTATCTAATGTATACAATGATCTTTGCCATAACTAAACCACAACACAAGCCACAGAACATAAAAGTAAACACAAGCAACGAACTTCTTTTTGTAGAGAGGTCGTGCACCACACAACATCTAAAAGATCATGCACCTGGCACATACGTTCAACGATATCATACCGCAATCAAGGTCATGCCAATCATAACGAAAATAAGTGATTTATGGTACAAACATATCACAGAACATTAAAGAAATTAATAGGGCTAGGCTAATGGGTATTATCTCTAAACTAACGATCGTAAACATGCGAAACTAATAGTTTTCCCATTTCATCATCAGAGGACGCTGTGCACTTTCAAACACCTTCTAATTTATGTTCCGTGGTGTTCTATGTTTTATGGTTCTATGATTTGTAGTAGTAAAGTAAGTGGTGGGAGAGAAGAGATTTGTTGTTGGAACTTGGTTGGATTGGAATATTTATAAATAAAATTTTGTGATTGGAATGTGATTGATTGCATATTGCTAGGTCTGTAGGAAGTCGACAACTGTGTACATCAATTTGGTTTATAAAAATGTGTGTTTTTATCTGTCCTTAAGTTCATTGGCCAAGTTTTGTTGTGATAAACAAGGGTGAATAATCGTAAGTAACAAAAATAATAAATATAAATAAATTATTAGCTCTGTTCTGTGTTCTAAGATGTCTCTGCTGCTCTAAATATATCAAATGTATAGCTTGACCAATAATAATTTCTAACATTTTAAATATGCTATAGTTTCTTCCTATTTTTTGATTTCAAATAAGGACTGTTGAAATTTACTTTCACCAAATTTCATAATACTATGCAATATGTTTATACCTTATAGATTTATAATACACCAAAAGAATATTGAAGTTTAAACTAGAACGGTTTATTCTTTGTTGCACCGATTGGTTAACCCGTAGCCATCGGGAATACGATGGCTACGGTTAACCTATTAAGTAGGATTTTTATAATAAAGTTTCTTGTAGGAAAAGCAACTTAAAATGGATTCGTTCTTTAGTCTCTTTGATCCCAATGGCTGTAATGACTGTAATAATGAAGAATTCGCACTGGACAATATGAATAATCAAAATTCTCTCCCGCCAGAACCACAAGTCGGCAATGTCGAATATAAATTGAAAATCGTCAACCCGACAAAACAAAGATTTGAACATCTAGTTACACAGGTAAGCGGGGAAAAAATTTTGAGTATTAAATAATGGTAACGTTAGCAAAAGATGTTGGCAATTTGCACCTATGACCATGATCTAACTGCGTCTAATATTATGACATCCTTTTATTTCTTGGGTGTTATTTAAATGTACTCGTTTTAAAAGCAATTTTGAAAATTGAGATATTTGTAACATAATATGACAACCAGAAAATATAAAAAATAACGTGTATCAAGATGCATATTATCTTTTATTGTTTGTTTTGTATATTTCTTATGATGCAATATGACAATTTTTAAGTAAAATTGCATCATTCACAAATCTAAACATAAACAAAATGTGTAGGTATTTTTGTTAACAAGTGCAATAAAATGAACAACAATTAAATCCCTAAAAGATTATTATAGTTCCGTTTGTGATATGCGATTTCATTGTATTATTGGAAGTTGTGGATGAACAAAATAACTCATTTTCTTAAAAATTATGTAGATTTTTTAATATAAAACGATGCAATATAAATATTTATTTGCACGCTTGTGGTTAAGTGAATGGTTTTATTTTTTTACCCATTTGATTTTGCCAATTCTAATTTAATGCGTATTATAGCTCTCATTCTGTGTACACAAAGCCACATTTAAAATAAAGACTTTTAACTATAATAACACAAATAATGGGTACTACTAAAGTGACCCATATGTGTGGGAGGAACTATAATATTTTTTTATGGTGCGTATGGTTTTTTAATCGGTGTATGTATTAGTTAAAATGGCGACTTCGAGAAGGCAATGGCGAAGCAATTTATGAAATTGGAGTAGAGGATAGTGGCATTTTAGCTGGCTTATCTAAACGAGATATGACTGCTAGTCTGCAGACTTTACATCAAATGGCAATTAAACTGGGGGCAACAACAGCAATTCTAAGAGAGAGAGTACTTGATAATGGACGTAGTATTGCAGAAGTACTTGTAAGAAAAGTACCAGATGACCAAAATAACATTGAAATAAGAGTAGCCGTCTTGGGCAATGCTGATGCAGGAAAATCTACTCTGTTGGGTGTTTTGACACAGGGCAGCCTTGATAATGGTAGAGGAAGGGCACGGCTGAACATGTTCAGGCACTTGCATGAAATTCAGAGTGGGAGAACTTCATCGATATCGCACGAAATATTGGGGTTTAATTCGCAGGTATGTATGAAAATACGCATTATGAAAGATAAATTCATTTTATTTCCTAAATAGTAAATATACCGCAATTTGTAATTTAATTTTTCAGGGACAGCCGATCAACTACAGCTACAGTGAGTTAATAACAGCTGAGGAAATTTGTGACAATTCCACGAAGTTGGTGACCTTCCTTGATCTTGCTGGGCATAAGAAATATATCAGGACGACAATTCAAGGTCTGTCGGGATACTCTCCTCACCACGCAATGCTTGTTGTAAGTTAAATTTATTAAAAAAGAAATTTAAACGAGAAATTCCAAACACATATTTAACTGTTACTGGACCTCACAGTTCTTTTCGTAGATATCCAGTACAGCAGGGGCCGTTGGAATGGCCCATGAACATCTAGCCATAGCAATAGCTTTGAATGTCCCATTTTTCATTGTTATCACAAAAATCGATTTAGTACAGCCGACAAGTACTCTGCAAAGTTTAGAGTCATTTTTAAAACAAGTGGGCAGCCGCAGAGTACCGTTGATTATAAAAAACTTGGACGACGTTATTACTGCCGGAGCGAATCAGCTTACTGAGAATGTAGTGCCAATTTTTTGCGTGTCCAGTGTAAACGGAGAAGGATTAGAATTGCTGTCGAGGTTCCTACATGTACTGCCTCCCGGAATCAGTACCAAAGAAAAGGAAAGGTTGGAACAGGTAAAAATATAATATAGCTACGAAAAAGTGTTTTTATTGCTGTAATTGTTTCAGGAATCCCCAGAGTTTCACATAGATGAAAATTTCAAGGCTGGCGACGTAGGACAAATACTTGGAGGCTTATTAACGAAGGGTGTGATTACTGAAGGAGCCAAAATGCAGATTGGCCCTATGAAAAATGGTTCATTTCAGAATGTAACGGTAAAGTCAATACATCGTAATCGTGTCCCTTGTCGAATGGTGCGTGCTGGACAAAGCGCTGCCATTTGTTTGGATTCATATCTGCCAGGTTTGAGAAACGGCATGGTGCTGTTAAGCCTGGAAGAAAACGCCAAAGGTTGCCTATTTTTCCAAGCAAGTGTGTCAGTACTGTTCCACGCAACTGCCATATACCCAGGATTTCAAACAACAGTGCACATTGGCAATATCCGCCAAACAGCTGTTGTCATCGGCATTTGTTCCTCAAAATGTATTCATACTAACGAGCGTGACTCGGTACTGTTTAAATTTAAGTTGCATCCCGAATATGTAACCGTTGGCCAGAGATTGCTGTTTAGAGAAGGTGCTGCAAAGGGTATTGGTGAAGTCACGCAGGTATTCCCACTTATGCTTACGCCCTAGGTACGACCTATTATCCCACCTATTTAAGTAGAGCCATATCAAAGTATATTTTATTTATTTGACTAGTCCTGCCAAGGCATAGTTCAATCATTACGTTGACGGGGTCCATTAGATGTGGAAATTACTCGCAAATGTTTTTTCTTTTTTGTCATTATAGCATCAAAATACGGGCTTTAAGCTCTAAACTCGGTCGAACTTTGCAACACGAAATTTTAGGAAAGATATGCAATAATTGTTTTTGAAAATACCCCATTTCTGTAATCAATTAAGTATTTTGAACAAATTAAGAAATGCTGCAGGGCTCGGTCAAGATTTGATTTTGGAGTTCTTATTTTAATGCTTTAACAGGTTGAAACAAAAAATTGTTTAGGAGTTATTTCCACATCTTTCTGCTTGATGACTGGACTATTAGTAATACTGAGTGATACAGAAATATGTTTTTTTTTTTTGTGATGAAGTATTGAAACTTGTGCTGCCCAAATTGGACATTTTTAGACATAAATGCATTAGATTTAAAGGACTTGGGCTTCACCTACTTGTACATGCTGCGGTCCTTTAAAAGGAAAGAATTTACAGATAGGCCTTTAAACTAATAAAATAGACGCCAACGGAACACTTAGAATGAATTAAAAGAGAAAGCAACATTTAAGTCGATGATTTTAGAGTTTAATTTGCTGTTTCAGAAAAAAATCCTTGTACATTAATATTTCTAATAACATACCACTTTTGTTTCTTTAATGTACTGGCAATTATTTCCAATAAAGCACAGATTTTTTCCACAACAAATAATACTCCAAAATTATTAACCCAAATGTTGTACATATCTTTTATTTATTTTAGAAGCATTCCTTAGGGTTCGTTTTATCAGTTCCGAGACAATTTGTTTCTTCTCTTTTTAAGGAAAGAGCGCGTGCCTCAAATAGGTGGATATAAGCAATCGCTTCTATTTCTGTTATTTGTCAAATATATTGAAGAATTTATTAGCAATTCTCTACCTCTGTTGAATAAAAAAGTGTGGTACCTATCATTTAAAATTAAGCTCTGCATATCGACAATGTAATCTTGTTCAAAATGTGTTTTCCCACGTTTGCCCTATTTTATTAAGAGACATGAACTTTTGGGGCGTGATATGTTTTCTGTTTCACTCAGTATGTATAAAATTTTTGTTGTTTGTCAAATACCGTGAAAAAGTAAATTTATGTGGTGGAGTTATTCGTGCAACGTAATGTAAGTTTTTAAAATTTATCACTCCGAGGTAAATTTGACTGTTATTAGAGTAGTATAAAAGTAGAGCAAGACATGCACAAATTTTTATTTGCGGTCTGAGTTTCGCAGAAATAGGCAATAAATGACTTGGTCGTGAGGATTTGGAATTAATTAGTTTTTTTTAATTAAATTTTATTTTTAAACTTTTCATGGATCTTGTGATCCTGTTGGACAGAGGAACATTTATGTTTATCCAATGCCCACGTAACATTTCAAATATTTAATTTATTTATTTACTTATGATAATTATTAAGTAACAACAGTACAAATTAGGTACAAACACAAAAAGCATTTTATATTTTGGTACAAACATTTTTAATTCGTGTTAGGAATATTGTTTATTTATATTGAGAGACTTAATGAAGAATGAAACATATCCAATTTACTACTATTGCTCATTCTTTTGTTATAGGTATATATAAACACAAAGTCGCATGGGAAACCCATTTCTTTAATAACTTTATTATTGATAAAAATTGGCCCTTCTGAAATTAAAAATGCATTAAGAAATTTAAAAAACCTCTTACGAAACGAGATTTTTTAATATTTCTTGGTGCAATTTTAATTTTGGAGGAAATGCCAACTTTTATCTAGAAATTTCTAACTGAAATGCATAAAAAAATTAATTTTCACATGGTGTGTACTATTGTGACAGTGTCATAATATGGTACCGAAAAATCTTGCCATTATGTTTAAATCTCATGTATACTCGAGTAAACTTTAACTTGGCGTGTGGATGGGTTGATGTTGTGCGTATTATTGTATTTTCTCATGCACACAAAATTGAAGCAATGGCCCAAAACCATTGTTTACGTATAAACATACGTGAACAATGTTTATGGGTTATTGCTTTAACTTTGTGTGCAAGAGAAAATGAAATAGTATGCACAATAACAACTCATCCACACGCCAAGTTAAAGTTTACTCGACTATATGCAAAATGGCATCACAGTTTCTGTAAAAAACAAATTGCTGTGGATTAACGAGACATTTTTGTCGAAATATGGACACGGCCAGTAAAAGTAGTTATTCTAATTGAAAAAAAAAATTATTCAGTGTACCTGACCTTAAATTTTCTTGCTTTGTAACTTATACCCCGCCGACTTTTGTTGTGCAATTAATTTTTATGACAATTGTACATGTCTATACAGAAACGTAATTTATGCCTAGCGCATACTAAATTAAGGGCCTGATGGTGAAGCAATGGGTGGTGCAGTTATTATTAATTACAACAGTTTTTTAATTGCATCTGCTACCGCTCTAGCTTTCGGGTTCTTATCGTTATATGTATAACGAATATTTTTTTTTATCTTTGCTTAAGGGAAAATAATCAGACCGCAAATAATTAATTTCCATACTGTAAACCGTCTTGTTTTGCTTAAGTAACTAGCTATACAATAACTCCTGTTTAATATACGAAAAACTGTCTTTTAATATGTACATTTTCTTTCCTTGGCAATAATTAAATGAAACAAAGAAATTGCGAGATCCTATTTTTAATTTAAAAGCGTTAGAGTTTCAGCCCATTATTAAAAACAGCCCATGGATTAGTAATGTGGTCTCCGAAAGTTATGTAATATACTTACAGATTTTAATAATCTTTACCAACATTGAACAACATACCATAAATATTGCTTTGTTATACCAAAACAAATAAAGTGGTGCAAATTGAAATATAATGCGAAAAGATGTGTATGTTCTGAACCAATTATTGCGTGAAAAATCACACATGGGAGATTCTTATTCCATATTAATCAACATTTCATTTTTTATTTCCTTAATGACTGAGGTGTAACATCCCTTTGAAGGCCAAATTGATGCCGTTATTGTCAGATAGGCAACGTTCAAAATCAATCCGTTCGTCTCCCGATTCCCCTTCTGTTCCTTTTATTTTTCACCCTATTAGTCTTGCAGGTAGGAGGTACCTTTGTTTTGTTAATAGTGGCTGGAGAGTCTTTCTGTTATTATTATTTTTTATATTAGAAATTATATTTATTTAAATTTTTTAAGAGAAAATTATTTTTTTATTATGATGATTTATGTACAAAATCGTACTAATTTGTTGTGTCATGAAAGTAACTGTACAAATGTAAAGTTTACAACTGTACATAACTTATTTTAGAAAAACCATTAATAAGACTAACAAAAATATATTACGTAATTAATAAAGAAACATAGTTTGTGAATTTTTTGCTTTGTCGTTTGTGGTTTGTATGTTTTTTGTGTTTATTCTTAACGAGAACTGTGATTGTATTTAAGAAAAAATTTATATAGAGTTAATCAGTATTATATGTAGCTTTATGTAACGTTTGGTTCAACAAATTTTATTGGAACTTGCATCCTGGAGAAATTATTCCGTACAATTTTAAATAGATCTCTTTACAATTAAATAAAACGTATATGTTATAAGAGAGTGTTTTATTTCCAAAAAATTTCATTTGGATACCGACTTGGTGGCCTCGAACAACAAAGTCGTACAGTTGTGGAGCTGTGAAGTGGTTGACAGCAGGATTCGCTACCTGTAGATCGTAAGTTAGGATCTGAAGGTGTTAGTTCAAGATATTTGCCCATCCATATAGCAATTGCGTTGGACATTGACAAAAATAAAAGATAAATAAGTATTTTTTTAGTACGTCAAATAAAAAAATGGGGGTTCCTATCTTGGTTTTCATGATATCGTGGGTTGTTTAAGGATTTTTTTTTTTAATAAGAAAGATCTAGTTAGTCAGTTCAGCTACTGATTATGTCTAAAAAAATACGCGGCACAAAGTTGCGCACCAGGTCTTTTGATATCATTGCAAACTAATCATCAATATCTACCAAGGTTCATATCACAACCACCTAGACTTAATACCATAAAAACGGCTATTAATTGTCATTTTAAAAACAAATGCCATGTTGCAATACAGGGTTGAAAAGAGGTACCTTAAAATAACAAAGTTTGGGTCACTTCCGCTTTAACCGGAAGTTGAAGAAAATGTTTGATAGGCTCAAAGAAAAGACAATTATGCAATGTACAACTTTCCCAAAATTCAAAATTTTAACTTCCTAAATGGCAAAGTTACAGAGTGTTACATGTCTCCTGTGTGTATAAAAATTGGCATGTATTCTGATTTCGACTATCTTCGGATGATAATAAGTTATTCGAAGCCTCAAAACGGATATTTGTTAATACAATTTAATTCTAGTAGTAGGATTCGAATATATATATTACATGGAATTCGTGAATATTCCATTTAATTTCAGATATACATTAAGAGATTACACCCGTTGAAGTAATTAGATACTATCACGCCCCTTTAATATGATTTTATATATTTTCAAAAGCAATAATAATTTAGTTCATTGTAACGTATTGAGGTGGTACAATGGTTTGTAATTAACAATGGGTGTTTTAAATTTAGTAATAGTTTCAATTTCATTTCTTTGCGGATGCACTTCGATAAGAGTTGCACAGCCAAGATTGTAAGTATTTTAGTCATTTAAAATAATTTGTTATGCAGTTACACAAACTATATCGTCGCATATATACAGGGTGCGCCAAAGTTCTGAATTTGATCGATTACGTACGGCTGTATTTGAAATGATAGAAAGATTTTGTGTGCACGTTATTTTCTTGGTTTTCAACATCTTATATTTTTTTCTTTATCGAGTTACCAGCCTAATTATATTCGTTGAACACAGGGTGTATTTTAAAATCACCGACAAACGAAAACTGGAGATTCTTTGATCGAAAATTGTTATAAATGTTTTTCCGAAAATGCCTCCTAACCGAGCTACAGAGGGTTCTGGAAAAAAATTGTTTTGTAGTTTTTTTAAATTATTTCAAAAACTAGATAAGATATTTTGTTGAGATTTGGAACACTCGAATGTCAGTTAGACCAACATTTATATCAATCTTATTTTGGGGCAAAGAATCTCCAGTTTCCGTTTGTTTGGATATAAGAAAAACTGCGCACACCGTACATGTTTTTGCTGCGTCTGTAAGTCTGTGTAAATTATAAATGCGGTTAAAAGAAAAAATAGAATAACTCACATTTGTTTTAGTTTTTGCGTCTATTATTACATTTAAATGTTTAAGTACATACACAAGAATAATTTAACATTTTATAATATCTCACTTATAATATGCCTAATGTTCGAAGATCAATAATAATTGTTGAGAATTGTAAAAGTATGTTTGCAAACAATTGGTAGTAGGTATTTTAGGCAAAAGAAAATTTTGTTTGTACCAAATAAGAGTTGTTACTAGTTTACAACAACAAACAGTGAGCATCAAATAATATGCCTTGTTTTCTAGGAAGTAGCGCTATTCTGGCTGCTTCCTCAAAAATAGGCCTAACTCCTAAAAGATATTTCGCGGAACATTCCATGTATCTAACTGCTTTTATCCTTCTAGCCATTTTCTTCCCTTGCTCGTGACTAACTAAATTAATTTCGTATTTTCCTGAAGCTGGAGGCGTCGCAACGCTATTAACGCTTCTTAAATCTAGTTTGTTCCCCACTAAAATAATAGGCACGCGCGGTAAGAAATGTCTCACTTCCGGTGCCCATTTTTCTTTTATATTTCTAAGAGATTCTGGATGATCAAGGGCAAAACACATAATTATCACATCCGTTCTTGGGTAAGACAGAGGTCTTAAACGGTCATAGTCCTCCTCGCCGGCAGTGTCCCACAACGCCAATTCTATAGGTTGCCCGTCTATTTCGATTTCTTTTGTATATGTTTCATAAATCGTTGGTATGTAACGTTCTGGAAATTCATTGCTGCTAAAAGTCGTTAACAAACAAGTCTTTCCACAAGCGCCGTCACCAACAACTACAATTTTCTTTAACAAACACATTTAAACTTAAAAACGACGCACACTAGTGTGGTACGCGTACTTCAGCTGGCACGCGCGTGTAAAAATTCAAGACTTATCTTCATTGTTACCTACTGATAATACGATTTACGTTTGTTTATTTTATCAGATTATTTGCGCAAATCCTATAGGCACCTACCTACTACTTAAAGAAACACAGGACAGTGTTGGTTCAGAAAATTTAAAGGTCGACTTTTATACAGGGTGTTCTCACTGTTCTCGAAAGTGCGCCTACAAAACACATAATTTTATGCATTCAATATATAGGTACCTACCTATTGCAATTAAGGCTGTGTCAAATTTATACTTCCCAGTCCAGTGTATTTTGCCTGTAGATCATAATCATTAATTTCTGTATCACGAAAGTGCGACTGACAAGAAATAATAAACTCAGTAAGAAATATATATAAACTAAAAATAAAAATACATTTTAAATAGGTAATACAAATTATTGAGTCTTACAAACAATGTAAAAAAAATGTAGATAGGTACCTATAATGTACCAATTAAAGAACTTTAAATATACAGGGTGGTTATATAAGTAGGTTCAAATAGTATCATTACGATACGTAGGAAAATATTTTTCATATAAAAAATATTACCTACCTACCTACGTTTGATTCATTTTATAACAAAAACTATTACGGCTCATAGCCACCTTCACAACTAATCGACAAGAAACAAGAATAACCGCATTTCTTAAGTACTTGTGATTTTTTTTATTTAACTAGGTATGCCACATATTTAATTAGTTCTTACAATTTTAGCCCATATATAGCCGTAGAAGATGGGCATTTAAGATTTGTGGCTTCTGATGGCAGAAATATTTCTTTTGAAACAACTTCCGGTGCAGGCGTTTTGATAAATAATATGGATTTACTCACAACGCTCAATAGAGTAAGACAGCGATAAGGCATGCCTACCTTAAAACGAATTACTAAATTGGAAACATTATTTTAGGCTCACAACGCTACAAAACTTATTGAAAGGTATCAAAATCTCTTTTCGACCTACGACGACAGAATAGAAGCCCTAGAGCAAAGGGTTTCGGAACCTAGTATTATGCCAAATAACACAAATACTAGTTTAATTACGGGATTTACCAATAGAAGGATTAACAGAAGGCTTACAGCTCTTCTAAGCAAATTTAATGAATTACGAGCGTCATTACTTAAAGATGACTGCGTCGGCAACCCTTGCAGAAATGGAGGAATTTGCCAAGATATGTTTGAAAATTACATTTGCCACTGTCAAGATGGGTGGGAGGTTTGTATCTTTTCGCAATTGGAGAATCTGTCTCCGAATTCTGATTGGAGCGAATTTGTTTTTTGCAGGGTCCAGATTGCGTTCAGGATGTTAACGAATGTTCAAAATTTGTAGGAACCGATCTGGGGTGCCAAAATGGAGCTACGTGTCTCAATAAACAAGGCTCCTATGAGTATGTCAAACGTATACCCTACCCTAATTAAATACTTATGTGTATACAGTGTGCCCTTCTAACAAAATTGTTTTAAAATCATAATTTCAGGTGTTTGTGTCCAGCTGGTTTCGTAGGAGTTCACTGTACCAGGCGAAAAGCCGACTGCAGTCTAGGGGGCACAGAGCTATGCGGCCACGGAACTTGCGTTCCCCAAAACAATCATCTTGGATATAAGTGCATATGCGATCAGGTACAATATAATATAATGTTCAGGAGAATTTTTCCTTTACTAAACGTTTGTCGCCCATTTTTAGGGATGGAAGACAGACGGGATAAATGTGGCTTGTACAGTAGATGTAAATGAATGTGATCTAAACCATCCAGCCTGCTCCGCTAGTCCACGTGTCCCATGCGTAAATGTCCCAGGATCATATTATTGTGGTGCCTGTCCTCAAGGTAAACATCTTTCCTCCTTCAGTCATATACTTAACCAATTGCGCATCGTTGTAACGAAGTATTTTTACACGATGTTTTAAGTTCGGTGGCAGAACAACACAGCCCCAACAACTTTCAAATGTTTATTTTAATACTTTCATGCTTAATCAATGATAGATTTAAAAGCAGTTTGTTTTATGTAAATTTTAGGATACACTGGAAATGGATATTATTGTGCTGATATAGATGAATGTGCTATTAATAATGGAGGTTGCAGTGTTAGTCCCATGGTTCAGTGTAGAAACACGCCGGTATGTTTTAAATATTTCTTAAAAAATTGGTTACCTATACAGGGTGTCCATGTAGTGCGCATTTCTTCCATAACTCCTTTCAAACAAAAGTTGTTTGAATGAAATCTCGAATCATTCTTTTGGATTCCTATTATTTAAGTAATTGGAAAGCGGAAAGCTATATTAATTAAAATTTTGCTCTACACAGGGATCTAGAATTTGCGGACTGTGTCCCCCTGGTTATCTTGGTGATGGAACAATCTGCTCGTTTCGAGGTGTATGTAACGTAGATAACGGTGGTTGTCATCATATCGCCCAATGCAGAGATAATCCAAGTGAGTAACCTATGTTAATTATATAGTATGTGAGTTGAAACCTTTGGTGATCCTGGAAGTATGCAGATGCCAAAACACACATTCGTTGACATAGTTCTAGACAGTTATCTGACACTGATGCCCTGTCAACTTTGCCTGTGGGGAAACTATAAAGTGTATATTGTAACCCTATTTACTATTTCTCAGGAATCAGCTCCACATATGTGGAATGCATATGTCCAGCTGGCTATGTTGGCAGTGGAATAGGATCAAGTGGATGCATATTGTCTTCGAGTCCCTTTAATCCATGTGCCTCGAATCCTTGCGTAAATGGAGATTGTTCGGCAAGCAATATAACTGGGGATTATATCTGTAATTGCAGAAGGAGGTATACGGGTCGTAACTGTGATATAATTAAAGATCCATGTGCGTCACAACCCTGTCAAAATGGGGGTACTTGTCAGAATGTGTTATCGTTATCATTCAAGTGTATTTGCAAAAGTGGATATATTGGATTAACATGTGGATCACAAGCACAAGGTGAAATATGTTGTATTATATTTAAAAATAAATTTTAACCCTAACTATTGCATTAGCGTGTGGTGGACAATTGCGAGGCTTATCAGGTACCCTGAGATACCCACCGGGTGATTATGCAACTTATGACCACCATTTAAGTTGTGCGTGGACGATAGAAACCAATTCTACAAAAATTTTGAATATTACGTTCACAAAGTTTGATATTGAAAAATCAACCGGATGTCGATTCGATTGGCTACAGGTAATAACACAGAGCCAAATGACGTCATATGTATAATGAAGATATATTGGTTTTTAGATACATGACGGTAGACACTCAGCTTCTCGATCATTGGGTAGATTCTGTGGAGATGAGCTACCGTTAGGTGGAAAAATATTAAGTACACACAATATCATGTACTTTTGGTTCAGGTCTGATGGCAGAACGGCCAAAAGTGGTTTTGAGCTGACTTGGAATTCTACAGATCCAGGTAAGGGTAGCAGTTAGCAGATAAAGTTAGTGTTAATTTTGTAAATTATTTGCAGACTGTGGAGGATTTGTGGATGTAACCTCGCATGGATCATTGGAGTCGCCTGGTTCTCCTGGAAATTATCCACTAAATCGGTAATACCTTTATACACTCAAATAACTAAATGTTAACAATGCTCACATTGCAGAGACTGTTATTGGATACTTAGAGTCCCGGCTGGAAAAAGATTGCTTTTCCATTTCTTTTCGTTAATGATTGGGGAAAATGCTAATTGCGAAAAAGATTATATACAAGTGAGTTCGATGTATTTCAATTTCTTTGTAAATAAATTTAAATTTTCAGTTTTCTACCCTGCTGAGTGCTAGCGATAAAACAATGTTTGCCAAATTTTGTAACAGTTCTAAACCATCTCCATTTTATTCCCCCGCAGGAAGAGCCGTAATCCATTTTCATTCGGATGGTAAAGACTCATATCCCGGGTTCCAGCTGACATACTCTCTTGTAGAAGGTAACTATCACCCATTTTAATTATAAATGTGGACATTCTGTGGTCAGTGAAATAAATACCAAGATATTTCTTTGTAGAATAGTGATCGCCATAAGCATATTAATATTATATGTATTTGATTTTTTTAGGAATACCAGGTTGTGGTGGCAGTTATACATTAAAAGAGGGCACAATTCAGTCGATTCAGCCACAAGAGACCGATGTCCATTATTTATGCGACTATAAAATTCAACTGCCCCTGAGTTCAAAAATAAAAATTACATTTTTAAGTTTAGACTTACGTGACACGCCAAGCTGCTCCAAGGATTATGTTGAGGTAAGCAAATATTCGATTCTTATTTCGTACCTCCTACACAATTTAATAGACCGACAAATTTTGCTCGAGTCTGCTAAGATTGAAATAAATAGTAGCAGTGGTACGCTTATATCAGGCTAAAATGGTGAGTAAAGCATAAGATTTACTTATGTATGCAAACTCTATGCCTCAGTCGTTTTATTCAAGGTAGGACAATTGAGGATTTTTTTTGTAGAGTTATAATCGTTGGAGGTGTAACTGTTGTAGGTATTGTTTTCAAGAAAAAAATGGTTGCGGTTTGTAAATGGAATTTTTAAAAAAAATTTCATTGTTTTAGTTAAGAGAAGGCCCTAATATGACTTCACCTCTGGTTGGCAGATATTGTGGCACTAATTTGCCAGGTCCATATGAATCATTAAGTAACCAATTAACAATTGTGTCATCAACATCCAAAGACACGAGTGGCTGGAAAATAAAATACAGCGGAGGTAAAATATTGCTATTTCGCTTTATTATTATTATCGATAGTAAATTTCAGTTTGTGTGACCACATTTACCAATGTAACTGGTAGTTTCCAAGCCTCAGCGGATTCACTATACTCACCATCCGGACAATGCATCTATCAGATAGAGCAACCTCTGGGTTATGTAATTGAATTGAATTTAAAATTATCAGTACCATGGTTGTTTGGGACAAATTCCCAGTTATGTTCCCATAGTTTTGTTGAAGTAAGTCTATTTTCCTGCAGCATTTATTTATATGGGGTGTCCAAGTAGTCCATAACTATGTACTACTACTACTGCTATTGTAGATAGACAAGAATCTTTGAAGCAAAAGTCAACACTGCATATTCCAAAACATTTGTATTGTATGGGCTTCTTTTGAGCGGTTTTGGAATATTCTAAATTTTGTCGAAATTTTGACAAATATAGAACCTAAAGAGAAATGCCATATGTTTCAAATTAAAAATAATTTAAAACTTTTTATTGTGTTAGCTGATTAAGCTAGAGACGGACTTTCAAATGATGTATTAGACTTTCAACTTATTATGTATATTATTATATATGTATTACAATTTTACATAGCACTGTGCGAAAGGCCATGCTGCCTTAGCCATCACACCTGAATATAGAAAGATAGATAGATAGAATTTAAACTTTCGTCTACAGGGTGTTCATAATTTATAATTTCGAGTTGTAAATTTAAAAACATCAATAACTTTTTTATTTTAAATGGAACACCCTGTATATTATTTCATAATCAAATAGGGAATTACAAGTGCTTTTTAACGATCCCCCACACATGATATTTATTTTGTTTCACTAATAAAATAGTAAAAAATAATACATGAACATTTTTTTCTTGGTTACTGATACTGATAGGTAATACATACTATGTGGACACCCTATATATAAGTATATTGTCATTTTTCATTGTTTATTTCATTAATGTCAATCTATGTAGAAAATAGTGGCTCTTATCTTGTCCACTTTTAGGTAAGAGATGGCGATCATGAAAACTCAACTCTGATAGGGAAATACTGCGGACGTAGGGTTGAAAAAACTATCACCTCGACACTTAATAAGATGTGGATTCGATCTATGCGCCACTCATTTGAGGCAAGCTACACCTCAACCGACATAGGTAAGAAGTTATATAATAGAAAACCTTAGATATTTATTGCGACCACATAATAATATCTACAATTGATAACATTAAATCGTGAGTTCTCTGAAGGTACGGGCTAAATTGCTAAGATGAAATTAAGTTTTAAAATTCTCACTCGATGTAGCTTTTAAAATTATGAATTAATTTGTAACGTTGATGCTTAAACCACTTAACAGAATAGCATCAAAAATGTTTGTAAGAATACAGTTCAGTATGTGAGAGAATTAATTTCAGGTTGTGGAGGCATACTAAGAAGTAACATTGGCAACGTTGCTTCTCCCACAGAACCTGAAGGCTACTATCCGCCTCAGTTGAAATGCACGTGGGTTATCATAGCACCTCCAGGAAATATAGTTCAACTAACCTGGTTGACTTTTAATCTAGAACAAAGCTATGAATGTAGCTACGATAATGTTCGAGTTTACGATAACAATACGGAACTGGGAATGGGTGGTCTAATGGGCACATATTGTGGGTCTACCCGACCTCCTATTTTATTGAGCTCCTCAAATATTATGACAATTGTGTTTCGTACCGACATTACTATCCATATGGACGGCTTTTTAGCTTCATATATCTTCATCCCCGAATCGAAAGGCAAGTAACAATAATACTGCTCTTTTAAGTGTTGTTTAAAAAACTGCTGTTTTAGTATGTGGAGCAAATTATTTTACTTCCGCCGGTGTTATAAAATCTCCGGGTTATCCGAAGGATTATCCCACTGATAGAGAATGTACTTGGACTATAACTGTACCCCGTGGGCAACAAATCATGCTTAATATATCAGACTTTAACATAGAATCTTATTCAGGATGCCGATATGACTGGTTAGAAATCCGGTGAGTACTATTATACAGTACCAATTTGGATACGGTATTCTAAAGCAACATTTCATTCTTATTTTACTTCTAGAAATGGTGGAACTTCAGCATCGCCTTTAATCGGGAGATATTGCGGAACAACCATCCCCAAGCAGATCCCGTCCCATACGAACAAACTATACATATTTTTCAAGTCTGATATAAGCAGAAGCGGGCATGGCTTTAAAATTAATTGGATTTCCACAGCAACAGGTAATACGTTCTAAGCGAATAAGCAATCCATCTTCACCGATATGTTCTAGGTTGTGGAGGTACGTTAACGTCTCCTACCGGATCACTTATATCTCCTCATTACCCGGAACCGTACGGACGCAACACAGAGTGTTTGTGGAAAATAATAGTTAGCGCTGGTTCGCGTATTCAGCTGGTATTTTCCGATATTAATTTAGAAACACATAACCAGTGTTCGGCAGATTATGTTCAGGTAAAAAGCGTTTTGATCAAGGGGTACTTAAATAAATCAACTTACCTTTTGTGTTAGTTGTTCGACGGCTTAACCACCAATTCTAAATCGCTTGGAAAATTCTGCTCTGAGGGGGGCACTCCTATAATATCAACAGGAAACCATATGCTGGTTAAATTTAGATCAGATGCCGCCTTTCAAGGGAGAGGATTTCAGTTGCATTATTCTCTAAGTAAGTCGGGAAATTGCGGAAATCTCATTGTTACTTATACATGTTGTTTTAGTGTGTCGAAACACTCTTCATGGGTTTAGAGGAATTATTGAGAGTCCAAACTTTCCCAATAATTACCCCCAAGATCAAGATTGTACTTGGGATATAGAAGTTTCTAGTAGGAATAAAATAAATATAACCTTTTCACACTTTGGATTGGAAAGACAATCAATTAATGCTGCCCAGAATAATTGTACCTTTACCTACGTAGAGGTGAGTTTGCTAGCATATTGAGGTGGACTATTTTACTATTTTTATCCTCACAAGTATGAAGAGAAGTTTAATTTGTCACGTGGAGAGTGCCTAGTAAGCTAGAATTAATACCTTAAAAGATATTGGATATAAACCGATGCGATGATACATTTGGCACGAAACAATACAATTGTTCGGTACGTCAGTAAAAAAATATTAATATTGATGTATATTATTTTAGATAAAATATGCAGTCATGGACACAGATAATATGGATGACGACAGTAATCCCAGTTTCCTTAAGCAAGGCAAATATTGTGGTTCAGATAATCCAGGACAAATTTCCCTTGATTCGGATCACGCTCAAGTACATTTTGTTAGCGATAAACTACTACAGGGTGTTGGATTCAGGCTAGAGTGGCAAATATTTGGTATGCGAAAACGTACTTTGTAGTTAATTTTTTATATAATAGTATAAGGTCTCAAAAATGTCTTATCTTTCTCCATGTGTCAGCGTAAAACGATTATTTTTCTAGGTTGCGGTGGAGTTCTAACGCACAAGACGGGAACAATTGAGTCTCCAAATTATCCCAAAGCTTATCCCAATCAAATTAAATGTGAATGGCAGATACAAGTTGAATTTGGAAACAGCATTGAAATACAGTTCAATGTATTAGACATTGAAAAGGATTCGTTATGTGATTATGACTCGATTAAGGCATGTATTTTTGTTCCAGCCCATCAGTTGTGATAGTTCTTTATTTATTGTTACTGTTTAGATTTACAATGGCCCGGACAACACATACAATCTATTAACAAAAGTTTGCCATCAAATTAAACCTATTGTCATATCCAGCACCGGAAACTTCATGTTCATAGAATTCGTTTCCGATTATAGTTACCACGGGAAAGGTTTTAGCGCAAATTATTCAACTATTGCCACAAGTAAGTGTAAAAATTTAGTTGTCAAGATAACTAACTGAACTGTGTTTTAGAATGTGGTGGTAGATTCACAGCAGCAGAGGGATCTATATTTTCTCCGAACTATCCCAAAAACTATAACAAAAATGATACTTGTGCTTGGCTCATTGACATTGATGAAACACATTCCATCGAATTAACCTTTGAGGACGTAGATTTATTTCAGTCTACGAACTGTTCACATAATTATGTCAAAGTATGGGACTTTTACAATAGTAGCAGCGGTACACTTAAATTTGGCTCGAATTATGATGAAAGCATTTGATTTAGTTGAAATTTTTTAGTAATTATAAAACTTAACTTCTCCCTTCTGATTCTGGTGACGTTTCAGAACCCCTTCTGAAATCCCTCAGAATTGTCATTGTCAGATCTCAAGTGGAAAACCTCATCAGAATCGGAAAGAAAAGTTAAACAATTTCATTAATCATTATTAATATAGATATAATTTTATAAACATAATTTGAGCCTAGTTAGAATTTTTTGTTACGTACCACTTTTACTAAAGAACTAAAGACAAAGTTTTAATTGACAATTTTTAGGTTTACGATGGGCCTTCTGCTGCTTATCGAGTTCTAGAAACTATTTGTGGAAACAATAAACCTAACAGAACGATACAGTCAACATTTAATGAGATGTACATTGAGTTCAAATCAAGCATATATTTCACTACGAAAGGATTTTTAGCAAAATACCGGAAGGTAAAAATAACTATTCGCACATATAATTTACCTCTAAAGTCTACAATTTTTGTAATTCTAGGCATGCGGATCTCGAATAACCACCCAAGGAAGTGGCACTATAAAAATAAATCACAATGAATTTACTGAAAACATAAACAACTGCACGTGGACTATAGTTTCAACTGACCCAAGTAAATTATCAATGCAATTGAAACGTCAATACATTATCAAATTATATTTTAGCTCGTCACGTCTCTTTAACAATATCGCATATGCAACAACAAATGTATTATGAGGATTATGAAAAGAACATCCAGGTATATAGTGGGGAATCGACCGAGTCGCCCCTGATAGGAAGTTACTCTAGTTCAAAAGCGCCGCCTACTTTAGTTAGTGATGGATCTGCCATGACTATTGTTCTAGAAAGTGAAATGGACTTTTTTGCCACATACTCGGTTTTCGACTCACGTAAGAAAATATACACTCTTAAGAAAATAACTCGCCTAAATGACAACTGACAATGTGTCACGGTGACTTTCTTAAGTCTGATAGAGCTTGACATATTATGTAATGCCACCTTTTAATATCAAGAACAAGAGTAATATCTGGGAGTAGTGTTAAACAATTAATTTATTTTATTTGTTTATTTTTTTAGATTGTGGAGGAACGATTACTTCGGGAGGTTATTTCTCAACTCCGGGCTACCCACGCAAATATGCCTCTGACACACAGTGTGAGTGGACGATAAAAGTTGCATCTGGTAAGTCTGTCTGTATGTATTAAATTAAAAATGTTATTCATGCGTATTTGATTCCAGGTAACCACGTAACTTTAAGCTTCTCTTACTTTCAACTGCCTGAATCGACTAACTGCAATACAGATTATTTAGAAATCAGGAAATATAATGCCTCTGGAGAGTTGCTCGGAGTTTATTGCGGAACAAATAAACCGAGCAATGTTACGCATGAGGGAAGCATGTGGTTGATGTTCAAAAGCAGTAAGCTAGATGCAGATGACACAGCTATGACGGCTAAGGGCTTGTACGGTGAATTTTCACTGGGTAAGTTAAGTACGCTTGGATTTCCTATAAAATAAGACTAGAGAATAAATGTGGCAAAAAATTAAAAGTAGTATAGGTAACAATGTACTCTCTATAAATAAGATTCCAGAATTCTTAAAAGTACTGAAAATGTAAAAATTTCTAAAAGTGAAACAAAAAATACCTCAGTCAAACGTTTTTATTCGGTTGATAAATATTACCAAATCAATATTCTGTTTTCTTGTCTTATTTTACTTATACTGCAGGTTACTAATTATTTATTTTTTTACTATTATTCTATGAATATACTTATTGTTTTATTAACTTCTTACTAATAACTATTATTATTCTTATTAATGGGTTAGCGTTAACAAAAGCTTATGTGATGTTGTATTAAATGTCTTGTGATCAATCAATAGGCCTCGTTGTCTTACCATAAAAGATTTGATTTGTAAATACTGACATTTATACTTTCTAGATAATGACAATGAACTCAGTGGACCAAAAGGAGTGATAGAGTCACCGCTGTACCCCGAGTCATACCTAAATTATGGATCATTTTCTTGGAAGATAACAGTGTCAACAGGAAAAAGAGTTTTGATAACATTTAAAGAATTTTACATGGAATCAAATCCCGACAATGATGACTATTGTTATTTCGCTAGCATCTCGGTAAGTAGATTCTTTACGGGAATGCGAATTTGTTATTTCTTTCTTTTCTGTTTGGTTTTAAAGTTTTACGATGGAGTGGATGAGACTGCGCCTTTACTACGTTTCGCATGTGGTCAAATTATACCCACCCCAGTAAAGTCAAGTTCCAATATACTGTTTATTACTGTTAATTACAACTCAGCTCGAATGGGTACCAAGTTTGTATTGGAATGGCTCGAAATAAGTAATGTTTTCCAGGCTACCACGGTTGCGCCTCCAACAGGTATTGATTCTTTACTGCTTATTTATTATTTATTTGCCAAATCGATTGACAAAGCACCATATCGTATTTAATTTTGTGTCTCTTGTAGTAGTTGGATGTGGATCAGCAAGCGTTATAGAGATAAATACGCTACATAATTACACAATTACGTCACCAGGCTATCCGGACAACTATAAACCTAACCTTAATTGTGAATGGATATTTTCTACAACACCAGGGAATCATTTGATAATATATTTCTTAGATTTGAATCTGAAAAATTACCTAATGTTTTCAAGGTCGCATTTATGCAACGCGGACTATGTTAATTTATATCAGAAAAGCTCCACTGACAATGACTGGAAACTGCTAAAAAATATATGCACTATGGAGAATCATAAAGGTGCATTAATCCACGCCACGGATTTACTGAAAGTGAACTTTGTAACCAACAGATATCTCCATGGAACAGGATTTAAGGCCAAAGTTTTAGAAGGTAAAAAACTAAAATATAATGTATGTGCAACTGCAATACATTGTTCTCAACTCGATTGCTGTTTTCTGTTGTTGAATCTGTGCTGGAAATTGATAATAGCAACATTTTGATTGTACTATGTAGATACTCGGTTAGATTTATATCAGGATAAAAAGCAGGGTCACGAAGAATATCGATGCTTATTTAAAAAGAATAAATAAAGAAATAGTAGCAAATAAAATGCAATATATTATTTCATTGTTTATGTATTATGCATTTTACAATTTTGTGATTTCCTTCTAGCCTGCGGAGGGTCCCTGACTGAAAGTACAGGTTATATAATATTCAATAACTCCACATTACGTGCTGGTGAGGTGAGTAAAATATCAGTATGAAGGCCGTATGGAAAAACTAAATGCATACAAAAATGACAGAACAATTCACATATTGGCACTTGTTTGAAAATATATAATAATAATGTCTTTATTTCCCAAACATATGAATACAAACAAAATATACTACTGGCATCCTTATTGTGTACGTTTGGTTATCTCGTTTACCATATCTTATGGCCCATGTATGTATGCTCCAGTACTCCATGCATTAATATACTTGCAGTGCCAATGGAACATAACAGTTCGATCTGGAAGAACTATTGAACTTACTTTCGAGGATATGAATATACCATTCATTGAAAATAAGGGATGTAATTTTTATTTAATGGTAACTAAAGGTGTTCCGTTTCGTCTTGATATAGTAGTAATGTAAGTCTTTTAGGTAAGAAATGGCAAGTATCCAGATTCTCCTTTGCTGGGAAATGGAAAATACTGCGGCACACAATTACCGGAGCCGTTGAAGTCCACTGGAAACTACCTGTATTTAAAATACTCCGGACTGCCAAATATTGTGGTAAATATTTAGAAAATTATAATAAATATAAATCTTTTATTGTTTCATTTCAGGGTTTCAGATTAAAATACAGAGAGCTATCCGTTTCTTGTGGTGGCCAAATAAAATTGACACAATTTGACAAATCAGCTGAGATAACATCATTAAACTATCCAAATATTCCCCCTCCGCATTCCGAGTGCTCTTGGCTATTTATGGGTCCACCGGGTGAATCATTCAGAGTAGATTTCGAGGAACGGTTCGACTTGACGAATAAACAGAAGTAAGACTACCACTAGGTGTCGTAGTGCGTATTTCTTCCATGACTCCTCCTCCTCCTACAGTAGCTAAGGAGTTGTGGAAGAAATATGCACTACGTGGACACCCTGTATATAAGGTGATCACAGTAGTCATATAGGGAACTTTATTATTATTTCTCAGAGGAAATTATTAACGATAAAATTTGTGCTTCCACATTTTTTTAGTTGTGAGATTGAGTATGTTGAGCTGAGAGATGGTGGCACAGAACTTTCTCCATTAATTGGCAGGTTCTGTGATGCCGCACCAAGTACCCAGTTTTCTACTGACAATGTAATGTTCATAAAGTTCTTTACCAATACTGAGGATCCAAAAAATGGATTTAAGGCTAAAATATCACTGTCATATTGTGGAGGAACAATTCGAGGAAAGCACGGAGAGATTAAGTCTCCCACCTCTCGTGCCAGCACACAAAACCAAAATTGTACTTGGCACATTATTGGACCCGCAAATCATTATTTACATCTATGGTTTACTAATATTAAGACTAAGTGGCTGAGAAATTGTTTTCCATCTAGTCTTATTACTGTATCAGAAAGTAGTAGCGTATCTGGAAACGGTAAGTAAAATTTTAAAAACTAATAATGTACTCATTTAATAGTGAAATTTTAGTGACCAAACTGGGAGAATATTGTGGAACAACTCTTCCTTCACCTTTCAGAAGCTCAAGCAATGAAGTAATAGTCAATTATCTAGGAGACAATAACGATAATTTCATTCTAAAATTTAACGCCAGCCAGTCCGGTAATATAATGATAATTATAAAGTAACAGGAACTTGAAAACCTCTATTATATTTTTAGAATGTGGAGGAACAATAAATGAAGAATCTGGTATAATTCAGTCGCCAGGTTACCCTATAATGAATCACCAGATGAGGTCCTGCAGGTGGGTGATTGAAGTACCCGAAGGTCGCCGTGTCACTTTGAAGATTGAGGATTTAGACCTGGATGAAACCACTTATAGACACGATCAAGGGTTGGTTGTATTTGATGGGTCCAACTATCTGCTACGACTGTCTTACTTAAAAGCAGGAGATCCCAAACAAACGATTGAATCCAGTTCAAACAAAATAGTGCTGGCTTTTTGGTCTAGAAGTTTTTCAAATCGTCGTGGATTCAAGGCCAGTTTTTCCTCAAACAAACCAACCAGTAAGACCTATCGTCATAAAATATTAAAGCCAGGGCTGGAGCAAAGCTCGTGGTAGTCCTAAGTCTAGTTTAGTTAAATGGGACCTACACAAAGTCAAGGGGGGTTGTTCACAAATAAATTAATAACTGCCAAAATTATCTAAGTGCGGAGCAGGCTCTCTATGTTTCACTTCTCCAGTATTTTTAAATTGTAACCTCTTATTTATCTGCCGAACATTGTGGTAGAGGTGCTTTTTGCTTCTTTTTTTAAACTGAGTTGATCCATGATGTGACACGAACCCTTTGTTAAAACATGCCTTTGATGTGTTTCAGGTATACCTATTGTCTATTATTCTTGTTTTAGTTTGTATTGGTGACTTTAATGGGGAAAGTGGCATAATTAGTCAGCCAATAGTGAGAAATACTTCATACTGGTGTCATTGGAAGCATATTGGTGATGATATCCATTTAAATAGAACATTCGCGTTGACAATAAACTTGCAGACGAATGTCACGAGAAAAACAAAAAATGTTTGCCACACGTGGGCTGGGACGGCCATTTATGTGACAAATCAAGAGGATGTAAACATTATATCTATATTGTGTAACCCTACATCAAATCATATTGTGAGATCGCCATTCCCCATTACCAAGATAATGGTAAGTAACGCAAAGATATTTTAAACTTATGATAGGTAGGTACCTAATTAATCGTTATAGGCCAAAACCGTTCCAACACTCCAAATGAATTTTACAATACAATACAACACCCACGAATGTGGAGGGATAATAAATAGACAGGAAGGTTATATCTCTAGTCCGAATTTTCCAAACAAACCATCCAAAAGTTTTGAATGTGCGTGGCTATTAAAAGTGGATAAAGAGCAAACAATAAACCTTACCACTCTTAACGATGATTTGGGAGATGATTGTGACAAAAGTTTTCTATCAGTATACAATGGAGATCGACCGACACATCCGAGGATAGGAAAATACTGTCACAATACTAAAATAGAGCCAATTATTTCCCAAAGTAACAGTTTATGGTTAGAGTATAAATGGGAAAAGGGATCCACCGGAAATGGATTTAAACTAAAATACGAAGCCTTAGGTGGAGGCAAGTAGTTTCCCGCAAATGTATCCAGTAATTTTTTGCCCATATGACTTTTTTAAGAGCTGTTTGAGCTAGTTAGATTACTCTTATGTCATCTCTCTTTCAGCAAAAATTGCATGGTTTTATAATTTGATTCCTAAAACATTTTATTCTGGTCCTGAATTTGTATTTCAATATAAGGTTTTGTCATTTCAAGGTTGCGGTGGTATTTATCACGATAAATCAAGACGTATCCAAACACCAAACTATGGAAAGGATTATCCAAACAACGCGGAATGTTTGTGGGAAATTCGAGCATCTGCAGGCTACTCTATTCGACTTCAATTCATTGAAAGATTCTACCTCGAGCAAAGTGCCAACTGCCAAAATGATTACGTAGAGGTAAATACAAATTTTACAATAAATAAAAAGGGTGAGGCTTATAATCCCTGTACAATCTTTTGTAAGGAAGCGCATTAAAACACTTGATTTGGAGAGTCCTGTTTTGTATCTTTCATAAATATTCTTGCATGCTGAAAATTTCAACGATATCATATTTACATTTTGAACACAGATTTGGGACTGGAGAGATGATGCATGGGTTTCGCTTGGAAAAAGATGTGGTAGAACAACGCCGAGTGACATACAATCTACGGGGGAAAAATTAAAATTATTATTTAGAAGTAACAATAAAACTACAGCTAGTGGATTCAAAGTAAGATACCAGCATGTAAAATTGGTTTGTTAAAATTAGTTACACTACAAACGAATTACTCATTTTTAAGGCTCAGTGGGACTGGAATTGTGGAGGTACGTTTGAAGCAACAAGAACTCCACGCTACATAGTTAGTCCAGGATATCCAGAAGCCTATTCTCCAAAATTAAATTGTGTGTATAACATAACAACGAATACTGAGGTTGTAATTATTAGATTCGACGATTTTGAACTTGAAAATGGTAAAATATCCCGACATTTGTCATACGCTAGCATTTCTACTTCGAACATTTTTAGGGTCGTCGGATTGCAGATACGATAATGTCACAATTACTGGAAAGTATTTCTTACCACATGCAATTTCTAGAAACTCGTATTGTGGAACCACAAATCCACCAATGCAGAGGATGAAAGGAAATGTCGTTATTACCTTTAAAACTGATCGATGGGTAAATAGAAAAGGATTCAAATTTATGTACAGCGACGAAAGTAAGTCACTTTTTTATAATATAATGCAATAGTAAAATAAAATCAGACTAACCCACGAAAAATGTGGGATGGTTTAATTATAAAAGTGTAATATTCTCCTAGACTAAAAACGTAATAAAGGTAGTTAAACTAGTATTTAAATTTTGGCACATACTGATATGTTCAAGGTTGTGGTGGTGATATTAACCAGGAAACAGTCATCGAATCTCCGTCGTACAATGAGAGCAGTGTAAGTGAATATCGGTTCTACCGTCCTAGAATTAGATGTGTGTGGAAAATTACTGCACCTGCCAAGAAAATGGTTGTTTTAAGGTTAGTACATGTATATTTTCTTTCAAAAATAAATTAAAAGTCGTTTCGTTCATTTATTTAATAGCAGTACTTCCGCTGTTAGAGCTAATTTATCACTTGTATAAGAATTTCCAACGTGCCCATGTCGCAGACGCAAAAACCCACAGTTTTACATCTCTATTGAAAGATGGTCATGTGAGCAGGTGCGCTCATCCGCCATATCTATTTATTTATTTGTTTATTCTCACGGTACTTACAAAATTAAATACAATACGACTACGTATATTTAATGAACTCGGTCCTGTCAATATTTGGACCTGGGCTACCTGGTTGGACATGCCTCTGTTCATCGTTGATAATAATTTTAAAAATATATTATTTTTTAGGGTAAACGAACTGAGGATGACGCTTACGCCGATGTGCTTTGCTCAAAATGTTGTGGTATATAATGGCCTAACTCAGAAATATAGTGCTCTACTTAGCACTTTATGTGGCGATATAATAGAAGGTCAACCAATATCGGCAGAATCTGGCAATATGCTGGTAAAGTTGGATACCAGCCCACATAATTATGGAGGATTCAAGGCGGAAGTCTACTTTTCACATGGTGCGTGTATATAAGTTAATATATTCCTAATCTATTATTATGTACATTTTTTTAATGTAGGACCTGCTGAAGGTTGTGGTGGGACTATCAATCTAACAGAATCGAAAACTATTCAGGCTCCAAATCTGGAAGATGTGGATTGCAGTTGGAAAATTGTTGCACCTAGAGATTATCAGATAGAAATACGATTTACAAAAATTAATGTCCCGGGATCGTGTACGAAAAATAATACTTTTAACTTCTGCACATGCTCATTCATAGAGGTAAAGTGGGGTACTCTTTTAACAGAATATCCAAAGTGCCAGAAAAAGCCTTAGCACACAGTACACATTATCCAATTTTATGTTTAGAGTGCGTGCTCACTATTCCAAGGGATGTCTAGTGTTTACCCTTCGTGGAATAAAATTAAACCAATTTTTGGTGGTAAAAGAGATACTAAAATATACAAAGTTTCACGAAATATTTATGGAATATCAGCTAGCTATAAATATAAAATTGAATAATCTGTAATGTAGCGATTCTTTTCGCCAATTCAAATTATTGTATTGGCATTTTGTGAGGACAGTTTTAGGTTTTCGTTTCACATTTAAGTAAGCAGCAAAATTCCTTAATATCATGATTTTAGGTTCGCGATGGAGGAGGCCCCATTTCAGATCTAATAGAAAAGTTATGTAGTACTTTCAATGGATTCTCTAGAAAGTTCACTACGTCATGGAACACTGCCTACTTAAGATTTTTCCTAAGAGGTCGTCAGAATAACGCCTTTGAAGCTATATTAACCCCTGTCTTATGTAAGCAAATGAATTTTTAATGCAAGAAACGTTTTGTATATATTTTTCTATTTTAGCTGAATGTGGTCCGTCTGTTTTAAACGTAACCAAAGATATACAAGTTCTAACCTCACCAAATTATCCAAATAAATATCCCGCAGATATAAAATGTAACTGGGTGTTTAGTTCAGCATTATTTGAGAAAATAGTGCTACATTTTGTAGAATTCGATTTGGCCGGTGAAGGCAACTATCATTTAACAAACAACGTTTGTAGTGACGATAAAATTGAAATTATTGAGGATCCTAATAGAAGCATAATAAGCGAAGGATTGGGTCCAAATTCTTTTTATGTTGGAGCCATGAGAAGTCTTGCTTTGGTATTACTTTTACAGTATGCCTATAACATTGTTGGTGGATAGCCGTTTAAAAAATACAAACAATTAATAATCACTATAATGCTTCGTAAATATCACGCATAAGTAGGTTTCTTCCCACCACATGCTTGGATGTGGTTGCATATTTTTTATTTTATTAAATATCTAAATATTTTAGAGTTCTATTTTATTTATTATCGATTTTAATTTAAGAGAATAGTACCTATTTTTAGTTTAAGCAATTTTTTTACCAAAGTCAGTTATACCTACTAATCCTGTTTTTCCAAATAATTTTAGTAAAACTAGTGTACCTAACTGATATTTTAAAAAAGTAGTCTTTATGGAAAGAGATGTACATCCTCATGCAGCTCCCATGGTTTAACGTTAAGGCGGTCGTCATTTCAGCGAAATTAGTAAAGTAGGAGGGAGCCTTGCACTATACGTCTTTCGTTCTACCTGTTTGTATACCTTTTACTTTCTTTCACATGCTATCCACCGGCAGATTTAAGGGCATACGATATAAATATTCACATAATATTCATTGTTTTTCTTAATGCAATCTTTTTAGAGTTATAACGATGTGCATGCCCGACACACATTCTGTGGCAAAGGAGAAATCCCATTTGACTATTATTCCACTGGGAAATCTGTAACACTGTCATTCAAGAGTGTTAATTCTCAAAGTAATGTAAAAGGTTTTAAATTGGAATACTCTGTGGTCGGTATGTATACTTTGAATAATTTCTATTTTGACAGTGTGTAGCAGCTTTTTAATTTTCTTTAAAATGCAGCCCATAACACGTTACATATTTTTAGGGTGTAGCAGAAACTACACATCTGTACAAGGAAGGGTTGCCAGTAGTGACAAAGAGAAGTCTGAATGTGTCATTACTATTACGGTACCTGAAAATCGAACTATTTCATTGTATTTCCAACAATTTTACATACCGTTCAGTTCAAATTGTAGTGATATGGCCTTTGAGGTAAGGTTTCGTCATTCGAGGACTTTGATGATCAGAAATAAAGTAGGCATCCTTCTATTGAATTATTTAAACTTCGTGTTCATTCTAGGTTAGAGATAATGGTCGCACAGGAACGGAACTTCTTAGATCCTGTGGATATAGAATGCCAAATCCAATATTTTCTTACACCAATAAGTTATATATTCATATCTCACATAAGCGATCCAATATGTTCCTGTCGCGGTTCGACTTTTCATATACATCAACAGAGTCTGGCAGAGGTTGCGGTGGCATGATTTACAACTACAGAGGGAGGTTCTCGAGTCCTTTGTATCCAAATGAATTTAGAAATGAATCGACATGTACTTGGAACGTCAGAGTACCAACTGGGCTTCACATCGTTATGAAGTTTACCAGTAAGTTATTAGATTCCAAAATGTAAAACTTTATGGAATATCACATTTTTTTTAGGTTTTGACATACAAGGAGATTGCAGTCAAACCAATGTGGCTGTAACCACTTATTCAGATGATGTACCTACAGTCCATAAATTCTGTCAAGATGTACGTTATGCATAATATTTGTATATGTATATATATATAATTTTACACGTTTTTTTAACTATTTTAGGATCGTCCGGCAATTATGCGAAGCTCCACTTCTCGAATTGATGTTAAATATACTTCATCGATACACAATGGTGGAACTGGGTGGATGGCATTATACCAAGGAGTGACAGAAGGTAATGAATAAAATAATACTGAAAGAAAAAATTAAAACCATTTAATGACAAACATTTATTTTATTATTTTAGATACCAAGGATGTGAATTAGATCAGCAGTGTCAGAGAGTGTAATTTATTTTATGTATAGGATAAGGAATAAATATGTTAAACATTAAATTAATAAAGAATACGCTACAATTAAAATATGCATGATTTTCTTTCCTTTTACATAACTCTTAACGGCGAAGAGAGTATTTTAAACTGCAGAAGCTAAGTAATGATAATTTTACGTTTTTTCATATGATACGTGAGTTACAGCATTTGCAGCAATAGTGGCCGATATAAAATTTAGTTAGTCATATTTTAGTATTGTGGTATTGTATTTCTGCCATACTTTAACGTATATAGATATTTCCCAATGAAACAATCAGTCAGATGAGTTTATACCAGGCTCATTTCATTACAGAGCGGTCTGCGCTGACGTGACATCGAAATAGTCTTGAATATAACTTACGATACCCGTATTTATACTGCAGTTGACCACATAAGTAACCGGCATACATAAGATGATATTTACATTTACTGATGTGTTTCAATTGGAAATAGAAAGACTATTAGATAGTTCACATCTTGATGACTACCAAGACCGAATGAAGGAAGTCTACTGAAAAAATTACGATATTTCGATTAATATTTCAAAAAGTGGCGGCCCTGTCAAAATTTTGTAAATATTTACTGTGCCATACATTACAATCTACATCTACAGAACTAAAACGGAAGAGGAAAGGAGTCATTACTCACAGATTTCTATCTTTAAAATATTTGTTGGTTTGAAGATTAATTTGAACTAATGGTGGTAGTTCAAATTTGCTTTATATGTAAAACATATTATATGTCCCACTAGTTTAGAAGAAGAAGCCGATGTCACTCTGTTTTTGTTTGAAAAGATTTGTTGATTGAGGTTGTTGTGATTCGGTTAAGTTTAAGTGATCTAGTTAAAGGAGTTAAAGTTAAAGCATGACAAAAAACGTCATGTAGAAGAAATAATTTTTTTCAAAAATAAGTACAGTGCGTTAATTAGATCCGTTTTAGTGTCTTGTGGTACTGTATACAAAAATTGGAAAATATTCATAGAAATTTAACCTCAAAATGTAAACAAAAATGCAGAGAAATCTGAAAACATCTTAATAGTTAGTAATGATAATATAAGCGATGTTATAAAAAATTAATTTAGATGTATTAGCGAAGCCATGCAAACTTTTATTTAATGAAAAATCATGGACCATTGCAGCGATGAAGGTGAAGCCCCAGGTAGTAGTGCTTGCAATTCTGAGGGAGGCAGGGGTTGTAGAAATAAAAAGAAGCAAAACGACCCTGCGTGTTGTCCAGTGTGTAGTGTTACTTTGAGGCAAACGGAGGTAGATTCTCACTTAAATTCTGAAATAGAAAAACTGAATAAACTACCGTCAGCAAAACATAAAGTTAATGGAAAGAATAACCCGTCTAGTTCAACCAATGGTTTAAGTGACAGTACAGATAAAAATTGGGAAACTTTTCAAAAGGTACGATTAAATAGACAAAGTAGACAAAGAATCAAAACCAGAAAACGAAAAGCCGAGGAGAAATGTCCAATTTGTAATAAGGAAGTGAATGAGGATATCGCCCTACATGTTGAACTGTGCTTGCGAAGATCTGAAGCCAATGGCAGCGAAAGTGATGAAAATATTGATGTAGAGGCTTTTGAAGAGTACGAATGGGCGGGTCAGTCTCGTGTGAGAGCAACGAGTCTCCTACAAGGAGGGGTTTCCAGTCTTGGCACATCAATTAGTATGGCGGATGAGGATGAAGACTTAAATGTTGATGGCGATGATGCTCAAATGTATGGATCTCCGCAATATTCAGAGACAGATGTGATACTACCCTGTGGCGATCCAGAAAATGTTGCGCTACGTAAAGCTGTTATCGGGACAGATCCAAAAAGGCTGTGCTCTGACAAAGACCATATAAATGATGTAGGATCTGCAGAAACAAAGGGAGATCCAGTTCTGGAAGTATTAAAAAATAGAATTAGAGAATTGGAACGTAGGGAACAGAATAGGGAAGAAGTTTACAAATGTTTGATTTGCATGGAACGTTATCGTACTCCTGTTATATCAGTTTGTTGTTGGCATGTTCATTGTGAGGAATGTTGGTTACAAACCTTGGGGGCAAAGAAATTATGCCCACAGTGCAACATGATTACATCACCTGCAGACCTTCGGAAAATTTACATGTGAGAGAATAAAATATATTTTTTTATTTAGGAATTTCTATTTATTTCTAAGATAATAAGTTTATGTAAATTCACGACATTGTTATTTTTTTTTTAATTACTGTTCAATAAATATTTTTAGCTAAAGGTTCTTTTATTTATTTATAGTGATTTTCTTTTTTATGACTGTTGGTACAATTAATTTGATGTGTGGATTGTGGTCATATAATTAATTTAAAAAAATGTTTTTTTTATTTTCTGACGATTTGGTTTGTTAATTAACTATCTTCAAAGAAATTTGGATATTAAATTACATTACCTATAACAAAGTTATTTAAATTGTATGACTGCTTATGAAGGGATTTTTAAAACTGCTGCAACTGTTGAGCTCAGTTATTTTAAAGATCTCTAAATAAGTAGTCATAAAATTTAAATAGCGTTAGTTATACCTAGTATAATTTAATGCACATATTTCTCTGAAGATAGCTAATAAATAAACCTAAAAGTCGGAAAGTAAAAAATATTTTTTTATTTAATTATATGCTCGATTAATTAATTTATATTTTAATATTTTAAATAATTTTGCCTTAATTATGTTAAAATGGCAACAAATATTTAGCACCTGATTTATCTTAAATTAAATTAAATTAAACACAATCTAATATTGTAAATAACTATATTAAATTAAACTAGTCTTATAAATACAAGTTGTGGTTAATTGTATTTTCTTAATAACAACGTATCACAGGACGATGTTCTCTACATAACAATAAATAAATAAACTTAACTAAAATACAATAGGTAATAATACATACAAATATACAAACAATAAATAAACAAGAACAAACAAATAACAACAATAATAATTACTTTCAAATAATTAAAAGTATTATTGTCAATTATTATTGAAAAATTTTTATGTACATAGTGCATATAGGTATTTCACGTATATGACTACATAAAAAAGCCATTGTAAAATTATTTTAAAATGTTGTATTTAAGACTTTTGTCATTTAAATGTGGTAAGACATGTGCACATATATTACACAAACTAATGAAAAAGGAAAAAATACAAAATTCTAAATTAATATAGTTTTGGTTAATTTTTTTTTAATGTCCGGCTTCGATTTGTTGCCTCAAACAAGATTTTATAGCACTTAAAAACGTCTTCCTACCATAATCAGAGAATACTTTGTAAGGATCAGTCTTGGCAACTTTACTAAATCTGTCGCTGAAACAAAGTAAATTTGAAAGTGAATTGACGAACCGACTACAAAAATTAAACTATTACGTTGCTTCTGATGGGAATTTAGGTAGAGGTACCTAATATTTATTTTATACATATTTATGTGTACTTACAAATCCCTACGGAAACTGTCGGCCTCCCTTAAAAATATGGTATTCATGTCAATAACGTTACATTTTAATTGATTTTCTGGAAAAGAGTCGATTAATAAATTACTTACTCTTTTTAGAAGTTAATATTACCACAAGCATAGTCTAGAATGGCCTTATTAAAAGTCTCCATTCGTATTTCAAGTCTTTCGGACTTTGGTAATTTAGGGGACGGTATTAGTGTAATTAGTGTAACACGGGTGTTTTTTTTCTTCAGTTCAATGACTAGTTGTCTCAAATCGTAAATCATATTGTTCACGTTGTGACCCTAAACAGATTGGAAAAGAAGTCAAACTAATTATCACAATCAAAAATTCATCTTAATTATTATAATCATGAATAAATACACACTTTCTATACACTTGGAAAACTAACAACTGAACACGAGCATATGGTATTCATTTTGCATTATTGATATAAAAATTTTGTATCTTTTAGTTCAGTAATGAAATGGTACTCGATTCTACTTAATTTTTGTTTCATATTCATTTTTAACCGATGCTTCAGTACGTTTAATTTCTTACCCATAGTAAGTCCTGAAATCCAATCATAACGACAACTCTGGGTGCCAAATGTACGGCATTTTTAACTTTCTCTGTAAGGTCAGATATACTCTGTCCTGCAGCGCACAATCCACATTCTTTTGGTCCTGTACAATACAAAACGCAGAGGGATCAGTAAATGTGTACACAAGTACAGAATTATTTATATGTTCATATAATATGTTTTAGAAAAGAATAGAATGGTACGTAATAGTTGTATATTAAATATAATTAAATGTTGAATAAGCCTGTCATATTGCTGGTGTCTTGTTTTTCTTTTCCAACATGTGCTGAATGTGGACGCCATGAACGGCTCTGTGCTCGTGCACGTTTGGTTTTTTATTTACTATGTCTTACGAGTTAAGGCCCCTATACTGTATACTCAGGCCCTAATTAACACTAATTGATCCGTGTATGCTACTTATACTTTCGATTCCCCAATTAGATAATATAAAAAGATGAACCCACAATTTTTTCTCCCAAATAAATTTCATCCTGTTTAGTTAACCTTTGTACCCTGTGGCTAAACCTGATCTGTTTATATACGTGTGTGTGTCTGCAGAAATATGTTTTTGACTGGATAGTTATGAAATAAACTGAACATGAGGTGTTTAAAACTGAAACTTACCGTTTTCTGGAACATAATACCCAAGTTTTGTATCAGCAATATCTAAAAAAAAATCATCACCCAATGCTTGATGTTTGTACAATAAGGGAAGCATACTTTCCTGCAATAAAAAACATACAATTACTTCACAAAAGCCGTAGGCAGATAATAGTAACTTACAAGCTGATGAAATTTATTAAATCTTTCTGAATCGTTAATAGAAGTATTATTAATAGAGGTATGCAAAAAAGAACCTTGTGGTAAACTATCAAAATCAAATTTTTGTTGCCTCTTTGTAGACTTCTTATAATTATAAGGATTATAAGGAGTATAGAATTTTCTTTTATACGTGTATTTAGGTTTTTGCTTCGATATTAGTTCCTTAATGTGAGTCGTTTTTTGGCTTTGCTGTATTAGGACTTCATTATTTAAATCATCCAATACGAGATATATATCTGGCAATGTTAATATCCATGATCTTAAACTTTCTGCGCCAAATTTTTTGTATGGAATAGCGTATCCACAATAACTTTGAAACTCTTCGTTTAAGTTTTCCAATGGTAACCCGTCATTACCATATAGACAGATAATGGAAATTATAATTTTTGTTATGTTCTTTTCTTCTGAATCTATATCCCCTACAACCATATTTGCAATGTTTAGATAACTAGCACTGTTACACTTTGGAATTATAAAACAGACACGATCTGTCTAAGATGAATAAAAACTGAAATGGTTTGCTGAAAACCTAGTTCGATTTCTCTAAAAAAATCTAATGAAAAAAGAACTTTTTTTAAACCATCGTTTACATATCAGTGTCTCGATGGAATTATTTTTGAATTTGTATCAATTATAGAATGCAGAATCCTACTCGAATGTACTCAAAAAGGAATTTATTTTACCACATTCAGCCAATAGATGGCGATATTGTTTAGTTCATACACAAGACACAAATGGCGTTAGTATCACCCTTTCCGCCAGCTTCAATTTTCAGAGCAGTTTACTCAGCGGATTATTAACGTTAGAAATGATGGTTAATGGTTAATTAACATGGTTATTAACCAGTCAGTGGTTAGAAAAGTATATATAAAATTTTTTGGACACGTTGGTAGCCTTGTTTTATTAAAAAATAAAACTGCATTCCATGAAAAAGGTTTAATCAGCAATTAATGTTTTTCTTTTTCAATTATTGTCAGACAAACTGAACTGTATCGGAGTTTTTCATAGTAATTAAGAAAGAGAAGTGCAGAATTTATTTAAATAATAACTAATAATTAATTTTGTAACTGTATGTAAAAAGAAATTTTAAAATTTTAAACCAAATTTAACGTAACATTTCGCGCCACATTTTAAAATATTTAAAATACATTCGGGTCATATCGCTGTCACTCTCCGATTGTCTTTTGCTTCTCTAGTTCGTGTTCTAACCGCTTGGGTTTGACGTTTGGTTATTCGGTTATTCGAACTGTTGAAAGTAAAGTTTCTTCTCGTTGCGTTAATAATTTCAATAATTTTATTAGAATTACATAGAACTTATTTTGTTAAATATGCAAATATGTTGTAATAATGTTTTTTAAGTAAATGGTAATTATATGGTACTGCAAAGTTTTAAGGTGAGTGTATAATTAGATTTTTAAAATCAGCCCCTATAATAAAATTGGTTTTGGTGTTTCTGTGATTTTAAAATAGTTGTATAATCAGTTCTCTGGAGAATTCTTTTCCATAGGCCATACTTAATATTCAGTAAAATACCTCAAATCGTTTGTGATAAAGTTATATATATATTACAATAATGAAAACTAAATTCTATCAAATAAACATAAAACTTACTAATTTTTAACTGCGCAGTATAACTCATTTACTATATAGGGGTAATTGGCTATTTAAATTCAAAAATTAAAATAAATATTAAAGTACATATCAATTTTTTTAACGTTAATTATTAGCCTCTATAGGTTATGTCAAAAACTTCTAATAAACAAATAAGAATAATATTGAAAATGTCTAAGCAAGAGTTTCCTCTTGTATTTTTCAGTTATCACATAATATGTTAATTTCAACTGTAGCAAAGCCTTGGCAATAATTTAAAAAAAGAGTAGGGCAAAATTTGTTTCGATCGTTTATATAATTTATACTGCCCTTTCGCAGGGAATTGTATAATCTCTTATTGTTTCTTGAATATGACTTTTCAAACTGTTGTAGCACAGTTTATTAATAATAAGTAATCATTTCACTTTATAAACGTGTGCAGCTAAGAATTTTCAGATATTTTAAATCAAATTTAATGAACATTTCGCGCCATGATCTGTGTACATACGTTCAAACCTTTGGCGCAGTGTTTTGTTTCTTTAGTTCGTGTTCTGACCGCTTGGGTTTGACAGTTTGAGTTTGACGTTTAATTATTCGAACAAGTTTTTTCCCTTTGCATCACATCTCAATCACATCTGATTTTATTAAAATTACATGGAACTTATTTCGTTAAATTTGCAAATGAGGTGTAATAATGTATTTTAAGTAAATGATAATTATGTGGTACTGCAAAGTTTTAAGGTGAGTGTATAAATTTGATCTTTAAAATCAGCATCTACAAATAAAATTGGTTATGGTGTTTGTGTGATTTTAAAATAGATAATCATTTACTATAGAGGGGTAATTGTCTATTTAAATTCAAAAATTTAAATAAATTTGGTACATATCAATTTTTTTAACATTATTAGAGGTTATGTCAAAAAATTATTGCAAATGTCTACGCAAGAATTTCCTCTTGTGTTTTTCAGTTATCACATATGTTAATTTGAACTGCAGCAAACCCCTGGCAATAATTTTAAAAAAGAGTGTGGCAAAATTTGTTTCGTAGTGCCTTTTCGCAGGGAATTGTATAATCTCTTTGTTCCTTGGATAAAACTTTTCAAATTCTTGTAGCACAGTTTATTAATAATAAATAATCATTCCACATTATTAACGTGTGCAGCTAAGAACTTTCAAATATTTTAAATTAAATTTAATTAACATTTCGCGCCATAATTTAAAAAGATAAATACGTTCGACCCTTGGCGCTGTGTTTTGTTCCTTTAGTTCGTGTTTTAACCGCTTGGGTTTGACAGTTTGAGTTTGACGTTTAATTATTAGAACAAGTTTTTTCCCGGCGTTGCGTTACTTTGCAATGATTTTATTAAAATTACATAGAACTTATTGTGTTAAATTTACAAATGAGGTGTAATAATGTATTTTAAGTAAATGGTAATTATGTGGTACTGCAAAGTTTTATGGTGAGTGTATAAATTTGGTCTTTAAAATCAGCATCTACAAATAAAATTGGTTATGGTGTTTGTATGATTTTAAAATAGATAATCATTTACTATAGAGGGGTAATTGTCTATTTAAATTAAAAAATTTCAATAAATATTACGGTACATATCAATTTTTTTAACATTATTAGCCTCTAAATAGGTTATGTCAAAAAATAATTGCAAACATCTACGCAAGAATTTCCTCTTGTGTTTTTCAGTTATCACATATGTTAGTTTGAACTGTAGCAAACCCCTGGCAATAATTTTAAATAAGAGTATGGCAAAATTTGTTTCGTTCGTTTATATAATTAGTGCCTTTTCGCAGGGAATTGTATAATCTATTTTTGTTCCTTGGATATGACTTTTCAAACTGTTGTAGCACATAATAAGTAATCATTTCACTTTATAAACGTATGCAGCTAAAAACTTCCAAATATTTTAAATCAAATTTGATTAAAATTTCGCGCCATTATTTAAAATAGATAAATACGTTCGGACCATTATTGCGCAGTCGCCTTCCGATCGTCTTTTGTTCCTTTAGTTCGTGTTCCAACCGTTTGGGTTTGACGTTTCATTATTCGAACTCGAACTGTTGAAAGTAAAGTTTTTTCCTGTTGCATTATATTTCAATAATTTTATTAGAATTACATAGAACTTATTTTGTTAAATTTGCAAATGAGTTGTAATAATGTTTTTTAAGTAAATGGTAAATATATGGTACTGCAAAGTTTTAAGGTGAGTGTATAAATTAGATTTTTAAAATTAGCACTGCGAATGATATTGGTTTTGGTGTTTACCTAACGTGTGATTTTAAAATAGTTGTATAATCAGTTCTCTGGAAAATTCTTTTTCATAGGCCATACTCAATACTCAGTAAAATACCTCAAATCGTTTGTGATAAAGTTATATGCAATGAAAACTAAATTCTATCAAATAAACATAAAATTTACCAATTTTTAACTGAGCAGTATACCTGATTTATTATATAGGTGTAATTGTCTATTTAAATTCAAAAATTTAAATTAAAATTACGGTATTAAGGTCAAAAACTTTCTAATAAATAAATAAGAAATATTGCAACGTTTCAGCGAGAATTTCCTCTTGAATTTTCCAGTTATCACATAATATATTAATTTGAACTGTAGCAAAAGAAAAAAGTGGGGCAAAATTTGTTTAGTTCGTTTGCACGTTTGCCTTTTCGCAGGAATTGTATAATCTCATTTTGTTTCTTGGATATAACTTTTCAAACTGTTGTAGCACAGTTTATAAATAATAAATAATCATTCCCTTTATAAACGTGTGCAGCTAATAACTTTAAAACATTTTAAATCAAGATTAATCAACATTTTGCGCCATAATTTAGTATGACTTTTTGAACTGTTGGAAGTTAAGTGTGTCTGAGCGCATTATATTGCAATGATTTCATTAAAATTGCATAGAACTTGTGTTATATTTGCAAATACTAGGAACTGTGTTTTGTAACTAAATGGTAATTATGACACGGCACAATTTTTGATGTAAGTATAAATTACAAATATTTATACACTTCAAATCGTCGAATGCCAAAGTAGACGGTGGTACAAAGTTTCTATGTGTTTCTCTGGTCATTATACTCATTCAGATACCAGCCGCATCTGCTATCGCTTCACTTCTCACATCGTATAACACAGTACCACACAAGTTCTCATGCACCAATATAGTGCCATATTTTTTTACATTGTAAACTTTTCTCAACTTTATTCAGATTGACAAATGTAACTTTTATTATTAAAGCATTGTAACTGATGAATTAAATTAAGTTTTGTTTCCTTAAAATGTTTTCTTAACCGCCTCTCAAGTTCCCAAAGTAAAACCTCCCATAAATCCTAGGATTTTATGTTAAGCAGAGACAGTAAGGTCCTTCAGTTTATTGTGGAGTCCAAGCCACACCTAGGGCATCGACAGTTGCCTCTCAATCTAAGTCCGAAGTAAATTGCAAATTGAAAAAATTCAAATTGCGGTTGGCTGTGATTTCATAAGGTCAGGGTTTTCCGAATTGAGGATCTAGGGAATTCAAATTTACATCTTTACATTAAAAAATTCTCAGATAAGTTTGTTATCGAGGCTTCTTGAAGGTAGAGTGAGTAAATGGCCACATAGTAATCATCCGTGGCCATCTAGTGATCACAGTTTGGCCACAGAAAATGTTTGGCTATTTGGCCACCTAGTGAAAAGTCCTTAAAAGATGCCCTGCGTTAAGTTCTTCCCAAGGATTTTATACCATTACAATCCTGGAGTTCTTTCCAATCAATAACGAACAGCTTATATGATAAAAAATATTGGCAAAATGTTTAATTTGTTTTGATTGGTTAAAAAATAGAACATTTTAGTTATCAATTTATTCGCTTAAGAAAACCTGATTCAAAAAATTAATTATCTAGTAATCGCGCGCATTTGCGCAAATTCAATAATAATTAAGGTTGGCATAGAAATCTATTACGATTTTATATCTCTTCCTCTACTGAGCTGTAGAGGGCGCAAGTTTGTATTTGCCCCAGTAATTAATTACATGTGGATGATCTTTGCATGTGGTCATTGGTAAGGAAATAATATAAAGAGGCGCAACTGTCAAGGTGTCAAGTTTAGTATTGTATTTTTTTGCCGATATTTTTAAGTTTTTAAACGTTTTATTGCCTAGATTCGTAAATTAGTTATAATATGGCATAGGGCATAGGGTTATAAGCTGGTAATCTAGTAGAATTTTCGACCGTTTACGCCAATGAAAACCATTTTTAAAATTACTACTCAAGAGCCATCTACTGAGCCATAGACGAAACGACAAATTTTGCCGCTACTTATAATGCCTTCGAGCATGAGAGAACATTTTATAAAGAGGATGTGTAATCTGTAGAAAACTAGTTTCAAAATAAGTGGGTATTATTTCATTTCATAGATGCCTTGTGTTGGGTAAGAAGCAATAAAATGAAAGTGATCTTTTAATTTCATCTTAAGTATACATACATGTAAGCCAAAACGATATAAATTGGTACTTCTATAGTTGTAATTTAAAATATAAAGTTAAAGTAATAATGTAATGGTATGCATTAATAATGCAAGTTTGAAAGTTACCACTCTGCCATCTATGAATTAATATATCAACTCTAGGAGATCTATTTGGTACTAAATTTAAAAGCTATTTAAGACCTAAAAGTTTGTAAAAATAAATTTGATACTGAAATTAATATTTAATACAAATGATTATTAACTTGAGAACAATAATTAAACATATTTCAGACATCCAAATATTTTATAATAATCAAAAAGAGCATAGATTTCATGTTAATAATAATAATAATTCTGCGTGGGGTGAAGGTTGTTTAATAGACACAGGATGGAAATTTTTTTCAGTTGGCAAGTTCTAGAATTTTTGTGGGTAACAAAAAACACAAACATACATAACTGGCTATTAACTATCACCTTTATATATTTTCCAACCTTAATTCTTTGACTCTGGAAGCGTAGAGTACGATTAATTGTTTGTCTCTATATCATTCCGTGAGTTGATATATACGTTAGCCTGTAATTAGAATTTGTTGCTCCGTTGATATGAAAATCAAAAATTATAGACTATGTCCAGTATGTGACATTAATTTTTAAATTCTAAATGGCAACTCCGATATTTTGTCAAGTATTGGCTACAGATAGGTATCTCACATATACATGAAAATAATTGCCAAGTGAATTCGTTATTCGTCCAAAGTAAAGTTTGGGTAATATAAGCGAATTAATACCTTGCAGATAACGATTATTTTGCTCGTAAATTATGTTTTGGATTAAAATATTTCTATTTTATTTTTCAGATCGATTTTGAAGCAACGCCCTATATATTTCTATTATAAATAAATGCAATTAATAGTCGAATCAAATTATGCACACATCGTACCAAAAACCTTCTAACCAATCGGCACGAAAGAAACACATGGATATACCCTAATAATGGAGTGTGTTCTTAAAAATGGTTCCTATATACATAGAATGAATTGGATGCCTAGAAAGTCATCATCATATTAAGAAAAGGATTCCACATCAACGCGCTTATTATGATAGATAATTGGATCCCATAATGTCATTATAATATATCTGGAAAAGACAATTTATGTTGAATATGAATTTGTCTTTAGTTGTTGGAAACACGAACGCAATAGTAGAGTTCAAACGAAAGAAATAGCTAAGATTACAGCAGGGATTAATTTGGTAAACTGAGCGTTTTTTAAGTTTGATTTTGTTTTAATGTAATGTTTATGTTTCAGCTTCTCCACAGTTCACTTTACCGTAGATAGAATCTGTTTCATCAAACCAGAGTCAAAATCTTGAAGAGATATATCTTAATTCTTAGTGTATTTTTAAAATGACTTGGAGATTGTAAGTGTTAATGCTTGTAACTGTATTCAGGGATGGTTATTAAGAACACATGAACACAATAATAGAGGGCTAAGATTTATACTAAGGAAGTTCAAGAAATGGAAGTGGTAACTAGGATTGCAGGAGAAATGAATTCGGTAAATTGAATGGTTTTTTAAGTTTGAGTTTGTTTTAATGTTATGTTTATGTTTCAGCTTATCCACAATTCACTCTACCGTAGAGAGAACGGTCGGTTTCGTCAAACCAGAGTCGATAACTCGACGAGTATCTTGCCAATATCGTAGTGTATTTTTAAAATGACTGGGTTATTGCAAGTGTTAAGGCTTGTAACTGTATTCGGGGATTTTTTGGGTGCGTTAGTGCGTGCCCAGAAAAGCAGTTAGTAGACTCTGGTTTTCGCGCGTCAGTGATGGTCGATGGATGCTCTAGGATTAGCCGTTGCCCTCGTATGATCTTCACACCGCTTCTATAACTGGTGAGTAATAATTTCATAGTTCCTCTTACGGATAAATGTGCTTTAAAGTTGAGCAGTTGCTGCCTTTTAAAATCTGTCGTAATTCTGATTTTGACAAATATGATTTGCAAATATTTTCAAAAAAAGATTTGGGTCTGCAACCTCCTTTTGAAATCCTCCACTCCTGTACGAAGGATGCTGAATTCTGAAATAAGATTTGTCATTATCTGTCTAATTATTAATCTCTATTGTTTCAGGGTGTGACCAATATGAGGGATGTAAACGGCACGTACTATTATGGGGACGGACTGGCATTAGGGAAAGGAGATAAAGGTATAATTATTATTGCGTTATTTTCAATTGCCCTTACTAAGTTTTTTTAAATTTTTGTTATAGGTAAGTTCCGAACGAGATAGGATATGGTGAAGACATCTCAAAGGGTGAGTACGTATAAGTAGAAAGCCTAAGTCAAAATTTGCAGGTGAATTCTACGTAAAGAAACAAGGTTATTTTGTTTAATAAATATGTATCCTAAAATTCTTTGTTTCGGAGTTGCAGAGCTTTTAACTTTCATGAAAAAAAAATATATATGATTGGCCATATCTCTCAAAATAATTAGTCCATTTTGTTAAAATTTTATACTGCTACTTTCAAGATCTATTAACTGCCAAAATTTCAGGTCAACCCCTTGGGTCAGTGGCTTACAACGGTGGTTTGCAGCCCCCTTTTAGATAAGAAAGTACGTCACTGATTCTTTTTTAAAAATATAACAGCAGATTTCTGTTCTTCTTTAAATAACATAAAAAAGTTGTCTTGTACATTTTTGATAAAATACGCCGTTCTAAAGTCATTTAGCTTCAAGAATTTAACATATTCGGCTGTTAGTAAGCAAATCAGTCAAAAAACTATTGTAGTAGGCTGAAAATCAAATGTAAGTAAACTCTGTCACAACAACCAATTATAATCTTTTGCTGCATTGCTGCTAACCATACTTTTTTCCCATGAAAATTAAACGCCTTGTAACTCTGAAATGAAGCATTCTAGGACACATATTTCTAAGGTGTTTTTATTTATTTATCAAACGAAATAAATTAATTTTTTTACGTAGAATACACCTGTAAATTATGACCTAGGCTTTCTGAGACACACTATGACCTTTACAAACGGTTAAGTTTCTTAGGAGAAGAATCGGGAGCAATATTGCCAAGTGAAGTTTAACGTGTATGGATTTGTTCTAAAAGTTTGTGTCCAACAATGCAAAGAAAAAGAAAAATTAACGACATGTAAGTGCACTGACTAGTTCACAACTGAAGTGGATATTGGAAAAATGTGGGCAATATTAGAACCTCAATATTTTTGGAATTAGATGGCTAATCTTGATGCGGCTTTTTGTGATAGTTAACAAATAATATTTATTGGCCTTCGTCAACCGTCAATAGATTTTTAAATTGTTGGTGTTTCTTTTATCTACAGGGTGATTATCCAGGCCCTTATATTTATGTTTAGGTTCATCATTCACACAAATCCCTAAAAGAATTTTGGGATTTTTTTAAACATGTTCATTAGGACTTATAAGTAATTCTAAAGAACCAATTTGAGGATTTTTTTCTTAGCTTTGTTATTTCTAGAGATGTGATTTATTTTGTTATAGAAAATATGCTGTAACCTAAAATGTAAAAAGTTCGCCATTTTTTCTATAACAAATGATATCTCTAAAAATACCAAAGCCGTAGAAAAAATCTTCAAATTGATTCTTTACAATTATTTGTAAATCATAATGAACACGTTTAAAAAAATCCCAAGTTTTTTTTACATATTTGGGAGAACGATGAACTTTTAAATAAATGTAAAGACCTGAATGATCACCCTGTAGGTAAAGGAAACACCCACAATTTAAAAATATATTGACGGTGGACGAAGGTCAATGAATTTTGGTAACGATCACAAAAAGTCGTATCTAGATTAATCATCTAATTCCAAAAATATTGAGGTTTAAATATTGCCCATATTTTTCCAATATCCACTTCAATTGTGCACCATTTTATTTTGAGTAGGTAAGTATTCATGAATTTTGTATAGATATCCGAGATGTATACGCTACATAATGGACTTTTGTCGATGAATACAGATGTAGCTCCCAAAAGGCTTCACAGGGAAGTATTTATTATCAAATAAACTGTCACATTCGAGTGCGTTAGATGACTAATTGTATTTTCTTTTGTTTCAGGCGAAAGGAGACATCTTAAAATTGAATTGACTTAAACATACCTACGGTACAAAAACTGCCCTACTGCTCAAGAAAATATGTATAATCAATCAAAGTGTAATAGAGCACTCCCTGAGTAAATACTCTTGGACTCCCTCGTTATAACATTGTAATCGATTATATATACCAGAGCCTTCACATTTTCTGCCATTCTGCTCAAGAAAAAATATGTAATCAATCAAAGTGTAATAGAGCACTCCCTGAGAACTCTTTGAGTACTCTTGGACTCCCTCGTTATCACATTGTAATCGATTAGATATACAAGAGCCTTCATGTTTTCTGCCAATAATTTAATAATGTTATAACTACTTATGGTATACGGCACCATAGTACTGACGACGAAACTTTAGTAACTAATTAAAAAAATATGGTTTGTGATCCTGCTCACAACGGGAAGTTTTATCCATTAAAATTGAATGGGTGGACTTTACATATTGATTTAAAATTATTTCAACATTAAAATAAAATTATTTGGGATACTACTCAAAACGAGGGGTTTCGGTATTCAAATTGTATGTATTTATATACTAATTTCATTTTCTTCCACCAGGCTAGTTGGGCATGCTAAGAACACATGCGGGATGGGAATGAACAGGAAAGAGCCATCAAGCGAATTATTAGCCACAAGTAGGAGGAAGAGATGAATTTTAATGGGAACTCTTGGTCGCGCAAACGGAAGGAGGGGCATAGGGTAGAGTGAATTGGAGCAGAATAGCATCTACTACGGACGACTGTAGAAGAATGAGCCGTATCTTGACGGAAAGCGAAAGCGGTTCCAGGATGCCTGGAAGACTGATTCTGGGGGACCACTTGTCTGCTAGGCCTAGAACGGGCAGCAGCTACGCCCCCCAAGAAAAAGAAAGTCCCAACTAATAAAAAAAATAAGTTGTGATACTGCTCACAACAGCAAATTTTATGTATTGAAAGTGCGTGGGTGGAGCTTTACATATTAATTTAATTTTTATTAGTGGGTGCAAGTAATAGAAAAAATAAATTGCGATACTGTTCACAGCGGGGAGTTTTATGTATTTAAAAGTGGATGGATGGGGTTTCATATATTAATTTAATTTTTTTCCAACAGGTCAACTAATAAAAAAAAAATTGTGATACAGCTCACAATGGGAAGTTTTATATATTGAAAGTGCGTGGGTGGTGCTTTACATATTAATTTAATTTTTATCAGTGGGTGCAAGTAATAGAAAAAATAAATTGTGATACTGTTCACAGCGGGGAGTTTTATGTATTTAAAAATGGATGGATGGGGTTTCATATATTAATTTAATTTTTTTCCAACAGGTCAACTAATAAAAAAAAAATTGTGATACAGCTCACAATGGGAAGTTTTATATATTGAAAGTGCGTGGGTGGTGCTTTACATATTAATTTAATTTTTATCAGTGGGTGCAAGTAATAGAAAAAAAAAATTGTGATACTGTTCACAGCGGGGAGTTTTATGTATTTAAAAATGGATGGATGGGATTTCATATATTAATTTAATTTTTTTCCAACAGGTCAACTAAAAAAAAAAAAATTGTGATACAGCTCACAATGGGAAGGTTTATGTATTGAATGTGCGTGGGTGGAGCTTTACATATTAATTTAATTTTTATCAGTGGGTGCAAGTAATAGAAAAAAAAAATTGTGATACTGTTCGCAGCGGGGTGTTTTATGTATTTAAAAGTGGATGGATGGGGTTTCCTATATTAATTTAATTTTTTTCCAACAGGTCAACTAAAAAAAAAAAAATTGTGATACAGCTCACAATGGGAAGGTTTATGTATTGAATGTGCGTGGGTGGAGCTTTACATATTAATTTAATTTTTATCAGTGGGTGCAAGTAATAGAAAAAATAAATTGTGATACTGTTCGCAGCGGGGAGTTTTATGTATTTAAAAGTGGATGGATGGGGTTTCCTATATTAATTTAATTTTTTTCCAACAGGTCAACTAATAAAAAAAAAATTGTGATACAGCTCACAATGGGAAGTTTTATATATTGAAAGTGCGTGGGTGGTGCTTTACATATTAATTTAATTTTTATCAGTGGGTGCAAGTAATAGAAAAAATAAATTGTGATACTGTTCGCAGCGGGGAGTTTTATGTATTTAAAAGTGGATGGATGGGGTTTCCTATATTAATTTAATTTTTTTCCAACAGGTCAACTAATAAAAAAAAAATTGTGATACAGCTCACAATGGGAAGTTTTATATATTGAGAGTGCGTGGGTGGTGCTTTACATATTAATTTAATTTTTATCAGTGGGTGCAAGTAATAGAAGAAATAAATTGTGATACTGTTCACAGCGGGGAGTTTTATGTATTTAAAAATGGATGGATGGGGTTTCATATATTAATTTAATTTTTTTCCAACAGGTCAACTAAAAAAAAAAAAATTGTGATACATCTCACAATGGGAAGGTTTATGTATTGAATGTGCGTGGGTGGAGCTTTACATATTAATTTAATTTTGATCAGTGGGTGCAAGTAATAGAAAAAATAAATTGTGATACTGCTCACATTACAGCGGTGAGTTTTATGTATTTAAAGTGGATGGATGGGGCTTCATATATTAATTTAATTTTTTTTCCAGCGGGTCCAACTAATAAAAAAAATGAGATGTGATACTGCTCACAATGGGAAGTTTTATAAATTGAAAGTGAGTGGGTGGAGCTTTACATAGTAATTTAATTTATATCAATGGGTGCAACTAATAAAAAAAATTATTTGTGATACTGCTCACAACTGGGAGTTTTATGTATTAAAAGTGTGTAGTTGGGACTTTATATGTATATATTAATTTGAATTTTTATCACCTGGGTCAACAAATTAAAAAAAAAAATAAGTTGTGATACTGTTCATAACGGGGACTTTCTTTAATAATCCAGGGGTATTTTATTATGGAGCATTATCTAACTCAAAATATGTCCAGCAGGTCTTAAATTTTACAAGAAAATGTGTTCCATAAGGATGTCTTTGGTTATGAAGAACACATGAACACAGTAGAGGTCAAAGATTTATACCAAGCAAGTTCAAGAAGTGAAAGCAGTAACTAGGATTGCAGGAGAAATGAATTCGGTAAATTGAATGGTTTTTTAATTTTGAGTTTGTTTTAATGTTATGTTTATGTTTCAGCTTATCCACAATTCACTCTACCGTAGAGAGAACGGTCGGTTTCGTCAAACCAGAGTCGATAACTCGACGAGTATCTTGCCAATATCGTAGTGTATTTTTAAAATGACTGGGTTATTGCAAGTGTTAAGGCTTGTAACTGTATTCGGGGATTTTTTGGGTGCGTTAGTGCGTGCCCAGAAAAGCAGTTAGTAGACTCTGGTTTTCGCGCGTCAGTGATGGTCGATGGATGCTCTAGGATTAGCCGTTTGCCCTCGTATGATCTTCACACCGCTTCTATAACTGGTGAGTAATAATTTCATAATTCCTCTTACGGATAAATGTGCTTTAAAGTTGAGCAGTTGCTGCCTTTTAAAATCTGTCGTAATTCTGATTTTGACAAATATGCTTTGCAAATATTTTCAAAAAAAGATTTGGTTCTGCAACCTCCTTTTGAAATCCTCCACTCCTGTACGAAGGATGCTGAATTCTGAAATAAGATTTGTCATTATCTGTCTAATTATTAATCTCTATTGTTTCAGGGTGTGACCAATATGAGGCATGTAAACGGCACGTACTATTATGGGGACGGACTGGCATTAGGGAAAGGAGATAAAGGTATAATTATTATTGCGTTATTTTCAATTGCCCTTACTAAATTTTTTTAAATTTTTGTTATAGGTAAGTTCCGAACGAGATAGGATATGGTGAAAACATCTCATAGGGTAAGTTTATTTACAAACAGTTAAGTTTCCTGGGAGAAAAATCTCGGTAGTAATATCGCGCGAGATTATGCACTTAGGTGACCCTTAGGTGACTTAGGTAACCCATGGCATAGGACCAGATGAAACCTTTACCATTTTGTAGAGCATGTTTTGAAGCGATGTGGTGTGATGTTTAACTTTTTTTAGTGGGTCCTGAGTTATCTGCACAAATAGAAAACTTGTGTTTTTTAGTACACCTTCATTATAATTACCCACTCCTTGTTATCATTATTATTGTAGATACAAAAAAAAATGCTTGGAGTAAAAGTTGTATTGTTATAACTGAATTGTTTTAATTTTTCATCAAGAACTGACGTTAGGGGATACAAAAAAAATATATATTTTTTTAAACGGAACACATTACATTTTTAGGAAAATCATTTTATTCTGATTTCAAAAATATACCATATTATGATAACTCTACCTTTAACCATTTTCGAATTATTATACTTTGAATGTCGTAGTTAAGGTAGTTACTTTATCTATGCCAAAGCCAACATTATCTATTAAAGTAGTGAATGATAATTATTATTTGACTGAAGAAATGTCATTTAACAAACAAAATACTAGTAATTTTCATAGACTACTTTAATCAATAATGTTGGTTTTGGCATAGTTAAAGGACTTACTTCTAACTACGACATTCAACGTATAATAACTCGAAAATGGTTAAAGGTAGAGTTATCATATGGTATATTTTTTAAATGAAAATAAAATGATCTTCCTAAAAATGTAATAATATACAGGGTCTTCCATTTAAAAAAATGACATTTTTTTTGTATCCCCAACTTCCGTACATCACTGTGTTTTTGATGGAATATTAAAACAATTCAGTTATAACCCTACGACTGCAAGAGAAATCCAACTAACCATAGATTGGATTCGGGCTATGCTCCAAAACAGAACTATATCGACATCTTTACAGGGTGAAACGGTCAGGTTTAGGGCTGCAAGAGGGTGCCCCCAAAGCGGAGTCCTCTCCCTCTCTCTATTGTGGCCACTACTTGGTGGATGACCTATTGGCTATTCTAACTCTGTGGGATGTTGAGGTTCAAGCATATGCGGACGACCTAGTGATTCTGGTAGGAGGAAACTCTGAAGGGGTGATTTCCAATACCCTCAGGCCATATTAGATGAGGTACGTAGTTGGTGTGAGAGAGAACAGATGTCTGTGAATCCTCACAAAACAACGATAGTACCGTTCACCAGAATACCGAAGGTGGGTATTTTAGAACCGCTTTCCCTCTCAGGTGAAATTATTCGATTTGCGAAGGAAGTGAAAGATCTAGGAATTACACTAGACAAATCACTGAACCGGAACTCCCACCTGGAGAAGGCGAGATTATCCTTGTGGACATGCCGAAGGATCTGCGGAAAATTGGAGGCATTGGCCCTCAACAAATATATTGGATTTACATCACAGTCATAAGACTGATGGTAGTTTATGGCTCCATATTTTGGTGGCCGAAGGGGCTGCAGCGAACGGCCAAAACCAAACAGAGACAAGCATGCTTGGTGATAACTGGAGCAATCAGCACCACCCTGTCAGCTGCTACGGAAATCCTCCTGGATTTACTCCCTCTTCACATACAATCATGATTGATTATAAAGGCCCCGGGCTATAAACTCTTTTATTTTCTTTGTGACACCCAATAAAGTGCATATATTCTTAAATGGGACCTTATTTTCTTTGTATTAAAATCGTATAGAAGCCATGACGTCACCGGACATTGTTGTAAATAGCATGGTAGTTTTTTTTTTACTGAATTTTACAGATAATTTTTTTCTCTTTTCAAAGAGATCAAATTTGTATATCCTTACATAAGGAAATTTTCGAGTAAACTCAAAAAGACCACATTGCCCTTATATTAATTTGACAAGGCATACTAACGTTACATCTGGCAGGCAATGAATTAAAAAACAAAACAATAGTTTTATTTCAATTTATCATATGATAGATTGAAATGAAATATAATAATTGTTTTTGATTTTTATTTAATTGCCTGCTAGATGTAGCATTAGTATGCCTTTTTAAATTAATATAGGCACAATGTAGTTTTTTTAATGTTCTCCAAAATTTCCTTATGTAAGGATATACAAGTTTGATATGTTTGAAAAGTGAAAAGTGAATTCTCTATCAAATTCAGAAAACAAATATCGTTCTATTTAAAAAAATTGCCGGTGACCATTATTACATTTTAATACAAAGAAAATAACGTCCCATTTAAAAATATATACAATGTGTTCGGCACATGGATCGACAAAAATTTGTGGTGGGATAGGTGGGTCATTTTGACCCAAGGAACTATCGTTCCAAGTCTCACGGTTATTGAGAGACGATTTTAGCATACCATATTAGAACTAAATAGGCTAAACCTAGAGATTCTAATTGGTCTGTGTACTGGGCACTGCAGATTAAATCCCCACCTACACAGAATTGGACCGGTGGAAAACGCTGAATGTCGTCTGTGTCAGGAGGATGATGAAAAGGCATGACCCGCTTCAGTAAGAATCTGGTTCTCATTATTCGGCAAAGGAGAACTTATGCCGGAGGACATGGACAGAATCTCACCCAACAAGGTTATCAGTTTTATCAAAAGACTGACCCTATTGGGTGAAATATAATTTGGTGCGAGCCACAATAGACCGAGTGGTGGCAGTGGCCCGGAGGGGAGGGTCAGATTATAGCCCACTCTCGGATATACCTAACGCACTCTAAGTCCATTTAAAAAAAATTGCCCTACTAAAAAAAGTTGTAGATCACACCACATATGGTAAAGGTTTCATCTGGTTCCACGCCAAGAGTCACTTACCCCTAGGAAGAAGCCAGTTAGATCGGCGATTTTACTCCATTAAAAAGTTAGTGTCCGACAATATACATATATAGCGAATGCAAAGAAAAAGAAATTAATGATGTGTAAGTGTCAACTATTTCAAGTAAGTATTTATGAATTTTATATAAACTAGAGAGCATAACTATAGCGCCACCCCATATTTTGCAGTGTTTGTCCACTTAACATTACCAAGGTTACCAAGGACTTAGGAGGTAAGAAAGTACACTAAAAGAAGGTAATTAAACAAGTCTTAGTTATGTTTTAAGTTTTTTTTATAAAATTAACGCATAAATTAAGAAAACATCATGAATTTATTGGTGCATAACTATAGCGCCTATTGGATAAAACTCAACAAAACCACTAACAAACAAAAATCAATAATGTGTAACGTCTCCATTTTTACGAATGACTTCAAATAGTCTATTATTCATACTGTCCACCAGGTTATTTAAGACTTCAAGCTCCAAATTGACCCAAATCTCTTCTATGGCAGTCTTGAGTTCACGAAGAGTATCGTACTTCTTATTATTGGCATACAGCCGTCGAACAATAATTCCCCAGAGGTTTTCAATTGGATTTAAATCCGGTGAGCATGCTGGCCACTCCAATAAATCAATTTCATTCTCAAGGAACCACTCCATGGACTCTCTGCTAACGTGAATTCGAGCATTGTCTTGCTGGAACTTGAAATCAACATTGTTGTTTTCATTTAAAAAGGGGAGCAAATGATCTTGAAGCACATCAGTATATTCTCTGCTATTCATACGTGTTGATGGATAAGCTAGGGTCAAAACATTTGCTCTTGTAAAGGCACCCCACACCATTAATGTTCCTCCTCCAATATTGCGCTTTGTTAGAATTTCAGGTTCTCTTCTCAGATCGCGCCAGTAGCAATTAAATCCTAGAAAGTTTAAATTATTTGGAAAAAATTCATTTTAGGTGATCTTTTCTGATGAAAAGAAATTTAAACTTGATGGTCCAGACGGATTTAATTGCTACTGGCGCAATCTGAGAAGAGAACCTGAAATTCTAACAAAGCGCAATTTTGGAGGAGCATTAATGGTATGGGGTGCCTTTACAAGAGCAAGTGTTTTGACCCTAGCTTATCCATCAACACGTATGAATAGCAGAGAATATACTGATGTGCTTCCAGATCATTTGCTCCCCTTTTTAAATGAAAACAACAATGTTGATTTCAAGTTCCAGCAAGACAATGCTCGAATTCACGTTAGCAGAGAGCCATGGAGTGGTTCCTTGAGAATGAAATTGATTTATTGGAGTGGCCAGCATGCTCGCCGGATTTAAATCCAATTGAAAACCTCTGGGGAATTATTGTTCGACGGCTGTATGCCAATAATAAGAAGTACGATACTCTTCGTGAACTCAAGACTGCCATAGAAGAGATTTGGGTCAATTAGGAGCCTGAAGTCTTAAATAACCTGGTGGACAGTATGAATAATAGACTATTTGAAGTCATTCGTAAAAATGGAGACGTTACACATTATTGATTTTTGTTTGTTAGTGGTTTTGTTGAGTTTTATCCAATAGGCGCTATAGTTATGCACCAATAAATTCAGGATGTTTTCTTAATTTATGCGTTAATTTTATAAAAAAAACTTAAAACATAACTAAGACTTGTTTAATTACCTTCTTTTAGTGTACTTTCTTACCTCCTAAGTCCTTGGTAACCTTGGTAATGTTAAGTGGGCAAACACTGCAAAATATGGGGTGGCGCTATAGTTATGCTCTCTAGTTTATATATATATATATACAGTGTGTCTCACTTTTCACCACTACACCCCAATATCTAGGCCATTTGTTGATCAATTTAGATCAAATTTGGTATACTTCTTTCCTCTCAGATTGTGTTTAGAAAGTTATTAATAAAAAAATTTTTCAAACTTAAATACGCCTACTATGATCAAAAGAAATTGGCAAAAATTAGGAATTTCTATTAGCGATTGAGATAAGGTTTTTGTTTCTACAGATTCATGTTCAGCATGACCTAAAACGTCTGTATACCAAATTTCGTTAAAAGATATTCATTCCTTCACAAAAAAAAAAAAAAAATCTAAGATTTCAATAATAATCACCCTATTCCAGTTATTTATTGTCGGATATTTACATAACTTGGTAGTCGAGTGATACAATGACGCTATAATTAAGCATTAGGACACTTTTTTTAGAAAATATCAAATAACTTAACTTTTATTATTTTTTATTATTGAAATCTTAGTTTTTTATTACTTTAAAAAAAAAAGAATGAATATTTTTTAACGAAATTTGGTATACAGGCGTTTTAGGTCATGCTGAACAAGAATCTGTAAAAACAAAAACCGTATCTCAATCGCTAATAGAAATTCCTAATTTTTGCCCATTTCCTTTGATCATAGTAGGCGTATTTAAGTTTGAAAACATTTTTTATTAATAACTTTTTAAACATAATCTGAAAGAAAAGAAGTATACCAAATTTGAAATAAATCGATCAACAAATGGCCTAGATATTGGGGTGTAGTGGTGAAAAGTGAGACACACTGTATATATATATATATATATATATATAACTGTGATATATACATTACATAATGGACTTTCGTCGATGAATATAGATTTAGCCCCCAAAAGGCTTCGCAGGGAAGTATTTACTATCAAATAAAATATCACTTTTTAGTGCGTTATATGTTTAATTGTATTTTCTTTTGTTTCAGGGGACATCTTAAAATTGAAGAATAAATCTTTAAAAACACGTAGCAATGCGCTAGGTACTTAGGGAATTGACTTAAACATACCTACGGTACAAAAACTGCCCTCCTGCTCAAGAAAATATGTATAATCAATCAAAGTGTAATAGAGCACTCCCGGAGTAAATACCTACTCTTGGACTCCCTCTTTATAACATTGTAATCGATTATGTCACCAAGAGCGCCTCGGTCGATATCTCCTTTAATATTTACTATACAGAAAATAGTTTCAAATAAAAGTTGTAGGAGACCGAGAGTACCATATTTTAAAATTATTTCTAATCATACATGGTGTTTGATATGAACGTGGCATATCAAAAATATGTATTTTTAAATGGGACACCCTATATATTTTTGCAAATTTTTATTCTTTCTTTAATTGCCTTTTCGAGTATATCTGGTTTTTGAAATTCCGTTGCGGCGTTGTCGAATTATTCAATTTTTTTCCAAAAAATTGTCACTTGCAAATCTCACTAATAAATTAAGCAAACTTTTTTTGTTAGATGTTAGGCAATGCCATGTCCTAGCCTCCAGATATTTTAAAGTTGAAATTATTTGTACAGGGTGTTTATTACGATGATACAAAAATGGCTAACTTTAATCTATCATAACTTCATTTTTTTAAACGGAACACCCCGTATATTTTTACATATTTGGATAGAGTTTTTGTCGCTTTACAATTTTTATTAACCTATAGTTATGCCTAAAACCAACGGTTTCCAGTGAAACTGCATTCTAATAAAAACATCAGGTAATTTCTAGAAATTCGAATATCATAGGAGGCATTGGTGGTGTTTTTTTTTGTTTTTGCAAGAAGAAACTATGAGCATTATTGTTTCCATTAATGAAAGTTTCATCTCTTATAAATGAAAAGAAAGTTGTCTTATTATTCTACATTTAAATACTTGAACTGTGTGAATTTTCCAAATATTTAGATGCCCTAGCTAGATGGCATTTATCACTGACATTTGTTTGAAACAAATTTGAAACGCTTTTAATTTGAAGACTTTATTGTTACGTTAATTTCTACTTAGTATTTAAAATGAATTATTCTAAGTAAAAAATAATTAATTAATATGATTTGTATCGGGGAGAGTTGTGGAATTGTTTGTTGGCCTCTAGATTGTATGGTCAAAAATATCCAGACCAAAGACATCTGAATTTTCGCGCTTTTACTAAATTAAAAACTAAATTTGATGAAAGCGGAAAAGTTATGTTTAAGAAGCCGAAGCGAATTAAACCAGTCGTAAATGAAGAAAACACATTTTCTGTTGTGTTAAACCTCGTAGAAAATTCACATGTAAGTTCAAGAATTTTAAGTAGGGAATTGGATATTAGTCAGCCCAGTATTGCAAAGATTTTAAAAGAAAATAGGTTTCACCCTTATCATATCCAATTATTGCAAGAACTATAAGCTAATGATTTTATTAAGAGACGAAAATTTTGTGAATAGGCAATTCAGAAAGTGCGAGAACAACCGGATTTTTACTACGTTTCATAAAAACAGAAATGTTAATAGGCACGATCTGTACTATTATTCTACAGAAAATCCCCATTTAAGACGTAGAATGAATAACGTCTAAAAGTAAATTATTGAAAAAAAATAATTTTTTTTTAACTCGCCACAAAATTCTGAAGAGCTGAAATAAAGGCGAAAGAACATGTACATCTTCTTGGGGACATCGTTTTTGGTTGGTGACCATAATGAATGAATTTTGTGGTGGGTGAAAAAAAAATTTTTTTTTCAATAATTTATTTTTAGACGTTTTGAATTTTGTAATATTTAATCCAATTTTTATGATGCATTAAAGAAGATCCAATAATCTTAATAATAATAAATTGTAAGTTTAGAGATGAAACATCAATGTGAGTATATCAAATTGGATATGTTTTTTGTTATTATGCATGTATAAAGCCTAAATAAAGTCATTTATAAATCTTATGAACCAGATACAACTAAAAAAAAATTGTATTTACCGTTTTGTTGTAAATGAATTGTTTCATGTTCGTAGTTCCTTCTTGCAAAAACAAAAGAAACACATGCCAATACCTCCTCTATGATATTCGAATTTCTAGAAATTACCTGATGTTTTTATTAGAATGCAGTTTCACTGGAAACCGTTGGTTTTCGGCATTACTATAGGTTAATAAAAATTGTAGAGCGACAAAAACTCTATCCAAATATGTAAAAATATACGGGGTGTTCCATTTAAAAAAATGAAGTTATGATAGATTAAAGTTAGCCATTTTTGTATCATCGTAATAAACACCCTGTACAAATAATTTCAACTTTAAAATATCTGGAGGCTAGGACATGGCATTGCTTAACACTTAACAAAAAAAGTTTGCTTAATCTGTGAAAATACCGCTCATGCAGAATTCATTAGTGAGGTCTGCAAGTGACAATTTTTTTGAAAAAAGTTAAATAATTCGACAACGCCGCAACGGAATTTCAAAAACCAGATATATTCGAAAAGGTAATGAAATAAGGAATACAAATTTGCAAAAATATATAGGGTGTCCCATATCAAACACCATATATGATTAGAAATAATTTTAAAATATGGTACTCTTGGTCTCTTACAACTTTTATTTGAAACTTTTTTCTGTATAATAAATATTAAAGGAGAAATCGACCGAGGCGCCCTTGGTGACTCACCCTGTAGTATAAGTTCATATTGATGTAATTATAATACAATTTTTGTAGTTGTGAAAAGATTGCCTTTATTGAGAGGACCCTTATATTTATATTTTAATACTTATTTAGGATATACACGAGCAATGTTTTATGACTTTCAAAATATTAATAAAAAAAAAAATTTAAATTTCAGGCCCTATCCATTTAAACATTGTAAAGCAAATCAGCTCAAATTTTAGTAGGTATTTAGAGGCGAATATTTTTTTTATAAAAAGCGACTGTTCATGAAACACTAAACAGATGTTTTGTTCTTCCATGGACACCTGGTATATAAACTAAAATTTGAATAGATAGGAGTTTTAATAAAAGCAGACTTTATTTATGAACATAGACTTTTCTTCGTAAATCATCAAGAAAAAAGTTTCCCTTCTACAGAAATACAAAAGCTTTTGAGTTAAAAAAGTCCGGTCCTGGAATTTTGAAATATTAAAAATGGCATTATATCAACTGTGATAAGTACGAAAATTATATAAAATTTGAACAAATTGTGATAAATAGTAAGGAAGAGAAATAATTTATTAAATACCACAATTAACATTTAAACAAAATAGTAAGGAAGTTCTGGCCAAAAGAAATATTGGCCGTAAGTAGTATATCATCCTGTATCTCAGTAATTCAGCGCAACAGACAAATTTCTATACCCATTCGTGAATAGTCAAGGGATCCTCTATCATCCTTAGAAGTATGTACAGTTCGTCATGAAACACCCTGTATACATCAGGTATATGTTTTTTAAACCTATGCTTAGTTTCTTAAAACTATATTTGGTAATTTTTACATTCTAAGTAATATATTATCAGTCACATATGGAACTATGTATCGCTGATATTATGTATTACTGGTATTACGTACTGGCGAATACAAATTAATTTTTACTTATTTTTCTTCTTCGCAAACACTCTCTTGTTATTTGTAGTGACTTCAAATAATAATAATTACATTGCTATTAATTTATTCTCGAATTTATTTAAAGTATGTATTACATCTAACAAAAACAATTGAAATTAAAGTTGCAGATATTACTAGGCATACCGCATTCATTTCTCGGCGTTTGTACTGGGAGTTGCCTATCTATATATTCATCTATGAACAAATTACAAAAGTAGCTCCCTCTTCCCTTCGCAACATAAACTAAAATTTATAAAATATGTGAAAGGACTAACTTTGACTTTTGAGGTTAGATTCTAAATAATAGTAAATATGGATAACAAAGAGGAAAAGAAAAGTGAGTATACTAAAAAACATGAATTATACTTAAAGTACTTGAAACATGAATTTTACAAGAAATATTATTTCAGTTGATCCCGGTTGGAATGATCCTCCAATGTTAAATTATAGTCCATCTAATCCACCACCAAAATCTCGCATAACAAATAGGAGGATAGCTTTTCCCCTTAGTAGTAATAATACAAATACTAGTAACGCACAATCTGCTCCGCCTAGACCATTACCCTCAACTTTATCTGTGTCTTCTACGCTAGTACAAACGCCATTAAAACCTGTAGAATTACCTCCCGAACAGGAGTTATTCAATGTTGTGCGAGATAATTTTAATAAGTTACTTCTAAATAATAGTAGTCAAAGAATGAAGGAAAGTACACAGTTATTATATAAAAGATGGGAAGAGAAGAAATTTACAAAAGATTGTGAGAAAAGTATTTATTTGTTATCAAAATTTTTAGTTGAAAATAATAAACTAGGTGCACAACAAGTAAAAGAAAATTTATTAGTGGAATTTAAAGATTCTTGCGAAGAGTGGTTAACTAGTATTATTATATAAACTTAAGGGAAGCAAGTTAATAATCCGTATGCTGCACAAAGATCGGAAAGAATTTTTCATCGGAATAATGAGATATTCTAGCACAGTCAGGGGTCTCATTTTAAGTTTGTTAAAACCTTATATTTTTGTTCTTTTGATAATACGCCACAAAATAACTTTAAGCATTTATTTGTATTAATGGTCAATGGGGTAAATAAAAAACACGTTCCTTTAGCCATTTTATTGCTTTGTGTGCATTATAAACTACAGCTCTATTTTTGTTTATAAACCTTTGTGCCGATTTATATTGGTTATGTAATAAAAAGGCTTAGTATAGTAGCTTGTACATTTTATAATTATGGTTTCCTCTAGTCCTACATCAGACGATACATTTAAACGAAGAATATGTCAATGAATTACTAAAAAACTTCTTTCACTTGGCCTATTGGGTTTTCAGCTTGTCGGTATTCTTCGATTGAAGATGAAACAGTTTAAATGTATCATCTATCATCCTATATTTGTTCTACAAGTTACAACTTACAACTTTAACAAGATTGTTCAAAAACAATATAAAATTGCAATTCCTTGGTGTCTAATGATAGTTTTATTTACAAAATTATATATTAATAACCCTATAGTATAACGCCCAATATCTTTCTTGTAATTGTTGCCATTTGAATTGTACAGAGGTAGACAACAATGTATATTATATAAGAGATTGGAGAGAAATGGTTTTAAGGCGGTTTAAAAATGGGAATGGGGAAAATAGATGGGTTATTTGGTAATGGAACTAACTAACTTAAACACACGAAGATAGTACATCTGATTTTGTATAGGACAATTTTTAATTTTACTCGTCAGTATTTTGCCTACCTATGTAAAACTTATCGACATACCTTGTAAATTAAAATACAGACATACAGATTTGTCAACTAGCAGGGCATGTAAGTTAACCTAATGTTAAAATGTTATTTGAGCAAGAAAGTGATATGGTATATTTTATGACCTTAAAAATCTCATAACAAAAATACATGTGTCATAGGACCCTCCTTTTTAAAATGAAGTAGTCTGTAGGTTTTTAATAAATTTATAAAGAAAGAGGCTCCAAGATTTATAAGTCTTGTTTTACCGCTGAAATATAATACCCATGTCCCATATACAAAATATTGTGATTAAATCGGAATAAATATTGATCTGCATACGAGTAAAATTAAATTACTAATATTTCACAGCTTTGAATCTGTTGGGTCATTGGTCAATCTACCTACAGTGAAGCAGTTCTACTGCTTAGGCATTAATTTATCTAGCTAGATTCTTTTTATAAAGCACTTATAGTAGTAATGTATTGTTACCAACAAACATAAAATTCTAAGTCACAGATAAGAGTATTTACCTACTTGTAATGAAGAAACAATTAATATAGACAATTTTAACAACTTTTCACCTCATAGACCATACCAAATTATAAAAAATATTGCTTTTAAATATTTCAAGTTAATAATAACGGAGATAATAAAATTACATTAATTTATATTTATTGCAGTAGTAACAAAATTCTCAGAACATGCCCACAATCTCTAATATGATAAATTATTAAATAAATACTATAAATTAACTAACATGCAATAATAAATTAAATGCAAAAGCAATACAATATAAACAACATCAATAATATCACATAGTATTTAGAATTTCATTCTTAGAAAGGTGCACTTGTGAAAAAAAATTCTAATATTTGACTATATTAGTGCATGTCGGCGTGAGTATATATTGAATGTTTATAGAATGGTGCATAAGAAAATTAGCTATTTTCCTGTTTTTTATTTAAAATATATATATGCAACTGATATAATGTAATGGCTCAGAATACATGAAAGAACTTGGTAATTATGTGAGCAATTGCTATAAATACACATTCTGTATGATTTCCGTATGTAAATGATATGTGCACAAGCTGTTGATTTAGAAAATCTGATAATTGACTTGATATCTGGCCATTGAATATAAAACATTGAAATATTCATACAATATATAATTTCTTATGGACCTAGTGCATACTGATTGTATTTCGTTTAATATAGATGTGAGTATGGTTGACGGCTTTATTTGTCTGCGTATACAGTTTGGAGTGTGGTCTTAGGTCGCATTCGGTTAATACTGTAAGATATTAGGTAATCAAAAAATAAGGTACGTCGTTAATTTGAAATAGATAAAATAATAACCTTCACACACGTGGGCTGTTTCCCTAATACGCTTACAATAACGTGAGGTGGAGAAGACAAAGACGGCTGATATCGGTATAATCATCGGCCATCTTCGTCTCTTGCAAACACTGATCTAGTGCCAGTGCCCAATTCACACTTTTCTTTAACTGTTGTGTGTTCCCAAGCTGTATCTTACAATTACCTGGTATCTGAAATAGTCCAAAGCGTCGTACACATTGTACTATTATCACACAGTATAAACCCAATGTGACCTACGAAAATTCTCCAAACTATGTATCAATTAGAGTACTAAATATAAACACGTAGTATGGATTAAAGTTTACCGCTGTGCTAATTTTCTTTTGCTAAAGCTGCTTATAAAATATATCATACAACAACGCTACGCCTATTAGATTTATGATCAGGGGCGTATTGCTCTAAATCTTCAGGCTGTGCATTAAGCGCCGAATAATCAACAGGAAACATGATCGATGACAGAGAACTTGGGGGGGCACCCAAAATATATTGCCCTGGTCCATTAGGATATCTGCCTAATAAATAGTTTGCAAAACATAGTCTGTATGACTTATAATGCAGAGCATGGTCACCATTCTAAAATAAAGAAAAAGTTATGTTTCACTCTGGTACATCATAAATTATACTTACCGAAGTCATAGCTTGATATGCAAGATCCAATATTTCTCCAACTTTCACTGCATCCAGACCAAGGACAGAGGAGTAAAACGAGCTCAATTCATCTCTAGTAATTATGCCGGTGCCTGTATTTAAAAAATGCTATATTAAAATTAAACAAGACACAAAAAAACTAATGGGTAGGAAGAAATGTCAGGTACCAACTTACCACTTCTGTTTATGACTTGAAATAAAACTTTAACAAAAAATTGGAGCCATATGGGAAAGTCGATTAAATTCTTTGATCCCGATACCAGTTCCGACCATTTATGTAGCCATCCATCCTTAGTGATGTAAGTTAAATCGTTCACTGTAAAGCCTACGGAGACATATTTTTTTTATAGAACTTTTAATGGTGTGAATTTCTTATACTGTACCCAGTTTCTCATTTGATATGTCCGTTAAGAAGGTCTGTATAAAACCTCTTTCTATCTCCCTTAGAATATTAAATTCAGGAGAATTATTTGACCAGTCGGCAAAATGTCGCAGTCTCTTTATTGTCCAATAAGTAAGCATGAAATTTTTTACAATAATTAAAAAATGTATTCTTCAAAATGAAAACTAATATTTTGAATACAGGCAAGTGAAATAGAAATATACCCAAATAACTATTTACCTCGATTAACGTTTCAAAATCTTGTTCACTAATTAAATTATCTTGATCATGGTCTAATAAGCAAGTAAAGAAATGAGTAAATTTATTGCTCTGTATTGCTGTTAATTGGCAAGAGTTTCTGTCTTCCGCTCCCTCAGAGTCTACGCTAAATCTGTCTACCCAGGTGGCTAAAACATAAATAAAATACAGACTTTAGGTTGGCGGTCTTGTAGAACAAAATAAAAACTTCTAAACCAGACACTTACTCCAAACGTGTACGCTCCAACCGCTACTATCATGATGACTTTCAGATTTATCAAGACTGTCAGTTTTTTTGAGAACATTTTCAGCCTCGATCTCTGGAAGTGTTCTCCAACGTTTTAGTAAATCCTTTGTTTTATCTTTCGTTCTATCACACGCTGATCTCCAATTAGCAATTATTTTATGAGGCACTTTTAAAGAAGCATCATTATGCAGTTTCTGATTGTCAATCTCTTGGTTTGGGTCTGTTTTAAAATGTATCGAATTTTTCTCTTGCTTATAACTCCCACTGGTACTCGATTTATCTAAGCTTTTTGTACTCTTTAGGCTAGTTTCTGATGTTCCCAAGTCTTTTATGCTATTGTCCCTACTAGATTTACTTATTTCGTCTACTGAACTACTTTCCATAATTATTTAATTCATTTTAAGTACTTAGAGTAGTTATATTGTAATGAGTAGCATATTATTAAGCAACTTGTATTTGAAACCGTACTGTAGCCCCTATCAAGTTCAATTTGGATAGGGTACGGCAAGACATTTTCTGAATATAATATAGGTATGTAGTTGGCTTTACATATCCTTCAAATACGCATTACAGTACTTACTTCGACTTCAACATTTTTATTTTAACATAAATAAAGTTAAAAAAATAATTGATTTAGGTTACTTGCATTTCAATAAAAACACGACTCATCATTGGCTAATCGACTTTAAACTAGACAGTGGCGCACCCTGTATTTTGTCTTGGGGGGCACACAACGTAATATCGCTGGCAGTGGCGGCGAGCAACAGATGGCACTTCCGCAGCATCGGTTTAGAATCTGCCACTGTAACACTAGACTAGGTCTTCTCGGTTCATATACCACCGCTATGTACAATGTACATACCGCTTACTACCCGATAATAATTCTGATTGGTAAATTCAAACTGAAGGCTATATAATTGCTGTGTTTTTGAATGCTTATGCTTTATTGGTCCAAGACGTCAGGGCATAGTTGATGTGTTACCGATTGATTGTGAAAAATTGCATAGTAATTTGTTTACTAGTCATGTCATATGAATGTCATATGTCACATTCTGAAAAAGTAAACATTTCTAACTAAACTAAATCTTGCGATGGTAATGGTCCATTAATTAAATACCTTACTTATATATAATAGCTAAAAATGTCCTTCAATTCTGATTCAGATTTGGAAGTAAAAGTCCGTAAATGTAAGTTGTCTTAAATAATAATAAAATCAATAATTAATGAGATACCTTTTAGCAACGGAGAGAATATCAGAAAATATGCATATTGTGGCAAATGAGCCCTCTTTAGCTTTTTATAGACTCCAAGAGCACGTTCGTAAAGCTTTAAACCCCATGGTAGATAGGAGAGTTGACGTAAACAAGTTGCATACGGAACTACAAGGACGTTGTTATGATATCGAATATGCAGTAGGGTATGCCTGTTGTACCTACGCTTTGTCTTCTATTATTTGACTGTTATTTATTACAGAGCATTAAAGGCAATGAATAGGGCTGAAAATAGTTTTAAAAATATTCACGATAATTTGAAAAATGCAATTTTTCTCAAACAACAATTAAAATATGAGGAGTCGAGGAAAAAAAAATCTGATACTAGTTCTGTATACAAACGTCTCTCTGCCCATATTACCCTCGACCTTCCCGAGTTACCAGAATTATCGGATGTTGTTAGAGAAACGGCAAATCGTGTGGAACATATGATGTCAAAGGCTACACATTCATCATCATCATCAAATAGTTAATATTTTCCTAGTTTTGTAAACGTTTAAATAAAATATTTATTTATAACAGATTTTCTTTATCAACATTTTGCAATTAAGTAAAAATAAGAAACTATTCAGTTCAAACGTTTTAATAACGGGTGTACAATTTATCTAATAGGTACCTATAGTAAGAGTAGTGTTGGATAAAAATAAAAGCTGACTTTATAGGCATCTTTAGTATCTTGGCAAATAGCAGGGAGAAATTTGAATGAGTTAGTGACACTAGTGACGGTCAAATCTTATGTTCAAGCGGTTGGTAAGACTGTTTCGCCGCTCCCGTCTAATCACTTTCTTAAAAGACAGTCGTTCAATAAAAAATTAAATACTAGAAAATGTTCTAAATAAACTGGGCAGCTCTTTATTGTTATTAAGACCAAATCCTTCCTATATCTTCAAGGTAACTAATAATTTAATAATTTTACTTAACCTATGCTGTCAGTTCTAATCAGTGGCGTACAGTATTGGGTAAATAATTAATCGAATACTAATATACAAAGTTTACACATATGACAATAATGCATAGTTTCTAATTGATGTTATCTAAAATTTGACGTAATTTATGAATTTATATAGACGATCCTTAGCATTTGACCTAAATAATCTAAACACAAAATTGTTTGGTTAGTTACGATTAACTTATATTCTCGTTTCAAATAAATTGAGAACAAATTAATTCAAGTATAGAGTATAATATACAATGATCTGATTTAAGTATAAATAAACTACGACGTGCGTTCAATAATTTTGCCATTGACTAAACATATTGCGACGTCGCAACGATCGGCGCATGGCGTCGCATTTTATTTAAAATTTAGAACAACTAAATGGGGTTTAATTACAAACTCTGCTGACAAATAATTCAAACGGATATTATTTATTAGTTTCAAATGTGAAGTTTTAACAGGTGTGAAAAGAGGTTGGCGAACTGCGATATTTCTGCGCCGCCTCTTTAAATATTGATTTTGGGCTGGACGATCGTCTGGCGGTTGTAAGAAAATTGTGCTTTTGATATTAACCATTGCAAGAATCTGACGGCATGTAAATAGAACACTATACTAATTAATATTTAATATAAATGTGATGTGTGATTTGTTTTTTAAGATCCCATATTAATATGAATTTTCTCTAATAAAATGGTTACTGGTGTTTTCAGACTATTGATTCGTATTGTTAAATGATATATAGAATATAATAATTGTTATATACAGTGTGGGTGATTATGGCTAACTTAAATTTTAATTTTACTTTACAATAATGTAATTATAAATAGGTATATAAATAAGTGTTGCAAGAACTCTGAATTTGGTAAGGTAATTTCTTTTTCTTTCAAGTGTTTTGGCGGCGGAAGTAATTCCTATGTAATTAAATCAAACGCTTAAATTCCTGATGATTCATATATTTGTATTTGTATTTTGTCTCTTCTATTTCTTATGTTCAATTACCTACACGCCAAGTAATTTATATCTTTCTTAGAATAGGTATGCGTCAATTTATTATATCTCATATTTTATTACATTTTCGTAGGTTTTTCAAGAAGTTTATTATGGAAGTTATATTTATAAAATCTATGTAGAAATGACCAGTTTGACTTTGGCATTAGATAATATTGATGTTAGTGAAAATACTGAACAAATAAGTAAACTATTTCCAAAGTGCAGACCAAGAAGCGATATTAATTTAAACCCTATTATTGCCTCGGGGAGAGACCATGAATGTATCGATAATACAACAAATACTGTCATGAATATCGACAGTGAAAATGATAGGTAATATCATGATTTCAATCATATTAATACAGAACCCACATCATATAAGTATGTAAGGGACTCATGCACGCACCTTCCCCTCTTATACAAATACACGTTTATATATTACCTATATGTAAAACTGGATTCTTGGGGTGTTGCGTTGGGGGTCCTGATAAGGAACCATAATAACGACGTTTCGGTAAAATCTCATTTGCCATCCTCCAGGTGATGTCCTCTCGTTCCAAAGGATTGATATGAAATGAAATTTTGCCAAAACGTTGTTATAATGGTCCTTATTAGGATCACAACGCAGGATGAGAATCCAAGTTTACAAATTTACAGAGTGGCCACGTAGTGCATATTTCTTCCATAACTCTTTATAGCTGTTGTAGATAGACAAAAATCTTTTAAACAAAAGTTGTTCAGCATCCAAAAATATTTCTAGTTGTATAGCTAGGGTGTTGCCTAGGCTGGACAGTAACAAGCTTTGTTAAGTTAAATGGAACACCTTATATGTTATTCCAAGTTTGATCATAGAAGGTCAAGAGCTTTCCAGTGGTACAGGGTGCTCCGTTTAAAATAAGAAAGTTATTGATGTTTTAAAATCTACATATTCGAAATCAAATTATGAACATCCTGTAGACGAAAGTTTAAATTCCAATACATAATTTGGAAGTTCGTATCAAGCTCAATCAGCTGCCACTATAAAAAGTTTAAAATTATTTCTAATTTGAAGAATATAGCATTTCTCTTTAGGTTTTACGTATGTCAGAATTTTGACAAAATTTAGAATACCTATCTCAAAAGAAGTCCATGTTTTACGATAGTTCATTATGGAAAGCTCTTGACATTCTCTAATCAAATTTGGAATAATATATAGGTCCATTTAACTTAACAAAGTTGGTTACTGCCCAGCCTAAATGCAACACCCTATACAACTAGAAATATTCTTGGAATAAGCGGCGTTGATTGCTGAACAACTTTTGTTTTAAAAATTTTTGTCTAACTATAATAGCTAAAGAATAGAAGAAATACGCACATATGGACACCCTGTATACAGGGTGTAACCGTTTTAAATACAGGAAATCGAGGATTCGATAGATTTTTGAAAAATAAGTGGTTTTTGCACTATGAATTTTTTTTCATGGGCACACAGGGCAGGGCGTTGAAGTTTTTATTTGAGTAATGTTTTCGTGGCATAACTTGCATTTTTCAATATATTTTTTCTACATTTGGTAGTCGTTTATGTTAACTGGAACCTGAATAAATAGAAAAAAATGTGGTAAAAATATCCCCAGTGGCGTAGATAGAGGCAACATGACCCCTTTATTTCTTTATAACTTCTATGCCAATGGTTGATTGCAGTAAATTAAGTAAGTAAAAATAAGTATTTTTGAAACATCCACAGTTCTCTACGAAAAAAAATCTCTCGCAAAATTTTAATATTTTTAGTAGTCTTCCGACCGATAAATTGAGTTCATATTTTGTTCCATATCTCTGTCCTGCTTAAGATTCCTTAACAGGTGACTTGTTTAATTTCTTTTTGATTTTTTAAACTCGAATGAATTAAAATACTATATGCAACATGATGGTGGTTTGACAGTTCCAACAACTATGTTTACAAATCTATTTAAAGTCGCCTATTAAAGAATGTACATAAGCAGAACAGAGACATGGAACAAAATGAGGACAATTTACCAAAAAACTATCCAAAATATCAAAAAATTGTAAGGGTTGTTTTTTTCGTAGAGACGTGAATAATTTAAAAACACTTTAATTTAAAATTTTAAAGAAATAAGTGATAAATGATTGCTAAGTGTCGAATAAATATATTGAAAAATGCAAAAGTTATGCCACGATAACATTACTCAAATATAAATTTCAACACCCTGTATCTCAGAAAGTACGCTCCTATGAAAAAAAGTTCATAGGACAAAAACTACTTATTTTACAAAAATCTTTCAAATCCTCAATTTTCTGTATTTAAAACGGTTACACCCTGTATATATATACAGGGTGAGTCACCAAGAGCGCCTCGTTCGATATCTCCTTTAATATTTACTATACAGAAAAAAGTTTCAAATAAAAGTTGTAGGAGATCAAGAGTACCATATTTTAAAATTATTTCTAATCATACATGGTGTTTGATATTAACGTGGCATATCTAAAGTATGTTTTTTTAAATGGGACGACACCCTATATATTTTTGCAAATTTTTATTCTTTCTTTAATTGCCTTTTCGAATATATCTGGTTTTTGAAATTCCGTTGCGGCGTTGTCGAATTATTCAACTTTTTTCAAAAAAATTGTCACTTGCAGACCTAACTAATAAATTCTGCATGAGCGGTATTTTCACAGATTAAGCAAACTTTTTTTGTTAAATGTTAGGCAATGCCATGTCCTAGCCTCCAGATATTTTAAAGTTGAAATTATTTGTACAGGGTGTTTATTACGATTTCACTGGAAACCGTTTCACTGGAAACCGTTGATTTTAGGCATTAGTAAAGGTTAATAAAAATTACAGAGCGACAAAAACTCTATCCAAATTTACATATTTGGACACGGGGTGGGGGTGTTCCATTTAAAAAAATGAAGTTATGATAGATTAAAGTTAGCCATTTTTGTATCACCGTAATAAACACCCTGTACAAATAATTTCAACTTTAAAATATCTTGAGGCTAGGACATGGCATTGCCTAACATTTAACAAAAAAAGTTTGCTTAATCTGTGAAAATACCGCTCATGCAGAATATATTAGTGAGGTTTGCAAGTGACAATTTTTTTGAAAAAACTTGAATAATTCGACAACGCCGTATCGGAATTTGAAAAACCAGATATATTCGAAAAAGCAATTAAAGAAAGAATAAAAATTTGCATAAATATATAGGGTGTCCCATTTAAAAAAACATACTTTTGATATGCCACTATAATATCAAACACCATGTATGGTTAGAAATAATTTTAAAATATGATACTTTTGGTCTTCTACAACTTTTATGTGAAACTTTTTTCTGTATAATAAATATTAAAGGAGATCGACCGAGGCGCCCTTGGTGACTCACCCTGTATATATATATATATATTTATTTAAATATATGAATCAGTATGTAGTTCTATAAATAAGTATATACAGATGTTTCAACGTAACGATTATAAAATTATGCAGGAATCGTTTCTATGATGTCAATTTCAGTTTTATAGTGTGAAAATAATTAATTGGAAAATCTGTCAATTCTTTGCATCTAATATTTGCGGTTTTAGGGTGAATTGTAAAATTTTTTATAGTGCACATTCATATTTTAATGTGTTAACGCGGGATCATTGTAAAAGAAGTTTAATTATTGAAATCTCTGTATATGATATTAAAAACTATTTTCTTATTTCATTTAACTGTAATGCAACTTTCATTTTGTTAGATGGATAGCTGATAGTTCCTGTAACATTAGTAAAGATAATATTAGTCAACTGAACTCTACAAACTCTGATGACATTATTGAACATAGACACTCAGGGGGGACATATAAATTACGTGATTCTAGGTATTTTCTTTGCTACATAAGATCGTTTTTAAATATATTTTATTTTCTGCACATTTTAGCCATTTAAAATCATTGGACATTTTTATTTTCTATTATTATTAATATTTGTAGCATGAATTCATATTCGTTTAAATAAACACCAGTTACCATTTATTCGCCATTATCATTTCATTTTAAATAACATCTATTACTTCATCTATTATTTACAAATAAATAGTTTCATTTACCCTTTAATAAGTATGTCCAGTGAAAATATCTAGACATGCCGAGCTTCGCAAAGCTCTCACCAAGAAAAACTGATATAACGCAGTTGAATATTTTATTTATTGATGTATAGTGGTGTACTTCATCAAATGGTTGCGCACAAGACACATTCGGCAAGTTATCATATTTTCTCTATTTGTTTTCGTTTATTTATCGATGGTATACTGAGAAGTAGTTATCTTTTAATTTAAATTTACAAACAATTTACGCAATCCTAAAGTAGCTTTGACTTATTAGAAATTAGTAAATACTATATTTATTTTAAAAAATAGATGATCGTTCTTGTTAAACTTGATATTATTGCATGTTGTTGACGTAAGGAGGATTATTTCTGTTAAAAGTGATTACCTGCAGGATAATAGAAATAGCCGGTGGTAGGGAGATTTACTCCCAGAGTCGTAGCAAAGCTTTGAGAAAATCACGGAATTCATTGGCGAGTGAAGATGGTGAAAAAAAGAGTCAAAAATCACCTATGAGACAAGGTGTGTGGGAATTACGCGGCCTTAGTGAGGCGAAGAAATTGCGCAATTCCCGTGATTATACCGAAACAGTATTTTCGTCTGAAGTATGTTCAGTAGCTCACGAAAACCAAAACGAAGAAAGTTCTGTGGAAAAATCTAGTCCTGTAAACATGACATTCCCCGGTGAGGTGGTAGTCTTCGATGATATTGGTGAAAACTGGCATACAGAGGCAAACCAGAGAATCGATGATGAACATAATAATACTGCCACCAAAAACTTTAATTCAAGCGATACAGATAGTGAAAAAGTCACCAAAGTAATAGGAAATTTACCAATAGCTGTATATGAGGGTTCCCCTAGGCGTTATGGACAAAGACATATGGAAAGCAAATTTTCTCACCCACAGCTTCCTAGTGCACAAAGTTTATTAGCTTCTCCTAGCGTTTATCCACCTAGACCCGGTTTCCCTCAACGAATCGTCAGCACTCCTAGTCCGATTGAAAATGATTGTACCTTAAATATTGAAAATAATTCGTATAATGTAAGTATATGCATATATTTCTTATTATAAACCATAGCAATGATTGTATTGCTTTTAGAAAAAGAGCTCGTCCTCTCCTCCAAACACAACTACTTCAACGTTCGATTATCTATACGAATTTTCCGAAACTAGGAAAGTTTTAGAAGAATTCTTTAAATGTCCACCTCCAGAAGAGGAAAACAGATTAGAGGTAGAATTTCAGGATCTAGAATACGAGTTACGACGTCAAGCTAGCGATTCAGGTAACTCGTACGTAGGACAAAGATTGGCTAAAAATTTACCTGGAGAAAATGAATTTTGCACACGAATAGATTCACCTCAGAAGTGTTTAAATAACGTAAATATTCCAAGTACCCAAGTAAGATCAAAGTATATTTTTGAATTGGTTTACGTCAACGAAATATTTTTTTAGGATCACGATATTACCGAGCATGAGAATAATTTTTTAGATTTGTCTATCGGAACGGGGTCCAGTGGTGATTTGGGTGAAACCGAAGTTGGTCTACAAGTCGGGCATAGTAGAAATTTCACCCTTTCCCCAGAGACAACGGACTGTGACTCCAATTGCGGAGATTTAGATAGTGAAGTATCTTTAATGCTTATGGAAAATGACATGGGACCCTCAGGCGGCCTCTTAGGTAAGTCTATAATCAAGCAAACAGGTGGTGTATTTTACACAAAATGCCAGAGTTTTGCCAGTTACGATTTTGTTGCGCCCAATTGTAACATTCGTCTAATTTATAGGGTCAAGTACGGATTTAGCAATCCCGAGTGATTGTTTACGTTTATACTCTAGTATGCCGGTATTGGAGGATGGTTTATCCTCGGGCCATGCCAGCGATACTGATAATAACAATCCAACAGTGATGTTGATGAAACGTCAAATAACGGAAATCGAAAGAGAAATTAATCAAGGCATTTGTAAATCCAACCAAACAAGTAACAAACTGAGTGAAAATGGTTTATCACCCAAACTGGAGTGTCGCAATGCCTCCCCAATTGATATCAATGGTTGTGTTACTACTTACGAAGAGCCCATGGTAATGTCGCAAACAGATTCGCTAGGTAAGTGTTTAACTTGTGAGAACCTAATGAATTGACGTTTGATTTTACTTGTGTTGTTTAATATGAAATAAAACGTTACTTCTTTAACATTGATATCCTACACTTTAGCGTTTGCAAATATATAATAAATGCATTTTAAATAATAAAACAAAATTGATATTTAACATTCATCCTGCTAAAAATTGCGCAAGTTTTTTCGAACTCGTTAGGCACTCGCTGATCATCAAATTTATTGTACGGTCCATGTTTGATACAAAACCTTATCACTATATAACTTAGACAACTCCTATCCAATACCGAAAGGTTACAATTGATTTAAATAATTTAACACAATCGACGGACGTACATAAAGATATTTTTTCCCTGGGTATTAGAGAAAACACCGCCTCCTCCAGCGCCGGCTCCACATCGCCTGATGCAAGGGGAAAAATCTAGTGACGTTGAGGCCGCGATAAAAGACATTCGTTTGACATTGCAGAGAACTAAAACGTTGCCTTTGCAACGCCACCCCGAGGAGGATTCGGAGGAAAATGCAGCTAGTCCGATATGGGTGCCAAGGTAAGATTGGTAAATTTGGAAATTTTTTTTATTTTATATTGATAACAGTCATTTCAGACAACGTGGTATGTCCACTGCCAGTGGAGATTCTGAAAGAAAAGTAAACAGCGGAGGGGAAGAAGGTAGTTTGCTCCGTTTTATTTTTTATTGGTTATAGAACTTAATTTAATTTTTTGCAGAGGAAAACGACACAGATTTAGAGACCGATCGTCTTTTGGGGCAGCAAAGAACCGATGACCAAGGTTTCTATGATGATAAGGTAAGTTATATCTTTTCGAAAATAAATTGTATTAGAAAAAATGAGATTTGATTGTAGCAATGTATTAGCTACTTAATTTTGCAAGTTATATTAGTTCAGTTTTTATTTCCATTAATCGTAATTTGCTGCTATTAATGTCTCAATCGTTACGCAAGTAATATGCAATTTGGAATTGTTTAAACGTTGCATCTGTTGAATTAAGCAAATTTTAATGAACAGTTGAATGTCTTGCGTTTATATGCGGGGCAAGTGAAACCAATTTTAAATTTCAAACAACTCATATTACTTGTATACTTTAAAATATTTTATGAAAATTAGGATTAAAGAGAGCTTTAAAGAATGGCTCGATTAATGAACCAAAGCATGTCCCTTAACCTTTTTATTTATATTGTTAGGGTTGGAGAAAACCTAAAAGTCGGACAATAATGCCTCCATTAAGTCTATCAAACCCTAAACAAATTCTAAATACAATGGACGAAGGTACCCTCCCTTTAGTCCCCTCTGAAACTCAAATTTCTGAACCCCCTTCCCCGACAGCTGTTTCTGACAAAAGCCAATCGCCTCAAAGCCAAAAGGGATCAGTATCTTCAAATAAACTGAAAAAGGTGTGAGACTGCGCATGTGTTCTTTTAGATTAGATACAACGGCTTATATTTATTTATTTATTTTAACACTAAATACGTTATACTAACAATATCAAATAACCCTTAACTCTCTCGTAGTTTCATTAGACTCATTGTAGATCTTAATCTAACATGCATGCGGATTGCTAAAAAAATACTAATAAAACTAGCCTGGGTATATAAAATCTAATATATTTATTTCTACAGGATCGCTATTATCGATCATACCTTATAGTTTATGAATTTATTTAATCCTAAAATTTTTAAGGAGCAGATACTAAAAAACTACTACTTTTTTTTAATATTACTATTTGGAACTTATCTGATTAATCAGATAGGTTCCAAATAGTAATATAATTTACTTAAGTAAATTCTTAAATAAAATATATTGATTGGTAGAAATTTAAAGCCTGTATGAAATTGCACCACCCTCTCTTCTTACATCACTTATTTTAATATATGCACTTTATTTAGTTGGGTAATGGCCCCTATGAAGGTAATAAAGTAATAATAATATAACGATAGCATTACTCTACAGGGTGTCACGAATTGTACGGACCAAACTTTACCCTGTGATGGAACTTCACAAAATGTGAAAAAAGATCGTACTTAGCTTAACTTTTTTAAAATTTTCAGAAGTTCTATCATACTGTAAAGTTCGGTCCGTGCAATTCAGGACACCCTGTATATATATTTTATTTTTCTTTTGTAAATAGCTTTTATTTTTAATGCTGTAAACGCAAAATACACTGGTTAAGGGAAAATAGGATACAAAAACCTTGGAATAAGATTAGGAAATGGGTAGAGTACAAATCATTGATGTATTTCAAGAGAACACTTGTGCACGTGCAGTAATAGTTTGGCGTTGGAATTGTATCTCTACACAATTTATAAAAAAAGTTAACTTTATAAAAGATGACTTGTGTAATTTTAGACAAACCGCCTGAATCTTATACAGAGTTAATTTTGAAATGTTTGACAAAAATTTCAACAGTAGCTTTCTTTGGTAAAAATATTAATTAACGTTTGTTGTTGACTTAAAAAGTTATAAAGTTAATTTTTATTATTAGTTATCAATCTTAGGCACTTTATTTTAGCTTTCAAGCAAGTATGGTACGTATTAGTATTATTTAATATAAAATCAAGCAACCCCTTATTACTTATTAATATTAATGGAAATCAACATACAAATAAATAACTCGTGATAAAAGATGTCACACACAACCCCTTCAAATGCAAATTATTATCAGAGTGCCCGTCGAACAATTAAATTCGATGGACGTCTCTGGATTGCCTCCGCACGAGTTGAAATTGAAAGTGGGTCGTTGGGAGGGGTCGGGTTGTTGGGAGGGGTCGGGTTGTTGAGGGGGGTCGGGTTGTTGGGGGGGGTCGGGTTGTTGGGGGGGATTATAGAGAAAAGTTACTGATAAACTGGAAAAGTCACTGTTTGAAGTTTTTGTTTTACAAATTTTAACTCCGTTTTATATTATTTTTGCAGTGTAAAATTAAAGAAACAAGAATGAAACAAATAATTTTTTGATAAATTTGAACTGCTTTCGAAAAAAGTATGAAATAAAATCTCTTTCTGTTTTAAAAATTCTTATACAGGGTGCTTCACGCTGAGTGGCCTATTAGACGTTTCTGGAAAACCGCAAATAATTTGGACCTGAAAATTTATACATAGAGGTTTTCAGAGGTGCTCTATTCAATGAAAATAATGGCACGTATGTAGCACTTCCGCTTATACCGGAAGTCGACGTCAACTTCCTTATTTTAAATGGAATGCTTTTTTTTTTTCCAAATTCGAAATCTGCTCATTATTTAGAGATAATTTTCATTAGCATTCCTTATCTCTAAAATTAAGGGTTTTGGAGATATTTCGATTTTATTGAAATCATCTACAAAGACGAAGCCATATTTGAAAATTAATAACTTCCGCTATGGTAAATTTTAGTAGCCGAAATTTTTACCATATCTTTCCAAATGTTTGAGCTTATTTCTAAGTAACCTACAAATATGGTAAGATGTACAGGGTGCTCAGAAATGGAAGTCAAACTTCGGCAACTTCAACCTCTATTATGTCGCTTATTTCAAATGGAACATACCATTTTTTATAATGCCACTCGATGCACTGTTTTATTTCCTTTCTACCAATATTAATATTCCCTATACCTAAAATGTACGGTTTTAAAGTTATCTTAGATTTCTTATAAAAATGCGTAAATTGAAGTTGCCGAAGTTCGACTTCCATTTCTGAGCACCCTGTACATCTTACCATATTTGTAGGTTACTTAGAAATAAGGTCAAACATTTGAAAAGGTATGGTCAAAATTTCGGCTACTAAAATTTACCATAGCGGAAGTTATTACTTTTCAAATATGGCTTCGTCTTTGTAGATGATTTCAATAAAATTGAAATATCTCCAAAACCATTAATTTTAGAGATAAGGAATGCTAATGAAAATTATCTCTAAATAATGAGCAGATTTCGAATTTGGCATAAAAAATATAGCATTCTATTTAAAATAAGGAAGTTGACGTCGACTTCCGGTATAAGCGGAAGTGATATATACGTGCCATTATTTTCATTGAATAGAGCACCTCTGAAAACCCCTATGTATAAATTTTCAGGTCCAAATTATTTGCGGTTTTCCAGAAACGTCTAATAGGCCACTCGGCGTGAAGCACCCTGTATACCAGGAAATATAATTTACTCTACTACCATATGTTCAAGGGTGATCTATTATTATTAGTTGGAGGTCATCGCGAGAATAAATAAATAAACTAACTCGGCAGAACATATCTTTATTTTTAGAATTACACATTTTTGCGCCAACTTCAAATTGATAGTAGATAGTCAGTTATATATATCCCTGGTGTCGTACATTGTAAACTGAGTGAGATTTATGTTTTTCAAAGACATTTAAATTTTTTTATTCTTTCTTTAATGGACACTGTCAATACAGTACCAACCAAAATCGAATTTGCTGGACATTCCCTAATAAAATAATTTTAATATAGTATCCTCTTTTCTACAATACTTGTATATTAAACGTAGCCCACTTTTGTAATAAACTTTCACATTTTTGTATCCCAGCCTAGTGACTAATAAACGAAAACAAACTCCACAAAAAATACATACAAGAATGCCGTATTGAAATTTAGATGCTTCGAACATGTAAATAAGCATTTTCATTTTTTACCAATCACAAATATAGTAATGATAATAAATCACTTAAATGTTTATCTTTAAATATATCTTTATTTGCAGGATAAAGACAATAAAAAGAAAGGGAGAAACAAAGAAGGTAAGTGTTTTTTTTTTACTTCCTCTACTATTTTCTGTAAAAATAACTACTTTATTTAACTTGCAATACATTTGGAATTTTATGGTAAGTTGAAATCTGGATTGTAAAAGGGGTTACTAAAAATTGTCCTCATTTTCTAATACATACTTTCTTCTATTCCAAATCTATACATCCTCAATATTAATATTAGCACAATTTTAAACGCTTTGGTTCATTTAGAATTGATTAAAATTTGAGATAATATGTAAAATTGCAAATGTAACAATAGAAATATTAATTTAAGGACACAGTTTTGAGTGAAAGTTAAAAACACTTATGTTCGACGTCGCATATGACCTGTTTATATCACAGGTCAAAGTTGATCCCTGCAGGGTATTTAGCCCAACCTTTTTCATTTCAATGACGTTGAAATTTATTAAAAATGGATTTGTATCGATTTGGTTTAAAATTCACTCAATTTCCATACACTCAGTAGCCCTTAGATATATCCATAAGTCTATCGAACATCTATTGAACCCCAGAAAACCTAAATAATAGTAGATCTTTCTTTGCAGATGTTATACAACGTTCAGTATTAATAGAGGGAGTGTTATTCCGTGCAAGATATTTGGGATCTACACAACTTGTTTGCGAAGGTCAACCTACAAAAACCACGAGAATGATGCAAGCTGAAGAAGCTGTTTCAAGGATTAAGGTATAATGCATGGATATCGTAATAAATACCCCTACTAGCACTGACTTTGTTACCTATACAAGTTACACAGTTACACGCCAGAAATTTTATCATATTTCGTGTTTATTTGTATAAACCACGTATGGGCCTGTTAGATGTTTGTGTCAAAAAAATTTTCCACAAAAATTATTTCAGAGTTTACTTTTTGCACCCCCTCAGGCTGTACCCTTAAGTTTTTATTGAGAGAAAAACTGAGAACTGCAAAAATTAAGTTTCTGTGGTACTGCAAAAATTAAGTTTCTGTGGTGAGGAATGTGAGGATGAATTTTTCTGTTCATTTTCCTTGTCTTATATAATAAGAAAAATTGTCTACTTTGAGTGAACAACTAACTGTTTTATTCACCTCAGGCTATATTATAGATAAGGCATATCAACTGATATTTACTGTTGGTATTAAAATTATGTTTTCCGAATGAAAAAATAAACGTATCTATATCGCATACATACTAGGAAAAGTTTGTCTCCCTGATGAAAATTAAGCCCTAAATTAAATAATTAGGAAACCAGTTAAAAAAATGAGACACTCCTTGGAGTATTTTGAATCCAAAAAAGTATTTTTTACTGTTAAGATATTAGTATCCTGAATAAAACAGATGTTGACCATGTATTTTAAAGGCTTCTTAAATTTCTGTCATTGTATTTTTTAATCGTGTTGGATTTTAGATGGATGGTTGTAAATGTAAAAAAGGAAAGGCACTTTAAAATGACTGTTAATTAAATTTTAAATTTATTACAAAGTGTTCAAAAAGCATGCCCTCCTCCCTAATTAGCATTCTCTATGGTAAAATATTTTGTGTACCCAAAACGTTAAAGCTGTTCCTAACTTAACAAATGTGAAACGGGCATGAAAAGCATGTCTTAGATATAGTAGCACGGATGATTTTGCCCCTGTCTTAAATATCTCTTTAAAAGAGTTTCTTTTTTGTTTTCAATAAATTGGACATGAATTATTTACGTTGTACCCCCTTCCCCACTTTGGAACGGCAGTGCCCTTTTGGTGCACGCTTATGTGCTCTATTTGGTTGGTTGCCTGTTACATGTTTTACCTGGATTTCACTATGTCGCACTTCCTTTCTGTCCATTGCTTTGGATGTTCGTTATTAAATTGTATATAAAATGCACCAAAAGATTATTATGCCACTAACTATTGTCATAATAGTCTCGTTTTGATTTTCCCTTCGTTAATGTAATATGTATAAGGATTTAGAATAGCTAACAACTGTCATATGTAATAAGTACAAGTGTTTTGTTAGCAAAAGATAAAATATTGAATTGGTAGTGTGACAAAGGTAAACTTGTAGGAGGTATCCAACCAGATGATTCAAAGCTATGGGCAGCAATATGTCCTGAGCAGCCCTGAAAGTGGCAGCATTGAGGACGAGTCACAAATGGGTCCAGAACTAGAATCGATCACTGAAAACACAGTGCAACCTCAGAGTAGCGGTGAGCTTTTCAAACATTGCATTATATTTAAATCGCTTGTTTAATATCAAACTACAAGTCGCCATATATGAGCCATAAATATTTTTGGTGGGATCCAAACTTATACGGCTTCAGTTCTGGTTCCTAAAAACAAGCCTTTCTTTACCTAACACAAAATTGAGTGAAAATAAATTAATAAAATATAAAAAATTAATATTAACAAAATTATTGAAAAATTTATTTATTTATGCTTGCATAAAACACTTTTTGCTCAATTATGCAAAATTCAACTACAAAACGATAATGCATAGGAATGTGCTGTTCCTAGGAATTTAAATTTTATGTTCCCCTCTTGTCGGGAATTTCAAACATTAATTTATTTAACACAAATAGCGAGAATGGAAATGTCCAGACGTAATTAAAATAACTGAAATAGAAATTTATTTATTTCAATAAAACGCAACAGTAATACTACAACTGTAGTATCTCCGTGCATTGCTAATAATGCATAACGAACGACACCAGCGAAAGTAACGACACTCACAGTATTCACATGATATTACACGACTACTTACAATTTCTGCCTAGGCATTTTTTTCCAAAAAAAGGTTGCTGTAGTTTGAATAACATTTAACAATTTTTGTACATTGTAAACGAATGCAATGATTGAAAAGTGCTTCTGCAGAAGGATCACCGCATTTCAACGAAAATTCTCTTGGTGTTGGGTCTGCTGGGACTGTTTTCCGCCTGCATTTCCTTGGTTCGGTTGAGGTGGATGAGGAAGGGGGTAGAAAACGACGGAAACGGCTCAAGAAAAATATGGTAGAAGTAGCTGTTACAAAAATTAAGGTCTGTCTTAATTTTCCTCGTGAATATGTTTTGTTGTTTTTTTTTATGTCTATGAATTTATTAATAGAAAGTGAATGTTGAACCAGTGATAATAAAATAGTGCACTTTTATTACATTCCCTATGTTTTAAGAAGTTCAATACACGCTTTCCTAATAAATATATGTCTTATTTTAACTTTTTATGTCTGAGAATGGTGATATTTCGAAACTAAATTTTGATATTTTTAAACAAATGTCTTTTAGTAACAATTTGATACTTTGTTCATTTATGTAATAAACAAATTTTTTATGCTTTAAAAAAACATAATGACATCTATTGCAACGTAACGTTGTCTTGGCCTTCTGGTTTTAAAAACATATTAGCCTCATTAGATAATACCCTAAAATCCTCTATTGCAAAAATATATTTATTATACCCACTGTAAAAAATTACCATACTTCCAATTCCTCCGATAGATTAATTAAAGTCTAAATCTCAATAAAATCCAATATGCAATAAAAAATAGAAAAACTCTTGCCATCCAATCCTTCCGTATTATTAATGCCAATATATACAAATACATATGAATATCAGAGGTGCAAACTTGGACAGTGGAAGTGATTTACACATTGTCATTATTGCACACCTTGTCAAATATAGGAGAGCAGCGTGGTTAGTGTATTTTAATACGTCCATCATAGGCACAGTTGGCTTATTTTGCTGCTTGATGCAAAATAAAGTAACGAATAGAGGAACTAATGAGCTATCGATGACGTACGATCCCTACCCATTAGTAGGCAATAGGCGAACACAAAAGGCTCCCACTCATTCTTATGTTTGCACCGCCGTAGTTTTTACATAGTAACCACAATGGAGTTTATGCCCCCAAAATTTTCTTTATCTTTAAAATATAAAATTAAAATTTGGACATTCTTGAGTGTGCGTCTGGAAATGACCTAAACTTGTAAATGGCAACTCCAATTTGTTTTCAGATATTCTGAAAGGTAAAAAAAGGCTAAACAGTGGCTTTTGAAAATAAAAAAAAAAAACGGTTTTAAACTCGTCAATTGTTTCTGATTCAAAGTTTTACCAATTTTTTAATTCTTAAATAGGTAGATTGTAAAAGACAGTCTTATTAGATACGTTCTTTAAACTCGAATTGCAACTTAAACGTTGAATTCATTTCTCATTTGTTAATATCGTTAGCATAGTCAACTGTGATGAACAAAACAATTGACAAAATTTGCGCCATTTTAAAACTAATTTTTGATTATCAAAAATCACTCACTAGATTTTTAACATCTTTCAGATTATCTAGAAAACACTGGGGATTTGTTCTTTAAAATATAGAAGTTAAGATCATTTTTAAAAATGTGTAATATGTTTAGAGCCAAAGAATGAATTTCAGGTTTTGTTCTGCGAGCTTCGAACTTACCACTGGGCTTTACTTCATCTTTTCGCAATCCATTATGTGACTTTTATAACAGAGATTTAAGACTTCACACTTCACGTAAATTTATGGGTTTTTACACGTGATTGAAAATTATATTGGCCACTGTATTCATAGTACTTTAAATAAATTTATTTTGTTTTATTCCTGCATTATAAAAGATGTATTTTTTTCCAGTGGCCAACTAATCTTTGATCATAAGTCTATCATTTCTTTTCTCGTCATATATGTATAATTGCAACAATCTAGTTTATGATGTAATACTCATTGCTAATAATTTCTAACATCTTGTTTCCATAGTTTAAATATACCTACCAAACTTGAATCGATAATAGTGCATAGTGAAAGATAATTTAATTTCTTGTATGGGTTATTCATAGGAGAATTTCTGTAGGGGTGTTTGTTATACAAAGTGGCCTTGAAATTCAGTAACCTATCAATACCAATAATAAAAACAATGGGTGTTCCATTTAAAATAACAAAGTTGATATCTGCTTCCCGAATGATCGGAAGTGATCGAACTGTCAAAATATTTTAGTTAGAAAGGGCATAAACTGTTTACTATACATACGTAAGTTCACAAAAATTTGTTCTGTAGTTTCCGAGATATGGATCGTGTAAGTTCACGCTTGGACACGGTGTATGTTATACTGTAATTTATATGGATATTAACAAGGTATATTTAAACTTTGTCTCATCATCACTTTTGCATGATCACTCTTGGGTTGTGGTAAACTCTCGAAGACATACCATAAACATGCCATAATTGTACGTTTCATTTTCATTTATAGTATTTATGTTTAAAGCATTAGATTAACATTTTCTAATAATACTAACAGAATCATTTTTTTCATTGCCGCTTCTGTGGATACATAGGCTTTGGTAAGGAATATTATGTGCAATATTAAAGTACCATTCTACTTCTAAGTTATAATTTAGGCACCAGATGGGGAGAGTCAACCGAGTACAGAGGTAGATTTGTTTATATCTACAGAAAAAATAATGGTTCTTAATACCGATTTGAAAGAAATAATGATGGATCATGCGTTGAGGACTATTTCCTATATAGCTGATATTGGAGATTTAGTAGTTCTCATGGCCCGAAGAAGGTTTGTGCCCCATGAAATGGAGGACGCTCCAAAAATTAATCGAACACCAAAGATGATCTGCCACGTTTTTGAAAGCGAAGAAGCTCAGTTTATTGCCCAGTCTATTGGGCAGGCTTTTCAAGTTGCTTACATGGAATTTCTAAAAGCTAATGGAATTGAAGATCATAGCTTTGTTAAAGAGATGGACTATCAAGAGGTTTTGAATTCTCAGGAAATATTCGGAGACGAACTTCAGATGTTCGCCAAGAAAGAAATGCAAAAAGAAGTTAGTATACTTACATTATGGACCCAATATGCATATACATATGTAACAAAATTATTGTAGTTATTGTTTCAATTATTATAATACATTTTAGGTGGTGGTACCAAAGGCGAAAGGCGAAATTTTGGGCGTAGTGATAGTAGAATCTGGATGGGGATCGATGCTACCAACGGTTGTGATAGCAAACCTGGCCCCAAGCGGCGCGGCAGCCAGATGTGGTCAGCTAAACATCGGAGACCAAATAATTGCCATAAACGGAGTTAGTCTCGTTGGCCTTCCATTATCGACATGTCAAACATACATAAAAAATTCCAAAAATCAAACTGTAGTAAAATTAACCGTAGTACCTTGTGCTCCTGTAGTTGAAGTAAAAATTAAGAGACCTGATACAAAATATCAACTTGGGTTCAGCGTGCAGAATGGAGTGGTAAGTAGCATTACATAATTCTTTCAAATATTTGAATGGAAATATTAATCGGCTATATTTTCGTTAATTAGTTAATCATTTTGTTATTTCAGATTTGTAGCTTATTGAGAGGAGGTATAGCGGAAAGAGGTGGTGTCAGAGTGGGTCACAGAATAATTGAAATTAATAACCAAAGTGTAGTTGCAGTTCCACATGAAAAAATTGTAAATTTACTCGCCACCTCTGTAGGTGAAGTAAGTATTCAATTTTTTTCCCTGTGGCGCTTATGAACAAATAATTGTATTTTTCGTAGATACTGATGAAAACTATGCCAACTTCCATGTTCCGTTTGCTTACCGGTCAAGAGAATCCAGTATACATCTAAGTTAAAACTTACCGAGGTTCGAAAGTGCCTACTTGTAGTTGATATTGACTGTCCTTGGGAATTGTTTTAAGTTTGATCGTGCTTGAGTCGCAGATCAATATATTTTTTATTGTTAGTATAAGTTCTACAGACTGAAGACAATACAAGCAAGAACTGCGCTCTGCACAAAACTTGCGCTGAGCTTTCGTGATAGATCATATCTCTGCTTTGTCGCATAATCTATTTATTTGTTGTTAACGTGAAGAGCATACCAAAGACTGTTGGTTGGCTTAAAAGGATACTTCATTCTCATAAACCTAACTAAACAAATTAATAACTTACTCAATTGTTTGTGAGCATGGAAGAACTTGATGTAACTTGAGCCTCGTAATTTTTCTCTTGTTTCATTCTGTGATTCATCCAAAATAAGGTTATTATATTAACAAACTCATTTGATATAGTGTCCTACAATATTTCAAAGAAAGCTCCTAAATGTAAGTGATATTTGCAATATTTCAAAAATAATATTTGGTGTATTATTATTACGAGCAAATTTTTTTTAATGTTAAAATATTTGATAATAAAGACAGCCTATCCACTATCTGTGTGTTTGTTATCATATGAACAAAAAGAAAATTATCATAATTAAGTAAGCCGATGTTCCTTTATATAAGCAATATATACTCTGTTGTTGCAATCCGAGCAAATTTCGTATTACCACTGGTGGGATAAATAACCAGTCGTTCATTTTTGGTCAAAATAATTTAACACATTTTCCTGGTACTGATGTAGTTTTCACTGAACACTAAAATACCGAATACTTAACACACATTCTGTCGACCAAGTTGGCATTGTACCGGCAAGTCAGGTAAGATTAATCTAACGGTGCGGCCATCAGATATTAATACTAATAAAGTGAGCTGTTAGAGCCAGATCTCATCACTATTCATTATGCTAGGACCATCAAATACCTAATAACTCTTATTTCTATTTCTAATGCTATCTTGGTTGGCGAAGCATGGGTCAACTTGGGTATTCCGTGTTTGGATGTCCATTGGAAACTACATCAATGTCAGTCCCGCATATAAGGCATGTACCAACCCTCTTTGGGTGTCTTGTGCCTGATACATTGACCAAAGTATTTACTGGTTAATTAACCATCTTGAACAACCTCAAATTTCAGCAATGCAAGGCATATTACATTCTATTGATTATTATTATACGAAAATTTTATGTAATATTGCATTGATGTTACAAATATTAATTGGGGGGGGGGATATTAAGGGATAGCTTGCAAGGAGACTATACTGAATGTAATCCTGTATATTAATTTCACACGAAATATTCCATTTGCCCAACCTTCAAAATGCTGGCTCAAAATTAATGTAGTACGATCTAGTCAGCATCAATAGAATTATTTGCCTTTTTTTATAATTTATATTGAGCAATAGTTATCTTTGTATGTGTATTTATACTGTACTGATTATGTTAAAAAGATAGTTTGCTGTTTTTAATGTTTTTATTCCTCTTCAGAATGTTACCATAGCTTCACCATCGATGAGTTAAACCAAATATATTTTTAGAATAAATGTACACTTTAACTAGCTGAATTCCCACTCTTGGGAAAAATTGTAATGTTATGAAAAATAGAAAAATTTGATCTCATTTCTAAGTTATATTTCGATTCGAGAAGATTAATAAATCAGCAACGAAGTTCTCCATTCTGCGACATCTTAAAAAAAAAAAGGAAAATAGAAGAATGTATGATGTTTCACACATATTTATATGTTAAAGAAATAAACGAAAATTCGGTTAGGTCTGTTTAATTTTGAGTTTTTCTAATAGTTGCCACATCAGATGAAAAACATATTTTCATTGAAGAAACTTTGTTTAGAATGAGGTCAAAAAGGAAAAAAAATTATTTTAATATTAGTTGCTAATTTACAGTACCTAGTCCAAATTAAAGTACAATTTTTTATTACTAGAAATGGTGAAAGCTGTGGTATATTTCTGACATGCCATTAATGACTGTATTACATGCATTTAATAGACTTCATAGTACAAAGAAATGTATATTTAAATTATCAAGAAGATGAGGGTTTTGAAAAATTCAGTTATAATTGTATTTAAGGCAACTTGTTTTATAGTTTCTCGTAAATTTTATAATCATAATACCAGTATATAAATAACAGAGATTATATGTTGTATGTACAAATAGTGAGACCGGAAGGGTCATTTTTTTTTATTTTAACATTACTTCAAAATTTAACGTTAACACATCTGCAAAATAAATTAATTATATTTTTTTTAGTAGTCTACGAGGAGTATATTTAATCATAATACGGCTAAATCAAAGGTATAGGAATCAGCTACTTTGTTAGATCTTTGAGATTAAGAACTTTCGTAAAAATTACCAGAGAGAGTGAGCATAAGCACTACTCAGCCAGTGAAATCTTCTTTAAGATGACTCTACATATCTCTCGGATTGTGTTTTACTACTACTAATTTACCTCAATATCTGCTTTCCTGCCACATTGAGTAGATTGTTTTTGTGAACGAGCTGACCATTTACTAATTTAGTGGGCGACACATATACATACAACAGAAATTCACCCATTATCTGGGTAGCCTGGGACCAAGAGTTCTTGAAAGTTCGATATTTTTGAAAAGTAGCTGACTTTGAGGTGATAGCCTCGCTAGCAGGCATTTGTTTTATTTACAAGTCAGTTTCACAACGTGCCTTGTTATTACATCTTGTTTTTAATTGTTGGTTGTTTTACAGTAGCGGCTCGCATTGAACGACGTCTGTAACACTTGCTGTCGTAATTTAAAAGACGATAAACAATGCTTTGTCGTTGGCAGACCATATGGAAAATGAAGGGCCTAATCTGGAAAATTTGTAGTAGGTTCACTATTAACGTAGATTACCTTAAGTGCACTTTCAACTTTAATATTAAGGGGTTATTCTGTTTTATGTGATATATTCTAGAAATACTGAAATTAGTGACCTGAATAGACAAGGCTCAAATTGTTTCCTCGTTTCCTTTTTTCAAGTACACGTTGGCTGTGCTTAATTTAGCGTTACGCTAAAAACTGCGTAAATTCCAAATTGTTTTGGTATGTTTTAGACAATTTATTTCAAACGGTTGAAAGAAATATACTGTAGCAGCTAAATCTTCATAAGATTGGCTGTATTGAATCGGATTATTATCTGCAGAAAAAATAAATAAAGTATGGTAGAAAAAAGCTTTAACTTAGTAACACATTATTTTTTATATTGATATGCAACTCGTCAGTCTTAAATAATCAAATTAAAAACGACAAGTATTTATTTCTTGTCTATCTACTGAATGAAACAAGAAAACTGTAAAATATTGTGGAGTTTTCAATCTGATTTGAGGGCAAACATGTTGTATAGAACTTACTTTGTCTCTTCGATGTTGCACATTTATTATATTAAAAAGGTAAGAAACTGAACGAAAAGTCTCGGTGGTAATGGAGCTGGATAGGTATTTATGTTTAATTTAAAAAATTAGAAAATGTCAAATTAGACTTAGATCTTGATCCATTAGGTTTGAAATAATTGGAAAACTTTGTTTTTAAGAAAGATTCCTTAATGGTCATCAATTTAGCACCACGGGCCAACTTCTCACAAACAGAACATTTCCTGACAAATCATTAATAAAAAAGTGCTCCATTGGTGTCGAACTGTTTAGACCAATTTGTATATTTGTATCTATATATTTCCCAAATATGCACCTAGCTTCAGAACTGCACTCTTTAATCTCTGCACGTTAAATTTGGTGTAAGCTCTAAACTTATACCAAAATAATATATTTTCACTAGTCATTATTCCTAAACTTTCTGAACGATTGCTAATAAAAACCTTATTTTTTGACCTTATAAGGATTATCCCGATTATCCTGTTATGTTTTTGGCCAAGTCAATTTTTTGTTTGTCTCCACCTGAAATTTGCAGCTGTGTAACTATCTAATAACAAACTCATCTAATGTTAAATTTTCTTTGAATAATAAGATATTTATTAGTAGATAACGAGCATTAAGTTACTCAATTTTATTATTAATTTAAGTGCTCCATGTAAACTATTAAATAAATATTGTTACTAACTAAATGATTTAAGAATTTAAATGAAAACCCTACATCTCCAGTTTAAGTATCGATAAAATAAACTTGTGTATTATGGAGTCCTATTATCTCTATACCCTATATACAATTATGATTATATATTATATTTATTTATATTATTATTTATTTATATACTCTATTTTTTTATTGTGCTAATTTACGTAACATGTATACCTATATATTATACAAGGGTTGGAAAATAATGGAACAAATTTTGATGGTAGATTTCCCACTCCACTTAAAATTAAGTCGACTACCTTAATACACTTTTGGTTACAAGTGTTTTCTAAAGCAGTTAGAGATATTCGTGGCTGTAGTTGATTTTTTCGGTCAGATTTTCCTTGAAAATATAAAAAAAATACTATTAATAGTTTCCAAATTACAAAGGAAACTCTAGACACGTATCACATAAACCAAAACTTTGTTAAGGTATCCACTCATTTCTAAGTGATAAATTTATGATTAAAATGTATCCCATGATTTTGTGGACAGTGGACGCTATATATATACAGAGTGGTTTTAAAATCGCAGACACACAAAAACTGAACATTTTATGACTCAAAATGAAAAGAATTAATGCTTTCCCTAAAATATTTCCAGAGTTATTTGGTGGTGTTTAAAAAAATGGCCAGGTTTTATTGAAAGTTTTAGAAACTGCAAAAGATATTTAATTGAAACTTGGTACTAAATGTCTAACTAAATATATTGAATTATAGGCAAGTCTAAAATTTCATATCATTCGTAATTTATAAAAAAAGTTTAAAGAACTATTTTTAAAACACCAGGTATATCAATGAGGCAGCATTTTAGGGAGAGTATTAACAATTTGGGTCTTTATATTTAAATCACAAAATCTCCAGTGTTCGTTTGTCAGTGATTTAAAAAAAACGCCCTATATATACAGGTATATTATATATGTATATGTCGAATCAGTGTATATACAGCGTGTCCCGCTTTTAATGCCCCCCCCCCTTCACAACTCAGTTATTACTTATCTGATTTCAACCACATTTGGTTTACTATCAACGGCCTTTGGTGTGATCTTTTTGAATTAAACAAAATTTGTTTTGGTCAGTGGCGTGCATTTTTATTAAGAAAAACGGGGTCACTTTTTCAAGAAGTCATATTAGGCATTTTTTACAGAAAAACTAATGCAATATTATTAATCAGCATGCGTTGGAACCCCCATCAAAATTTTACTACATTTTAATTAAGGGTTTCCGAATAATGGGCTTAGTGAAAATAAATTTTATCAGTCGTAAATAACTGATAACTTAAAAACGGTTTGTGTTTCGAAAAAAAGGCATTCGTCATTTTCAATTTAAAGTTATTCCATCACATCGTGTGCTCAAAAGTTTGAAATGTCGCAGTCGTAAATAATTAACTTATTTACCGTTTTCAAGCTGTCAATTTATTTACGACTGAAAAAATGTATTTTTACTGGGCCCGTTATTCGGAAACCCTTAATCAAAATGTTGTGAAATTTTCGGCATGGGTGTTCTAAAGCATGCTGATTACTAATATTGTATTAGTTTTTCTGTAAAAAAATGCCTAATATGACTTCTTGAAAAAGTGACCCCGTTTTTCTTAATAAAAATGCGACTCCTTTTTTCTTAATAAAAATGCACGCCACTGACAAAAATAAATTTTGTTTAATTCAAACAGATCACACCAAAGATCATTGACACCGATCCAAATTTGGTTTAAATTAGATAACTGATAACTGAGCTGTGAAGAGGGGGCCATTAAAAGTGGGACACGCTGTATATATATGTAATATTGAGTTAAATAAATGCACATCATAGGTATATGCATGGGAGTGTATATTTGTTGTTTATCACCATAAAAATATGTCTCTCTTGCGTTTACTCCTATACAATTTGCAGACATATTTGAACACGGTTCTTATAATAATGCCATCGAGATGTGTATTTACTCAATTCGTGTATATAAATATATCGCAATTTTTATTATTTTGTTAATTAAATGGAATACACCAATCAATATATTAAATTTTCATTTTGAATACCTACTTGTTAACGTTATGGATCTAATCATATCAATGCCTACGAAATCAGTTGCAGTAATAAATATTTAATTTGTTTTATGTATTTAGCCATTCCTTTTGTCTGTATAAAACAAAACTTAATGTGTAACAAATATTTACAAAATACAATTACAAAGCAAATTATTTTTTTATTTGTGTCCACCTTGTTTCCAAATGAGTAGTAAGTAATATTACTGTTATTATTTTGATTCGTGATGGTGATCTAGAAAAGGCTAATTTAGCTTCGACACTGGCAGTGTCGGTGAGTAATGGACGTATGTTTTTTCAAATGTGTAAGCCTCTCTCGGACAGCCCTAGCTGTCACTTCTGTAGGTGAAAATAAACCAAGACCATTGCCGATGAAATGTGTAACCAGTGAAAAAGTCAAATTAACGGATTTCATTTAGGAAATCCTGTGTATCCAAGTTACAGAATTTATTCCAGTTGAAGTTTCCACACTGTGTAATAAACACAAAACAAAAAAGGAAATAATAAAGTAATAACAGCGATATAATACACAGTGGCGTAGCGACCGTAGGGCAGTGCCCCGGAGCCAAGGGGGCCCTTGGCCAATCCTAAAGCTACTTCCTTGAGAAATAATAATTCCGAAAAATAAATTGAAAGAATTACAAATGTAATTAACTTTACCTACATATCGTTCAAATTGAAAGCAAAAATTGGTTAGGGGGGGGCCTATATAGTTTGTTTATTGCCCCGTACCTCGCCCTTTCCCACCTAACTACGCCACTGAATATACACCTGGTGTGTACAGTTCTCTATCGGTTGAAATTTACGATTTTGGTGGGTAGATGGCGCGACCATTTCGGTGTAGATTATTCCAAAAGTTCAAGCCATTTTACCGTGAAAAAAATTCGTAACGATTTTAGGGCGCATGACGCAAAAAGGGTGTATACTGTATGTCCGCGCATTCGACTTTGAACAGTCCTTCGATGTCAACAACAGTGACAGTGTAGTGAAACCTCGGTGGGGTGCAGCCTTTTTGTAATTACATGGAAACATCTGATGCTGATGTATGTATAATAAATGTCTAATGCAATTTTAAATAAATTTCTTTATTTGCACCTTGTTTTATTTTTTCTTGCTATCGTTGAAATGCATGTTGTATGTTACCTCGTTTATTGTTTTATTTATTTGCACTACCTATACCTACCTACTCTTATCTTATAGGTAGGTAACTTTTAGTTATGTATTTCTTGTACTATGATAGTTATACCATACCAAATATTTAATAGGTACTCTTAAACACATTTTAAGTAGGTACCTATACTACAGCCTATACCTACTCTGTAATCTATATGGTTATAGTTTAATTAATTACAAGTGTTATGTAATTAGAACAAGAACTGATGCTTTATAAATGATAAAATATACTTATGTATACGAATACATTTTATTTATCTCGATCGTGCGGCCACGATTGGTTTAACAACATTTATGGTTTGCTATGAGGAACGAGGAAGACGAGACCATTCTGACTAGAGGAAGACTTCGTTTTTATCGATGCATTACTTAAATTGTTATAATTTTCTTGGTTGAATTATTCGAAGGAACCTTTATTTTTTAAGTTTAAGTCAAAATCACATGTTATTCCTTATATGGAGGTTCGTCGGGGTCATTTTTTGACATGAAATTGCGTCCTTGAGGCACACCATATTTTCACCAGTGTTCTTGATATCGAGGTCATTGCCCGAAATGGCGTATAAACCTTACAATTCTGTTGTACAGAAAGACAAAAATATGCCTACGAAGTACCTACGGATCTTAATCTTAATCTAAGGTAATAATTGAGGTTGTATATATTTTATTTTTAGACTCTTTGTTTTGGAATTAGACATTTTCCACATTCAACACGCTACGATACTTATTATTTTTAGAGTATTTTTATTATTTTCTGTTTACTCAAAAGCATGTATGAATATGAGCACAGAATTAAAGAATTTTGTATGAATCTGTTTGTCCTTGGTACTGTATAATAATATATACCTATAATACCCCCCCTGTAATATGAATAACATGAACTTTGGCTACCAGGCTCATATAAATTCAAGAACAACAAAACGTTTACACGTGTTACTCGTTATTGTTCCACACGCAGGAAAACAAAATAATTATTGAAATAAATGAATTCCACCTATTTAGTAATTTGATTCTACCACTTAGAGATAAATTCATTGTTTTCTCGTTATCATTCACGATATACCTATAGAACAAAAAACTTTACTGTTTACCTATTAATTTCACTAAAAACTAATTAAGTGGTAGGTACTCCTTAAATACTTATCTATGTCATTTAACGTAAAGTTTTATCTTGAAAATGAAGTATTTTTACGGATTACTAATAAAAAATACTTATATAGACGTACCTACCGTATCAAATGTAATCAAGATTCAAGATACACACGTGTGTGTTGTGAAAATATCACCAATGAAATAGGTACCAACATCCACCCTCTGGTATTGGAAATCATTTCAGCTGTTGATACTGATACTAATCGGCTAAAAATGATCTTTCAAAATATGCAAAAATGTACAGGGTGTTCTATTTAAAAATGCACAAGTTGTCTCTCTTTCTCTACTTTCCGGCATAAGATATTTGACTTCAAAATTACAGCCTTTGGCTCTGCACTTTTTCCATATCTCTAAACATAAAGGTAGGGGTCAAAATATACGGAACTACCCTGTACCTGCTTGCATACGTGATTTTGAATTCTAATAAATCTAAATTTAACTGCGACTCCTGATTTTAGGTGTTTTTTTTTTTCATATACCTACTGTTGGTGATAGAAATATTGACATCAAACCCAAAAGGTACTTAGCCGCAAAATATAAAAATAAGTCTGAAATTGCAGATTGCAGGCAGTGTACTGTGGATTAGCTGCACATATTATGCAACTACTTAACGTTTTTATTTCCACTGTCTAGGTTTGTCATCCAAGGTCAATAAAGTAATCAATACGTGTAAATATAAAAAAAAATGAATTTAAAAATATCCCATCCTGATGGCGTTGTTTATTGTTCCTAGACCAGAACGTGCAAAGTTCATCTGATTGAATCCGTAATTATTCCAACCAACCAATTATTAAATCATTTGTGTGTTGTGTGTTAAATGTATACCTACCTATAGGTATCTATCAGATTTTAATATCAAAATTAAATTGAATCATATACAGGGTGTTTCACGCTGAGTGGCCTATTAGACGTTTCTGGAAAACCGCAAATAATTTGGACCTGAAAATCTATACATACGGGTTTTCAGAGGTGCTCTATTCAATGAAAATAATGGCACGTATATAGCACTTCCGCTTATACCGGAAGTCGACGTCAACTTCCTTATTTTAAAGGGAATGCTATATTTTTTATGCCAAATTCGAAATCTGCTCATTATTTAGAGATAATTTTCATTAGCATTCCTTATCTCTAAAATTAATGGTTTTGGAGATATTTCTATTTTATTGAAATCATCTACAAAGACGAAGCCATATTTGAAAATTAATAACTTCCACTATGGTAAATTTTAGTAGCCAAAATTTTTACCATATCTTTTCAAATGTTTGAGCTTATTTCTAAGTAACCTACAAATATGGTAAGATGTACAGGGTGCTCAGAAATGGAAGTCGAACTTCGGCAACTTCAACCTCTATTATGTCGCTTATTTCAAATGGAACATACCATTTTTTTCTAATGCCACTCGATGCACTGTTTTATTACCTTTCTACCAAATTCCCTATACCTAAAATGTACGGTTTTAAAGTTATCTTAGATTTCTTATAAAAATGCGTAAATTGATGTCATTATCGGATATAGCGTGGAAAACAAATGTTAGTCCTCTCAGCTATAGCAAAAATATGAGATTGGGCTTATTAAGTATTATACCCAATGTATGGTGTGCTATGGAAAACAAATTTTTATTCAAAAACTTTTGAAAATACAAACTAATTACTCTAATGCAGATATGTTGAATTTATTTTGTATTCATGATTGGAGAATGCAACAGAATTATTAGTAGAACGTGCAGAAGGGTCAATGAATTAAATCCGAATCAGCCACCTATGAATGCAAAGAAATTCCGAAGACTTGAACTGGCTAGAGTTTGGTACTATTAAAGCAACAAAAACGTTGCCTAATCCAATTACTGGTGATGAAGAAAACGAAATAACTATCTTGGCATATATTTTTTTAATAAGTCCAATTTCATACTTTTACAAAGTCGTTATAACTGAGAGGACTAACATTTGTTTTCCATATCACACATATACGATAATGACGTCAATTTACCCATTTTTATGAGAAATCTAAGATAGCTCTAAAACCGCACGTTTTAGGTATAGGGAATTTTTCTTCATCTCCAGTAATTATTGGATTTAGGCAACGTTTTTGTTGCTTTAATAGTACCAAACTCTAAGCTAGTTCAAGTCTTCGGAATTTCTTTGCATTCATGGGTGGCTGATTCGGATTTAATTCATTGAACCTTCTGCACGTTCTACTAATAATTCTGTTGCATTCTCCAATCATGAATACAAAATATATTCAACATATCTGCATTGGAGTAATTAGTTTGTATTTTCAAAAGTTTTTGAATAAGTAACAAATGACAGGACTACATTTGATTTTGTTTTCCATAGCACACCATACATTGGGTATAATACTTAATAAGCCCAATCTCATATTTTTGCTATAGCTGAGAGGACTAACATTTGTTTTCCACGCTATACCCGATAATGACATCAATTTACGCATTTTAATAAGAAATCTAAGATAACTTTAAAACCGTACATTTTAGGTATAGGGAATGTTAATATTGGTAGAAAGGTAATAAAACAGTGCATCGAGTGGCATTATAAAAAATGGTATGTTCCATTTGAAATTAACGACATAATAGAGGTTGAAGTTGCCGAAGTTCGACTTCCATTTCTGAGCACCCTGTACATCTTACCATATTTGTAGGTTACTTAGAAATAAGGTCAAACATTTGAAAAGGTATGGTAAAAATTTCGGCTACTAAAATTTACCATAGCGGAAGTTATTATTTCAATAAAATTGAAATATCTCCAAAACCATTAATTTTAGAGATAAGGAATGCTAATGAAAATTATCTCTAAATAATGAGCAGATTTCGAATTTGGCATAAAAAATATGGCATTCCATTTAAAATAAGGAAGTTGACGTCGACTTCCGGTATAAGCGGAAGTGCTATATACGTGCCATTATTTTCATTGAATAGAGCACCTCTGAAAACCCCTATGTATAAATTTTCAGGTCCAAATTATTTGCGGTTTTCCAGAAACGTCTAATAGGCCACTCAGCGTGAAGCACCCTGTACATAGAGGTACATTGAATTTAAAAATGAAAACTTATACTTACCACTCTCAAATTTAGAACAGGCAAACAAGAATAATAAATTATCTTAAAGTAAACAACAAAATCAAATTGTAAATATTTTTTACCTTGCGCTTAAGTAAATGGAAACCAATTTGGTATTTTCTATCTCACACGTTTAACCTTGTAATATTGTTATATAGTTTTAAATTTCGTATTTTTAAAAATCGGGAAGCATCATTTTGTCGATAAAAGCACGGCACGTGTTTGTTTACCTCCTAAGCACTAACTACGCATTACTGCCAGATATCCAGGATGCGGTAATTATCAGGAAGAAAATAACCTCAGATATGAGAAATAACACGCTATCTAATATTTTAACTGAGAAGTTGACAAGAAGAAGCCCATTTAAATTTACAGACATATTTCAAATTGTCTTTGATCCAAAGAGCCATTCTTACTCAACCATCAGCCAAAAAATATTTTTACTGCTAAGAATTTCAGATATATGAAACGAAAACCTATTGAGAAAAACATATCGTGCTGAATATTTTGAAAACTCAATAATTTGATTTGAGTATTATACATACAGTACCTTATTTTTCGTGTGAATTTCGAAAAAAATCTAAAAAGGGGGGGAAAAAAATTAATTGAAAGGAAATGTTAGAAATGATTGAAAGACTGAAATCGTTATTTAAAAGTAGGTAGAGATATGGAAATGCGTAATATGAGTTTATTTTTCCCTTTGTCAACTTGTCATCTATGTGTATTTGAGTCGGCTATTTTTGGCTACACACACACACACACACACACACACACACACACAGATCGACAACGGCAGCGCTCGACAGCAACTTTTGTTCGCCTGGGCTAGCTTTAACTGACGCAATCGCAACTCATCCTTGACAGTTCTACCAAAACTAACTATAATAGAGCTATTAATTTAAATATTTGTCATCTACCTACGTATCCTATTAATTTTTATTTTTTCATTTAACACTCCAGGCTCCACGTGTATTTCAACGAGCATGTTTTGATCAATTCGAATGTTAACAACACTATTGTTATTGGATGTTGTTTATTTTTACTAATTTTATGTCAATATTTTTCTTTTATATAGCTATAGCCAAGTATACATTAGCACATATTTCAGGATTATGGAACATTCAAAGATAACAACAGATAAAAATAACTGCTTTCAAATCATCCTACAGTAAAATACACACAGACAATCTGGAGCCATAGCAGATATTTAATCAGCACGCATGGCGTACTTAACGAAAATGTCAACAAATTTAGCGCTTCACTACATCAGTAGCACCCATAATCACTTTATCGATCTTTTTCTAATCAAAATCAATAATCATACTGCAATTCTCGGTACAGTACTGTGCGTTACAAAAATAATTAAGAATCCTGTAGGTACCAAAGAATTTAGAGCGCATCGTAGGTAAAAATGATTCAATTTATTGATGAAAGTCGTTTGGGCAGAGGGGCGATGTGGTACCTACCTAATTTCGGAGGGTTTAAATTTATTTTTTTTTAAGCAACGCGACGCGATTGTTTTTACAATTCCTAAAATTTTTATGTATTTCGCGAGATGATGTTATAGGATTTTCTCTTGCAGTTTCTAAAACAACATTTTCCGTAGCTTCACTACCTGCTTATTATAAATTTTTGATCGAGATCTTACAATGATTCACTTTTGTTGTAGCCTTTTGAACATTTTTATGTTCGGTTGATTCTTTTCTGGATATTATCTAAAAAAAAAAATCGTTCAAGCAATTTTACTGTCTACCTATAACTCTTGGTGAGTCACCAAGGGCGCCTCGGTCGATATCTCCTTTAATATTTATTATACAGAAAAAAGTTTCAAATAAAGGTTGTAGGAGATCAAGAGTACCATATTTTAAAATTATTTCTAATCATACATGGTGTTTGATATTAGAGTGGCATATCAAAAGTATGTTTTTTTAAATGGGACACCCTATATATTTTTGCAAATTTTTATTCCTTCTTTCATTACCTTTTCGAATATATCTGGTTTTTGAAATTCCGTTGCGGCGTTGTCGAATTATTCAACTTTTTTCAGAAAAATTGTCACTTGCAGACCTCACTAATGAATGCTGCATGAGCGGTATTTTCACAGATTAAGCAAACTTTTTTTGTTAAGTGTTAAGCAATGCCATGTCCTAGCCTCCAGATATTTTAAAGTTGAAATTATTTGTACAGGGTGTTTATTACGATGATACAAAAATGGCTAACTATAATCTATCATAACTTCATTTTTTTAAATGGAACACCCCGTATATTTTTACATATTTCGATAGAGTTTTTGTCGCTCTACAATTTTTATTAACCTATGGTTATACCTAAAACCAACGGTTTCCAGTGAAACTGCATTCTAATAAAAACATCAGGCAATTTCTAGAAATTCGAATATCATAGGAGGCATTGGCACGTGTTTTTTTTTGTTTTTGCAAGAAGAAACTATGAGCATTATTGTTTCAATTAATGTAAGTTTCATCTCTTATAAATGAAAAGAAAGTTGTCTTATTATTCTACATTTAAAATTTAAATACTTGAACTGTGTGAATTTTTCAAATATCTAGATGGCATTTATCACTGACATTTGTTTTTAACAAATTGGAAACGCTTTTAATTTGTAGACTTTATTGTTACGTTAATTTCTACTTAAATTAGTATTTAAAATGAATTGTTCTAAGCAAGAAAGAATTAATATGATTTACTGTATCGGGGAGAGTTATGGTAATTTTTTGTTGGCCTCTAGATTGTATGGGCAAAAATTTCTACGATTTTCTACGAGGTTTAGCACATAACTTATCGGCTTTCATCGAATTTAGTTTTTAATTTAGTAAAAGCGCGACAATTCGAATATCTTTGGTCTGGATATTTTTGACCATACAATCTAGAGGCCAACAATCAATTACCTTAACATAGATAGGATTCGTGGGGTCAAATATACCTAAATAAATAAAAAACTAAATCGTGCACCAGTTTCATCTTTTGGGGTATATGGCACGATTTAGTTTTTTATTTAATTACCATAACTCTCCCCGATACAGTAAATCATATTAAATAATTCTTTCTTGATTAGAAAAATTCATTTTAAATACTAATTTAAGTAGAAATTAACGTAACAATAAAGTCTACAAATTAAAAGCGTTTCAAATTTGTTACAAACAAATGTCAGTGATAAATGCTATCTAGATATTTGAAAAATTCACACAGTTCTAGTATTTAAATGTAGAATAATAAGACAACTTTCTTTTCATTTATAAGAGATGAAACTTACATTAATTGAAACAATAATGCTCATAGTTTCTTCTTGCAAAAACAAAAAAAACACGTGCCAATGCCTCCTATGATATTCGAATTTCTAGAAATTGCCTAATGTTTTTATTAGAATGCAGTTTCACTGGAAACCGTTGGTTTTAGGTATAACCATAGGTTAATAAAAATTGTAGAGCGACAAAAACTCTATCCAAATAAGTAAAAATATACGGGGTGTTCCATTTAAAAAAATGAAGTTATGATAGATTAAAGTTAGTCATTTTTGTATCATCGTAATAAACACCCTGTACAAATAATTTCAACTTTAAAATATCTGGAGGCTAGGACATGGCATTGTTTAACATTTAACAAAAAAAGTTTGCTTAATCTGTGAAAATTCCGCTCATGCAGAATTCATTAGTGAGGTCTGCAAGTGACAATTTTTCTGAAAAAAGTTGAATAATTCGACAACACCACAACGGAATTTCAAAAACCAGATATATTCGAAAAGGTAATGAAAGAAGGAATAAAAATTTGCAAAAATATATAGGGTGTCCCATTTAAAAAAACAGACTTTTGATATGCCACTCTAATATCAAACACCATGTATGATTAGAAATAATTTTAAAATATGGTACTATTGATCTCCTACAACTTTTATTTGAAACTTTTTTCTGTATAATAAATATTAAAGGAGATATCGACCGAGGCAACCTTGGTGACTCACCCTGTAGAATATTAAAGAAGAGCTCGGAAGCTAAATTTGAATCTTCTCCGCATTCTATAAATAAACACTTAATCATATCATTTTAAATTTCTATCCCAAATCCTATCGAATTTGGTCCACCTTGTACACCATTCACTTAGGTAATAAGATTTTTTTAAGCGTTGCATGGGATTCGCACGTGCTCATGGAGTGATCGTTGCACAGCACAGTATTCGTAAACTTTCCTCCAGTGTGCTCGCCGACCGCCACGCTTAAAATAGGTACATAATTTAATTACAATATTCAAGCCAATTTCTTATTACAGTTATGAAATGTTTCTGGGTACCGAAGTCTGTGTTAAAAATTCGAATTACCTAATCAGAATATCTGTAATATAAAATTTAATCTATCGAGTGATCCTGGTCCTTATTAATTTATCTATCTCAAGGCATTCAGAAAAAAATATTTCAAAATTACAGCGCTAACCGTGATTGTCAAAATTTCGGTTGACAGTTTCTTCGGAAACTCTTGCTGCCCTGGAATTAAATATATGCAATAAATAAGGCATGCCGACCAAAACAGAACATACAGGGTGTGTCACGAAGGTCTGCTTCTATTAGCCGTTTCTAGAGAACTAAGCAAACTATAGAATTCTGAAATGTTGTCAACTCGCTGATTTCAAATGGAATGTACTAGTTTTAGTATTTTTTATTCCGTTTTTGGATCCTGCATCGATATTTAGGGTAGGTAAATCTTTAATTCTTAGCTGTATGAGTAGGTACTCAGGAAGAGACAGAGATCTCTCTCGTTACGAATACTTTATGTGATTCGGGTTAAAATAAAAATCTTAAAGCTGAAGGAAATGTATCAAATTTCAGTAAGATTAAAACCCAAAATAAAACTTGTGCCATAGGAACAGCATGACAGAAAAGTGCTTGCCAGCTCATTGACCACGACATACCATTACAGAATCACGTGTACAGGTAATGGTAATGCTTTCGATTTGTGCTTTAAAAAGTTCTCTTGCTGCGCTTCGACTTGCCTCCGTTCTCTGTTACTTTTTCATGATTAGCTTAGCAACACCATGACTCATGAGGAAGGCTCAAGTGTCCTAATTCTAGCCAAGGTGTAGGTACCTACCTGCTCAAATCAGGAGACCTTAACTGTGTACTGTATTACGTTTTAAAGAAACATATGAAACATGGTTAGCTTTGAGTATAAGTTGTATAATCTATTTATTTTGTTTCACTCCACTCGACGAAGATCACGATGATACCGCGTGTCTGCCATAAGCCATCCGTTACCGCCATGTAAACAACCACACCAGTAAATACGAGTCCGGTTCGAGCGGCGCGTTAGTGTGTTTGTGTGAAGCAACGTAAGAAGTGCTCCCTCCGTAAATAAATATTGGTGCAAAATTATTGCGCGTTTCCTTTGTTGACTTTTAATAGGCAACTAATATGTTAACCGAAACAGTTCTTGAAAATTTTCACAATCGGTAAGAATATTTTCCTTCGACTTCCTCAATACTGGCAATTGGTATCAACATCTTTGTATTTTTTGGATTCGGGTTAACTTAAAACAAAACTCAAGCTTAAACGGATATGCAGTGCACAGGACAAAAACTGCCATTCTGCAAGTAATGTAACTTGATATTCTGCAAACTCGTTTTCCAGAGATTCGATATTAAATACCTATATGACATAAATTCAAATAATGGCTCGGGCATTTATGGTAATTGAAGAGAGAAGAAAAAAAGCAAACAAAGCTTTCCAATTATAATCCTTTTAATTTCTGTACACAATATTTGCTTTATCCCAACTAGTTTCGGCTACAAGCCGAAGAATATTAATCTAAAATAAGTATATATATACACAGGGTGAGTCACCAAGGGCGCCTCGGTCGATATCTCCTTTAATATTTCTTATACAGAAAAAAGTTTCAAATAAAAGTTGTAGGAGATCAAGAGTACCATATTTTAAAATTATTTCTAATCATACATGGTGTTTGATATTAGAGTGGCATATCAAAAGTATGTTTTTTTAAATGGGACACCCTATATATTTTTGCAAATTTTTATTCCTTCTTTCATTGCCTTTTCGAATATATCTGGTTTTTGAAATTCCGTTGCGGCGTTGTCGAATTATTCAACTTTTTTCAGAAAAATTGTCACTTGCAGACCTCACTAATGAATGCTGCATGAGCGGTATTTTCACAGATTAAGCAAACTTTTTTTGTTAAGTGTTTTAAGCAATATGCCATGTCCTAGTCTCCAGATATTTTAAAGTTGAAATTATTTGTACAGGGTGTTTGTTACGATGATACAAAAATGTCCATTCTAAGTAAATTGAAAACAATATTAAAAATTAAGCTAAAAGAAGTTTATAAACAAATTTAGTCTAATTAAATAGAATACAAATTTAGGAATATTTTAAATTAAGATACAATTTTAAGATTAATACTTACAGTACGAATATTTTCAACAGAAAAAGGTTAAACGATTGTCATCGAGGTCATAATAATATGTCATTACTGTTGTAACATTAAACAATTAGATGTAAAAAACGACACATTCTTCCTGGTTGACAAACGAACAGTAAATAAACTGAAACTAAGATGGCAAGTCGATGTCTTCAGCAGGACAATATAATCATGCCCTCTATTCGTTTATTAATTTGATTTGATTTAATAATTCTTAAATTTATTGTTTTTTTATATATTTATAAAATTTCTTGAATATAATTCATTTTGTAAAATTTTTTAAAATTCATTTTCAAATTCATAATGTTATATATACATATATATACTTATTTTAGATTAATATCCTGATGATGGCTTGTAGCCGAAACTAGTTGGGATAAAACAAATATTGTGTACAGAAATAAAAAGGATTATAATTGGAAAGCTTTGTTTGCTGTTTTTCTTCTCACTTCAATTAAAAAATTTTCTGTACTATAATGGATTTTCGTCAAGAAAAAAAAAATTTATGGTAATGCCCAGCAGGCTTTTACTACGTACACGTATGTAGAAGCATTGATAGTATAACCGGAAGTACCAAATGATTGTAATTATTTTCGTTAGATTGGCCACACTGGCTTTAGTAAATCCCAAAATTTTCAAAATTTTTTGTTACATACTTTTCCCTATATCGATCGATTAAGTTCGCAGTGAAACACCCTGATGCGTACAGGGTTACTGGTTATAAATGGAACCCCTCTTAACTTCGTTATTTTTTGAGATAAGAAAAAAATTTGAAACAAAAGTTTTAGGGCATTCTATGAATTTTCTTGCTACCATATTCAATAGTATACAGGGTGCCTCATAAAAGCAGGACAAACCAAATTTCTGTTTTTTTAAATGAAACACCCTGTATATTTTTGAATATTATGAAAGTCCTCGTTTTCCTGATTTACTATTTTTTATTATCAGTTGTTCAAAGGCATGAACTGGCAATTTGTAAATTTAAAAACGTCATCGAAATGGTGGTAAAATTCTCTAAAATTTTCCCCTTTTAACTGTTCCCTATATCCAATAATAAGCGAGCTAGCAATGTGTACACCTCCAATTTGGGACAGACTACGTATTGACTTTTTCTAATTCTGAAACTTTGTCACATAATTGTATTATTGCTAATAGACCATAGGCCCCAAATATCTTAGGATGACCCTGGTGCCTATATACTCTTCACATTTTCTTTTGATTATATTAATAATCCATCAAAATCCCTGGTGTAGTAATTAAAATGTTCAATTTGTTACAGATCAAGTAAAATGAATAAGCTTTGTCGTCAAGTTTCCATAGAGTCCCCTGGACCGATAATCAAGGATTGCGTCTTCAGTTTTGAAGTTCCCGTCCCTGATGTTCCAGCTACAGGTGCGAGAATTCGCGTCGTGTGTGCAGGCGCCTGTTACAGAATGCGAAACAGATCTCCATCTACCTCCAGCATATCGTCTGTATCTAGTGTCCAATCTACGGAAGATTCTGGATATAGCCCGGCTCACCATGGCATGCGTGATGGTGCCCTGTTTCCTGGCTATGAAGTAGCCGGAATAATAGATGAATTGGGTTCTAACGTGAAACCCACAGAAAACATAGCAGTTGGAAAACGAGTTGTTTTGTACCCGTACGATGGTATACCACATGGCTATGCAGAATTCATTGTTGTACCAGATTTGACCTATCTTGTTCCTGTCCCAGATAATTTATCTTTGGGTGTCGCCGCCATGCTGCCTAGTGGTGCTCTACTGGCTAAAAACGCAGTTATTACGGCCCACGCTCATGTCGTTGAATTGTTAAAAGAACGTGCCGCAGATCATATTGTAAGAATCCTCATTGTTGGAACCGGAGGTTTAGCCCTATGGGCTCTGAGAATTGCCGAACATAACTTCAAAACTCCTGAATATCAAAATAGGGTTAAAATTACTGTCGCTACATTGAAAGATGAAGGATTTATGCTTGCCGCGGGCGAACTCAAAGCGTAAGTATCTTTCCAAAAATATATCTTGACAATGTTAAATATTAGATATTTTTGATAGCGATAAATACTCTACCTATAAGAGAAAAACGCAAAACCACTTGAACGATAATATAATGCTATATGATATAATAAATTCAATTAGATAATTAGATATTATCTATCCCTCTTATTATTTTCCGCTGTGGATTGTGAACTTATAATAATAATAATTGCGAAATGAGAAACAGTAACCAACACTTACCAATCAACACAGTCATTAAAAAACACTACCACAAACATAATATAACACTACGTCTACGTCAATAAAATATTTTTTACACAAAACGCACATTAAAAAACACGTAAATAAATTTTTCCCTTTGAAACTAATAATTAACAATAACTATCTGAACATTAACCTATATCTTTTATCAAACCTCACTAAATCTTCTTCTTAATCGTACTGCAATAATATATTACTAATTTGAATTACTTTAAAAAGTTATTTTATCAAGACAATAAGAAGAAGAATACCTACTTAACCTAAAATAATTAATATCACACTAACCACCTTTTAATACATTTCTATAGACATTACTTAATCCCTCTAGATCCGTTCTTAGATTTACACAATTTTGATTATTAATAATATGAATCATTTCCAAAAACAATCTTTTATCTAAATTACACTCCGTGTCCAGAATCTTAACATTATCGAAATCAAACTTATGATCTAAATTAAGAGAATGTGCGGCTAACGGCGTGGTAGTTTTGTTTTTGGAAACATCATATTGATGATTTTTTACCCTAGCCTTAACCCAATGCTTAGTTTGACCGATATAACAATGACCACATTCACAATTTATTTTGTACACCACATTACTTCTTACATCAACCGGAAGTTTATCTTTATTTAAATTAAACAATGGTGCCAATGATTTTTTATTATAGAAGACAATATTGTTATTTGGTTTGATTAAACAATTACGAATATTGTGCGATAATCTTTTAATATATGGAATTTTATAGTAAACTACCCATTATTATTAATATTCTCGTTAGTTCTTCTATACCGATTATCATGGAAGAATACAGTGTTAACTAAACCTTCTGGATATTTGTATCATCTTTTATTCTTACAGAGTTAATATAGTTCAGTGGAATGAGGATCTATATGAAAAACAATTAATAGAAAGGACCAAAGATGCATGTAGTGGTTTGGTGGATATTGTTATTGACTTCGGCACCACATCAAGATCTCTTCACAGATCCTTACAGTGCCTGAATTCTGTAAGTTTTGATATGTTATTGCCATTTTTTATTGGGAACTTCAGAAAAAAATCATGAACGTTCCCATGTAAAGTATAGGCGATTGCTCAGCGCCTTGAATTGAAAAAATATTCATATTCTCCTTCTTTACAGGGTGGAGTGGTGTTAGTAAGTGAGGAAGTAGCAGAACGTTTATTACCTAAATTTTCAAGGTTAATCCATGATAGGAATCAAAAAATTGAAGCTGTCTCACCGGGATCTATTGAACAATTAAAACAACTTGTGGAGAATGTGGCATCCGGAGACATTAAGCCACCTCCACACACTGAATTTTCTGCAGATGAGGCCCCAACTGTGGTACAGAAACTCTGTCATTCAGAAATACCCGGCAGGGCTATACTACGTTTTCACGATATCCAGTAACTTTGATTCATTTAGATATTGCGACTAAATTATTTAAGTCGCTATTTATTTTGCTCTCCATTTTTCTATGAATGATCTTATTTTTCACCAAATATATTTTTGTGATTGTATTATTAGAATTAGGTTTAATCTCTAAGTATTATATGTGTATAAATGTACACCCTCTGAAAGGGAATTTACTCCATACACATTGCCATGTGATAAGCTTTTATTTAATTACTTTTAAGTTTTTCTATTAATCTAGATCTTAGTTTTGTTGTTTACCTATGTTCATTCTTTTGTATATGTAAATACAACTACAGTTATTTAATTAATAAATTATATGTATGTATGTTTTACCAAGCGTATAATTCCTCCTGTGGCAACGGGTAGAACTGATTCTCTTCTATAACTAAAGTTCGGGTATCTTTCCAGTGTCGGCTGCAGGAATCTCAAAACGTGCAAGTTTATGACACGTGAATCTGTTTACATTATATTAATATACAACTATATATTTTCCTTCATACTATGCAAAAATACGCAGGGTGTTCCTTTAAAAAATAAAACAAGATTGCTTTGTTATGAGGCACCCTGTATACTATATATATATGGTTGAAAAAAAAATTCATAGAATGCCCTAAAACTTTTGTTTCAAAAATTTTTTTATTTTAAAAAATAACGAAGTTAAGAGGGGTTCCATTTATAACCAATAACCCTGTACATTATGTATCGTAGGGATCTTATATTCTTCATAAGAATTATGGACGGAATAAAATTCAGTCATCTGCATACTGAGTGACACGGATGTCATCATCAAAGGCCCTGTGAAAAGACAGCAGTGTAGATATTAAAAAGGATAGGGTTTAATACGGATCCCTGTGGAAGGCCTTGTGAGACAAATGTTGGTCCATAGTATTTCCACCATGTTTGTAGCTACTTTTTTGCCCATACCCATCGAACGCTTAACCCTTTACTCAGGGCTGCGCTTAGGCGGCTGCGGGGGTCTGCATTGCAGACGGGCGGCGATATTTTAGAGGCGGCCGAGACGAGGCAGGGCGGGAAATATAGGTGATAAAATTTATATGTGGGCATGGGGCGGGGAACTTGGTTAATTACAGACGGGCAGCTATCGGTCTAGGCGCGTCCTTGCCTTTAACATTTAGATGTCCTACAGTTTTTGAACAGCTATTGGGGTAAAAATCACTGTAGGATGTTGTTCTTGAACGCGGCCCAGCGCACAGAACAAGAGTGCGTTCAAATTTAACATTGGGCGCGCCCACAGTATCAGTGTGTCCTTTATTACATTCAGTTTTTAGAAAGGGGAAGAAGATATTTGGGTGCGTTCCACATTGAATATGAACGCACCCCTGACCTTTAGCGCAAGGATTGCCTGAATCCATTGATTAGTTATATTTATAAATATTTATTATTGTATGGTTTTGTGTAAATAGATAATTATCAATTAGCTGTTTCGGTTATGTTGCCATGCAGATTTATCAACATCAACACAAATAAATTCAAACCGAACTGTTTTTATACATTATTTGAAACCCATGTGCGGAAGAAACCGAAAATATTACTTCGTTTTCATTCACAAAAACGTTTAGAAGAGGCTTACAAATTAGTTAAAACCAAGTGTCAATGTAAGTTAATTGCTTTGTTGATAATTATGATTTAAATGTGCGTAATTTTTTAGCGAAAAAATTGCCAAAAGATGTAAATCCAAAAGCTGTATTTGCCTGTAATGAATTAGATTTAAAAGAAGTTAAAGTGTATGGTTTTGATTACGATTACACTCTGGCTTGCTACAAACCATCCTTGGATTATCTACTTTATAACTTAGGCCGAGAAACTCTTATCGAACAATTTAAGGTAATAATGTTACCTAATAAATTCTTCCTACTACATTCTTTCTATAATTTCAGTACCCCCAGGAAATTGGTAGTTTAGAATATAAACCAGGATTTGCTGTTCGAGGTTTACACTATGATATTGAAAAGGGGATTCTACTAAAGTTAGATTCATTTTTGCAAATTCAATTTGGATCTGTATATAAGGGACTGACACCGTTATCAAACGAAGATGTCCTGAAGTTATACAAAAACAGAATTATCCCTATTGCATATGTGGAAGGACCTCTAAAGAACAATTCGGTATTTAATCGTTTTTATATTTATAGGCCTTTACGTTATGCCAAATATAACTCACTATAAGTAATGGGCACATTAATAAGAGATAAAATTTTACATACCGCTGTATATTATAGATATTTATTTATTGTTATTTGACAATTCGCCAATTGTATTTTTAGGTTAAGTTTTCGTGTTTGCGTGCAGTAGTAATTCGACCGTCGTGATCAGTAATTCAAAATCAAAACAATTGGCTGAATGGGCCCTGCGCTTCTTTTCTAAGAACATAACCTAAAAATCACATCATTGTTAGCTTCAATAACTAATAATTTCTGATTAGTTTCGGCCATTGCTTTTCATAGTTGATATTACAGGAATCTCATTCGAAAATGGTACAACTGGCTGACCTATTCTCTGTGCCTGAAATGGGATTAATCTGCAACGTAGCTGATTACTTTGATAGAAATCATATCGATTATCACCCAGAAATTTTATTTAGAGATATAAAGGTAATTTTATTATAGAACTGGCTGGAGCTACGAATTAATATGTGTATTTGTAGAATTCAATACGAAATTCCCACCCTATAATGCACAAAATCGTGGCCCAGAATGTCTCTGAATACATCGAATACAATGATAAACTTAGGACGTTTTTCGACAGACTGGTTAGTGCCGATAAAAAACTTTTTCTGGTTACAAATAGCCCTTATGGATTTGTGTATGTTATATATCTCGTTACGTTGGTTTTAAATACCCGCATATTGTTTACTTTTTTAGTAACAAGGGGATGGAATTTATGGTTGGTCCAGATTGGAAGGATTATTTTGATGTCCTTATTGTGCAAGCTAGAAAACCAAAGTTTTTTACAGATGTATCTAGGCCAATTCGAGTCTTTGATGAACAAAGCGGCAATCAAATCTGGGATAGAGTGACAAAATTAGAAAAAGGTGTTATATACTACGAAGTAAGTTATTAATAATTTATAATACGGTATTTGTGGGTTATTTTTTGGACAGTAAATTAAAATCACTTTAACTGCGAGCAGACACCGGTGTCCGCCGTGGACTGTGTGGACAGTTCAAAATAGTCACCGGTGTCCTCTGTGGCGCTCGACTTGTCAAAAGGTGGTTAGTGTGATAGTAATTATTTTAGGTTAAGTAGGTATTCTTCTTCTTATTGTCTTGATAAAATAATCAGTAGTTCAAATTAGTAATATGTTTTTGCAGTACGATAAAGAAGAAGATTTAGTGAGGGTTGATAAAAGATATAGGTTAATGTTCAGATATATATTGTTAATTATTAGTTTGAAAGGAAAAATTTTTACGCGTTTTTTAATGTGCGTTTTGTGTAAAAAATATTTTATTGACGTAGACGTAGAGTTATATTATGTTTGTAGTACCTAGTGTTTTTTAATGACTGTGTTGATTGGTAAGTGTTGGTTATTGTTTCTCATTTAATTTGAAATTATATTGTATTAAATATTATAGATTCTGATGAAGCCTTGTATTAAAGGAGAAACCGGTCAATCGCATTAAAGTGTTTTTAATTTACTGTGCAAAAAATAACCCACAAATACCGTATTATAAATTATGTAAGTGGACACAAAACCGAAAGAAATGATAATGTCATTGGGAAGTCAAGAGTATGACACAAATGAATTTGTGTAATTATGTAGACTTGTTTTCTCTGATTTTGAATTAGGTTGCATTTTTTTAGGGCACGGTTAAACAACTGCAAGAGTTAACAGGGTGGCGCGGACATCAAGTTTTATACTTTGGAGATCATCCTTATAGTGATTTAGCTGACGTAACGCTGGAGCATGGCTGGAGGACTGGAGCCATAATTTTTGAATTAACAGTAAGTAATAAAAAATTGTACAGTATACTACTGTAGGTATACATTCGTCCAGTTGGTAAAACTTGACACCATCCTATTTTTTGTTTTAGCATGAAATAGCTACTTTAAACAATCCGGAATTTAAGAAGAATGCCAATTGGCTCCAAATGCTGACCCAGTTAATTGAAGATCATCAAGACTGTGAAGACCCAGATGAGCAAAAAATTTTAGCTAAATGGATGGCAGAGAGAGATAAGATAAGGTATCAGTCTTCATTTAATATTTTAAGAAAAAAGTAACAACAGTTTAGTATTAATTGTGAACAAAATAAAGATAAAAAAAAGCTTTTTTGTGATTAATTAATTGCAATATTCCAGCACTAAATTCTGTTTGTTTTCAGGAATGATATTAAATATGTGTTCAACAAACAGTTTGGAAGCGTTTTCCGAACCTACCACAACCCCACCTACTTTTCTAGGCGTTTATTCCGATTTGCTGATATTTACACTTCAAATATAACAAATTTATTACACTATTCTGTAAACCATACGTTTTATCCTCGAAGGGGTGTTATGCCTCATGAATATATATCATATTTTGTTTGATAAAAGTATGTATATCTTCTTTAGTCAATTTATCAGACCAGCTTTTGAAGGCGATGCTAAGCCACAATAAGGAAATAAATACAGAAAGCCTTAAAAGGAACCTAACATAACAATCCATTCCCTGGTTTCTCTATTTATTTCTTTATTATTTCTTTCAGACCCCTTATTTACTGGTCTATAGCTATTTTTCCTATTAATTTATTTATAACGTAATATTGACTGATAAGTACTCAATTTGTTGTAATTGTTAAAAATGTATATTTATTACAATTATTAAGTATAAGAGATATTTAGTGCTTTCTATGCAATTCGACGATATTATTTAACATAAAGCAGCGTTTCATTAGAACATGTATTACGTACGGTACTCTTATTTATTTGCTTTATTTATGTCTCATTATGATTTATTTATTGTTTTGTTGTACACATTTATTAAATTGAAAATATTCGGTAGATTTTTTATTTTTTTCCTTTTTCTTATTCTGTCACACTTTTTTCAAAATATTGACGTGTTCTAAGACTAAGTTATCACATAAAATTTTGGATAAAAATGTTACGATATATTAATGATATTTGTAGTCATGGGTTGGCCACGAAATATGGAATTTACTTTATGATTTTTTATATCAAATGCCTAGCAATCGGTACGTTCTACAGTATAAAATAAACTTATGACGAACCGTCACTACAGGCGATGTAAATATACCAGGTGACACAGCATAGTAAAAGGAATATTCTATAATTATTATGATTAACAGTTGAAATTCTGAGTATATTGTGGGAGTGAAGCATCTCAACTTTTGCATTAGGAGTGTCTTAACATTACCAAATTCGCTCTACAGGAGGTTCCAAGAGAAAAGTATTAAAACTAAACGTCATTTTTTTAATTTTTAGATTGAGAAATAATCTTGCCAAAAAAATAAATGAAATAGTCTCCAAGTAACTATTCTGTACCACCTGGTATGCAGTGTTTCAAATCTTTTTATTTCAAGTTGAGAACAATTCTTGCTTCTTGCCCTATCTTTTATAGAGGAAACCACAAATAGAATAAGAAAATTTAGGTTCTAAGACTTTCGGGATGCTGACATATTACAAGAGAGTTTCAAGGTTCTTTTCCACGTTGATTATTTTGGCCATCATCTATGGCTTTTTTCTAATGTAACAACGTAAGAAGGAGCCCAGAAACTTTTTTACAAAGGTTGAGAATATACAGGGTGATTCATAAGTAATGGTACACAGACCAACAGCAGATTTCGAACGTAAAAATATCGCGATTTAGCCAAACTTACCTTAGTCCAAAAGTTAATAGTAACCAAGATACAGGGTGTCAAAGTTTAAATTTATTTTTTAATTTTCCTTTGTAATTTAATGAGTTTTTATAATATTCTTGTGAAAATTTATGAGTGGGAGTTATTTGGGGTGAGGAATCATAGTACACGTTCAATTTTGGTATAACTCCTAGAGGGCGCTACGTACGCTGCGTTAAATGTGTAAAGATGACCGTAACTTTTTGTCCGCACCCAAAAATATATTTAAACTTTGACACCCTGTATCTTGGTTACTAATAACTTTTGGACCAAGGTAAGTTTGGCTAAATCGCGATATTTTTACGTTCGAAATCTGCTGTTGGTATGTGTACCATTACTTATGAATCACCCTGTATAGGACCTTTACAATCAAAAATATGGAATATCTCATATACGACAGAAGTGTGCTAAATAGAAATAAGAAGTGCCAAAAGACTTTTATAATGCCATTGTATTAATTATTCCAGATGAACAGTGCCAACACAAAATCTTCCTATTACTAGTATTGTTATAATAAATTATATTTTGTTATTAGAATGTTTTATTCCATCGAATAGCCTGGATTCATAAAGTTTGGTTTCTATAGTGTTTAATTATTATAATTTTGTCATTATTGGGAGCACCAAACGCCAAAAGAAATTATTTAATTTAGAATGTTTCTGCGATATTCCATTCTTTGTCTCGCCGTATTATCCAGGTGAAGCCATTTATTATTTGCCTTCTTGCAAATTATAAATAACCAAATAATTACCCAGCTATTTAATAAAAACATCTATAAAATCTTTATTTGATACTCCTTATGATACGTCTACTCTGTCCATCTGGCAATGGAGCATTCATCTGCTTTGCGATGATTCCTTGCATTGAACTTTCAAATGGGAAATGGTATAATCAATAACACTCACTGTATGACTAATTTATTTTTATTTAGTATACACAATTATTTTACAGAATAATTACACATTTAAATTAATAAAAATAACAATAAATAGGACTTCTATGTAGAATGGTATATACTATAATTTTTCTATGAAAATAATAAATCCTAAAAATTAATTGATAAGAAAATAGACACCGAAATTGACATAATTTTTGTGAAGACAAAACCTTATCTTTTAAAATATAGACTAGTACTGATGAAATTGGGGTACACATAAACCATTGATTTTATAGATTCTTAGAAATAAACACACATTAGCCTCACTTGCAAGCTGAGGTAATGATTGTAAATAAAATTATCCTTATTAGATATTTATTAAGTAACAGTTCGTCTATCTTGACAGAATTTGATTTAAAATCATCGCATAAAGCTTGCCGGTGTGCTAGACACTACTATAAAACATTGAATTAAATTATGATCTATCCCAGAATTGAAGAAATACATTTATCACAAGGCACGATGTGTTTACAAAATTATATTTACAAAAGAATGTGTCGAAAGATAATTATTCGTGTTTGTTTCTAACTCCGCGGAAAACAAGTAAAAAATATATCACAATAATATTTGTAACAAAATAATTTGTAATATAATTGGCAAAATACTAGTGTACTATTTAAGTAAAACAAAAGCGTAATAATTTGCTTAGTGATAAATATTTTCCCCTGATCCCACAAAAAAAAAGACAATGAGATCTTATGGAGCAAATGCATAGCCAGTAAATACTAAAACATATAATTTTACACAGAGCGACTTGGAACCTTCCCGATTTAGGTTAGGTTATTCGCTTGGCCTTGCTGATAGTTCTGGTAAAAAAGAGAGAACACGAAGGTTAGCGACGTGACTGGAAATCATTTATGAAACGGCTAAAAATCTGTTTTATCCCAAATTTTCTGCTACCTGTGTAATTTGGCCAAATATAATATTACTCGTATTTTATTTTTATTTCTGTGTATGACAAATATAGCTTACAACATAAAAAAATTGCTAATTAATCTAAAGAGATTTTTTTGAGGATCTGTTTAATACCTTGAAATCATGCTTGCAAAGTTTTGGAACTGGTGTATGCTAGGATGTTAAATATTTCAAAAACCAAAGATAATACGGTAATGATAATGCTTTTAATAAATATTTGTAATAAAATGCTCACTTCCCCTACCACCCCACGGCCAGTTGCGGCTTCCTAACCTTTTTTGATGTTAACAATCAAAACGACAAAGAATAATTATTCATATGGATTTGATAATATTGGGAATATAAAAATTTACAGGGAATAATGAATAGTTGCAGCCACTAAGAAAGCTCAATCTTGTTCCGACGAGGTTATGTGAATTTTTCGTATTGTCCGCATCCAAATTGTAGATGGTGGGAAATTAGGGGAATAGACACTCGCAGGTTGATGAATTTTGCAGATATTTGTCTCGCCCTGTACAATTTAAATTGGCGAAGAAACCGAAATATTCACAGCAACAGACCGAGCGTTCTGAATCCACAAACTATGAGAAAATCGAGGGTTATTTTTTTACCACAACTAACCCTCTGTTTTATTTCAGTTTCTATAGTACCATCATACCAAGAACTATATGAATAATTATTCTTTGTTGCTTTTTATTTGTTAAGCACTTGTTTTGTTATAAATAACAATTTTTACAAAAAATATGCCAACGAGCCTTATTATGGGAATATGTATATATTTCGTTTATGAAAATGGCAAGCGTGTTCAGAATTTTAAGTTTATGACAAAGAAACACATTTATTTTTAAAAAGGATGGAAGGTGAGAATAGTAATATGAGCTATCTCCCTAATACAATCTCAGTGCCCCAGCTTATTGAGCAAGATATTTAGTTGAAAGAGTTTAGCCGACATATCCACTTAAAACACAATTTTGTTAAATGACTAAATTAGACAACAGCAACCTTTATATCCAAACCATATTATTACATCAGTCAATCTTTTACTCTCGCCCTAATTTACAAACAATACAAAAGAATAAAGGAAAGGAGTAATTCGAACGTTCCTGAAGTCAATTGGTACAACCACAATTTGGTTTATACCTTCTGAGTATGTATAAAAATGCTTTAAAATAGTAATACAAAATCCTCGGTAATAAAATTCAGTACAAATTTTATTCATTTACAAAATCAGTTCTACATTTACTCCATTCTTCCTAAAATCAAAGTACCGCCACTTAAAAAATTGACAGAAATTATACGACACCTTAGAAAAGCTCAAGGTATAAAATTGTCCCGTGACCGCTTTCACACTCTGTTGCTATTAAATTCAGATCTACCAATAACAAATTATACAGACAATCTAATACTAACATCAAACAGCTAAATTGTAGTGTCATAAGAATAATTTCATAGGTGTTAGGTGTTTAGGGTCGAAAGTAAAGTTGAAAAAGTCTGTTAGCGTTTAATGAACAAGTCGTGCGGTTGTTATTTTTGTATAAACGTCAAACATCAAATTTACTACAGCTCAATCGGAAAACAACTGACTTTGTATGTAACAGCAATCAGTTTACTACATAAAATGTTGTGCATTTAATAGAAACAGTAAAATTAGAGCGTGAAGGTCGAGGGAGCAACGTATTGGTGCTTTGACTTTAGATATAGAAAATGACATTTACAAAGGTAACGGTTAAGGGGAAACAATAGAAACATATGAATTTGTTAAGTTCTGTTATAATTGGATAAATTTACCGATATATTACACATGTGAAATCAAAAAGGGAACATATTCTTCTAAACGTATAATGGGTGCATTCTGGTTGTGGCTTGTAGCACAGCCGATGACTAGGGCACACACACTGGGATAATGCTTACGCTTAATCGCAGGTGACATACACATCGGTACGTATAGGTATAAATGGACGGGCTGGCATAACTGCCACTGCCTGTACCCGCTTTCATGCATCAGTCTCACCTCCTTTTAACCTTAACCTGGCAAAATCCTCAAATATTATGTCGTCGTCGTGGTCCTGCAGGTTGTTCTCGTCACTAAAAATTCGCAAAATTTTACAAATTAGACGATGACATTATAAAACAGACTTGAAAAATTAAGTATTAGATCTCAGCATCCCATTTCAGTCGAGCAAGTTTATGAACACTATAGAAAGTTATTGGTAGGTTCTTAGCGTTCTTTTTGTTTTAATACCTATCCTGGTATAAACAAGGTAACTATAATTACGTAGGCCATGACTTTGACTGATTTGTCATCTATGAAATGTCGCCTAAACTTAAAAGTTTCCCGTGTAAAATATACGATGGACAAACTCTATTACCGTAGCAACTTGTGGCATTCATTTTTAGAGTACAATCACCCCTCGAGTTTTTAGCTCATCTTTCTGGACACCTTGTATATAAGGATGCTTAAGATCTAACACCGTCCCCTGTCTGATATATTAATTAATACTCACGCATCAAGCTGTATTAAGTTGGCGTCAACTGGAACATCCTTTCCAGCATCTTTGCTTACACGCCGTGAAGGTGTGGGTGGAAGAATAATTTCCTCTTCTGGTTTGGGATGCATAAGGATGAATGGAAGCTCGGCAACTAAATCTCTAAAAATATAATGGTCTATAAAAACCGAGCTATACAAAAATTATTGCGCTTACCCTCCTAGAGCTCCTAAACATAATTTAACTTTGACTTTGTATTGGACGATAATTCCCAAATTTTCTCGTTGAGATGGGTCGGCGACTCTGCAAGATCGTACGAATATTAGTTATATTTGATTGAAGTATAATTACAAGCAAGAAACATGCAAAACAAACCAAGCAGAGTGAAAGGTGGTGAGTGTAATTTTATGAATCAAACTAATTTAGGAAAGGAATCTACAGCTATTGTATATAGTGGCAATGAAATAAGGATAAGATTCGCCAAATCAAAAAAAAAAATATTAGTATATAAATTATCATTTTATTATTAAGGAAGCATATTTTATTGTAGATTTTACTTCAGTTTCTTTTTAAATAATTACAAAATATGCAGTTTAAGTTATTTGAATTATGATGTAACCGAAGCAGTTTAAACATTGTTTTATGTAAACTAGACTGTTACTTTTAACTACTGCAATGATTAATGAAACAAGCACTGGGAGTCTACAGAATCACAAGAATATTTTTATATAGACGACTAATTTCCGACTCGGCCATTAGTATATCACTTCACAATCAATTTCAAAATTTATCTAACAAATCTCGTTTTAAACGCTAGATATAAAATTATTTAATACTGCCTTCTCTTTCGCTCCTTGGAGAACTAAAATTCTAATAATTAATCAAATTTCCTATAAGCTAAGTTCATTTTTCCAACGAACACCAGAATAGCGAAACGTAGAACACTTTTTAACAAGTAATTATTTAATATAGAATATATCAGTTTCGAAATTACAAATTTAATTTTAATAAGTGAAGAGGCATGAACTTCTTTAAGGAAAGCGAGATACCAATGACAAGCACTGTATGTGGTACACATTTTAAGTTTTAGTAATAATAAAAATTATTTCTTGTGACTTTCAATCTACAGCTAGTCCTAAATATTATTCCCGTACTAGTGCCAATTTTTCAACAATTTGGAATTGAAACTAACAATACCATCCATATCATAAACTGGTAACGAAACCTTTATTTTGTAATATAATCTACAAAACTGTACATGCACAAAGATAAAGAATACCAATCACGTATTTGAAAAAAAATGCTTTCTCAAAGACAAATATTTACTGAATGTTTTTACGTTCTTCTATATCATGTACAGGGTGTCCCATTTAATTCGCGAGGCTTATTTGTCGAGCTAGAACTAGAATTCGAAATACTGAATTATGTTATTTACTTTCATTTAAAAGTATCCATTTTGTGTGTGTTTTAGCGCCAATAATTATTAATTTTTAAATATTCATAGATTATAGTTTGCACCATTTGCATAATTTTTAATGAAACAAATAAATAAATAGAAATTTAATTTGTTTTTATTCTTCTTCAATTATTCGCTGTGAAGTAGGCTTGGTCCCATCACAAGCACACTTTAAATATAACAATGCAGCAAGCTAACGGTGAGGGGGCCGTCCTTCTTTACTAATATATAGCGGGAACAAGTAAATGCTCCCAGTTAAGTCTTTCATTCGTACGTTTGTGTTTACAATAATACATACAATGGATTTTAAATTTTAGTTGTAATTCAATTATAAAGTCTACATTGTGAGCGGCTTAATTAAATGGTACACCCTGTAGATAAATTTTTTTAAATTTACAAACATTGGGGAAAGGTCTATAATACTGTTTCGTGTCCTGTACTATATTATTTTACATACAACGTTCGTGGGATGTCGGACAAATAAAAACTACTCCTTCGGTATTTAGATTGACCGGTTTCTGCAGAATAACCTGCCTTCCTCAGAATCTATAATTTATTAAACATGTAAACACAGTCCTCCTATAGAAGAAGAAGTTTTATCAAATCTTAACTAACCTATATAAGCATAAGGACTGCCACGTGTGAGAATATTATAATTGTGTTTTTAAATTTTTTAAATTGTTTAATGTGGTGTGTGATTATTATGTTTTCTTTTGACGTCTTTAACGTATTGTTTTGTAATTTTGTATTTGACGAATCCAATTATGAAATTAATTGGAATTGATTTTTAATGTTTCTTGTAATTCCCATATTGTTTACATGTTTAATAAATTATAGATTCTGAGGAAGGCAGATTATTCTGCAGAAACCGGTCAATCTAAATACCGAAGGAGTAGTTTTTATTTGTCCTACGTCCCACGAACGTTGTATGTAAAATTGGGGAAAGGGTTCTTAAATAATAAATTTTAACTATATAAAAAAGGTATTACAAAATAGAACGGTATATGTACAGTTTTCAAAATATTCTCCAGTTCTTCAAGATACATAATTAAGCGAAATTTTAGCGTTACCTCAAGTTTTTTAAATATGTACATATTCTTACAATCAGTTTTTAGACTTTCAGAACCTTCCACCATGTTGGAATCGAACAAAATGTGTAATAAAATATGACGACAAACCACCATTTTAGCTGTCTAGTCTGAGAAATAAAAACATTTAAAAGCAAAAAAACCTAAATTCATATAAGTATATATTTTTGTATCTTGTAATAAACTAGAATGATAAAAATGGAAATGAAAGAGCGAAAATCATTATAAATTTTTAAGAAAACAAGAAGCATTGAGCCATACATGAACATGGCAAGTGACAAATAAGAACATTATATTGTTAACTTACAAAGTGCTTGACGCTAAATTAGTGTCCTCATGCTTTAATTGTCCGTCCAGAGCGAGGCCCCACTTATCCTTATTATTGGCCAGTAGAGGTGTGAGTGTAAACACTTTGCTCAAAGTGAAGCCTGGGCCGATGGGACACCCCTCTCTACCCAAATCAAATCACACAAAACAGAAAATTTAATCACAGCATAAAAACATCTAAATCTGCAGACTCTGCATCCCATCGCCCTTTATATTTTCGTTGTCAGAAAATTGTTCAACATTTTGCAATTTCAGTTTGCACTTTTTAAATAATATGCCCCTTCATGTTAATCGGCCAAGTACAGCATTCTGTAACTTCAATAATTTAAAATATCAAAAACCTTTTTAAGATGAATCAGTCGACAGCAAATCCTCTTTAAATTTTTTATTATGACACATGTAGAACCCTAAATAAAAAATTTAATTGTTGCCCATCGTTCAGATAATTATATTTTAAAATTTTAATTCAAATATTATTTGCCAAAAAGAACTAAAAAATTGAAAATATTCTAAGAATAGCTGCACATTTGCCAGCTTACATATTCAAAGGTTAAGATTACACATCATCAAGCTTGTTTGTTTATACAGAAAAGCCAAAATTGTGAAGTCGGGCAACATTTCGGGTCAAAATGAAAGTCTTGGTGATATAACATGGAAAAAAACTAATAAATATTAAATACAATGGAAAAATAAAAATATTGTTTGGAACAAATATTATTAAAAAAATAAAAAGAAACTGAAAAAATCTATAAACAATTTTCTTAGGACGAAAGTCGGTGTTCAAATCAATCGGAAACTTCGGCCGTTATTAAAAATAGCTGCTCTGGGTTGAATCCGGTTTTTCAGGATTCACAACTGATATACAATATACATTTAAAATCTGTTTTATGTCGAAAGAATATTAAAACTTGTATGACTTTCGTCAATTTAGAAGTAATGTAACTCAAAAAATATTATTTCTTTGATTTGTTTGTGGATTCTGAAGGTTCGATCTTGTTTCTATGAGACTGGAATAAAAACACCCTACAAAAATTGTTAACCTGCAAGTGTCCCTTACTGTTTAAGGTATTACGTCAAAAAAAAGAAAAATGTTACGCACTTGTACAAATATTTTTTGAGTTATGCTATCTCAATGTTGACCAGGTATGTTATTTATCTCCTTGCATGGGTAACATTTTTATTTTGAGAGCTACAGAGTCAGTTAAATACGCAAAATTGGGCAGAATTGTGGGAGCAATTCACTGCTATATTCAGAATTGTGGTAGGTCTTCAGGTTGCCGAGTTATTCTGTAAAAACTGAAAATGATTGATTTTTTTTAATTTTAAATAACTTCGCAACCGTTAACCCTGAAAAAAATGTGAAAATAATCAGTAAAGATTTTTTTCCCCCATGATAATTCAGCAACTTGAAAACAATTTTGCCTGTTTAACCGACACTGTAGCTCTGAAAATAAAAACGTTACCCCACGCAAGGAACTAGATAATGACTCCCAGACATCAACCACAAAAAATTATAATTACATCTACCTCTAATATTCGTAAAAAGAATCAATCAAATCCTGTCAAACTAAATTTTAAATATTTGTAAGAATTTGTGTATCAGTATAGCAATTGTGAACGAGCTAAACCGTAACATGGCGACTATTTTTAACAACGATCAACGTCTCTTAAAATGTGTGTAGCATGCAAGAAACCAACACCTACATAAAGGGCCTGTGTTAAGACCAGTTCCTACTGATTAATAAAAAAACAACAAACAAATAACTCAATGCAAATCATGAAATTATGGAAGAGTGGCAATTGGTAAATAGGGAAGGCGAGCTGCAGATTAACTCACATAGTTGAGGAAGCTAAATTGGTGTCCTCGTGTTTTAATTGACCGTCTAAGGCCAACCCCCTTTTATCCTTGTTATTGGCCAACAAGGGCCTCACAGAGAATACTTTATTCAATGTGTAGCCCTGCGGTATTGGACAACCTGCACTGTAATATTCTATCCATTATAGTCATCCTAATGTATTTTAAATTAATTTCTGAGCTACATATTTTTAATATGTATTTAACTCAAACCCTAGGAGGCACATACCCCCTCTCTATCGTACTGTATTAATTAACTAAAACTCACATATTTATATAAACAATTTTGTTTTTTTTTTTGTCAATGTCATGAAATATAAGGGATAAGAAAAAAAAAATATTTCACACCTTAACAAATTGTAGCTTTTACAGTCATTTTCTGATAGATAGGCACGCCTTAAAGTAAAGAATACTTTCCAAGTAACGTTTGCCAATCCTTAGGTATTTACAACCATGAGATGTTTGCATACATTTTTAATTTAAGTACTGCTCTTAGTAAAATAATAGCAACAGAAGATATAAACAAAACCTGATTATTACAGTTTGAATAAGCCTATCCTAAAATGAATTTGCTAAGCCTACAAGCAGTTGAGTCGAGAATTGTTTTCGCCATTTTCCCAATGGGAATGAAAAGTAACTAAAATTTTGGAACAGCGCAATCTCATTTCAACTACCTGCCAGATAGCATTTTGTACATAGAGATAGAGAGAGGGGTCATTGCAGACTGTGATTTTTTTTTTTAAATGTCAACTTTAGCTTTTGCCTTAAGTTGCAACATTTTATTTCCTTCAAGTCTTGGGTTATTTGTATAAAAAAACATTAAAACGATACTGTCGTATATCATAATCATAACTTAACATTACACTGACGAAATGATCCACGTCTTTTCTAAAAACACCTGGTTAGACGATTATTTTTAAATTCATTTTATCAGTTAAGTAATAAATTTACGTACGGGATTCTACATCAATGTTTTTTTTTCCTTTACTATTCAATTCTTGCTTGTTCTGAATTGAATTATACACCCCGGATGACTATTTCTAGTTTTTAAAATTGAGTGGCTAAGTCTTCACCAACCAAACAGCAGGACTTGTTCCAACTTCTTTTTCCTATGGTTTTTTCAATTATAAAATGTTGGAAATTGCATTTATCCAATAAGCCATGGAATTTGTCTGTGCTGCGCCATACCAAACTAATACTTTATTTATCAAGAATAAACAGTATGTTTGTATTTAAATCAGTAGTAACGTTTTGGCAGAAGCTGCTAGAATTTTTCGTTGCTAATACATTTTCAATAAAAACAATTTTTAAATATTACACACGAAACAGTAATTAAATAATCCATATTTAGGTGTTTTATTGGTACCATCAGCTGTTATATTTTGCCGTTGATTATATTACTGTTCAAATGCCCCAGGGCCCAACTGGTTTTAAACAACGGTCAAAACTTTATTTCCAAAAATATGAACGTCAGCATCCCCATCACAAGGTTTACCTCAAGAATAAAAAATTATACAGAAAATAAAACGATTTCGTCATCTTAGCCACCTGATATACACAGTCGATTTTTTATACAAACAACTTATTTATGCATTTAATTTCTTTGTTTACAGATATACCTATACAACAATTAACTGTGGATCAGAATGTGTCTGGTTAAAAATGTAATAATGTGTTAACTGTTAACTAAAAGAAAAATAAATGTTAAAACTTACTCGCTTTCTGTTTCAGCCACTGTACATTTGTACTGAGCAGTGGAAAAAAGACAAATATCTGCAAATTGCCTAACGGACACTTTAATTTTCTTAACAGTTCGATTCGAGTTATTTGCTATGTGGACGTTAACGGCTATGTTCTCTCCGTGGTGATACAATTCCTTATCCAGGGATGCCTCTAGATATAGCTTGTTCGGACTCATCATGAATTCTTTACTAACTTCCACGGACGGTTGCTCTCCTTGCTTACTGGGAGCATACATAATCTTTCGGATCGCTAGCCTAAAACAGCAAAGGGAATTTAAATAGAAAATCCAACCTGCCATTAAGATTTGAAAACGTATTTTTCTCGTTACCTAACAGAATTTCTTTTGTGAGGTTTGTCATCCTGGGTTTCGCCAACAAATGCTTTAAGTTCATAGTCGACGCCGCACGGCTTGCCGGTATCGCCTGGCGCAGGCTGTAGCGTGACCGAAGCGGGACAATGAGGTGGTAGTTCAAAGTAAAAAGGGTAAGCATTTGGTCCCAATTTTTTTATTAATCGTTCCTGAAAAACAAAGGAGAGGTTTGTCTTAAGACTACCAGCATAAAACGAATCCACGACTATACCTGCAGTCTTGTGAGAGGTCGTTTATTTTGCGCCGTATTTTCTTGTGGAAAAATTTGTTCTGCCGCTAGGTATAAGTCTTTTCGAAATGTTAATCCCAAAACGTCTAAGTCTTCTCTACCATACCTAAATGCCGCTAATACGTGTCCGAATACTTTCCGATCTTTGACATAGTCGGGATCGATTAAAACTACACCGTCTGCAAGTAAAAAATGTAGATAGTTAAGGCAATTAAACAATTTCGAATTTTCACATTTTCGAGAATCAAATGTACTCATTTGATAAGACAGTGGCGGTCACTTTCGATTTTACCGAAGGCGATTTCTTATTTTTTTTTTTTGACGTTGCTTAGTCTACGCCACCGACCGCCGATTATATCCGACTCTGAATTCACAATGTTATTCTAAAAACTGCAAAAAAATGGGCTTAAGTACTTTCTGACACCCAGTATGTTTATAGGTTTTCAGCTCAGCTATTACAAAGTTTTATATACAAGCTTATCGATTGAAGCAAATACAAAATTGAGAAGAAATGGTGTTGAATACGTAATCATGAAACTACCTATTCAGTTAGAACGCGAATGCATTGACGTTAAATAATTATGCTAGATCAGAATTAACAATTTACACGAATAAAATGAAGTTCTTATTTCTGTCTCTTAAAACTGCATTGTTACGAATTTTTTATTTATCGATTATAAAAATAAACACTTACCTATCGGATCCACATGCGATATGTGATCTACAAAATCCCTTTTTCCGAGATAAACGGTTATCTAAAACAAAATAATCACTGTCAGTATTATCTAATCACCACCGTAACTTCAATGATCGAAGTAAAAATGAGGCTGTGACCAGTGTTGAAAAGAGGGAAAAATGCACACACAGGAGAGTCTCATAGGAAAGGTTGAGCTTTCCGAATCTGCGAATCGAGCAAATAATTCGAGTTCGACCATATATTTTGATTATTTTGAATTTTTTAGGTTTCGACCATTTTGACGGTTTTCCGTATGATTATAGAGGTTAAGATTTGATAAAAAATTTTTGTATCCATAAATCTAACCCTCACTAATATAAACTACCTACCTACAAGTACAATTGGATTAAAGATTCTCCTCTTTTTCCCAATTACTATCAAATATTATAACGTAAATTAGAAGAAGAAGAAGAGAGCATGGAACTGCCCTAACCAACAAAATTCTTACTAATTAAGCTTATTTAACAAAGATTTATAGATCAAACTTAAATTATCAACACCTGTTCTTATATTAACACAATCTCTATTACCATTTATATGCATCATTTCTAGCAAAAGTCTTTTACCTAAATTTTCTTCAGTATCTATAATTTTTATTCCCTCAAAATTAAATGCACAGTTCAGTTCTACTACATGGTTAGCCATAGCCGTTGAAGTTTTTTTGTTCTTTACGTCATATTGGTGGTTTTTAACTCTCGAACTTAACCACTGTTTAGTTTGGCCTATATATTGTTTCCCACAATTACACGGAATTTGATATACAACATTACTTTTTAACAACGATGGAGTTTTATCTTTATTTTTATTGAATAAATGTCTTAGTGATTTTTCATTATAAAACACCACTTTAATGTTATCATTTTCCAAAATTCTTTTTAAATTTTGTGACAAACCATACGGAGTTTTATAATATGTCGAAAATCATCTTATTTTGTAATGAGACTAATTTTTCCATAGTCTTACTCTTACAAAGAAACTATGATATAGCTAAAAACATCTTAATTAATAATAACTATCCCGATGGTTTAATTCAAACTTTCTTCTCAGATAATAGGTCAAGAATGACTAACGGAGCTAATGTTAATAACAATACGACATATTATAAAATTCCGTATGTGAATGATTTGTCACAAAATTTAAAAAGAATTTTGGAAAATGATATCATTGAAGTGGTGTTTTATAATGAAAAATCACTAAGACCTTTATTCAATAAAAATAAAGATAAAACTCCATCGTTGTTAAAAAGTAATGTTGTACCTATATCAAATTCCGTGTAATTGTGGGAAACAATATATAGGCCAAACTAAACAGTGGTTAAGTTCGAGAGTTAAAAACCACCAATATGACGTAAAAAACAAAAAAACCTCAACGGTTTTGGCTAACCATGTAGTAGAACAGAACTGTGCATTTAATTTTGAGGAAATAAAAATTATAGATACTGAGGAAAATTTAGGTAAAAGACTTTTGCTAGAAATGATGCATATAAATGGTAATAAAGATTGTGTTAATATAAGAACAGATGTTGATAATTTAAGTGTGATCTATAAATCTTTGTTAAATAAGTTTAATTAGTAAGAATTTTGTTGGTTAGGGCATTTCCATGCTCTCTTCTTCTTCTAATTTAGGTACGTTATAATATGTGATAGTAATAATTGGGAAGATGAGGAGTATGAGAATCTTTGATCCAATAATTGTACTTGTAGGTAGTTTATATTAGTGAGGTTAGATTTATGGATACAAAAATTATTTTATAGAAGAAGTTTTATCAAATCTTAACCTATATAATCATAAGGACTGCCACGTGTGAAAATATTATAATTGTTTTTTTAAATTTTTTAAATTGTTTAATGCGGTGTGTGATTATTATTTGTTTTCTTTTGACGTCTTTAACGTATTGTTTTGTAATTTTATATTTGGCGAATCCAATTATGAAATTAATTGGAATTGATAGTTTTTACTTGCTCTATCATCCTTAGAACTATGTCCAGTTTGTCATGAAACACCCTGTATACCTATTAAATTCCGTTACAGAGAGAAACTACACGTGTTACATAAAAATGAACTTCAGCTCATTAGAACTGTATTTTACATCACGTCGATTTGACAGGTGAACCTGTAAAGTGTAAATCGCAGTAATAACTAATGGAACATCACCGTTTGGGCCTGTCCCGGTCTTACTTAGTGGCAGGGCAGGACATTAATTTAACAAAGACCTACATAATGACAGAAATACTCACAATTCACATATAAAGTTTTGGTAAAAACAAATAGGTGTTAAGACGGAATCAACAAAAGTATATTTATTTGCTTTTTCCTTCCCCCTCAGGCCTCAGATGTCAGTCATCGTGATCGCTACGCCTTGAAGCAATTAAAACTAAATTGTAACATCAACGTTGATTTATTAACATCTGCGTTGGATCTAGCTTTACTAATCAATGTAAAGCTGATGCAATACATTTCAATTGGATATTTCGATTTGATCGGCCGCAAATAGAGTACAATAATGGAGTTTATGCGGTACAATCAGAATAATGGTGTGGCCTGTTGCGTTAATCTTTGGAAAGAGTTATTTTAAACTTACGCGCGTCTGGTAAATTATTATTATACAAGTTATCGGTCTGATTTTTATTTAAAGAATTACGATGCCCCATAACAAATGAGGATTACGTGCCGAAATAACCCAAACTTACATCAATAAACATTTTTTTTAAGTGCACCGAGTCCGGGTTTTATTTTTCGTAGGGCATTTTCTTAACTCATGACGATTTAACTCGGCCATTTTAAGCACTAGGTGCCTCAAAGGAAAAATCCGCCAGCGTTAACTCAGGGGCATGTGCTGGCCATTAATGATCGCGTAGGTAACGTATAACCATCCTGTACACTTGTGTTCGTATGAAATGATTTTTTAATTTGCCCTAGGAGCAATGGCCATTTCTTATAAATGTGCCAAAGCTCATTTGTGTAACTCTGTCCAAAATTTGTCGGATTGTGGGTGTTCTTTGCTTATGAAGGTACCTAATATATTTAAAATGCGTAATACTCTTACCTTTCCATTTGGAGAACTTTTCTTGAAGACCCTGTAAAAAAACAGCATATTAGCACTCACATTAAACTAGTCATGAAGTATCAATTCATTTAATCGATTTCATAACCCTGTGTGGGGTAGAATTAAGAATTTCGTTCGCCGAAAAGTATGAACGTCCTCAATAATAAATAATAGAGGGAAGCTACTGCCTCATAGATTTAGGTAACTGCTGCAATGATTTTAGATGTTTTCATTAAAAAAAATTCTATCTGTAAAATTGACGTTTAATCTTCTCAATGGAAAACTCGAGCTTTATTACGCACTAAATAATACCGTAGACCAAACAAACACTCCCCCCATTGATGTGTAATAATAGAACTTCCAGTACAAAAAGTAATCAAACTCTAGAATAGATAGTATTTAGTAACGTTTACATATGAAAATACACACGCTGGTCTGCGAGCTTTTTAAACCCACGTAGTCCATAGTTACAACTCAAATGAGTATTCATTATAAAATAATATACTATTTCAAGTGTACGAATGAAACTTGGCTAATATTATATAGAATCAAATCAAATCAAATTTTTGTCAGTTATGCAATCAATAAAATTGAATATGAAAGTTAATCGAAAAATTTCATTAAGAAAAAAGTCAGAATTGCAAACTTAGCCTTCGTATATACAGTCTGTCCCAAATTGGAGATGCTATCTTTCTTTTTTTTTTGTAACATATCTGGCCTCCTTCATTTGTAAACAAAGCCATAATAAAATCAAAAAAAGAAGAACATCTAATTTTCAATTTACGAATAAACGCATTTTGGTCGATCAACTTTCTTTGTCATTTATACGTAATTTTAAATTGGAGAAAAATTGATTATAATTAATAGAATCAAACGTACAGGCATCATTCAAGCAACAGAAATACTGTCAATACGATTTTGAATCTTACTTCTTCGCTGGGCTCGTGCCTAAAGAGCTGGAATACTATGCGATTCGTGAAAAAATGTTTCCATTTTATCCGTTTCGATGCTTTGTATTCGAGTCAGAAATGTGATGAAAACTAAGTACTGTAACTGGTATACAAATGGAATAAAAATCGTAAATAATTGGACCTACCTCGTAGCTTGACGTTTACTACTGACATCATCCATATCGGGACTAGAGCTAGATGGGGCCAGCGTTGTGCTCCCAGGATCCACAGGAGATAGTGAAGGCACTTTGTGCCCCTCCAGTCTGCTAAACTGCAAGAAAAACAATATATTTGCGTAAAAAAATTATTCAGCAAAATTATCTTGATTAATGCCACATAATGACGTCATTCGCGCGGTTTTTAATCTTTTAATATAATTTCGTATCAACGTTCACGTTCTATTTGTAAATAAATGATAGACGACCACAATGGGTACACTCAGAAATCCGTCATTTTTATGTCTAATATTTATGCAAACAAAACTGGTTAGGATAGTTCTATTCACGGCGCAGGTGTCCAGGTGAACAAATATACACATACGTATACCTACTCGGCCGAAATACATGTTTGCAGTATAATTTTTTGAAATTATTCAGAAAACAATTGGTCGACAGGAAATACTGGTAACAATCCCAATCCAGCCAAATAGGCGAGGATTCTTAGGATAAGAAAGCTTAAACTAAACAACTCAGCAGGAGGTGGCGACTTTCCAGAGTTAAGTTCTAATGATGAAAACAATATAAAGTTCTGAGAAATCCGGGAGCTTTCTAATGGCTCCCATCCTACAAGAAAAGGACCTGAAACATTTTCGTTTTGACATGAAGAATATTTTTGGCTGCCAGGATAGAGGTCTGAGCGTAGTCCACATCAGCACTTTAAGCAGTAAGCACTCCGTCATAAACACCTGTAGCAAGTCGCCGCTTTCTATTAACAATTATTCTTGTACAATCGAATGCACTGCATAACCCAGTTTGCTCATTTTCTGCATGAAACCGTCCCCGCATTCTACGGGATATCCTGGCAACGTGGAAAAACCTCCGTGACCTGCTACCCTTCGGCAACTCAGTGCGTGCAACCGTGTTGAATGGTTGCTAGGGAGGCACACTGTTCGTTGGGATAAAGTTAAGGGGAAATTTTTAGTCTGGGCAAAATCACAAAACTCTTTAATCATCAAGACTGCACTGGTTATTTATGTTTGTCACCGTCATGTTGTTTCTGAGTGACAATGTTTTGGAAACCAAGGGATTTTCATGAAGATGGTCGAAACAATGTCACCTGGCTCTCCTGAAAGTCCGGGGTTAAAAAGGGTCACTTTTCTTCAAAAAAATCATTGAAAAAAATATCGAAACACGCAAACTACAAACGCTCAGAAAAGGGGGGGGCTTGCGCTCTGGCAAAAAAACGAGGTTCGAGGGTTGAACTTAGGTCCGCATCGTGAATTGCGGAGTCCCGGTGCGATTTTCAGGCCAGCAGGAGCGAACGAAAAAAAGAGCAATCTTGACGTCTAAATTTCAGTCTCTTGTTTCTCTTTTTAATTTTATAAAATTAAAATCTTAATAAGTACTAAAAACATCACTGCAAAAAGTAGTCTTAGGATAGGATATTTCCCGACACGATTAAGTCTAAAAAGAGGTGAGAGAGCTTATTAAAGTCGCTTATCGTTTGACATTTAGGAATATTTATTTATTTTAGAAATACCGAATTTGCAACGTCGTCGGCTGAGAATTGTCCCATTTTGTCAAGAGTACTACTGTGTGTAAATTACTAGACGAACTGTTTAAATTAAAATATTTATACTAAGAAATGATGTGACTTATGCCAAGACACGATAAAACTAATAATAAGAATAATAATAATTATTATTAATATTCTTATTATCGTCTTTATTGAAATTAGCATTATAAAACACAGGGTGTTCTATTTAAAATAAGCAAGTTATTGGATTTTGAAGTGGACCGAATTGGCCGATCGTTTCTCGTCGCCCTGTATAACTTTGAACAAATTTCGCATATTACAGATATTTAAACACATTTTAGTATTACTCATTTAAAAATTTTAAAAAAGTCGAAATATCTCGAAAACGTTTAAGGCTAGGGTATTTCTATATGATTTACACTAAATTTCAATGTAGAATCCAAAAATGAAATAAAAAACAGTACATTCCATTTGAAATAAGCGAGTCGTAGCCAACTTTCGGTAGAACCGGAACTCTCATCACAACGAGAATATTTTTAATCGATAGAACATTGCGAGTGACCTCTGTATACAAATTTCCATAATTTCAGTATGCGTAGTTTTCTAGAAACGGCTAATAGAAGCTCGTCGTGAAAACCAAGTTTCTTTGACTGTATTAATGGTATTAGTAATATACAGGGTGAGTCACCAAGGGCGCCTCGGTCGATATATCCTTTAATATTTATTACACAGAAAAAAGTTTCAAATAAAAGTTGTAGGAGACCAAGAGTACCATATTTTAAAATTATTTCTAATCATACGTGGTGTTTGATATTAGAATGGCATATCAAAAGTATGTTTTTTAAATGGGACACCCTATATATTTTCGCAAATTTTTATTCTTTATTTAATTGCCTTTTCGAATATATCTGGATTTTGAAATTCCGTTGCGGCGTTGTAGAATTATTCAACTTTTTTCAAAAAAATTGTCACTTGCAGACCTCACTAATGAATTCTGCATGAGCGGTATTTTCACAGATTAAGCAAACTTTTTTTGGTAAGTGTTAAGCAATGCCATGTCCTAGCCTCCAGATATTTTAAAGTTGAAATTATTTGTACAGGGTGTTTATTACGATGATACAAAAATGGCTAACTTTAATCTATCATAACTTCATTTTTTTAAATGGAACACCCCGTATATTTTTACATATTTGGATAGAGTTTTTGTCGCTCTACAATTTTTATTAACCTATGGTTATACCTAAAACCAACGGTTTCCCGTGAAACTGCATTCAAATAAAAACATCAGGTAATTTCTAGAAATTCGAATATCATAGGAGACATTGGCCCGTGTTTTTTTGTTTTTGCAAGAAGGAACTATGAGCATTATTGTTTCAATTATTATCTGATAATGGAAATACGGTATTTCCAATTTCAGATAATCGAAATTGAATTTAAATTATCTGATAATTTCAATTCAATTTCCATTATCTGATAATGAAAATACGGTATTTCCATTATCAGATAATGGAAATTGAATTTAAATTATTTGATAATTTAAATTCAATTTCCATTATCAGATAATGACAATTGTATTTAAATTATCAGATACCTAATTTTTATTCAATTGTCGTTATCTGATAATGAAAATACGGTATTTCCATTATCAGATAATAAAAATTGAATTTAAATTATCTGATAATGGAAATACCGGATTTTCATTATCAGATAACGACAATTGAATTTAAATTATCAGATAATTTAAATTCAATTGTCATTATCTGATAATGGAAATTGAATTTAAATTATCTGATAATTTAAATTCAATTTCCATTATCAGATATTGATAATTGATACAATCTAGAGGCCAACAAACAATTATCATAACTCTCCCCGATACAGTAAATCATATTAATTCTTTCTTGCTTAGAAAAATTCATTTTAAATACTAATTCAAGTAGAAATTAACGTAACAATAAAGTCTACAAATTAAAAGCGTTTCAAATTTGTTACAAACAAATGTCAGTGATAAATGCCATCTAGATATTTGGAAAATTCACACAGTTCAAGTATTCAAATGTAGAATGATAAGACAACTTTCTTTTCATTTATAAGAGATGAAACTTACATTAATTGAAACAATAATGCCCATAGTTCCTTCTTGCAAAGACAAAAAATACACGTGCCAATGCTTCATATGATGTTCGAATTTCTAGAAATTACCTGATGTTTTTATTAGAATGCAGTTTCACTAGAAACCGTTGGTTTTAGGTGTAACCATAGGTTAATAAAAATTGTAGAGCGACAAAAACTCTATCGAAATATGTAAAAATATACGGGGTGTTCCATTTAAAAAAATGAAATTATGATAGATGAAAGTTAGCCATTTTTGTATCATCGTAATAAACACCCTGTACAAATAATTTCAACTTTAAAATATCTGGAGGCTAGGACATGGCATTGCTTAACACTTAACAAAAAAAGTTTGCTTAATCTGTGAAAATACCGCTCATGCAGAATTCATTAGTGAGGTCTGCAAATGACAATTTTTTTTGAAAAAGTTGAATAATTCGTCAACGCCGCAACGGAATTTTAAAAACCAGATATATTCGAAAAGGCAAATAAAAAAAGAATAAAAATTTGCAAAAATATATAGGGTGTCCCATTTAAAAAAACATACTTTTGATATGCCATTCTAATATCAAACACCATGTATGATTAGAAATAATTTTAAAATATGGTACTCTTGGTCTCCTACAACTTTTATTTGAAACTTTTTTCTGTGTAATAACTATTAAAGGAGATATCGACCGAGGCACCCTTGTGACTCACCCTGTATAATTGTGATGTTCCCATTTTAGGCTGTGATTCACTGCATCATCAATACGAGATTAAGACTACGTCATAAAAATGTATCATATAATGTTTCTACTTAACTTTAAAGGCCAAAAAGCATTCAGATGTTCATAAAAGTAATGGTGGATATCGTGTTTACGGTTCTGTGCAGGAAAAACGAAGTATAATAAATTTAATAATGTAAAGCTCAGATGCCTGCCCGAGTGGCTTTAATTTAAATTTCTGGCATGAGATTACTTTCAGCTGTAATAAATCCAGACTTAATCATCCGAATGAGAAGGATATGACAAAATTATTTCGTTAAGTACATATTTAAACCCCCGTGCTTGCCATTGCTATTTACCTAGAAAGCTTAGCAATTTTTCAGGTCACATTCAGTATCATTTATATGATAAGGAAAACATACCAGACATTTTTCTTTATTACATTTGTACACAACTTTGAAACATCGCATCGGAGGAAAGTTTTCAAACCAAGAGCAAATTAAGTAAATCTCCAAGGCTTTGCATTCTACGTTCCTCACATTATTCTATATTTTTCCGTTTATTTTCAAGGAAAATTAATCTAAACGAAATTGTTTTCGCATAAAAAGTTGGGAGTTGATTGCCTATTATTTATTCAGCAATTTGGAACAATCATTAGTAAGCTAATTCGAAATTATATGCGTATTATATTACAGCTCTAATCTCAAGTAATGAAATCTCACTGAGGTTCACGTTCCACGGGAAAGGTTAGACAATTTCCCATTTTTTTATTTGAAAATCAAAACCTAGAGATAAAAATAAGAGCCTGTTTTTTCCATTTAAACTGAAAAAGATTAAGTTAAACTCTCACGACTTAAGCGCAAATTCCAGGGTTGGGCAAAATCTGATTTAAAAAAAATCATTGATGAGATGTATGGAAATACTTGATTGCTGCAGTTAGCAATAACTGCCAGTATTAAAACAATTTCTGTGCGCATTTGCTTCTTCAACATCGTGGAGCATTTTGGACTTGTGCACTTCGATTTACGAAACAATCATTTGTTTTATTTTCATTAATGAAATGTTAAAAAATATTCGAGTGCGATTTAAATTATAATTTTAACTTAAAAAATCAGCTGATCAGCGTTTTATTAAAAGGGATATGTAATAATCTGGATCATCCTGACTTGTTTGTGATCATCGACATTTATTTTCGGCGTTCGACCATAAATTTGCACTTATATTTAATCCCAATATCGTAAAACAAGCAACGCAATGTGTGTTTAGATGTTTATATCGTTTTCGATCACTCCAAAGCAATCACATAACACTATGTTGAAAACACAACAGAAACTTTGGGTTATTTGTACAGGACAGATCGAGTTCTTTACACAAAAAAATAAATTACCATGGGACGCTTAAATTTATTAAACTTTGCTTTTCGGGATCATGACATACACCAATAATATGTCAAAAATCACCATAATGAGTTTTTTAGGGACGATTGAGGTAAATCGTTTATTCTGAAAGAATCCTTCAACCGAAAAAATAAGAGCCTCTTAGAATTTCGAAAACAAAATAATGTGCAGACGAAGGAGGCACCTTGGCCGAACAAAAATATCAGTCCCAGTAGTTTTACTTTTTTTACATTATAAGCGCTGGCTTTTTTAAACGAGAAAACCACAAAGTGCGACAAAAATGCTCCTTTTCGACATTTTTTTTTCAATTTTGCCAAACAGGCGCCCGGTTCGAGCTTAATATATGATTTTATTTTATACTAGGTATTTGACGTCACACAGAACAATAACAAGTTTTAATTTTGTAAAATTATACGAGTTAATTATATTTCTGTTTGATGTTATTTACTGTTTTTGGATAAATATGAAAGGTCACACATTACTATTCTCATCATTTGAATTTAATGACTTGTATAATTATAATATGCGATTAATATGTGGGTAATGCGTTGAGTAACTAACAAGAAACGAACAAATCGTTTCAAAGGAAATTGAAAAATTTGTTACGAACATTGTGAAGTGGAAACTCATTTAATTATACAGGGATTGAAAACCTACAATCCCGACAAAATTTTTACTAACGTTTGACGAATCAGAAAACAGTGTTTGTGCAATAATCAGCCTGCTCTTTCTTCGCTCTAATTAGGTCTATCAAATGAGTCCGCGTTAACACCTCGCTGGCTTGGCCTAAACCTAAACCGAATACCCTGTTCATCTGTGGATCCTTTTGATGGCTCAATAATCCTGCGTCCATTTGCGGTTCATGAGCCCTTACAAATTACAGAAGTGGACTCGACCTTCTGATGATGTTACGTGATATTACGTTTAATATCATTTTGCCATGCATAAACCCAAAGACTCAAGCTCCTGGATCCAACGTCACAGAATCACAGAAACACAAAAGGGAAGTTTGTCTGGACTGTCTGGCTTAGCACAATTTGCACAGGGAATCTGAGAAATGTCGGTGAAGGCATGCCCTGGCATTTGTTGTAAAAATATGAAGAAGGATATAATAAATCCGAGTATTTATTCCTTGCACGGCGCGGCGTGACCTCCAGCTCAGCAACGAACGTGTCCAAGCCCATGTGTTGAGGTTCAGCAAAAATATCGAACACAAACAATAATTGAGTTATTTTATAAACTACTCGCTGGTGGTGGTTTAATTCAACATTAGAATTGTTATTAGGTCATCAACGAAAGGTACTTACACCATTGATTGTTTAACATAAATCTTACCAATATAATGGTTGTTATTTTTAGTGGCCAAATAATAAAATGATTTGAACTCGTAAAATTTTTATAACTCTTCTATTAAACCCACAACCACTTGTTTAACTATGCAATATTTTGACTTTGAGATTGGCTACATAATCACGTCAAACTTTGGCACACGTAAACACAACTATTAAAAATGCTTCTTTAAATTTACAATAATTTTATTATCGTGCGATAATCGATCTCTACTCAACCGTAAACTTAACACTTGTTAATTTTTCACAAAATCGACCAAAGGTATACAGGGTGTCCCGTAATAAAGTGCAAAAAATTTATCTGGAGATTCCTCGTCGAAAATTAAGGTGGGTACTTCATATAAAATTTTCCAAAATAAGCATTCCCTGTTCGGCTACACCACCTTAAAGGGGTGGGCTAAAAAATGGTTTTTAATTTCTATCTCAAAATAGCGTAATCGGAAAAAGATGAAATTTGGCACATCTTGGTTACTAATCATCATCATCTAACGAAATCATTTCATCCACCTAGCATGTACACAAAGGGGTGAGATTAACTACCCTTCTTGAAATTTTGTAAATATCTTTCTGCCTGCTATTTTTTTTAAATTAAAAAAAATAACTAAACATTATGATTCATTTAGAAACTTTTTATCTCTTGAAAAAATTTCGTAAAATCGACCATATTTGAGAAAAAAATTAAATTACATCTGCCTAAGTGATCAATCAAAAGCTATGAGCACGATTATATTAGTGTAAAATACTAAAAGTAGGCTGGTGTCAAATTATAAGCACCAAATGATCATGTCAGTACGTAACATTGTCAAATTATAATTTGACACCAGCCTACTTTTAGTATTTTACACTAATATAATCGTGCTAATAGCTTTTGATTGATCACTTAGGCAGATGTAAATTAATTTTTTTCTCAAATATAGTCGATTTTACGAAATTTTTTCAAGAGATAAAAAAGTTTCTAAATCATGTTTGGTAATTTTTTTTAATTTAAAAAAAAATTAGCAGGCAGAAAGATATTTACAAAATTTCAAGAAGGGTAGTTAATTTCACCCCTTTGTGTACATGCTAGGTGGATGAAATGATTTCGTTAGATGCCTTTTGATTAGTAACCAAGATGTGCCAAATTTCATCTTTTTCCGATTACGCTATTTTGAGATAGAAATTAAAAACCATTTTTTAGCCCACCCCTTTAAGGGGGTGTAGCCGAACAGGGAATGCTTATTTTGGAAAATTTTATATGAAGTACCCACCTTAATTTTCGACGAGGAATCTCCAGTTAAATTTTTTGTACTTTATTACGAGACACCCTGTATATTACATGAATATTCTTAGAGATAGAGAAAACTATGAGTCATAGTGATGTGATGTCGATGTCATAGTCTATGACATCGACATCACATCGTCATCGTCACACAGCAAAGTTCATGCAATAAGATGTCCTCAGTACAGTAACGATTAATCAAATTTAAAATATATTTTTTCAAGCAACACCAGAATCAGCAAACTAATAAAGAATTGAGTAAATATTTCTCGAGTTACTATGGATGCCACTATTTCTGATTATAGGTACCTATTATACAAAACAACTACATAATAATTGGAAGCTATTGCAGATAATTAAACAGTATAAATCCACATACAGCAAACGTAGCTGAACATTTGTCAATATTGATTGTTCACCTGATATTAGTGGATGCATGAATGGAGAATAATACACTTTTGTATTAACTGTTACGATTGAACTACGTGTGAGGAAATTGTATTTGTTTGTTTCAAAAGGGTTTTCAATGCTTTCTTCCCTCTTCTCTACTCCGACAAATATTAATTAATTAGCCAAGTGATTATACAATTTTGAATTTTGTCGCAGATAAAAATATGGCATGTGTTTATTAGACATTTTTAACCGAACAACATACTCTCAAGCTATGGCCGTCATGTCATGGGACCCCCTGTAAATTACACTTGGAGTAGTTTTCCACACACACCAAAACACTTTTGCACACACTCGACGCGCGTTTCGCCAACCAAGTTGGCATCATCGGGAGATGATTAAAACTGTAAATTATGCATTGGTTTCATTTAATTTAAAATATATGTTTCAGTGAATCGATAAAAACTTTATGTTATCTAATTTTCCTACGTTGAGGGTCTCATTCCCGCTATTTATGAATTATGAATAGGCCCCTGGGGCTCGCGTACTCTTGTAAATAGTAACAAGGGAATTTAAAACAGCAATACGTTAAAATAAAAACTGCAATACATTGCGCTTGCCTAAAATAATTAATAACTTCTCTTATTATAGTATGTGGGTTGCAATCCCCCTCTAATTAAATGGGTGTTAATTAAGTGACAACGACAATTAGTACATTTTGTTAATTAATATAGTTGGCTGCTCATCGAAACATAAATTAATAATTTAACTGTGAAACAAAACAGTAGAAATTATCGTAGATATTAAACAGGAAAATCTACAAGCAGACATAAACGAGAACATTTACAGGGTGGTCCAGTTTATAATAGCAGGACTTTACCAGGAGCTAGTTCAGCGTAAAATAAAGACATTTTGTCCTATAAACTATGGTTGAATTCTGCTTCGTTTCAGATCTACAGGGTGTTAAAGATGGAAATTTTTTTTAGAATAATTGGCCATAACTCTATACTAACAAAAGAAAGCTCTTTGAAATTTAGCATAGGGAGGTTGTTTTACATTTACAAATATGATAATCGTTTTATAGTCGCAACAAAAAAAAATGTTTTTAGATACCTAACTGCAATTATTCGTTACTCAAATTTTAACTACCGACATCGAATAAGATTTATGAAAAACATTGATTATTATAAATTACAACCAAGGCAGTATTCTTGATTAATTTACATCACCAAAATTTTATTTACACTATAACTCGGCAGCTTTATACCAAACTTTAATTTTGCTTTCGTCGAGATTAAAATAATTTTTAATATAAATAATACACCTACGGTATTATTAAATTCGTTCCAAACCAATTTTTCTGCATGGATCCAAAAAATAAAGTACACAGTTGAAAGTCAAATAAAATAATTACTTTGGGTGCCACGACATTCTGAGATAGGTATCAAGCAAAGAAAAAGATGATGTCTTTGGATCAGCTAATATTCTTATTGGCCCGCGTTGGGTGTTTCCGAAAGCACGAGAGGGACGAACATAAGGATTACTGAAGAAATATCCCAAGAAAAAAAGCAATTAAAACAATCCGGTTGCATTTAAAGCAGGTTTTACCAATAAGCATTAAATAAAATATTTCAATTATGTCTAGCTTGCTGTTACGTAATGCCCAAGATAAAATACAAATATAAGTACTATGAAGTTGCTTGTAGAGAACCCATCAAAGGAAATGAGTCAACAAGAAAATATTCCAACAAAATAAAAATCTTCGTCAACGGTTTTTACATTCGTACCAAAGGTAGTCATTTGTGATCAAGAGAGACAAAATATGGCTACTTATAATGTCACTCTCTATATAGGAAATACATTAATTCTATTGATTAATGTCATCGATATTGATAACCGGAAATCATTTTTGCTTATTCTCACGAACATTTTAAGATATTAAATTGATTATTCATGTTTCCTAAGAAATATTTGTCAATATCTAAAATTTGATTTACATCTTAGATACCTAAACCTATTTTTTTATATACCAAAGGAACTAGTATGCGAGCATGGGCGAGAATATAAATTAGAACCCGACAAATAAATAGATGAATTCAACTTGTAACTAATTAATATTTCATTTAAATTACACATAAGTATTTATTACTGAGAACTATTTGTTTATGAGTAATAGTTCTAAAGAATATTTTTGAAGAAGTCATCATAAGGAATTTACATGTGAAAATTTCCAAGTAGTAACATTTTACTAGTTAAGTAGAGTATTTGAATTTATAGTCTTTATACGGAGCCTCATATTCTTACTGTACCTATCGTTCAACTCTTACAACCAAGTATTTAATATACTTGGATTTTTTAAATAACCACTCTTCTAGGTTGTAATTTGACTTGGTTATTTATGTTGTAACATAACATCAACAATATCTTCAAGTGACAATATAACTAGGTACGTAAGTCGTTATTATAGTCATTTTATTTTTAAACAGTATCTTTATAGGTCGGTGTATTTTTTGTAGTTACCAACGGTTAGTACCTACTACTCTGTATTGAAAAGTTATCGACTAAGCCTGAGAATTGTACACTTTTGGATATTTCTAGTCAGTATCAACGAGCATCCTTCCGAACACCTAATTTGGTTAACATGTTACAATACAACACTGCTCTGACTTACATCAGTTCACATGTATTGACCTTGTAGGGCCTTGTTGGATGAAAGTTGAGGAGTAAAAAGTCCAGAGAAGTAAGTTGTTCAATTAAAATGTCTCAGAAATTTTTCTGTTTTCCAACAAGAAGCGATATTTATTAACACTTTACCCTAAGTGTACAGAAGCTAAATCAAAACAAAACATAACATATTTTGCTTGTAAAAATCCTGTTTTGATATACAATAAAAATATTTTAATCATATCAAACACCAGACAAAAAGAGAGTGTGTATATTGAAATATTTTGAAATAAACAGATAATTCACACAGCTGGTTATTATTATATATTATAAAAACAATATACAGGACGGGCTGTTAAACTGTTACCATTATTCAGACAATTTGAAAGTATTAAAAATGCTTATTGGTACAACGCTCGGTACAAAGGGTGCAGATGCTCTACTGTGGGACAAGAGGATAAATAACGCACATACTGATCTAATAATCTGGTAGCTAAAAGACACGACTAATACAACGGTACAAGTTATAATCGTTTGACAGATATATGAGCTTGAACATTCAATTGTAGTAGTAGTAGTAAGCCGCAGCGGGTATCATAATTTAACTTGAAGTTTATCAGGGTCTATAATATATTTAAATATATACTGTAGCCTGTAATATTAATTTAAAGATTATGCACAAAATTAAATTACCTACAAAAAATGGGGCGAAATACCAATTTCATTACCTACCATACCCCTTTTAAGCCTATAAAATTTTTTACATTAAGATACATCAGTACTTAAGTACTAACTGACAATAATAAGATACGTTTATCCAAAAACAATTAAAATTTATGATAATTTAAGTAGATTCTCTGTAAAAGAAAATACAGTCATTTGAAATTTATGACTCGTAACTTTCAACATTGATAAGTGGTATTTAGGGGCCCACCTAATATAATTATTAGTTAAATAAATAAATGTGGCTGGTGTATGCCAATATAAATCGAGATAAGATAAGCCAGAGTTTGATTCTTTTACCCTGAGTAGGTATACCTACTTATGAATTTTCAGGTTATTTTGTTTATGATTCAGGTGCAAATAAATTACAATTAAATATAAATAATCAACTAAATAACCTCAGTCGATGCAAATTTTGCTTACTGTGAATAATACAAACTTACGTGTACAGTATTTTCTTGGAAATGCCAAAATTGTGGAACCACACGTTCTTATAAACAGTCACAAAGTGTTGATAACTTAGATATTCTTATCAAATTTTTCTACCGTTTCTTCTAACATTTAACAGTAAACATTAATACAATGATAAACAAAACATCAATTTCACCGACAATATTTTAAACAAAATGACGTTTCTGCCCAAATACACTTAGGCCGAGTCCAACACAGAACATAAAGGTAGAGTCCAACTTACCAACTCGTAAGCTGGAAGGAGGTTGTGGTGGCAAAAGCGAACGAATCAGAGTAGGGCGACCCGGCCTTCCAATCCAACTGAAGCGCATGCATTCGAAATTAAATAAAAAAATTTTAAACCTGCGATTCAACGAGTAATGTAAAGCCTACCGGGCCAAACATTTCACTCAAGTGCTGAAATTCCGTTTTTAAATTCTAATATGTATTATTTTTTATGATTTCATTTGAATCAGGCACTGTTTACCGCTCAATTGCCAACTGTGATTTCTAGGGGAACAACTTGTCGCACAGAACACAGAACCGAACTGACTCTGTTCAAGTGCACAGGAAGGGACTCCGAATATTACCAGAATTAGTACACATTTATATTTGTCATGAAAACTCCATAGTCAACGTCTTCAACACAATAGAATTAGTATTAGTAGAGGTTCTAACCTAGAATATAAAAATTGTATGTTGTAATGTACAAATGTACATGAAATATGGATATACCTATTATTATTATTTTACTACTCGCAGAGTTGATGTTTCGTGGAAGAGTTTTCAAGTTCTCTTCAGCGTTGAATATTTTGAATTCTCCTAGTTCATCAGTGGTCAAGATACAGTGCAGATAAAAAAAATACATGTACTGATTAGGTGTGTGAGTTTAGCAAAGTTGGATTACATACTTCGCTACAGGTTCTGAAGATTACGTAGGAGATACTGTTTACGTCCATTGAATTTGAATTTAGTATAGATATAACAACCAAATTTGATATTCACGCCCCATACCTATACGAACTTATCCGTATGCTACGGGTAAAATAATAATTCCCAACATCGATGCTAGCTCGATTTTCACTCCAATATTATAATTATAATACTATTTCATTGAATAGAACACTGAAATCCTGAAAGTCATCGGAATGGACTGTCCCATTTATATTTTTACTTATGCTAATGTTGGCATTCAAATTTGGCGCCGCTAACAAGTGCTGTGGTGTGGCGCCACCTGGTAATATTAAACAAATACCACTGTTGAGAATCTTATCAATCTTAACTCGACTGATAGCATTCAAGCCCGTGTTAATTAAAGCCAGTGTGGCGTCTAAGGAAATGTTATTCCTTCTCTAATATTATTAAAAATAACTATTTCTTTGCATTATAAATATTTTTAAAATTTTAACAGTTAACTACATTATTCTATTGCGAATAATAAGTAATTGTGAGAATTTATTTAGATTCGTAACTGTTTTGTGGTACGGAAGCCAGAGGGCGCTGCAAGTTTCAACTGTGCTGTCACCTACCTTTATGTTCTGTGGCTGTCACTGACGGTCGGACCCGGTCGGTATTAATGTCATTAATGTGCATTTGCCTATAGGCACTTCTAGTAGGGATAGTGCCAGTGCGTTTTCCTGTGACCTGTGATATTTACTGTGAATTTTTCTGAATTAGCAGGGTGAAGAGATTAATAGGGATTGTTAGTTTTATTTTACAATGTCTACTTCAGGAGACTTTGGAAATCCTCTGAGAAAGTTTAAGTTAGTTTTCCTAGGAGAACAAAGTGGTAAGTTTGACGTTACTTGATGAGTTGTAAACTTTCATGCAGGCGTAGCCAAAATGATCAATAAATTCATTCCTATAATTTTTTTATCAATAAAATAAAATGTCTATTTGTTCACTTTCAACCTCTTGTATTTCTCATGCCTTTTTTTTTCGGATTATTAAAGGACTGTGGATGTTATTAAAGAAATTTTGAATTTCTTGACAGATGAAATTATAGGTTATGTTTCTAGTGGGTGTTAAATATGTGCATGAATTAATAGTCATAAATAATATATTCCTTATCTACTTCTAGAATATGTTTCGCGCAAGATGTTCCCTCACTAAAATCCAAGTCAGATTTTACTTGTGAATAGTTTCGACTAATCAAAATTCATGACCCAAATTTATTAATTGAAGAAATTAAAAAAATTGAAAGACGGATGTTTTTGTAACCGATGCATATTTGTAACCTATAACAACAGAATAATTATTACAGTTAAACTCTGAACGAACTTCAATGTACACACTTTGTCTTCGGCATTTTGCAACTGCATACGTAATATAATGTATTACGCATGTAAGTGTATAGATAATGTATCTAGACTAGAAGTTAAATCCGAGGTGACCTAAGGCTTTCATTAGTACAAAAGAAGCATTTAGTATATTCAAATTCATTGTTCCTGAAAAAAAATATGTTGTGAAGATAGGAGTATTATTTGCTTTGTATTTTGTTCATTATCACCGTTTCCTAAAACTTAGGTGCGTTATAACTAAATTCGAATGAATCCATATAAAAAAATGTTGATATTCTATGGTCGTATTTAATCATCAGTTATCATTTCCCGCCTACTACTTTGTGTCATTAGAAGTTGATTTGTTTTATTGAAGAATAACTTTATTGTTTTAAGTGAACTTAAGTAATTTTTTTCTTTCTAGTTGGAAAAACATCCCTGATAACAAGGTTTATGTATGACAGCTTCGATAATACTTATCAGGTAAGTTCATTACCTGAATAATCTAAAGTATCTTAAAAGGAATCAGAACCACGTCAATAAATCAGTATAGCTGCCTTAAGGATACTTTCTAATTAAAGCATTAACTGGTGTGGTTATATTTATAAAAAATGCGTTTGAAAATGAACATATGATAGCTACTTCCTGCTTCCTTCTTGCATTGGTCTAAGTCTTTTGATTGTGTATTTCCTGACGTATTGATACGATAAGAGATTATGGTGTAAGAGGATTTGTTTTGTCTCTCATCAAAAGCATACAGATATCAGTGCATTTGTATGGTGGATGGTAGTCAACATTATTTTTTGTTTATATTAAGGGCATAATCTGACCATATTTTCAATAAAGTTATTGAATATGTTGTGACCGTACCTACGCTTCTTTCAGTCCATAATAAAATGAAGAATCGTATTAATAGGTTAGCTAACGCACAACAAACCAAACAATATTTCTTTAACGTAGTCCAAATATAAATTATAAAAAAAAATATAATTTTAATCTTTAATCTGAACATTTAAATCTACAGTGTGGCCGACTGTACTCAGCGAACCCTAAAATGGGTTTGTACCAAATTTTTTTCCAAAAGTATCGCATGCTAAAAATTTTTTCAACCAGACCTCGGTGTTCTACTGTAGGAGTCAGCTGCATAAAAGCATCTGAGAGTGTCATCAACACTATTTCTTGCTAAATTTAACATCCTAGCAGCATAGTGCTCGCTACGACAGTTATGCTTTTGCAACGTTTTCAGGCTTATTTTCAAGTCAGCAAATTTAAAACCCCTATTTTGTGAATAAAATAATTACAATGACGTAATACCAATTATCGTGGGTACTAGGCAACACAATGCCTAATATATGAAACAAAACGACAAGGTTCCTCTTTATAGAAATTCTTAGATTGAAATAAAATTGCATAACAAAAAATTACACATAAATGTAAAGACATACTCCATAATAAATACTGTTCAATTGTTCAATATTTATTTGAATGTGTAATTGTGTGATTTGAATTGGATAACAAACATAAGGTATTTTAATAGTTTTTAAAATGCCTATATTTATGCAAAATGAACACCCAAATTCTTAATATATACCAGTGTGAAACAAACGTGTTATTATGTAAGTGTACTGGATGATACAGACCCAGCTTTTTACACAATTTAAATTAGGTAGACTGAATATAACCACCGGTGGAGATGTATTGACAAAATCGAAGTGTTTACATCTTTCTTATTTTAAATAGCACCTTACTGTTGCTAGTAAAAGACGTAACTTTTTGTCGGCAGGCTACCATAGGAATTGATTTTTTATCTAAGACAATGTACCTTGAAGATAGAACAGTGAGGTTGCAACTATGGGATACTGCGGGACAAGAACGGTTTAGATCTTTAATACCTTCTTACATCCGAGATTCTACTGTCGCTGTTGTCGTCTACGATATTACCAGTAAGTAGAGTGGAGAATGTAGAAATATATCCAGTATTGTTGTTATTATTTGTTTAAGATGCAAATTCCTTTCATCAAACATCTAAATGGATTGATGATGTTAGAACTGAGAGAGGTAGTGATGTAATCATAATGCTTGTTGGTAATAAGACGGATTTATCAGATAAACGGCAAGTAAGCACAGAGGAAGGTGAACGAAAGGCTAAAGAACTGAATGTAATGTTTATCGAAACTAGCGCAAAAGCCGGATACAATGTAAAACAGGTAATAATCTTCACTCTAGTCGCATTTGCTTCATTTACTAGATGGCATATGTTCTTCATCTTTTAATTTCGTCAAACATTGGAAAATAGTTTAATGTTGTTACTTTTTGATGACTATGGTGTTTTCTTAAAATATACCCAAAATTTTATTTTTGCAGTTATTTAGGCGTGTGGCAGCTGCCTTGCCCGGCATGGACTCTACTGAAAACAAACCTCCAGAAGACAGTATCCTTTTGAATAAACTGGGCATGATTTATTTAAAACTTAAGCTTTTTATAGCATGTTAATATGATTTTGCATCTTGTTTTTGTTTATTTTCCTTAATAATTATTTTAGTGCAAGAAGTTGTCCTTAAAGATACACCAAATGAAGTTAAAGATCCTGATGGAGGCTGTGCATGCTGATTATATGTTGAACTGTTATCTACCGTGCTTGTATATGTTTTGTAGAAATTTTTTATGTCATATTTTATTAAGAATTGTTGCCTTTGATTAGATCAGTAACTTATTCTCATTTATATTCTAGCCTAGCTGTATTCAGCGGTCACCTTTTTACGAAGGTTCTATTGTTCTTTTTAATTATATCTTTATTCAATTGAATTGCCAAAATCACAAACACACTTCGCTTTCATATATAAGAATTATGTCAAAATAGGGATTTTTGAGCAAAACATACTTTGACGTGATAGCAATATGTCTCTTTAATTTATAATCTTTTTGTGCAATACGGCAACCTGAAATTATTATGTTTAAGTATTTTTGATATTTTTAATTTGACGAGTATTACAAAGTCTATAACGTAGGATCAAGTAATAATATACTTACTGAACAAACTGTTGCGCATCTAATCTACTTAATGTTAAGTCGATATATAATTGAAATTATCCCGTAACATTTTCTTTCTATTAATTTATAATTTAATATGTGAATGTGTGTGCGTGCGTGTGTGTCGCTCTACACTGTGTGTAACGAATCGTTAGATGTATAAATGCATAGGATGAATTGCGGCGTAAATGCTTTGTACGGTACGATCACAGGATAGCGCTCTGTCTCGGATCTCGCGGTAGCCAGCGTTGTCATTTCCGAGCCATATATCTAATGATTCGTTACACACACGGTATATGTATATATTGATTATGAAACTGTTATATATTTTCTTCATTTGTGGTAGTAATTTCATGTAATAACTATTTATAGGTTTTTTAATCTGCTGATGCCTTACAAATAAATAAGCAGACTGGTAAGACTGTAAAAATCGCAAACACTGAATCAGTGACGGTGTACACTTCAGCAAATATTTTCCGGTTTGACGAGTTAGAAAATAATACAATTAGTACCTAATGGGAAACATCGCAATAGGCATAATGACGTTGCCAGGATCACAGTTGTTGTCCAACAAACCAACGAAAATAACAGAATTGCACGCAACAAGTGACATGTCATACGATATGATCATAGTTGATTAAATTTATTATCTTTGTTACGTTTTAATTGTTGACCACTTTATTTTCTGTGTCAATTTGAGTGTTCATGATCGTTAATACGTTTTATTAATAGAGCAATGGAATGTGAAAAATGGTAAAAATTCTATTCTTCTTTCAAGCTATATAGCTATAAATGCCTCGATACCATTTTTTTAATTTTGCCTTGCTGCAATTCTTATTGTTTGTAAGTCTCATTGGAAGGCCTAGATCGATTCAGTGCGTCAGATATTTTGCAGTTGTGTCAGATCTCGTTACATTCATAGGGGAGAGCCCGCTGGGTAGTATTTCTTTTGTAGCTCGTTAACTATTTAATTTTAATTTTGCCTAATTAGTAGGTAACTGTCTTAAATAATGTGGAAGATTTAAAAATATGCTAGAACATTTTACTTCACTGATCAGGCATTTCTCATAAAAGAACTTTAAAAAAAGTAATTGAAGGATATTTTTTCACTAATTATTCCAAGAAATGGTTTATATTCTACTGTAAACGGTAGAGCCGTTCACTTCTAAGCTCTAGAGGGGATACGTTGATGATTTTAAAGGTGGTTAATAAATATTTTGAACGTACACTGGAGAGTGGAGACACATAAATTGGACGAATATTTATTAAAGACTAATTGAAGAGTTAGTGAGTTTAGTTTATGAGCTATTGAAAAATCTACCATCGGTTGCTCTAATGGATGTTCGATATTGTCTGCTAGAATTGTCAATTATACCGGTGACACAGATATTGGTACTTACCTCTTCACTTTTTCCTGCGTTCTTTAAAATAACATCTGTAAATGTGGAGAAATGCTATAGGCCTCGTGCCTTTACCAGCCAGTGTTAAGCACATTAATTTAGATATACTGGAAGGCGCATTCAAGTCACTTTTCTCGCAAAAATGAGCTTAAATGCATTTGTTATTTTTAGTAGGCAGTGGCAGCTTGTGCTAAAGCTAGCATAATATATTATATTTAATTGTTACTTGTTCTTACACCAGAACTGATTTTTTTTATCCTCCTAATTGCCGAATTTTATTTAAAGAACTGGAGGAAAAGGCGAGGAGGAAGTACTTTTTTATATCAGTTGATTCGTTATATCCTGAAATGTTATATAATCATATTCTTATAATCTATTATATTTCAAGATCTTAAACATAATTATTTTGTATGAAAAATGAAACAAAATTGTTTGCTCAACTAAAGAAAACAACGGTAATTATTTAGAAATCAATTATAATTATTTAAAGTACATACCTATTATACATATATGTATATATATGTAGGTATAATTAGAAATGCATTTATTTATTGTAATAAAAATCTGAAGACTAAGCTATTATTAACTGTAAAATTATTAAAAAATTATCTTAAAGGATCGAGCCACTTGAGTACTTGCATCTTCTTAACTAAGATTAATTGATTTATGTCATTTCTGTTGTGGCACAGTGGTTCAAGATTTTTGTATTTATTTTTGTAACGTAGTATTTATTTTTGTATACAGGGCGTTTCAGGGACTTATCCATAAACATTTTATATACATAGTTAATATTTATTAAATACTACAATATGCAGTAACAGGTAATTTTTATCCAGTGGCGTAACTTTGAAATTAGAGGCCTCTTGCTTTCTTCCCAAGGCCCTTTTTCTTAACTATAATGGGTTATTTTGTGAATTCATATACAGGGCCAGTCTTAAGTGGTTATTTATATTTAAACAAATATAAGAGCAATAATACTTAGTTACATTGTTCTCAAAAGTCGTAGTAACCAAATTCAAATCGACGGACTCATCGGATTAAAATTACGTCACTGGTTTAAACTGAAAGCACCCTGAGGAGCAGTTTTTTTCGTAATAATATAAATTATACTCAAAATTGTAAATATTCTCTTCTTTTTATTTTAATATAGCTCTGCTTAAATAGCATTTTCTACAATGTAATTTTTTACAAATTAGGCATGCTACTGTTTGTTAACAATACCTTATTAGTGTAAGATAGGACTATGCATTACACTATAGTGGAGGACTTATTTTTATTTGTTTAAATTTTAATAAAAACAAAATCTAAATCTATACTGTTTTAAATATTTCAACATTTTTGTGCTCATGACATCTTACCTTGCTTGGAGTAATTACTAATTTGTAGAGTTTATAATTGATCTAAGAGTTTTCTTCTCCATCACCGTTTATTCCGAACTTGTTAATCACGTTAACAACACAAGTTTCCCAGATCACTTCATGTTCCTAACAGGCTCGACTTTAGCCCCATACAATAAATTGGGCACTACTCGCACTTTTTTATGTTGTTGACATTTACTTTAATTGTGTCTTTCAGTGCCTCGTTATCTTTTAGCGAGCCTGTTTATTGAATAAAAAATTCATCATCAATTCGATAGAGGAACGTTGTCAGGTCTGTACTGCTTTACAAATTGCATGTTAGTTGATTTTATGGCGAAGAAATTTGTATTTTCCTTATAATTTAACAGCTGTTGATCTGCAAACGCAACCCCAATTACAAAATGACCAACAAGATTCAGAGGGAGGTTGTATGTGCTGAAAGAAAATATTAGTGATTTATCATTTAGTTAACGAGAAATAAAACCAAAGTAGCCTCTGCCTATGTTAATGTTCAAAATAACGCTATGAGTGTGACATTATGTTGCAGTTTGCACTTTGTGTGGCATGGGACAACCACTATTAAGATTAATTGCATCTTTCATGTAATCTATACTTCAACAATGTATTTAATAATTTTTCTATTAAAATAATTTTTGCCTGTATATCAGTTATCATTGTTCATTGTAAAGCTCGAATGATTTTTGTACGTCATATATTGGCTTGTTACTGTTTTGAGATAAAATGTGAAATAAAACTTATTTCTGATTCTTTAACACTCTTAATTTGGTGGAATTGTCAAATTATTAGATAGCCGTTGACATCAGGAACAATAAAAAATATAGGTACCTACAATTCCTATTGACTCAGAACAGCGGTTTATTAAAAATTATTGCAGAAGCCGATAAAAGTGTACTTGCTTGTGTATACGTACCTAAATATAATGTAGTAAAATATGAGAGGTGTGTATCTACTAAGTAAACACCTATCTAATATTGAGTAAATTTCTTAATGTACAATATAACAACAAGGAAACAAACTAACTGACTTATAAATACAATTTAATTAATAACGGCAGTCCAATAGCAATAATTTTTCAACTACATGTTAGATCTGAATTGATTTATAAGTTTAGGTTGTTAGGTTCAAGTAGGCGGACATTGCAGCACAATTCGCAGGCTAAACATGAACTGCAATACCGATTATAATATCACTTCATTTGCATACATACACATATTCGCTACTAAGACCAAACACTGGCGACTAAGGCCGAACTCTGATGATTAACACCAAACATATGATGACTAAAACCAACTACTGGGGACTAATGGCCTAAATAAAAATAAATAATTATTTATATTAAGTTCTTGGTGGAGTTTAGCTTAGAACTATTCCACCACTCAAACCCTGGGGAGACAAGCGCAGTAGCTAGCCACGTTGTGCCACTCAAGCGTGATCTAACTGCACTGTATATGTTTCCACGCGTCTGTTCATTTCAAATATGTTAAACATTCGATATGAAACTAATTAAACTATTCTATATAACTTCTTATAGCAAAACAAAGGCAATGGAAATTTGTAATCAATTCCAGTAATCACAAAAAAATACATAACTTAAGCCATTCCCTTACAAGCATAGTAATATTATTTTGACACCCTAATTTCATTTTATCAAGTTAATAAACTTCTTCGTGGAAGATATAGTCATATTTTTTTAATACTAGGCAAAAGACCTTTGGGTATGCTGCTACTTAAATTAAGTAAATGTACAAGACGAAGAAGAAGAGGTTGATGTTGATCCTAACCTAACTTTATCTGTCGGCTGTCACCTGTGTCCTGAGAAATGTTTTGTGAATTGTGAACTAATATTACCATTACAATTGAAAACAGAGCACGTACAATTTTAAAATCAGCCATCACAATGGATTAAGTATCATAGATTGATGTTTTTATTAATACCAGTAGTTAGTAGTTACCATGGCACACCCCAGAAAATCTTTCGTTTACATCAACGAAGAATATGCTTTTGAAACCCATGTAGTTATACCTTTTGAAGATTCTGTGGAGGAGATAGCTCATATACTCATAATAAAGCATAATTTGCCGATTTATATAGAGAAAGGTATATATTTTATTTAGTATTCACTTACCGGAACTTTATGAGATATATTTTAGAGTTGACCGAAGACCTGTCGAATTTTATAAATGCAAGAAGTATTGAATACTACAATGAAGAGACATCAAAATTAATAAACGATGCCAAACAAAATACGATCAACATAGACGATGTTACAAAAGAATGGGAAAAATTAATGAAAGATGTAAGATGACATATATAAGACTTCTTTTTTATTTGATTTTAAATTAATTTTAAGGAAATGAATGAATATGGAGAACGAAGGTGTGCTTCAGATGAGGAGCTCTTTGCTACAGCTTATCATAAAATGGTGCATTCTCCAGCTTTGGAGACTATGTTACAGTTAGAGCATATGTATTCGAAAACTGTGAGACAGAAAACAAATGAGAAGAAACGATTAGTACAAGAGTTATCAGAAAGGTATAAGTAGGGAAAAGAAAATATCAATCCCATTTTAAACAAAATATTTGTAGGCAAAGTCAAGAAATGAATAATGCTGTGGATCGATTAGAGAAGGATATGACGGAATCAAAGATAAATGATTTAGTGGCCAGACATTATGAAGCTCATGCCTTACTTCAAGGGAAACTAACCAGCGAGCTAGACACTATAAAAGAAGCACAGAGACGGGAGTATCGAGAGTGGCTTATGCAAATGCTTGAACAGAATCAAGCCAATAGTTCTTTACCAACGCCGAAGTATGTGAAATACAGTTGTATAAAAATTCTTCAAACAGAAAAAAATTACGCTATTACTCGTCAATGCAACATATTTGATTAATGCATCGTTCGATTTAAATACAAGTTCTTCTCTGTTTGAGTGACACTAGCAATATTATGCTGCACGAATTCAGTAAGTCATTTAAAGAAATTCTTTTTTTAACCGAGTAAACAAATTTTAGTTCGCCTTTAACCCCAGTACCGCCAGAAGTAATCATTCCAAAACATAATTTTGATAGGGGTTTCATAGAGGCTCCTGTTTTAGAAGAAAGTTTTACCATTCATTTAGGTTCTCAGCTGAAACAGATGCATAATATAAGAATACTGTCTGCCAACGTTATGGATTTATGTGGTATTGAGGATAGCAAACAGCTGTAAGTAAAACGATCAAATATGTGTGGGTGACGTATTAACTTTCCGATAGAGAATTGCTATACCTTAAAAATTTAAATATTCTTTTAGTTCTGAACCCACGCCTCAGTTGCTTCAAACTGCGTTAGCTTTATATTCTAATGATTTGTCAGGTTTAGTATTAATGGCGGATAACAAAATAGGCTCTAGAGTAACTCAAGGTATGACTAAATGTGTTATTTAGTAAGTACTCTAAATGATATGATTCCTTAAGAGTTTCAGGAAGTCTGCCAGAGAACAACAGAGTTTCATTTCTCCCACATAGAAGACCAACTGGATAGAATCTCTAATATCGCACAGCAATATTTGAGGAGTGATCACAAAAGTGAGAGTCGAAGCGCTCACAGTGAACTTTTGCAGCCTGGAGATTTTTACATGACGAGGCATTCAAACCTAGCCCAAGCACATGTAATATTTCATATGGTTTCTGATGATAGTCTTAGAGGCAGCGATATAAATAGCAGACATCCTGTCGTTTTAGGGTTAAGAAATATTCTCAAAACCGCTTGTTCCAATGATATCACTTCATTAACCATACCGTTGTTACTTCAATATGATATGACAGAAGTAAGTTAGATGACACGAATAATTTGTTTTCTTTCAAAATTACTTTTAGGAAATGACAATTTCTTGGTGTGAAAAACGAGCCGAGCTTGTTTTTAAATGTGTCAAGGGTTTCATGATAGAAATGGCATCTTGGGGCGGTTCTGATTTGAAAAATTTACAGTTTATGTTACCACAGGTAATTATGTAGTTAAGTGACATACCAGAGCTGTTCCTACAACCATAATTACTAATTATTATTGTCTATTTCAGGGCATATCCAATCAGGTGTTTCAATCGTTAACAGAAATGCTTCCGAGGATATTCAAAGTATCCAACCCAAAGATATTATTCTAGTTAAATGTATATTAATTAGTGTTAGGTGACAAATAAGCCCTGAACTATTTTTGTTAAATAAAACAGATTTAAGTAAAAAATTATCTTTTATATGTATGTTACATAATTAAAATAAATAAAACTAGAAAATATAAATAATTATTTACACAACTCTGTACTTGTAGAAATTCATTACGGCCTGTGTTATGTTAAAACCGCTAACTAAACTTACAATATAAAAAATAACGATCAGTGGAAGTGGCGAAATAATCAAATGAGTATGTTTTAAAAATTGCAGTGAGCTATAACCTAGGAAGGTTATGTACATGTAATACAAGACGGCTACTAGCCAAAATGTATTCCCGAGTAACCTTGATATAAACCATTCATGACTTATCAGCCCTAAAAAAGAATAATTCAATAGGTTTAATTCCAATACTTTTAATTTTACTTACCATTATAGAAGAATAACTGAAGGAAATGTAGCAGAATTAAGGGCGGGAAAAATGCATTTAAATGTACATCAAAAGTATACCCCCATTCTACATCTTGGATCTCATTGGGATTTCGGAAATATCTATTCAGCACAAACCTAAAAACCTTGATGTTAAATGAACTTATTAAAACCGATGACTGAATTTTTACCAAAATATTGTGGCCACAATAAGTCCTACTCCTATGCAGTCGACAAATATTGTATATAGTAGAAAATGAATAAATTGCAAGATTCCCAAATTTAAAACGATCGCAAATCCAACAGAGGTAACTGCAACAAAAGGTTTAATAAGATGTATTAATGTGTTGATGTCAGAGACGTGTAACGCAACTACCAAAATGAAACTATTGTACTGTGTAATCGACATGAAGTAGATAAAATAACTATCTGGCGTTGATACTTCGATATGCAGTGAAATTGGATCTGCTATTAATTTAGTATGACACAAAATTACATCATACGTACTAAGAATGTAACTAATCATACACCAATAGGAGACTGTCATCAGACGCCATTGCAATTTTTGTACAAAGAAAATTAGAGATTTTGGTTATACTTACTGCAAAGCCAAGATGCAAACAATACTAGAAATGCTGGGTCATCTCTTGCAAATTGAGATTTGGTTTCTATAAAAAAATAGTTTGACTGCTACGCTAATCATGTGCATTGAAATATACTTACGTTTCCTATAGTGAAAGTTTCTATACACCTTTTGTGGGGCGATAAATAGATATAACATTTGCCAAAAAGCAAATTCAAAGTCCATTTGATCGAATTTCAACATCCGCCTTAGGTACTTATACCGTTTTGTGGCTGCGGACATGCAGTCTCGCTGTGTAACGGGTAAAGGTATTGAACTCATTGTCATTCTGGTATTCAATAATTCTAAAATAAAAGCAGTGATTGAAAGATCTTTCAATAGCAAGTGGTTTTTTCTTCCAAACCTAAAATTTCATTATTACTAAAACTAACTTAAAATAATGGGGTGAAATGATTTAGAATAACGCAATATATCTTGTTTTATGCACTGGACATCGATTTTAATACTGAAATAAGCAAACACAATAACAAACAAATCAGATTTAGGTTAGAATTACTCAAGGCTGGTCGTTCGAATTAGTGTGAAGTTAGCATCACCATCATTCATTCAGAAATAACAGTATTGAATGAACCATTGAATTTAAGTTTTAAATTCAATGGAATGAACGATAAACAAAAATGTCAAATAAATAGCCAAAAGTCTCAGCCACCTTTGTTAAATTATCTAATTGCTTTATTAATGGCTTTAATATTATTAATTGTAGACACAATACGGTTACATTTGAAAAAATGCTCCAAATAATCTGCTCTTTAATTTTGAATGAAAACATACTGGGTGTCCCATTCTAAAATTAAAAAATGTAATTTTGTTGTCAAACCAGAAGTTGATTTAAATTTGTTTCTTTGCTAATTAAATCAGTTTGATTTACTATAAAAAACTTCCCAAGGATCTACCGTAGAAAATTTATTTTGAAAAATTATGGCTATTTTAGTTTCTCAAAAATATTACATTGAAACTCAAATATCTCGGAAACCAGTGATTTTTCGAAAATTGTTTAAATCATAAAAGTTGCCTAGAATGTAATGTTCTTTCACATGCACCTCATTTCAACGTTCCTGGGATCGAACAATTTCTTTGGATCGCAACGCCATCTATATCTCAACATGGAGAAAATCCGTCTTTACTCAAAACTGAAGATATTTATATACTCTAGTGAATGTCCTTTACAGAATTCAAATATCTCTAAAGTTTCCGAGAAAATGGCCCCGGGATTTTTAACTGGGACACCCTGTATATAGGTGTACTTTAGAATGCGGTATTATGCATTCACTTACATTGATAAAGTTCTAAACTACATTTAAATATAGACCGAGTAGATTTCGCGTTAGTTTTATTGTGCCAACATGGACGTCTTCTTACGGATTTCGTGAGGTTAGGTTAGGTGTGCCAATATGGTTATGTTATATAATTCTTTCAACTAGTGCACCGTGTCACTTTAAGAGCCACTACAGAGTGTTCCATTAGGAACGGACCAGGAAGTATAATGATATATTAAAATGATTAAATTAATACGTCTTTATACGGTTTCGTGAGGTTAGGTTAGGCGTGCCAATATGGTTATGTTATACAGGGTGTTTCAATTTTTTCGTTCATAACTTCTGTAAACGATAGAACATATCAAAATAATAGGAGTCTTTCCTATAACATTTTTCTCTAAAACGTTTCGTTTTCAAGATACAGGGCGTTAAACTTTTAAAAAATTATTACTCTATTCATTATCTCCTAAACAAATAAAGATTTTTTTATTCAAATTTTGTACACTTTAGACATAATAAAAGACCAATTTTTTGACTTGCAAAATGTTTTTCAGAGAAAGGCAGTGGCGCAGTTATGGAGTTCAGTCCGTATTTGAACCCCCTAAACTTCTAGGCCAATGATCAGAAATTATATTTTTATACTAATTTTAAAACTTTGATGTATTTCCTATAAAAAAGTACTCCTGGTGAAATTCATTGGGAGACTTTCTATTCAAGATATTTAGATTCTTTCTAATCAGGGGTATCCTATATTCTATTAACAGGTTATTTGCTAAACAAATTAAAGAATTATTTTAATACGTATTTATTTAAAATGATAAATAATTAATAATCTACAATAAATGCTCAAAATGATATCCATTTTTTTATGTTTATGTTGTGAATAACTGTCAATGATTTAACGCCTACTTCCTGTCATTTTCAACCAAGATGTAATTCCTTAATATACCCCTGATTAGTAAGAATCCAAATATCTCGAACAGAAAGCCTCCTAGCGACTTTTATCAGGAATACTTTTTTATGCGAAATACATCAAAGTTTTACAATTTGTATAAAAATATAATTCCTGATCATTGGCGTAGAAGTTTAGGGGGTTTAAATACGGACAGAACCCCATAACTACGCCACTGCTTTTGTAAGAAAAACTTTTGGAACGTCAAAAAATTGGCCTTTTATTATGACTCAAGTGTACAAACTTTAAATAAAAAATCTTTATTTGTTTAGGAGATAATGAATAAATAGTAATAATTTTTTAAAAGTTTAACATTTGCTGATTATATTATTTGTACTTAGTCCAGAATAGTAGTGTACATAATAATTTAATGTTAATTTTAAGCATGTATGCAAAGAAGTCAGTGATGTGGGCATATTTTTTAATAGTTTTTGTATCACTTGTGGCTACTGTACTATCACGAAATGACCCTAAAAATGACCCCAGAAATAATGGGGATTTGGCCTTATGGATTGATGAAAAACAAGTCAAAATGTTTAGTGGTAAGTGCCACAACCGTTGTTTGTCAAAGTTTCTCATAGACACACATTTTTAGGGATGTCTATGGAGATATACGCTATAGTAAACGGTAACGTGTTACCTTATATACTGGATCCAAATTTTGAAAAATATCTACCAGTGATACCGTCTGAAGTAAGTTACGTAAATTTTACTTGGAAAGCTGGCACGAGAAAATACTACTACCATTTCGACCGGTTACAATCCTATGATGAAAGTATACTTGAGGCACCAGTTATTTCAATTAAAACAAAAGGAAGAGTGCCCAGGCGGCCTAAAGAATTCAGCATTCTTCTGCCTTGCCTTGGTAATAGTTCAGGTATTGCGAAATTTGGAATAGGATTGCTTATAGAGAGCCGGAAAGGCAAGCCGCTAAATGGCACGCCTTTAAGATTAAAACTGAAGAAGGAATGCTCACAAAGAAGTAAGACGTTTTATGTTTTATTTGCAACAGTTCATATTGTATTGGAACATTTCTTGTAGTTTAGTACCGAAAATAACTATATATAATGTTTGTTTGCAACGATAAATTTGATATTTGCAATTATTAAGTTATAACTCTAAATTGTTTGATTTTGGTATATTTATTTTTAAGAAATTACATAAATGTTCCATATCCGTTTGATTTAGAAGTCAAAAAGCATATTTGTTTTGTTATCCGATTTCCATTATTGAAGGTCCAGATCCTGAGTGTGATAAGAAATGTGCGAATCAGGGATGGTGTAATCACGAAAAAATATGTCAATGTGCAGAGGGCTACATGGGACAGTACTGCCGAACCGCTTTATGCTATCCACAGTGCATGAATGGGGGTAATTGTACTTCGCCAGGAATATGTAGTTGCCCCCCGGGCTTCCAAGGACGTCATTGTGAAGGAGGTACAATAAAGATATATTTTATTTTCAGTTTAGTTTCAATGTTGTGTTTTAGGTATTTGTAGTGAGAAGTGTCTAAATGGTGGGAAATGCATTCAAAAAGACACTTGCGAATGTTCCAAGGGCTACTATGGGCCACACTGTGAATATTGTAAGTATTCACCAGTAGGAATCTGTAGTTATTTATGAGCAAATTTTTTTAGCGAGGTGTATTATCCCATGTTTGAACGGTGGTAAATGTAAAGCTGTAAATAAGTGCCGATGCCCAAGAGGTTTTAGAGGAGACCACTGTGAGATAGGTCGTGCCAAGCCCCATAGAAGCAACTGCCAGTTGGCCTGTAAACATGGCACTTGTGTAGATACCTCTTGTGTTTGTGATCCTGGCTGGTACGGTAGACTATGTCATCACAGTAAGTTGTTTATTAAATCATTATTGTTGTTTGTTTATTTATTTATTTATTTCAGTGGTGATGTAATACTTCTACAGTTAAACAAGGCTATGGTTACTTATATTGAACGTATTTCTTTATTTTAAAAGTTTCCAATTGCACCGTTGGCTATTTTGCTGGTTTCTGATAATAATAAATAATTTTTAAATGTTTTGTGCCAAAAATATTTTCCTATGTACTAATTAGAGTTGAATATTTAATCATTAAGTATTTTTTGTATAAACGTGTGATAACGAGAAAATTGAAATACATATTTTTATAACTGGTATACTCATCTTTCATTTTAGTGATAGCAAATCGGTTGGTTTTAAAAAACGTTTAATCCCACATTATAGGTTTAATTCAACCTTGTCAACTTGGTTGACGTTGAGGAAACATGTATCGTGTTAATAAGTATTTGATTTTTGGATCTCAGGAAACTCGTCACAAAGTTCCGATCCTCTTCTGGGTCCCTAGTATACAGGATGATTCATGGTGGACGGAGTATTAAAAGTATATGCTTTTGAAAATTTAGATACCAGCCTAAAATCTTATCGACAGTGCGCGTTGCCATTTGTAGGTAAAACTGGCAACATCTTCGTAATTTTAAATGAAACACACTGTAGATATTTCAAATCTTAGAATCTACACCCAATTCTGAGTTAATATATTTCTATTCCTATCCCGAGCCGTTTCAGAGATATTAATTAAATTTTAGATTTATTGAACAAAATCTGACTTCTAATAAATCGTGTTATCTGCCTATCAAAAAACAATCATGTCAGTTACCATTAAGCAAGGCCTCAGGAATTCTCATGCTGTAGCAAAACCTTATAGTAGTATTATACAGGGTAGATTAGAAATAGGTTTATTTAAATGCCGTATAAAAAGTGGTCAAAAGCAATTTTTTTTTAATGGAACGTCCTGTATATTACTACTGATTCAGAAAGCTGACACATTTTGCTATTGAGGTATGTATGATGCACCTATACCTATAATTCATTTCATATTTGGAAAGCAGGGAAAAAATGCCGCATTTACCAAGCAGAAACGCGGCCCCTTTAACGTTCAAATAAGCCGCCGTATGTGTTCCTTTGTCGGTAATTTTTTTATCTGCGGTACAAAAATGAATTCGACTTTACCTAGTAGCGTTATCGAAACATAATCACACTTACTGCCACAAATTAAAAACATTACACCAATGTCGATCAATAAATAATGCGAATAAATGACATTTCCGAACAAAATATTTCATAGCCTATATGTTATACGAGGACAAGGCTTATATACCGGATGGTCACGATCGAGTCAATGTTGGTTGTTTTTGAATTTAACAATTTCGTATTTGGCATATGTGAGTAAGACAAAAGTGGGCTATTTTTAGACTAACAGGAACAAAACATTGGGTGTAGGTTTTAAAAATTGAAAAATATACAGGGCGTTCCGTTTAAAATAACGAAGATGTTGCTAGTTTTACCTACAATTGGCGACGCAGCGCTGTCGATAATATTTTAGGCTGACAGAGCGTACTCTATCCAAATTTTCAAAAGGATATATGTCTACCCGTTCTCCATATACTTATACAGGGTGGTTCGAAGTTTACCTGACAAATTTCGGCAGGTAATAGAGGGACTTAAATAAGTGGAAAAGTTCCTATCAACTTATGTCCTTAGGTGATTGCTAATAAAGATACAGAGTGTTAAAGTTTTGTGAAAAATAAACCATGTCTTTAATAACTCTAAAATTATGAAAGCTATTGACTTGAAATTTTAGGGGCGGCGATGTTTTTTAAGCCTTTATTGTTTTACGGAATCTTGCCTTTGTACTGCTTCCAGTGGCGCCGTTACGGGGTGGGGGAGTTAAATTTTTCGCCGAAACTATGTAACAGAGAAGGTAATGGTACTTTTTGTGACGGTCTCGGCCTATTATGGGCGACGAAACCCATATTTATAATTTATTTCACGACGTGTGCAGTACGACAAAGCGAAGCAATAAATTTAAGAAGTGTCAGTTGCAAGCACTGTACCCCCTGCCTGCTTTTGCTACGCCACTGGCAGGTGTGTATTAATTACGTGGATATACCTTGATGTACAAAACAATTTCTAGTCTAGTAACTATAAATAACAAATAATAATTGATATTATTTATAATTAACCTTGAGGGACAAGAACGCCTGTTCCAACGCACGTGTGGAAGGTTTGAACGATTCCGAGTGTAATTTTTAGGCGATATCAAATTCCGAACAAATTGACCAAAAAAATTCGTACAATTTAGGGGTTCTGAGATGACAATTTTGCGCGTTTTGCAAACTCCCTTTATCCATAATCGTTGCAGGTTGCAGCGTTGGTCGTTTGCGTCATGAGGCTTATCTCGATAAAGCACCTTTAAATTGTCCCGCTGTGTTCATATAGGCAAGGGCGGACCTGCGCATGCTTAAATCCACCAATTCTTTTACCGATGAAGGTGGGCCTTTGCTGACATACCGAACCGAGCAGACGATTGTCTGCAATGAAATAACTAGTCAGTGAGCGTAAAAATTGGTTATGTCTTAAAAACACGTGGAAAACTACCCCTTATTTGTAAAATGATATCGCGATCATATATAGTTTTGGTTATATTTAATATTCTGTTATGTTTTTGTGTAAGTGCTTCCAGTGGGAATTCAGAATTGAACTTCGAACAGGGTAAGTTTCAAAGCATCCCCGTTTTGGGAGAATAAGGGATGCATTTGTTTCCGTTTGTCAATTAAACTTTATTTAATTTTACGGTTTTTTGCATTCAGTCGTATGTTAAGGTTTTGTTTACTTTCCATTGATACATATCTCTAACAACGTCAAATCAGGTGATGTATCAGTAGGTGTATTTACCAACCTCTACCTGCTAGCCCAATTACTCGTTTGATAATTATAAGTATTTACTCATTCAAAAACTTGCACTTGTTGTTTCCGCCTGTTATTAATTAATAATTCATAATTAATCAGTCGGAAAGCTTGTAGATTTTTATTATTTTTATTTTTGCAATTATCCACAATTCCAATTATTGGGAATTCCAAGAACAAAAATTGCTGATATTAGTTATTAATAAGCTAACAAAAATAATTGTCATCGTATTTTTAACGTAAAAGCAATGTTACAAAATTACTGTCATATAAATTTCTTACTGTATAAATTAGCCTTTTCTTTAAAGGCTAAAATAAAATCATAAGAAAAGGATCGGGCCCTGTTATCAAAATAATAAAAAAAAACGTATTTGTTGCCATTTATATTTATTTAGTATTGGCGCGAGATTAAATATGATACTGCTGGCACATGTTCTGCACAGATGTCATTTGTGAATTTATAAAATCTCTCTACCACGATTTACCACAGTTAAGGAAAGTTAGAACTAAGAGATATTTTTAAAAGACCTTGCAAAATGTCCATTAGGCAGCGTTTAAAGCTGCGGCGATCGCTTCCGCTAACTCACTATTTATCTATCATTTTAAATTTTTTTCGTAAATATAAGCAGCGCCAACAATATCTTGCATAAATTACCCACTAACAAGGCATGCGAAGGATGTTTCTCTGAATCCAATTTTCCTCAGTCCAACCCTGTCACAAAATCCCTATGTTCAAGCTTTTATGCATGGCTATTAGGATTTTTAAAATAAATGTCAAAATTTCCAAGCACTTTTTGTACAAAAATTATCATAGAATCTTAGAATAAATTCAAATTTGTTGCTACGATCAGTGGCGTAGAAGTTCTGATAGGAAAAGGGTTACTACCCCCCTCCCCCAGTTTTTTTATTCGCGAATGGGTAGGTACAGATACAGGGTGATAAACTACTTATGGCCAATATTTCTTTTGGCCAGAACTTCCGTACTATTTATCACAATTTGTTCAAATTTTATACAATTTTTGTCTCGATTTTTGTACTTATCAATAATATTTAAAAATTCCTGGACCGGACTTTTTTAATTCAAGTTTTTTTATTTCTGTAGAGAAAATCACCCTGTATAATATTTTTTCAAAACAAAAAAAAACGGAAGATTTTACGTGAACGTTTACGATAACTTTCGTCAACATGTATGCATAAACAGGAAGCCGAGTGTAAGAATATAAAATAAATAAGTATGGCCGATCATATACAAATTTATGGCCAAGATTTAGGAGCAAAAATTCTGTTATTTATTATAGGTATTATAAATAGGCAACGAAACATCCTAGGAATTAGAATTAATTATTTTTAACTAACAGCGCGAAGTGAAAACATATTTACTAGTTAGTGGTAAAAATACTTTGTCACATAACTCGTTAGAAGTAAACAAAACAATGGAGCTTGAAACGTGTACGTTTGCTGGTACATCATCAACCAGAATCGTACAAAATTGCACAGATCGATTATTCAGCGATTTGTATTTTATATTAGACAATTTTTGCTTTCAGATGAATATTCCCCATGCTCCCCAAGGCAATTTAAATGTGCCAACAAGAATTGTATACCGATGTCCTTTCTATGCGATGGTGAAGATGACTGCGATGACCAGTCTGATGAGGATCCCAAAGAATGCTCAAGTAGGTGGTTGGGTTTTTCATTTAAAACGACAAACAGTTTTTTGTTTAATGAAAATCTTAACTTGACTACTCGACAAATATTTAATATGACGGATTTATTTCGCGACAACAATCATAAATAAAAACATCATCCGATCCTTAAAATCACCCGATAATCGATAATACAACGTGGGTAGCAAGCGAATTTTTACTCGATAGCTGTTCGTCACATATACCAGGAATTGAGACGTCACTGGAACGAGCAATATATCAATTTGATAATTAAAAGTTAAATATATTTAGACATCTGTCCGGTTTACAGTTTGTGTATTGTAATACTTTGATCTTGTCGAATTTAAGATGAGATATTAGTTCGGGGAGTTTTTTCGATACGTATTGTATGCTAATTATCGTTTCATACAGTGGTCCTAAAATGGCGCCTTAAAATAGTAAGTGCGCCACCAAGTAGAAAAAGCAGCAAAACAGCTATGTAAATATGTTCAAAATAATACTCTAATTGTATTATAATTTTTTTATTTAAATCAGTGATTTTTTATTTTTTTAATAAAAACCAGATTTTGCCCAACCATGCTTGAAACACTGTCGGCAGTTATATACGGGTTTCTTACTTCTAATGAAACTTACCCTCAGTCATATGCCTATGTTCGATGGACATGGGACCATAGTCAACCGCGCCTCTCGGCGGCTCTCAGAAAAATGTGCAAATATCCGGGCTTTTTCCTTCTCAGGAAAGCGTTCACCACAACATTTTTTTATATATTTGATTCATGTCGTCAATCGTTTTTGTACTGAAAAAAAAGAAAATAATCATCACAAATAATTTACAGCTTGATGGCGAAAATGTTTTATCTTTGAAATAATGGAAATTGAGGCATTAGGCCGTTTTATTTTACAGCGAAATAATGATTCGCGCTGAATTATTAAATTTTTCGTTTAAGTATTCAACAATGGCTATGTTATAACGGAATTGCCATTCAAGCTTATAAAATTTACATTTTGAATATCGTTTGCATTTTTAGGAGCAGGATTATTATATTTTAAAATCTGCCCCGGCGGTAACCCCGCGGGCGAAATATATCTGAGGATGAGGGGTTAATATTATAGGGGACAGCCACTGGTACGCTTACTCTAGTTTTATTTCACGTGTTGCAAATGACCTTATTGAAAAGCAATATGAAGTTCGTGTCGATTAAAAGTTAAAACAAGTTTCTATATTACTATCATTAATTTTTTTTAAAGTTTATAAAATTAATGCAAAACATCGTCTCGTCTCGTTACTTGTAATTTTGTTTAAAAAACTTGGGTTAGTTACAACGTGGACATTTATTTGGTGTAATTAAGGATGTTAATATTTAATATTTTTACTTAGACGTTTAATTTAAATCAATTATAAGCTTAGTATAGCCAAGTCCCCGTTAAACGTTTGCCATTGAACGGTAATAACAATTTTTATTTAAATAACACCAAGGGTCAATGCTGAAAGTGTTTGCTACTAATTAGGGCTGTTATTAGATTAGAGAACACTTAGATTGTCCGTTAATGATTGCACTTCTCCAAGGATGACATTACAGGCCGATTCGCGACCTATTTATTGTTCCCAAGGCGCAAGGGCAGGAGTTTCTGGATTATTGGGCATGTTTTTTTTGTCCGTTTGTTAAAAAAAAATCACATTTCCAGATATTCTAAATCTAATCAACTCTTTATGTTTTTTAGATATTTGGATGGCCCTTTTCATCCCCTTTATAAATATACAGGGTGAGTCACCAAGGGTGCCTCGGTCGATATCTCCTTTAATATTTATTATACAGAAAAAAGTTTCAAATAAAAGTTGTAGGAGACCAAGAGTACCATATTTTAAAATTAATTCTAATCATACATGGTGTTTGATATTAGAGTGGCATATCAAAAGTAAGTTTTTTTAAATGAGACACCCTGTATATTTTTGCAAATTTTTATTCCTTCTTTCATTACCTTTTCGAATATATCTGGTTTTTGAAATTCCGTTGCGGCGTTGTCGAATTATTCAACTTTTTTCAGAAAAATTGTCACTTGCAGACCTCACTAATGAACTCTGCATGAACGGTATTTTCACAGATTAAGCAAACTTTTTTTGTTAAGTGTTAAGCAATGCCATGTCCTAGCCTCCAGATATTTTAAAGTTGAAATTATTTGTACAGGGTGTTTATTACGATGATACAAAAATGGCTAACTTTAATCTATCATAACTTCATTTTTTTAAATGGAACACCCCGTATATTTTTACATATTTGGATAGAGTTTTTGTCGCTCTACAATTTTTTTTAACCTATGGTTATACCTAAAACCAACGGTTTCCAGTGAAACTGCATTCTAATAAACAAATCAGGTAATTTCTAGAGATTCGAATATCATAGGAGGCATTGGCACATGTTTTTTTTTGTTTTTGCAAGAAGGAACTATGAGCATTATTGTTTCAATTAATGTAAGTTTCATCTCTTATAAATGAAAAGAAAGTTGTCTTATTATTCTACATTTAAATACTTGAACTGTGTGAATTTTCCAAATATCTAGATGGCATTTATCACTGACATTTGTTTGTAACAAATTTGAAACGCTTTTAATTTGTAGACTTTATTGTTACGTTAATTTCTACTTAAATTAGTATTTAAAATGAATTTTTATAAGCAAGATAGAATTAATATGATTTACTGTATCGGGGAGAGTTATGGTAATTTTTTGTTGGCCTCTAGATTGTATGGTCAAGAATTTCTACGATTTTCTACGAGGTTTAGTACAACAGAAAATGTGTTTTCTTCATTTACGACTGGTTTAATTCACTTCGGCTTCTTAAATATAACTTTTCCGCTTTCATCGAATTTAGTTTTTAATTTAGTAAAAGCGCGACAATTCGGATGTCTTTGGTCTGGATATTTTTGACCATAAAATCTAGAGGCCAACAAACAATTACCTTAACATAGATAGGATTCGTGGGGTCAAATATAAATAAATAAAAAACTAAATCGTGCACCAGTTTCATCTTTTGGGGTATATGGCATGATTTAGTTTTTTATTTAATTACCATAACTCTCCCCGATACAGTAAATCATATTAATTCTTTCTTGCTTAGAAAAATTCATTTTAAATACTAATTTAAGTAGACATTAACGTAACAATAAAGCCTACAAATTAAAAGCGTTTCAAATTTGTTACAAACAAATGTCGGTGATAAATGCCATCTAGATATTTGGAAAATTCACACAGTTCAAGTATTTAAATGTAGAATAATATGACGACTTTCTTTTCATTTATAAGAGATGAAACTTACATTAATTGAAACAATAATGCTCATAGTTCCTTCTTGCAAAAACAAAAAAAAACATGTGCCAATGCCTCCTATGATATTCGAATCTCTAGAAATTACCTGATGTTTTTATTAGAATGCAGTTTCACTGGAAACCGTTGGTTTTAGGTATAACCATAGGTTAATAAAAATTGTAGAGCGACAAAAACTCTATCCAAATATGTAAAAATATACGGGGTGTTCCATTTAAAAAAATGAAGTTATGATAGATTAAAGTTAGCCATTTTTGTATCATCGTGATAAACACCCTGTACAAATAATTTCAACTTTAAAATATCTGGAGGCTAGGACATGGCATTGCTTAACACTTAACAAAAAAAGTTTGCTTAATCTGTGAAAATACCGCTCATGCAGAATTCATTAGTGAGGTCTGCAAGTGACAATTTTTCTGAAAAAAGTTGAATAATTCGACAACGCCGCAACGGAATTTCAAAAACCAGATATATTCGAAAAGGTAATGAAAGAAGGAATAAAAATTTGCAAAAATATACAAGGTGTCCCATTTAAAAAAACTTACTTTTGATATGCCACTCTAATATCAAACACCATGTATGATTAGAAATAATTTTAAAATATGGTACTCTTGGTCTCCTACAACTTTTATTTGAAACTTTTTTCTGTATAATAAATATTAAACGCGTTATCGACCGAGGCGCCCTTTGTGACTCACCCTGTATATTATATAATTGTAATATATTTCATCCTCGAATAACTGAGTTATTCAAATAAATACACCTAAATTAAATTTACATTTTAAACAATTTTTTAATAAAAATAGCAACATACAAAATAAGTAAAAATTATAACATGTCTTCAAAAATTCCACCATTATTTTCGAAACAAAGGTTTAAGTTTTCTATGTAATTTTGTCTAAAGAAAATATTTGTCTAAAAAGATAATTTAGTTGTAACTCAAACTTAAAAAAAAATTATTTATTTGAATAACTAAGTTATTTGAAGGTGAAATATACATATAACAATTATATGTATATATTTATAAAAGGGATGAAAAGGGCTATCCAAAATATGAAGGGTGTGCCTATCGTTGTGGATTGTAATTTACCATTTTTTTAATTCTCTGGTATTTTATCTTTGTAATTGTACGATTGTAATTTACCACTTTTCACTTTTGTATTTAATATGTAAGTAATTAAACGATGTATAATTGAATTTTTTTTATTGTAAATAACAAAATGCAGTTGAAAGAAGTAATAAACTAAAGTAACCCACGTATTTATAGTGCACGTAAAAAATGTCGGCACTTTGATGCCGATAAACTTAAAACACGCCGATGTTTTTTGTGTGCACTGTAAAGATGTGGTCGACTTTCATTAAAAATTCAAGAAATATAAAATAAACGCAATCAAAAATGATTTGTAAATAACAGAATACAGTTAAAGAATTAATAAATCTATTAAACTAATCATACTTGTCTATGTCTGGTAATAAATGGTAATTTAAAAATGGTAAATTACCGATAAATTACGGTAATTAATTTCGTAAGTTGCTAATAGTCGACCAATTAATCAACTGAGCAAAATTAAAAAAAAAAAATTTTGGAAATTTTTTTAAAAAATTTCTAAGTTGCTAATAGTACCGTGTGCCATTAAAAATGACTATGTGGAGCTCCCTGTACATTCATTAAGATGGATGCAGACTCATAACATAATATACAAAAACTTGGTAAAATATGCTACAGATCTATTTTTAATTTTTTTTCTAGCTATATTTTTAAGGGAAGTAAAAGGGTTTAAAAAGTAGAATTTTCAACTGATCACCCTGTACAGTTCGTCATGAAACACCTTTATAAAAATAAATTCTGGTATAACACTGGCGCATTCGCCATTTCTTCTACAAAAGAATTACATAATAGCTAAACCGTTCAAGGAATTTTGAAGACTTATATAGCATGTGATTATATTTATCAAGTATTACATTTTCTGAAAAAATCAGCTCGGTATCATAAATGTCTAGGGACAGACCTTACACTTTGTCTTCCGAGTTGGTTATTTGCAATGCGCTTGACGTTTAGACCATCTCTACAAATCGCCACCTCCGCGAAAAACAAAAGCGTTTGTTTTATACTAGAAAACTGGCTTTGTAATAATAACTTCTTGCACTGTTATGGTCGATATTCCCCTGTAGGATTGTTTTTAGGCCAATGACAAGAATATCTCGTCTTGTTTTTATTTTTATATAATTATTATAATGAGTGTTTACTCATTATATTACCGATTACAACTGACTTTTGGTCAAAAAACGTTTTTTCGATAATTATTCGCTCTTGCAGCTATAAACATACTTGTTGATTGCTAATTGTCCCATTTGGTGACCAGCTTAACTATATTTTAATCAGTGTAATTGTCTATCTAATGATGAGTGATTATCAGTGACAATGCTATTTTTTCTTCCTGTATCTGAAGTGTTAGTAGGTACTTAGCATTAACTTATCTCCCCACACGGAGTTTCGCTTGTTATTTTATTTTCAATTGATATAGGTTTATCAATATGACTTTTTCAATCAAACAGAAGCATCGGCACCATAATTGCCATGTTATTTTAAAATGCATTTAAGTCATTAATGAAAAGCTGTTCATCTACAATTATTCCTATAGAAAAATATCGTCTGCGTTATGGTTTATATATTGTTTATCAGTGGCACATATCTCTAATTAAACAAATTATTTATATATTATAATTCGGTAAAAATATCTGCGTTTTTCTGATAACAGTTCAAAGGTCGCTCTAAAATGAAAAAACTGCGTAATTGTTTGTATTTGTATACATTTTTTTTTAATACGTACGTACTTGGCCGATGCGACCCGTTTTTACGTTCTTTTACGTAACAATGTGAAACGCATTTCAGAACGCGTAATTTTCGAGAAGTCGTGCAGTCGGTTATCGCCGGCTTAGCTATCATATTCAGACCACAAGCCTATCTGATGATTTCTGAATTAATCAGATAGTCGATAAAACTCGTGCACAATGCAAAAACGGTTGGGTAGGAATTTAGTGAAAATATAAAATCACCCTACTGCCACGTAAGAGGGCCAGCGCCGTCAATTGCAACTATAAGAAATTAAGTATGGATTAAATTCATTATTTTTGATTATGAAAATATTTTGGAAGATCTTCTTTGATTTTTTTAGCTGTGACGTCATCGTTGCTTTGGCTATGACGTCATGTATTTTTTTAAATGGAACACCCTGTATATTTTTTCATTTTTAGAAAGCTGGAAAGCTAATTTCAAAGACCTATATTACTTAGGGTCTAGAGTTCTAGAGTTTATAAGTTTGCAGCTACAGACATTTTTTGAAAATATTATTTTTGAAGTTGGGATTAAAAATAATTTAGGCACGGCAAAAGAAAAGGGAACAGATTGGGTTTCTGAAACGTTTGCAAAATATTATATTTTTATTAATGTTTTATGTCAAAAAAAACTACCTTTAACTACTGTTTTGACATAAATCCACAAGCCAAAAATCCGGATAGTTTTTTTGATAATCTGGAATTTTTAAATATTCAAAAATATGTGGTAATAAATTCCAAACAAGGTGGTGGTGTACAAACCTAAACCTTATTATTAAACATTTGACATACTTCCTTTTGAGTTCTTGTTTTATTACCACGTCCAATTATAATTAAAATTTCTATTCTTTGAGTTTCAGTTATATGAGAGAGAATAAAATCACTCACTATATAAGTACAATTAAAGGTACCTATCGTCACTGTTGACAAACAATTGGTTATAATTCAACGTCCGGCTGAGGTTATATTGTTTTTATAACGCACTCTGAACAAGGCATATTAATTTCGAAATTAATTTTCTCTGTAACTAATGACAAAATTAAGAGAAACTTTATATATGGCTGAAAAGAGGATCAAAATCTCTTTGAAATGAGGTGTCACATGCACCTACTCTCTAATTTAAAAATTTTGAAGGGGAAGTGGGGTAACATTTTTATACTTTTTTTTTATATTTTAAAAACAAAAATCGCGTTGATACATACTTATTTGGTTGCCACCATCCGTGGTTCCATTCTTCCATCCTGAAACTAAGATTATTGTGATTTGCTTAGAATTTCCATAGAGGAGGGGTGCTCTCGATGTGGTTCGGAGCACAAGAAACTGTAGGGGCCTGAAACAATATGGTTAGTTAAGAAAACATTTTAGGAGAAACAAAAATATTAATAATTTAGTTTAATTAGGAATGTATTAACACCAATGGCGTCGTTAGGGGGTGGGTCATACTCATTTAAAATAAATATTGTTACGAGCTGAAAATTTTGTTTTATATTTCGGTACTTTAAATGAATAATTGAACGATGATTCAGTGTTGCAGAGCAGTTTAAATTTGGAGCTAAAATTTCTAATTATTGCGTCATGTTATTGACGACAAATTCTTACAAATAGTACTACTATGTCCTTGACGTCATTATATACAGCAATCATTGTTATTTTGCAAGTTTAATTATGTGTTGTTTCTAATTGCAATTCCCTAATTGATTAATTGTAGAGCATCAGTGATTAGTAAGTTCACCTAGTTTAAGTATTATAAATAGGCGACATTGTTAGTTAGATTAAGGTTAGTTTTGGTCACCTCCCAACTAAGTTGGCCAAACTCGCGTGGAGTTAATTACTCGATGTTTTGATGTCGGTGTCAGGCCACATCAAACGCTTCAGCCGCCTTCAAGTTCAGGTTCCTTTAAAATATCGCAAATTTCGGTCCTGCTTGTTAAAATGAACTTCAGCTGAAGTTTAAACTTCAAAAATGCACGATTAAATTATCGGTTGAAAGAGCTCCGAGCTCCCCAAATTATGTTCAGCGTTTCCACTTACTTTTTTCGGTGTGACATTTAACCCCGTCTTATCGGTTTGGATTTGATCTTTTAACATTTCGGCGTAGGTGGCTCTTCACCAGAGGTCCACGACGCTCATTCCTGTCGTTGAAAATTCCTGCTTATTGCCATTAGAAGAGAAAGGAAAGGTAGCAATTTTTGTATGCAAGATTATTGTTGCAATTTTAAACTACCCTCTATTTCTTTTGCTTCGGGGCTATAATCTAGGAGGAACCTGGAACTCCTTGCATATTTTCAAAAACAATTATTGGCAACTTTGTTCATTTTTTTGCTCTATCGAGGTAAATTGAAGGTCTCTGTACTTTTACTGTGGTGATGGTACTCTGCGGGGAAAATGCAGTATAGGTATTGCGGCATTTTGTGGTCGAGAGCGGCTTGAAAAACCGCCAGGATAAAATGACGCAACAGAAAGGCAAATCGTATAAGAATAAAACAGGAAAATTATTATTACAGGCTCACCAAGTCCGTAATTGCTTCGGCATTGATTTTTTCCATAAGGGGTAGACTGTAGACCGTACTTCCTAATAGTAATAATGATACCTCAACCTGGTTAATTACAAATAATTATACACGTGCGTTTGTGTACAAGTTGTCAGGTAAATTTCTTGTAAAGTTACATCAGACTTGCAGCTAAAGGGCCTTAGGCTGTGAAATTCACCGATTGTACTGTTCATCTTACCATACTAAGCCCCACTTAAACGCAAACTTCGCCTTAAGATAACTCGATATGTTATCGGAATTGAGAATACAACAATATCAAAAAGCCGACTTATCCGTATATATTCTCAAAATCAACTCAACTGCCATCCTGTTAACATCTCGACTAGTTCAGTGATTATAATGGATTTTTTAGTTAAAATTGGATTACTGCTGATGCACTTTTATTTCGTCAGTGCCTTCGTTAGCGGCAATAGAGGTCAGTATATTTAATTATGTATCAATAATAATTATCAACGCTTATTTGGAAAAACAGCAAACAACAAATGGAAAGGCAGTTTATATGTGGATCAATTATTTTAATAGGACATAATTAATATGTATTAACGCGTCTTAAGATTTTTTTTTTGTTTTAAGTAAGGAAATATTGGCTAGTAATAGTAAGTCGGCAGAGAAAACGCAGTCTACAAATTTTCTATAAAATCAAGTTATTCCAAACAGGAATGGATTTCTCCTGCATACCATCTACTTGTAACAGTAAAAAATGACAGGTTTCCAAGAGGATATTTTAAAACAAAACTTACTTGATATTTTCCAGCGAATTTAGTTGTAAAACTTTTTGCATATATTATTCGATTTGAAAAGAATCGTAAAACTCTAACTTTTCCAAAGATTTATGGCTCAAACGTTCATATTTTAGTTCAGACTTTATCAGAGCGCATTGTGGACCATTCAAATGGCATAAACTTCGAGAACCTGTTTCGCTTAAACAAAAAAACATCAGAAACACGCGTTTTCAATCTTCTCCAATTTTTCCTTTATTAACATAGGGTCAAATGTTACCCTACATCCTACGACATATAAATTGCACTTTTTTATTCGAAAAATTAACGACAATATTTAGATACAGTGTGTCGCACCCTTATAACTTTTTCATTTTTATTTATTTTTCATTATTAAACCAAATTTCACTCAAAGATAGAGCACGTTAGGATCAACTTATGACCCAAAAGCCATTTGCCCCTTACTAATGCAAAGCCACCTACGATATCAAAATAAACGGGGAAAACCAAAAAAACATAATAGGCATTTTTTTATCAAAAATTTTATTAATGAAAGTTGTTCTGTCCAAAATTTAATCAAAATCAAAAAATATTAATATTTCATTTGGAAAAATTTAATTTTAATGGGTTATTATATTGTAATATTTTATTTTTTATAAAAAAAACTAAAGAAATACTCTACAACTAAATACAAATGATAATTGATATTGTAAAATTATATTTTCGGGCATTTTTAAATCAAAATATTAATATTTTTTAATTTTGATGAGATTTTTTATATACCTAAGGTTTTTAGACAATTCTGAACAAATTTCATTGGTAAAATTTTCCGATAAATAAATGCCTAATATGTTTTCTTGATTTTTTGCGTTTATTTTGTTATTGCAGATGGCTTTGCATTAGTAGGGGACGAATGGTTTTTTGGCCATGAGTTGATTCTAATGGGATCTATCATTGAGTAAAATTTGGTTCAAATCGGATATAAAAGTGAAAATAATTATAAGGTGTTTCACTCTTAAGTGCGACACGCTGTATTAGATAATTGCAGATTCATGTGAAATCGACTGAAATTAGGATTTGGACCTAATTTCCGTTTTTAAATGTCCAAATGCAGAACCCTATCCTCGTTTCTTATTGAAATTATACTGACATTTTTTAAATTTTATGTGTAAAAAAATATTTTAGTCAAATCAACTCGTTTTTGTTCCATAAGCAAAAAACTGATTTGTGTCATTTTCATTTTTCCATTATAACTTCTTTATTTATGAAAATATTTTAATGCGGTTTTTTTCGTTCTTGGAGCACTTTTTGATGTAGATTTTGAAAAAATTATAATGTTTGCTAACTCTTTTAGATTTTGAGATATTAATACCAACTTTCATTTTCATATTATAAGCCATGGTGTAGTTAAAACCCAGTTTTTATTCTCATTAAATGAGATATTACAACAATGGTTTATTTCCAAAAATAATGGAGTTATCGCCATTATTTGATTTTTTTTTGTGCTCCCTGATTTTTATGAAATAAAACAAAAAACACTCGAAGCATATTTTGATTTATTGATTAAAAACTGATTAAGTACCTACGTACAAAACTTTGACAGATATCTATTTGAAACAATTTTTAATAGCCCGCTTCTTAATTTCTTAGTTTTTTAAAAACCTAATATTATTTGAATGATAGTAGGCACCTAATAAGTTTTTAATCAATAAATCAAAATATGTTTTGGTTCATTCCATAAATATTAGGGACGAAAATAAAAAAATCAAATAATGGCGATAACCCTATTATTTTTGAAAATAAACCATCGCTGTAATATCTCATTTTAATGAGAATAAACATTAGGTTTTACCTATATGTGACTTGTATTTGAAAATGAAAGTTGGTGTTAACATCTCAAAATCTAAAAGAGTTAGCAAAAATATTATAATTTTTTCAAAATCTGCACCAAAGAGTGCTTCAAAGAAGCAAAAACCGCATTAAAATATTTTCATAAATACCCCATAGCGAGCACGATAAGTGAGACACCCTGTATAATAAGTATATTACTATATTATTGAAGTTAAATTACTTTCCAGCTTTACCCCTTGCTTAAAGTTGTGCTTGTAAATGAGGATATTAATTTAGATTGGGCCCTACTTTACAGAACCACTACGCTATTTTTTAAGAGATTAATCTTAATTTGTAACTTGTTCATTTATGATGGAACTTTTCGACGTTTCCTAAGTTGTTTTTACCAAATGCCAAACTTTGGGGAATTTGGAACTGCGGAGTAGCAGTGTTTTTGTAAAAATATAATATTTCCATCAACAGAGGCAAGATGATGTCCGATAAAGTATCTATTTCCAATTATTAAAATAGGAAATACATAGCATGAAGAAGGTCGCATGTGTCGATCTTCAAATGTAAATATTGATATACGATAATACATACTGAAACTTTGTCTAGGTCAAAGTTTGACACATCTATTACGAATGATATAAGTTAATGCGTATTATGGGGTTTATAACATTCTTCGGATAACAAATGTGGGTCAATAACGAGGTACTGATTATAGAATAAATTAAGGAAATCATATTCGCAACTGATAAAATTTATTACGTTTTTTTTTTTCGACTGTTTGCAGATAAAACTATTTTTATATCATCCAATTTCGGTATTTATTTAAAGGCGACAAATGAGATTTTCTATTATTAGAATAAATAATTATTTGAACTTAAAAAAAATTATCGAGGAATTGGCCAGGACGTTAATATAAATAAATAAGCTTTTAAAAAAATCGATTTTGAGCCCATTTTAAATAAACGAATTCTTCAAAACATTGACTAAAGTTTTGGGGTTCGATATAAAAAAAAATTGCCTCTTGATGCCCCATTTGGCAAAATAAAAAATTTTGTTAAAATTTGCTAGTGCTAGTACTCATGTTGGTACTAAATCGCCATAAACTAAAACACTGGAAGTATTTGTGGTTAGGTAGTAAATCCACAAATTTCGTGCGTAAATGCGGTTTTCTGGTTTTGTGGTTTTATAAGATAACGTGTTTAATTCATGAAGTTTAATTTTATTCATACATTAATATTTCAGTTTTTACACATCATTTGTACTTAATTCTTAACAGTTAGTCTTGAAAATTAACAAAAATTGTAGGCATTTTTACACCAAAAAATATCTAACGCTTTTAAATCATATTCCTTGACGTATTTATTCGTCGTATGCCAGCCTTAGGAATCCCAGCTTCTAAAAGTAATATTTTGTATTTTGTTCGCTTGAGCTTTGTGACCAAATCCATAATTAATATGATAATTTTAAGGTCGCAACTCTCATAAGATTTCTGAAATTGTCCTTGGGAATAGAATTTAATTTCACGAATTTAAATATTAAATTCAACCAACCATCGTTAAAGTCCCTAAGTGATTTAACGAATATAGGTTTGAACTGGAACAAAAGTAAACCTGTAATAAGCTTGATTAATTGTTGCTTTTAATTACTCCTACAGGGGGGCATCAATTAAAAGAGGACGAGGTACGCAGTGCCTCACCGAAATCCCGATTGAGTTGCTTCTCAGCTGGAGCTATTTTTTAAATTTTATACGTCGATACCGAGCAGTAAAAATTTTGTTTTTCGAAAAATTGTCAATTGTGTTTTCTAAAATTAATTTAATTTTCAATTTTTTAAATAAACCGGATACGATTTTCTCTTGGGAGATATATTGGTGTTTACACAGGAATCCACATTTAAAAATATATGATATAAAACAATTAATTGTTATTGGGTGATGATAAACCTATCATTGTTTATAACGAAGACACAATATTAAAATAATCTACAAGTAATAAATAAGACCCAACATAATTAAGATTAGCCTTGACAGTGAAAATACTCTGATTTTGTATAAAACGCCAATCACTCCAACTCTGTTTTTTACTGCCATACAAGTTTGTTTTCTGCCGTAATCAAAAGACCTCTTGGTATTATTTATGTAAAACGGTGCTATTTTTGGTTCGGTAACACCGCAGATTTCTCGTTCCTTTCCAGTGTTCTTTTGTTTCTTGTATTGATCTTTTATTTAAAGCATTTTATACTCCGGAGACCTGCGGGAATTTAATTTTTGAATAAAAGATTTATATGGCCTTTCGACTTCGCTTAAGATAAAGCAATTTAAAATTTATATTTCCAATCGACGAGTTCCTGCGTAAATGCACAGGATTTGATTTTTCCATTTCACGTCGTCGCGTACGGGGGCATCCAGATGCAATGATTTGATTTATTTTTATATAGCGATTTATCGAACAGCACAGTTATGAAATTCATCACCTAATTGATATTTCTAATTATCCTTGGAGTTTTAAGGGCACGCGTGGATATAAAAAAAGTTTTTCGCAGGATAACCGAGACCTATCGGGCGCCCTGTATACGTATTAATTATTCTTATTGATGTTCGATAGTACTCACCAACGTAATTTACATGCGAATTCAGTGCAATTAATTCATAAACGTCATCGAATAATTATCTTATAGAAAGTACAATTTGTATGGTCTGCACGTCAGCGCCAATTATTTCTTTATTTGAAATATGCACATACCTCTTTTTGCTTTAATCCGCAGTAGTAAATAACATATTATTATGATAATCAGAGTTTATGCAAGAGTACGAGGGAAGGAAATTATTATATGTTTAATACAGATTAATATTTCATGCTTGATCGACAGTCGGTTACGTATAAATTGCTGAGCAATCGCCATATTCCAAGAGACGTAAGTCCAATGGAAAAAATTAACTATTTTTTGTCATAACTTTTTTAATTTAATTTTTCCAAATACGTGAACCTATATTAAATAAAAAAACAACGTTTTCAGTATCTATTGCAAATGGCCGTAGCTCCCTAAGGAACCATTTGTTTTTTACGTACGCGAAACCCTGCATAATCTGTAAAGAAATACCTAGGAGTCAAAATTATTAGTTTTAGCTTTTAGCTAGATCAAACTCAGCTACTTAGTAATTATATAATATTTATGCTTGAATAGGCTATTTTAAAATAAATATTTACATACTGACACTTATTTAGTAGATTTTATTTACGTTATATAATGCGTCTAGAAATAATACACCTTACCCACAATTATTTACAGTCAGCATTGAGTTTATTTTTATCTATTGATAAAAGTGATAGTAAACAAATACCTGACCTAGGCTAGTTATATGTTCTTTGTCTGTTTATTTATACAAGGCAAGGCGTGAAACCAAACGAGTCAACCATTGTGTACAAACTACCCTTAGATATTTTAACTTAATCATTGTTATACCCCTTTGAGTCCGTTAAATATATTGCAAAATTGCTGGCACATGATCCTATTTTTGTTATAAAAATAATGTCACACATCTGGGACCCGTGTGAAATAATGCAAGTATATTGGCTTAAACCTAAAGGCTGTGAGTAAAAAAAATCCTCAATCTAAACACCTTACGTTTTTGGAGATGTTTTGACAATTTTTTAATTTTATTTAAAATATCTTGAGAACTATAAGTTTTAGACTATGATATTCTGATATAGAAATATAGAGAATTTCATGGAGAATTCGAATTTTCAAAAATACATACAGGGTGTCTCACTCCATCGATATAGGGAAAAGTATATAACAAATAATTTTGGAAATTTTGGGAATTACTAAACCCAGTGTGACCAATTCAACAAAAATAATTACAATCAGTTGGTACTTCCGGTTATACATATACAGGGTGATTCACTAGGAAAGGGACAAAATGTTATAGTAGATAGAGTTCACTTGGGTGAATTAGGAATGACTATTGAAAAAAGCCTGAGCCTTTTTTTTATTGATCTACAGGGTGATTCATGAGTTTTGCCCAATAATTCTTAAGGTAATATCTTTTAAACTAATCACTAGAATCAGCTAGTATTGTGGATATATAGTATACTATTAATTGTCAATTTATATAATCAATAAAAAAAGGCTCAGGCTTTTTTCAATAGTTAGTCATTTCTAATTCACCTAACCGAACTCTATCTACCATAACATGTTGTCTCTTTCCTCGTGAATGACCCTGTATAAATGCCTGACGCCAATTTTTATGTGATCCTTAGAGATCAGGGAAACAGTGAGCAGTAAGAGATTTTCGCTTTTGCTATTCTGTATCAAATTGTTAATAGAGCGACTAAATTGTTTTGGTAAAAACATAATCGTATTTTTACAGACAGTTTAATAAAGTGAATGTGGGTACTTTTCAAGTGATAGACAACATGACGGCACGTCGACGGTAAATTTGTCAACAATCGCCGAGTTGAAAACAAGAAGCTGCAAGTGCGGGTCAAATTCAATAACCTCCAATTAACTCCGAACCAGATTAATAAATGAACGTGTGATTAAATAAAATATGGTCTTAATTGTCGCATCGTAATGGTATTTAAATTTTCGCAAAAAGCTATGGCATTTTAATTCTTATAGAGCACATAAAAAGTTTGATATGCTCTTGAAATAGTAAAAATTTAGTAACTTTTATTGCACAGTGTTGGCAGTAAATAACTTCAGGAAAGTGACAATAAATCTACAAACATTTAATATACAGGGTGAGTCACCAAGGGCGCCTCGGTCGATATCTCCTTAAAATATTTATTACACAGAAAAAAGTTTCAAATAAAAGTTGTAGGAGACCAAGAGTACCATATTTTAAAATTATTTCTAATCATACATGGTGTTTGATATTAGAGTGGCATATCAAAAGTATGTTTTTTTAACTGGGACACCCTATATATTTTTGCAAATTTTTATTCCTTCTTTCATTACCTTTTCGAATATATCTGGTTTTTGAAATTCCGTTGCGGCGTTGTCAAATTATTCAACTTTTTTCAAAAAAATTGTTACTTGCAGACCTCACTAATGAATTCTGCATGAGCGGTATTTTCACAGATTAAGCAAACTTTTTTTGTTAAGTGTTAAGCAATGCCATGTCCTAGCCTCCAGATATTTTAAAGTTGAAATTATTTGTACAGGGTGTTTATTACGATGATACAAAAATGGCTAACTTTAATCTATCATAACTTCATATTTTTAAATGGAACACCCCGTATATTTTTACATATTTGAATAGAGTTTTTGTCGCTCTACAATTTTTATTAACCTATGGTTATACCTAAAACCAACGGTTTCCAGTGAAACTGCATTCTAATAAAAAAATCAGGTAATTTCTAGAAAAATTCATTTTAAATATTAATTTAAGTAGAAATTAACGTACCTAACAATAAAGTCTACAAATTAAAAGCGTTTCAAATTTGTTACAAACAAATGTCAGTGATAAATGACAAATGTCATCTAGATATTTGGAAAATTCACACAGTTCAAGTATTTAAATGTAGAATAATATGACAACTTTCTTTTCATTTATAAGAGATGAAACTTACATTAATTGAAACAATAATGCTCATAGTTCTTTCTTGCAAAAACAAAAAAAAAACACGTGCCAATGCCTCCTATGATATTCGAATTTCTAGAAATTACCTGATGTTTTTATTAAAATGCAGTTTCACTGGAAACCGTTGGTTTTAGGTATAACCATAGGTTAATGAAAATTGTAGAGCGACAAAAACTCTATCCAAATATGTAAAAATATACGGGGTGTTCCATTTAAAAAAATGAAGTTATGATAGATTAAAGTTAGCCATTTTTGTATCATCGTAATAAACACCCTGTACAAATAATTTCAACTTTAAAATATCTGGAGGCTAGGACATGGCATTGCTTAACACTTAACAAAAAAAGTTTGCTTAATCTGTGAAAATACCGCTCATGCAGAATTCATTAGTGAGGTCTGCAAGTGACAATTTTTCTGAAAAAAGTTGAATAATTCGACAACGCCGCAACGGAATTTCAAAAACCAGATATATTCGAAAGGGTAATGAAAGAAGGAATAAAAATTTGTAAAAATATATAGGGTGTCCCATTTAAAAAAACATACTTTTGATATGCCACTTTAACATCAAACACCATGTATGATTAGAAATAATTTTAAAATATGGTACTCTTGGTCTCCTACAACTTTTATTTGAAACTTTTTTCTGTATAATAAATATTAAAGGAGCTATCGACCGAGGCGCCCTTGGTGACTCACCCTGTATATAACGTTTCGTATCTGATTATTTCAGCATAAAATAACTATGAATATTTTATAGATGACCAAAGTTGTGAGGAAATTATATTCTCTCTATCCCCCCTCTCTCTCTCTCTCTCTTTCTCGCACTATCCCTCTCTTCCCTCTTTCTCCTCCTCTCTTTCTCCCCTCCTCAATTTCTCTCCCAACCCCTCTTCCCATTTCATATATCTCTCTCCCCTCCTCCTCCACATAAGGTTTTCAAATTTGGGACACACGATCTAGAGGCCAAGGAAAAGATTGAGTTCGTTGATGAGCAAAATCGGTCTACTGGAAAGGGGCCTACTGGGCCCCAACTTTACAAAAAATTTTATTCGTGATGAAAGAAAATAAGATTGATGAAGTTTTGGTCCCATAATTGGCAGCGGTTTTTTTAATTTGATAAGGCGCTGAAAAAAAGGAACGTAATTTTGGAATTTTAGTGGAGAATCCATCGAAATATAATTTTTTGGAAATAAAATGATAAGATTGCAATGGACGTGATTTACCTTTTCTTTTCAGAGAATACAACTTGTGGGAAGAACGAGTTCAGGTGTGGAAGTGGGAAGTGCATACCAGGACATTGGCAATGTGATATAGAAAAAGACTGCAGTGACGGTAGCGATGAAGATGAGCACACCTGCCGTAAGTGATTTTTTTATGTGCTGTCCAAAATTTTAACCAATTTTCATGTTTTCAAAAATAGCATTAAACCGTTGTTGGTAATTCCCTGTAGATACACAAATTTAATCAAAAAAGATAAATGATATCGTCCTATCATTTTAACATAAAGCAAATAAAACAAACGATTACTGTAACACATAAATCCAGTGCAGATATCGAATCGATGAATTCCGCCTTACAAATAGTTCGTCATACGAATTGTTTTTAATTTTTTCATCAATTAAAAAGTGTTTATTTGCACTTAAATGTTTATCACTTGTGAAAAATACTTTACGACAGAATAAATGTTTATCAAATAATAAACACTCGGATGTGTTAATACTATTATTGTTTGACTCAACTTTTGTAAATACTTTTGCAATGACAATATGTGCTATTCAAAATTGTTTATATTACACAAGTCCTTTAAAATTTTTAGTTTGTTGAAGTTGTCCATGGGTGACATTTTTATTATTTTTTCTTATATTATAAGGGGTGGGCACATTTTTCTCGTAACTTAATTTTAAACCACCGTTAATAAATTGTTTCGTATCCTAAACATGTACAATACGTACCCACGGTTTTGTTCCAGAACAAAAAGTGTGTGGTCTGGATCAATTTACGTGCAGGTCTGCAGCAGGAGAGTGTGTCCCACTTACATGGATGTGTGACGACAATCCAGACTGCTCAGATGGAAGCGATGAAAAATCTTGTAGTAAGTGTCACCTCTATAGCCTTAAGAATGTGGAAAATCAGTATTATTATCTCTATTTATTTTAGACGAGACCTGTAGATCAGATGAGTTCACTTGTAAAAATGGCAAATGTATACAGAAACGGTGGGTTTGTGACTTAGACAATGACTGTGGCGACGACTCTGATGAAGGCGACCAGTGTCCGACTGTCTCCTGTGCTCCAGATACCGAGTTCCAGTGCACTGAAAATTTTTGCATCGCTTCCAAATGGAGATGTGACGGGGAATACGATTGCCTTGACGGAAAGGACGAACAAGTGAGTTGTTTTGGAATTTAAAATTAACTATTAATTAACTTTTTTTTCCTATAGGGTTGTCCCAAAACGAGTAGTTCTATCTCGATATGCCTGCCGGAAGAATTTGAATGTACTGACAGAGTTACGTGCATTCATAAAAGTTGGCTTTGCGATGGCACCAAAGATTGTCTAGACGGCTCAGATGAGGCCCCTGACAATTGCCAAAACATTACTTGTAGACCTGATCAGTTCCAATGTAAAGATCGTTCTTGTATTTCTGGTCACTTGCACTGTTCCGGCCACCCCGACTGCCCAGACGGCAGCGATGAAGACGATTGTGGTAAGTTCAATTTTTACAAAAGTTGATCACTTCCTAGGATATGCGAAATTATTAATTTTTGCAATCATACTATCAGGTACCCCTATTCCTAAGTGTGACCCTAAAACCCAATTCGATTGTGGCGGGGGGCAATGTATTCAGTTTTCTCAAGTTTGCGATGGCCGACAAGATTGTCCAGACTGGGAAGATGAACCTAAAGACAAATGCGGGATCAACGAATGTCATCAGAACAACGGGGGCTGTACACATAAATGCGTAGACACGCCCGCTTCGTACTACTGCGAGTGTAATCATGGATACAAATTAGTGGATAATAGAACTTGCAAAGGTATGGGAAGTTACATCGAATTAGCAATTATTGTACTAGAATTAGTTATATACAGGGTGTCCCACTTACATGGGTATTTTGGAAACAGTAGGAGATACAAGGTAGGTTAAATGACACCAAATGTAGAGCTGATCAAGGCGTACTATTGTGTGAAAAAATATTTTAATAAAATCAATGACTTTTATTTGAAAAATGAAAGTTGGTGTTAATATCTCAAAATCTAAGAGTTAGCAAAAATATTATAATTTTTTCAAAATCTACCTACATCAAAAGTAGACAGAATGAAAAAACCGCATTAAAATATTTTCATAAATAAAGAAGTTATAATAGAAAAAGGAAAATTACAAAAACAGTTTTTTGCCTATGAAACAAAAACGAGCTGATTTTACTAAAATATTTTTGCACATAATAGTTAGCCTTGATAAGCTCTACATTTGAAGTCATTCAACCTACTTTGTATCTCTTACCGTTTCCAAGGTGAGCACGATAAATGGGACACCCTGTATATAAATTTTAATTGTATTTGATTTTTACCGACAATGAACACACAATTTTTTCTTAGTTTTTAAATTGCGGTTCTAATTTTCAGACATAAATGAGTGCGAAATCCCTGGTAGCTGCTCTCAGTTATGCATAAATGACAAAGGTAGCTTCAAATGTGAGTGTGAGCGTGGGTACATGCGAGACCCCAGAGACTTAACAAAATGCAAAGCCATCGAGGGTCACGCCTCTCTGCTCTTTGCCCGTCGTAGAGATGTCCGGAAAATATCTTTAGATCACCACGAAATGACCAGCATTGTAAACGAAACCAACTCAGCGACAGCGCTTGATTTTGTTTTTCGAACTGGAATGATATTTTGGAGTGATGTAACCGATAAAAAAATATACAAAGCCCCAATAGATGAAGGAAATGAAAGAAAAGTTGTTATAACTAATGACATCACAACGTCTGATGGGTTGGCCGTGGACTGGGTTTATAACCATATCTACTGGACCGATACGGGCAAGAACACCATTGAGTTGGCAAATTTTGATGGAAAAATGCGGAAAATCTTAATAAAAGATAAACTGGAGGAACCAAGAGCCATCGCCTTGAACCCAATGGAAGGTTGGATGTTCTGGACCGATTGGGGAAGCGATCCTAAAATTGAAAAGTCAGGAATGGACGGATCTCACAGACAAACTATAGTAAGTTACGATGTCAAATGGCCAAACGGTTTAACGCTAGATTTAGTCAAGAAGAGAGTCTACTGGGTAGATGCCAAGTTAAACGTTATATCTGCTTGCGACTACAATGGAAAAAATAGAAGAGTTATATTATTTTCACCGGATTCTTTGAGACATCCATTTTCCATTACAACGTTTGAGGATTGGGTTTATTGGACCGATTGGGACAAGGCAGCAGTATTTAAGGCTAACAAATTCACGGGCAAAAACGTTCAAGCCGTAACAGCTACAGAAATGGTAAATAATTTAGCAACCAACTTTTAAGAGAACTAAATTTTACTGTATTCTAGATTCAAAATCCTATGGTGATTCACGTGTACCATCCGTACCGGCAACCAGACGGTGAAAATCATTGCCAAGCAGTGAACGGACATTGTTCTCATCTCTGTCTGCCTGCACCGCAAATAAATGTACATTCACCAAAAATTTCTTGCGCCTGCCCGGAAACTTTAAGGATGTTACAAGATGGATTAACTTGCGTGCAGGACGGTAAGTTGTTTTATTTAAGTCGGACCAACAAGCTACGTGCATTTTAATATGGAGTGTGTACATGATTACTTATGTTTTCTAGGAATTGGGTAATTATATCAATACTGAAATGTAAGAGGAACGTAACATCGTTACGAATACACATACATTTTATAGTGTTCTGTAGCTTGTTGGTTAATTAATTCGGTAATATTATCGTTATTCACAATTTTTGTTTTGTTTGTAAAATTTTTTTGTTCTTTATTTTAAAAAAATTTATTTAATTTGTTTGACAGAAAATTTTACCACAACTTCCCCGTATTCCGTGACATTTTCTGATATCACCACAGAGCAAATAGATTACTTTCCAGCGAGTGAGTACAAATCAACAGGATTTTTGTTTTGTCTTCTTGATGGTGATGGTTTTTAGACTTTCCACAAAATATCGTGTACATAGTTTTTCTTGTTAATTACACTTGTGCTTCTTTCTTCCTGACGCTTTCTGCTTTTGTTTTTCTTGTTAACAACCAGTTTGATTTCTGTTTTCTTCTTTTGCTGTCTCGAATTTGCTATTGTATCTTTAATACATATGTATCTTTTTAGGTACTACAAATAAATCTCATCCAAATAATACCGTGACTGAGTCGTCTGACAATGGAATGGTTGCTGGTATTACAATAGTCATCACTCTGATATTTATTGCTGTAATAGGATTGGTAATAATAGCTGAAAACATTAAAACTTACGTAGCTTGTAATATGCTTTTTTTTTCTAGGTTATGTACTCTTTGTACAGGCATTTGATGCATCGCAACATGACCTCAATGAACTTCGATAACCCAGTGTATCGCAAGACCACCGAGGATCAGTTCTCCTTAGAGAAAAATCAGTTCCAGCCTCCCACGAGGCCCTATTTAAGTACAGTAGGCGAAGAGGTAAGAGCTTTAACTTTGGATTATAATATAGCCTCAAGATAATCAGTCGATTATGTTTGTTTATAAGACTTTTGACATACTAATTCTAGGATTTTTTAAATGATCTCATTTTTTCTTAATGTAATATAGCTTACAAACGTTGCTTTCGTTCGTGTCTCAAAATTACAAACAAGCAAGCTAACGTCTCGTACCGAAAGTTTTCCTCTATTTGCTTTTTGATAGTTCCGCCTATTCTCGTGTATTAAAATTTTTTATTGATCTTTTTCGCAAAATGCTTTTTTTTTATTACCAGAATTTTTTACCTTAATGTTAATGATAAGGTTGTTACTTTTGCATTAAATTATCTTACTAGATTCTCTACGTAACACGTAGGCAGCGCACACGCCGACCTGACCTTGCCGATGCAATGGGAATGGGCTTTTTCAGCCTCCCTGCAGTTAGACTTGAGCCCTTATTGTGTGAAATGTTGATACACGAACTTACAGTCTCTAATGGTAGTCATGGCTCTTTATTCACATGAAAGTACCGTAATTCAGTATTATTTTCACAAATTTAAGACTTGACATTTTTACTAATAGGTAAATATACTCCTGTCCATCAGTATTAGCTTCATATTGGATTGCAATAATATTTTTGTAACCAATTTATTAAAAAAAAAAAATGCTGTGCCAACAAACTTATAGCTTAATATTAATAAGCTCATATAATATTAGTCTCTATAAATATTATTAAACGTTTTAAACTATTTGTAGTGTAATACTGTATGTGTGCTTTAAATTGTCGTACATACTTATTGTTGTATATATATTATTCAACGGACAACAAAAATGAACTGTAAGGAACATACGAAATTCATTAATTCGGAAAAATGTAGCGTTGTATAGGCTGTTATTCCTATTTAAGAATCGTATTGCATATTTAGGAGTCCACGTCGCCTAGATTCGCCAACTAATCGGTAGATTTTACTCGGATGGTAAAAGTGTGTCTAAAACGTTTGATATATACTGTTTAAAAATTTTGGACAAGGTATTGGACACCTAAATATGCAAATCTCAAGCCTATATAAACGACCGATGTCTAGGCCTCATTTGCTTATTATAGTTACGTTGCGGTATCGTCCTTACAGTGGTTTTTTGACACCCACTTTATTAAAAAACCTCATCGCTACATTTGATTAAAAAATTTTAAATATCCTTTGTTTTGTATTTTTGTGTATGTACCATTATATCATTCAGAGTTCGATCGTTTGTATTTTGTTTTTGTTTCACGCGTCATGAATTTAATACTTGGTGAGTAATTTAGCTTTTGTTATAGCCCACATGTTTATATTTTATGTTAAGTTGGTTCGTAAACAATGCAATGTAAATGTTTGTTTTTTACTGAGAGAGAGTAATAAATGTTTGTTAAACATGCAAAACCATGAGATGAATGAAAAATATATGTATGTAATTTATACAACACCATCTAATAAGAGGTCCTAATGTAGGTAATAATTTAGAAATGTAGTTTACATAAAATATAATAGATAGGGGAGATGGGCCTAAGACGGGATACTTTTCATTAAAAATTTTCTGAAGCACAAGCATACAGACAAATAGGCCTCGATTATGGTGCTTTACTTTCTCTAAGGAATTGTGCAACACATGGTTACCACGGTTTTGATTAAAACTGAAAAATATAGTCTGAAAAAATTAATAATTAGATAGATGCACAATTTCCCGTTTTACCTACTAGTGTTGGTAAAACGGGAACTAACATGAAGGTAAAACGGGATACGAATTTTACATAGTAGATATGTTCTTAAAGTATATTTTTATGCAATGACTTAAAACAATAAAATTTTATTGGACATATTTGCACATATCACAAACAAATGTGTCTTCATCGTCCTCCGCACTGGCGCAAGCGTCCATTTATGGCAACCAGAGCACCTTATCCAACCTTCGCCCGGCCCTCACTTTAATGTTTTCGCAGCACCCAAATAACCATGAGTACCATCTCCTATAGCCTCCAGGGCACTAGTCCTCGACTCTTCGGACCACGAATTGCGGTTAGATTTCCTTTTATAATTAAAAGGCATCTGAAAAAGAAATGGATTTGTGTATGAAATTATATAAAATAAAGATGTAGGTGAACCGGGATATCGATGTAGGCAAGACTGGATATCCCGTTTTACCTTGATATAGAAATCCCGTTTTACCCACACTCTACAGTCACGCATTTAAATTTAGCGCGTAAAGTCTCTGTGAAACTGGCGGCAATGGCTCATGCATGAAATCCAACCTAACCAAATCGAGTTCGGACAAACGCAGCCCCGACTGGATACCACGCGTTTTACACATTCTAGGACTTTGGTAGGTAATCACAAATATTAGCTCGTCTCTTTAAATAATTCATAAAAACAAGAATACTTACCTTTTACTTGCAAAATTGCTTCGGCAGCGACACTCACCAACAATAACGATACACAGTGATACAGTAATCGTAGCAGAACTAAACAGCGACGTTGCCTTGTTGTCAAAATAGCTTTTTCCCGTTTAACCTACATATCCCGTTTTAAGCCCACTTCCCCTACCTATTAGTTACTTAAATGGTTTATTGCCTACCCTTTGTAGGTTATTGCTTTTATGGCTGTAAGTGCCTTTAATACTCAATAATGGGGATTTCCTAAATCTCTAAAATTTTTCCCATATTTTTGTAACTTCCATACGAATCAATTATAACTCTCTCTCAAAACTTTACAGAGTATAGAAGTTAACATAAAGAACGGAACGTGCCTTGTTTTTATAGAGACCGTTAATCATCTAAAAATGTAAAGCCCAAAATAAAAAATATTAAACTCGTAGGATGATACGGGATTGCTGACAGATAGAGATTTTTGTACATCATACAAAATTAAAAATATACCATTAAATTTAGAAAAACTATTTTAGTTGATCCAGCTTATTACATTGCGCGTGTTTATGCCAATTTCCTTTATTGTATCAAGCAACTGAATGGTCAAAGTTCATTTTAGTAAACTTAATAAAATTTGAAATAAGTAGTTGCTGATACCGGAGTCATAAACTCCAAACTCTGGCCAGTTGCTTATTCCAATAAAATATTTTTTTGTGTTTGTAAAAGCTTTCATTCACATCCACACGTATTATTTTGGTTTTAATGGTAGCGAGATTTTTTTTATGGATCAAATTTATGTGTTTGTTTTTTTTGCAGGCACAACAGCCTTTAACTAGTGCCAATGTAAACGACCCAGTTTAAAATTGAGGCAATTCCGAAGAGTGCTCAATAAGTAAAACGAAAGACTCATTATTTAAGAAAATTAGCACCATTCTTATTTTTAAGGATCCGCCATACAAGTGAATTTTCAATATTCTGGTTTCATTAGAATAAGACTGACCACAATGACAAATTAATTTTGAAAAATACTCAAGTCACTTACTGCTCAGCGTTTGAAACCAGAATATTAGAAATTTATCAAGTCCCGTCTTCTAGTTAAATTAAATATAAAGAATGGTCAATTGTCCAAAGAATCGTTAGCAAATAATGTATTACTTTCAGAAATGTAATCTCAGTAATACACACATTATTCCCATCTACAAAAAATTGTCAGTCAAAAAAATAGAATGTCGCTTCTACTCTAAGTACCGGATGACATTGTTATTAAATTTCTCCTGGCTAATTAACCAACAGTAATAACTATTTTATTTATATTATAATCTAAAATGTGGGAGTAATGGAAAAATGGTGAGGTTTATTTATTATCAACTAGTTCAGTTGGCATTTAAAAGGTATGGATTTGGTACAAAACATTTTATATGTATATAAGATACATTACGTCGGCCCAGAAGAGTCTATATTTAGTATGTAGTTAACTAGCCATAATTTTTCATGTAACGTAAATGAAATTATTAAGATACACAAATTCCATTATTATGGGTGCAAAACTATGGAAAATTAATGGTTAGATAATCACTCCTTAAATGCCTTTTGAAAGTGATTTTAGTTTTTAAAAATAATTTTATTTGTATATAATTTTTTGAGTGGTTTTTCAGCGTGTTAAATAACTAAGCATAAATTTGTACCAAATGGTTTTTATATATATTTTTTGTTCCTAAATGTTATCTGTATATACTGAATTTTTTAGGAAGATGTTTATATAATAAATTCTGTTACTCATTCGAGATACATCACTTCGTTAAGCTGTTGTATATGTTTTACTGCTAAAAATCAAAATGTAAAAAAGGTGTATATTTCATTAATATATTGATTTCATAGGACTAGCTCTAAAATTCTGTGATTAATTTATTTATGTATACTTTACAATCGTAGGAAGTGTTAATTTTTTACTATTTAAATTGATTTTTTTATTATTTATCGTATTTATCTTCATTGTTTTATTTGTATATTAATTACAATATTATATGTATAAATACTTTATTGGTGTTTCATTGAGTTTGCGGAAGTTCCCGACAAAATTCGGTTCTAAGGCTTTCGTGGAGCTAACGATTTCGAGTTCACTTTCGCGCTAAATATTCTGAATTCTTGATATTTCAACCAAAGTGTCGTAGTCTTCTTTTGAAACGAAGTAAGCTGCGCTATTTATGCATTTAGCAGGAAAAATGGCTTCTTTTGCTGATCATAACGTACTATCAAGATCAATTGACATTGGCGGAATCAAATCACGCTACCAATGATCAATAGTACACGTGGCTCACCATACATAATAAGCAAAACAAAGCCACGCCTCCTGCTAAACATGTAAATCGGGTCAATAGAGCTCTTCGCTTCAGCAGACCACGAAAAGTTGATTAAAACGTCACATATTCAACGCGAAAGAGAACTTAAAAATTCGTCTACAAATAAAGGTTCAAAGATGTTATTAATCGACCTTAACTGCAACGTTTCTTATGTGAGAGGCCTTGTACATAAGTATTTTTCGAAAAATCTTACAGTTACAAATTTTAAAAGTAATCGTTTAGCGTTTAATTACTGTGGTGTGTTTATTATTTATTATTAGCTATTCTAACTAAATACATTAAATAGGTTGGGACTAAATTTAGGAGGGAATTTCTGTTTAAATCCTTCAAATTCAAAATCCATGACATGTCAATTTGACAACTGCAAATATTTGCAGAAATTTGCATTTAGTTAAAAATAAACACGTATAATAACACATTTAAACCTGCCACTCAACATTTAGTTAGTTTAGTACCTTTCCGTTGCAGCGCTGAATCCACTAGACATCGTCGCGAATCTTCGTTAAAACTCGTGTTTGCGATTCATTCGGCATTTGGAACTTGGCAGCAGTGAAGTGTGTTGGTTCGTTGGTTGGGTTGAATTGCTTTTGCAAGTTTCTTGTGTGAAGTTGTTGCTTGCAAATTGTTTACATACACAAAACTCCGTTACAATTAGTGTTACCGAAGTGATATTAACAACTGTGAATAACTAACTTCTAACTGTGGATAGTAGTGAGATGTCATAAGACTTTCAGGTGAAAAGACGGTTAAAATTGTATTCTTATCCGCCAATATGGCGGACGTTGCAAGAAATAATAATTGCCAGAGATATTGCATCCAGTAAGTACTTTTGCTGATTAAAATAAAACCATTAATTTTATATCAACGATATGGTGGTTCCGTGATTTACATACACCCTTAATATAACTGGGAGAGAAAAAATATTGTTACTATTTAGGTAATACCTAGGTATGTTACAATTACAAATTGTCTGTATGGAAATACATTTTGCATTTAATACTTTTTGTCAATTTATTTGCTAGCTCTTTGTACTCATATCAAACAAATATCCTAAATAAAATAATCATCAATTTGTGATATTTGATCTGATAGACAATGGAATTAAAAAAAAGTGACTTGTTTTTACCACACATATTTATTATTACTTAGGTATATGGTGACCTATATTGTGAAGTATAGACGTAAATCATAAGATAAAATTAATTTCAGTTATTACAACAGCAGAGAGTGCCCCCATGGTGAAGATTGTGGCTATCCTCACAAAGCTCGTTTTGAAGTGGAACAAGTAGAATATGTTAGTGGTGAAGATTTCTTTTTAGGCAAAATTCGTAATAACCAAAGAGTATGCCGTTTTTTCCGCCGAGGGAACTGTATACACCAGCAGAATTGTCATTATCGCCATGATAACGATAATAGTGCTCGAAATATACCTAAATCTAACTCACAAAATAATGGCAACCGCAACAACAGCCGTAATACTTCAAGGTAAATGAATATAACAGTGTGATAAATCAACGAAATGTAACAATATGTTTTTACAGCACAAATTTACCCTCTACTTCTTCCCAGTCAACAGACGTCACTAACAAAAATTCCATAAATAAAAACCAAAATAAGCACAGTAAGGAAATTGAAATGCCTAAACAAGACGAGAATTCCTGGTAAGTTGCATGATTTTCTTAAAATATTAAGTAGTTTGAAGTTCCTACGCAAAATATATTTGTTTTTATTTTAGCCTAAATTGCGTGGAAGATAAAGAACATATTACAAAGGCAGAGGAGGAGGAAGGCGCTTGTGCTTCACCACCCTTAAAAAATATAAATGACTCCTGGGTAAATGCTCCTGAATTTGTGCCAAAAAGTGTCACTGTGGCAAGACCAAGAAGCTATGCAGAGGCACTCAGCCCAGATGCTATTGCCGAAAAGAACGCAGGTAAGAAATTGTGCCCATATGTTAACAAAGATGGTATTTGCAGAAATCTGACTGATTGCACTTATCTACATGGAGAAATGTGTGATATGTGTGAACGATTAATTTTACATCCTTACAACGAGGAACAGAGGAAAAGGCATCGACAGGTACTTCACGTTGTAATTACTGAATCGTTTCGTTTCAACTACTTTACTTTTTTTTTAGGAATGTATAAAACAACATGAAAAGAATATGGAGCTATCATTTGCAATTGCTCGCTCTAAAGAAAAATCCTGTGGCGTCTGTTTTGAGGTTATAATGGAAAAAGCCATTGGGGAACAGCGCTTTGGTATCTTGCCTAACTGTAATCACTGCTTCTGTCTGAGTTGTATTCGAAAGTGGCGGCAAGCTCGACAGTTCGAAAATAAAATCATTAGGTAGGTAATATAGACTCTAAGGTAGTTTTTATCAATTTATTGAAAGGTGTCTCTTCCGTGTTGATTATTTTTGACACTTGGCATTCATTTCGTCATTTTTAACTGTTTTTCGCTTTTCAGGGCGTGTCCCGAGTGCAGAGTAACATCCGATTTCGTCTGTCCGAGCATGTATTGGGTGGACACAAAAGAAGATAAGGAGAAATTGATCGACGATTACAAGAAAGCATTATCCAGAAAAGACTGCAAGTACTTCAAGAAAGGCCAAGGAAAATGTCCGTTCGGTAACAAATGCTTTTATTTACATGCCTTTCCCGACGGCAGCAAATGTGACGTCGGCCCTCCACCACGACAAAGACGCCCCAGAAATGTCGACACAGACATAGATGTCCTGCAGGTAAAATCATTATCATACATTATATTTAATTGCGGAATGATTTAACCCTACCTTGCGGGACTAACTGCAGCATTTGTTTTTCAATTTTTTTTTTTACTTGGAGAGTAAGATGACACTTAAGTATTAATTTTAGAATAAAAGATTCCTTTTTCTGTTGAGAAAATAATTAATAACTCGAAAACTGTTTATTATTTGACTTTGTGCCTACAGAGATATTTGTTCAGGATATTCGGATCTACAATATATAAAAAATTCAGACGAATTTAGCTGGAAACCGATTTCCGTAAGGTTTGTACGAAGTCTTTACTTATCCTCATCGAGAAACATTAAACAATCAATGATATTTGACAGTTGGCAGTTGACAGAAAGTCGGTGTTACAGAAATCTTTAATGTTAATTTACTAAGTCTTGTTATATAGCTTCCAATAAAACTAGATGGTGCCACTTAGGTCTCATATTTTTTTTTTTTAATTGGAGAGTAAGATGACACTTAAAATCGATTTTAAGTATTAATTTTATTATAATTACATGTGGTATATTTATTTATTTATTCAGTCTATTAATGTTAGGTTTTGTGGCAATTCACTGTTAACGTAGATACGATTTTTGCATATGTATTGACTAAAACTTCTTATTTAACGACGCTATAAAATGAAATAACCAAAACCCCAACGTTTTAAACATTTATTTTCCTTGATAACTTAACTTCCTCATTAAATGGCATATCAGTAGTTCTACCCTTTTTCTTAGAAATGCGACCTCTAATACTAGCTCTTCTTTTAAATATGCATTTATGCTTTTTTATTGATTCGTAAATGTATTTAACTGCATTATTTGTTTTAATATATTTAGTATGTATCTCTCTTTGTAATTGTATGACCGCCGGTATTTGCGTTATCCAATGTGCACCACGAGGAGGATGCACGGACGTATTTTGCACATCATAGGTCTTCAGATTGCCTATCGTAAATGTCACGGGTCAGATTAGTTGGTGGATATCGAATATTAATTCAATCGGAATAAAAGATTTCCTTTTTCTGTTGAGAAAATAATTGATAACTCGAAAACTGTTCATTATTTGACTTTGTGCCTACAGAGATATTTGTTCAGGATATTCTGATCTACAATATATAAAAAATTCAGGCGAATTTAGCTGGAAACTGATTTCCGTAAGGTTTGTACGAAGTCTTTACTTATCCTCATCGAGAAACATTGAACGATCAATGATATTTGACAGTTGGCAGTTGACAGAAAGTCGGTGTTAAGAAATCTTTAATGTTAGTTTAGGAAGTCTTGTTATATAGCTTCCAATAAAACTAGATGGTGCCACTTAGGTCTCATATTTTTAAATATTTTATAGTATTACAGTTGCCCATTATTATATTTACCCCCCTTCACCTTATAAAAAACTATCTAGGTTGTATTATGGCCAATAGTTGTGTTGAATGTGGTAACTAAGTTGTATAATGCAACATAGTGACGTTTCAACTGTAAAAATTGTATAAATAGTCTCTAGATGAATATGGCTGGCATTTTACATTTTTATTTTTTAGCAGGTTATGCTTTGGGACTTTCTTGATGAACGGGACTTCCCATGGCAGTCCTTGGCTGATGATTTAGAAGATCTCGTGTCTTTCTTCACCGATTCTGACGAATCAGATTGGTCCGATTACGAGCTTTTTTTTGATTAGTCTTTGCATATATTAATTCATGTATACCCGAGATATTTTGATTATTTTGTAAGATTTTATTTTCAAGTTTTTCGGTATACTGAACAAGAACAATGAAAATTTCTTTGAAATTCCATAAATTATTTGTATTAATTTTCAATTCCTTTATTGTATAGTATAATTATTGTAAATACTGTTACTCCTGTTTATTTTCATCTAACCCCCACCCCCCCACTCCTTGCCCCTGCTCCTGAGCGATAACACTTACGTGTTTTGCTTATCATTGTAATATAGATTTAATGGTAGACATGCCTCCTCAAGTTTTGTTATTTTTTACATTACATTACAGTTTACGGCATATTTTTACACTCGTTAACCTTCCTTTACTGCCCTATAAACAATCGTCAATCAGTTATTAACGCAACGTGCACCAAATACAGTTTTCTAAATTACTATAGGCGTCAAAATAATTAAACCCCCAATACCGACACAGGGGAATGAAAGCTTTCCTCGCAATTATTTCATAGCTAAGACTAAAAGTGCTCAGAGGCATAAAGATTTTTAAATGTTATCATATGGTATAGAAACAATTAATTGATTTAAAAATAAGATCCGTTTAGTGGTCAATGTCGGGGGTTAGCGTTTGAGCCTTTAGTGGTTGCTTCGTTTTGTTTCACGTTGTTTATAGCCTTTGTTGATTTTTGCAGTATATTTGGTACACGTTAATTAATGTTCATAGTAATTTTAAAAGTTTAAAATTACCAAAGTAATTTGTTGTCAAATGAATTCCGAAAGTGATATTTTAAAAACACTTTTGTTTCCAAGTAGTTCAGCTGTCTAAATAATTTTTAAATAATGTTAGAGCTGTATGATACTGATGCTTATAGCATTTTTTTTACCGGTATTGGCCCAGTGAATCTTAGTCGGTGCCGAAAGGCATTTCAGGCCAGTACGTACATTTTTGAATGTTTTACTTTCAAAATTAGGAGAGACATGATTCCATTTCAAGTAAAAATGTTAAAATGCTGTGTAAATGTCATGTTTATTAATGTCAAATGTAATAATCAGATGAAAAAAATCCCGCATGATAAATCGTACTGAAATATATGTGTACCCACAAAATGTCAAGGCGTTGGACATGTGTAACTGTGTAACTTCGGTATAATCTATCTCTTCTAATCTTTTGAATCTGTTTACATTGTACTATCTATATATATGCTTAGGTTAAGTTGATTGCACCATCCGTTATTGGTTGTCTGTATTACACTCTAAACTTTTGTAAAAAAACAATCCTGTTTCGTTGACATGTTCTTACGAGTATCCATTACTCGCGTAACATTTCTATATATTCTTAAGTATTCAAATTTATTTTGTCAGTTTTTAATTATTGAATTACTCTTCAATATTTTTGCTTTAAATTTGTGGCAGCTTATGAGTTAAGCTTTAGAAAGCAATTTTATGAGAAATGCAGTTGTATTTACTAATTTCTTCGAAGCAGTTTAGTTTCTTTACAAGAGATCTAATTTCTACAGGATAGATACAGGAAATTGATGTTGTGTTTTTTATTATCCGAATGTCAGAAATAATTGTCTGGAAATGTAAAGTGTGTAATATGAAGATGATCTTGGAAAAAAAATTTTAAAAAAAGTAAAATTTTATGACTACTAACTTACTTTTATTTTACTTGTTGCGGTGCTAGGACAGATGAACTGGAAACAGGCGAGAGTAGCCATGTTTAAAAGATCTGTGATTGTTAGCTTGCTAGGTATAATTAAAAATAATTTTTAGTTTTTTAGTTACTTCGTTGACTCACTATTTGTTAAAAACTTCTTATATATTTATAAATGCCCCTTCGTGGTTTCTATCTAGTTATTTTTGCAAATTCGCAAACGTTTTCTAATAGAATGTTGAAATGCCTAATTGTTTATAAAAAATTTAAGAGATAGAAATGACGATCTTTCGAGGTATCCACTTATGAAATTTTTCATTGTACAATAGAGTTATATAAAATAGAGGTATTATGTTGTGTAAACCCTAAAGGATAGTACGTTCTGTGTGTTTTATTCCGGTGTCAGATGTGTTTTCACTGGGGACATTCTACATTCCAAGTAAGAAATGCATATTTAATGCTATTTGCAATGCCTGGCGTTTAGAAGGTCTCTGAGTAGAATATGTGGCTTCAATGTCGTTCATTTGCTAAAATTATCATCCTTTCTGGGTTTATTTTGCCTCTGAAAGAATATTGTAGCGATTAAAATTTAACAAAGGTAATTCTGTTTATTTATCGTAGTCAATATTTTTAGTTTACTAATGGCTGTATAATATTGTACATGTATTCAAATAGCCTCGTGAGTTTGGGATGGAACTTGGCGTCTTTGGTTGCGTTTTGTTGCAATCCAAATGTCAAATGTTATTTTTTGTGGGAACTACATTAAATAATTAATTGTATAAAATACCAAATTAATTTTCTTTGCTTGTCATCTGATTTATCACCTGTTTTTTTTTGTATGTAAAATAGTCATGTATAATTAGGCAGTTTATCACTGTAAACTTAAATTTGTTTTGTTTTTGTTCTGTACTTATAATAAATGAATGCTACAATACGATTAAGCTTTAATGAAAACCCAACATTATTATTATTCTTATTGAATTATCATTATTACATATGCTAACAGTAGCCAAAGGTTTATACTGACACTGTTTATATTATGTATAAATGTGCAAATATTAGCAAAATATTGATAATTAAATGCATGTGTAAATACTATATTATATGAAATATTGACTAAACTAGTCGGATGATCAAAATAAACATGTCTTCACTTAACTCAGATCGTGGAAAAGGTACTGGAAAACAAAGAGCGACCTTGAGTGCTTTCGTCAATATAGAGAGGGCATTTAGTAACACCTCGTTTAAACCCATACAATGCTTTAGATTGGTGGACTAAGACAATACAAACAACGGTCAATAATAAGCTAAACGGGTTATACGAGAAAGCTTAATAAAACCCCAAAATGATTAAAATAAGCCTTTATTTAGGTGAACAACAATAAATATTAAATTTTCACTCTCCAATAGGTAGAGTTGTTGGCACCAGCTAGATTTCCTAGCTCAACTAATATCACTGCATAAAAAAATTACCATTAAAGATCCAAGGCTGATTTAAAGTTACTTTCCAAAATGTCGAGGATCGCTGTTTTGGTGCTTATTCGAAACAAAAAATGTTGTGCATTAGATGCAATAATTTCCCCATATAAACAAATGTCCTACATATCAAAAAGTGTTTTATTATCTAGAGAAAATACCTACTCTACAACTAGTAACCTTGGCGGATTCATATTCCAAATTATGAAGTCACCGGAGGCAAGTGTTTATCTTTTGACACCAAATTTTGTATAAATAATTTAACTACATATCGGTTTTTTATAAGTAATCTGTTCTGGACCTTGCATTGTGGAAGTTCAGCAAGTACAGGAACATTTATGTTGTCTTTGTCTATATAGTCGGGATATAATTCATCGCCTAAAAAAATAATTGTTTATATAAAAAAGTAGTGATGACTTTTCTTACCTGGAAAAATGGAATAAAGGCCTTCATCGGTAATAATCCTGTAAGGAAAATATCTTTCACAGCCATGGTAAGACCTCTCGGTAGCATATTTTGAAAGAAGCGTAATATCCAGAAAGTTCCTCATCCGAGAAATTTCGTAGAACTGTGGAACAGGCAGCATTATTTTTCGCTTTAGGTTTTCTTTAATATATTCATCCGGTGTCGCCCACTAAAACATTTTTTGTATCGTTCATTTTAAAAAATTATGTAATACAATTGAGGTGTTATTATCGATTGCTTTATGGCAAAAAATAGTTGCGATAAAACTTCGATGCATCACATATCAACCTTAATATCCTGTACTTCGTGTTCTTCTTTACGCACATCAGGCATCTGATGGAAGGAGGAAATAAAGAACATTGTGTTGAATCTAATGGGTACTGCAGGTGGAGTAACCCAATTGCTCCAGTTTTGTAAAGCCCATACGTCTGGATATATTTCAAACTGATAGCACAAATTTAAAAATTCATTTGGATCGTCATGAACTTTCTCTTGCCATTTCAAGATTTCCTGCTCTCTAATGTAAGATGCCCAGTTTATTGAGTTTTGGTTGTACGTTAGCGCAGCGCTTCTACAAATCAATATCCCACATTCTTCAAAAGTTTCTCTGATGGCACAAATTCTCAACGAAAGATATTTTGGTAAGCAATCCTCATCAGTATTTCGTAGAATTGGAGGTACGTTATCTCTTGGGTAAAGTTCTTTGAAAGAATCGAGTTGATATCCGGATTTCTCGAATAATTTTAACCATCGAGTACTGCTGTCAATTTTTGAAGTGTTTCCACCTGGGAAGACGTAAGTGTTGGGCATGAATTCAGATTTTGAACTACGCTGCAGACATAGCACTTTATAATTACAGTGAGTGGATTGGCAGGAGTTTGAATTTGCCGCTAAAATCAGACTAGCTGATTCGCGCCAGATTTTGAAATTTCTCCGCATTTTTTCTACCATTGGGAACTGGGGAGCGCACTTTGTCAAATGTCAACTGTCAGAGCATAGGGCACCTTGAATTTTGCTTTAAAATAGGTAATTCATTATTGCCAAGCACTCTTCCACATTTACAAATTCACCACGTCGTACACTGATTATTAATACATTTTTTTATTTTAGTGATTCTAAACATTTTATGTAAATAGTGATCTTAATGTTTTATTATACATAGTTTATCAAATAGAAACTGCTTACGTAAAATGTTTATCTATCTATATCGATAGATGCAAATGAATTTTCGAATTAAGTGGGATTTATGCATTTGGTGTAAAATTCTCATGTAATTCTTTAGAAGTAGAAGCGGTGTACTTCACTATTTTTCCTGTTAGTGCATTACACCCGAGACCCTTTCCTTTCCTAGGTGCATGATGCACCAGAATAGAAAAGGGCATATACCAGTTATACCACCTACATGTAAAAGAGTGAGATGGGCATATTATTTGAGCTGAACAGAGCGGCTCTTTTGGCAAAAAGGAAAGCAGTACATAGTACACACAGAGTAATACAACTTTTAAAAGAAAGTGAGATGACAACAGAGTTGGGCAGTAATTTGTTATAACAAGTTATTTTCAATAACTTTAGTTTTAAAGTTACCTCTAACTCAAATCAGTAACTTACATTTTGTGTAAATGTAATGTATAGTTACTCCACTCTGTTTTGGGTAATTGAGCAGGTAGTTAAGTACTCAAAATAAGTAAAGTACGGTACTTTAGCTAGATAACTAAAGTTATTTTAAAGTTCCCTTTAATTTTGATTTTAAACATAGGTACAAACTTTGAAGAAGAGTTTTTGGTTCTCTTCATTTAGGAATATCCTCCATGTTTACTATCTTATGTTATAATTTGACATTTTATTTTCTTGTTTTGTAGGTATTTGTCTGTTAATACGTTTTCTTTTATTTAATATCTGCGTTTTTACTGAGTAATGAATGTATATCTGCGGTTTTGGGTTTTTCCAACTCTGGATGACGTGCATCAGTTTATATTTGTTCTGTTTATGGTTAGACCACAAACAAAGAGGATGAATAGATGTAATCTATTTATTATTAATAATTAGACCGATTTATTGTGGTTGTCTATAAAAAAAAGTTGTGTACAAACTAGATACGCGGCGAGGTACTAATTAGTCTACAACTTTGATATACCCTATACTTCAATTGAATTGTTAATTTTGCAACGATGCTGATTGCATAATATTGAACAGAAAGACAACCAAACGGTTTTTCCACTTTTGAGAACCGCTGTATAATATGTGTGACCTTAGAGGCGGGGCTTAGTAATCCCTAGGTTATGTGTCTTTTGTATAATAAATGGTTATGTCGATCAGCGCCCTCAAGTGGTGGCGGCATCTGGTGGAGTAATGGGGAACTAAATCTTGGTTTGCGCTCATTGTCGGTACATCAGCGGTGAAATGTATAGCTGCATCGATGTAATTTTGGAATCGAGAAGTTGTTAGTGTATAGACACTCCCAAATAAATATTAAAAATAACTAAAGTTTATGAGAAAAGTAAAGCCAAAAATAAAGTGAAGTTTATAGATGAGCGGCTGAAGATATTGGGAAAACACAAAGAAATCAAGTTTGTAACATTCCTTATAGAAGGTTTCAAAATGGAGTAGATGTACATTTGTTGTTGTTCTAAAGAAAGGCAACGTGTGCGTATTGTTTATGTTTATTGCAATAACTAGCGAAGACTTGCTTCTGTGCATATCATATTCCACCCCCAAGTATTTCCAATGATTGGATAATAGTGTCGATGTTATTCGTGCAGAAAAACTTCTTTACCACTTCTTGGATGCTGGGATCTATGTATGACCTTTGTGTATTCGAGATATCCCAAAACTTTGTATATCAATGTAAGGTAAGAGATTTGTATTGCTTTCAATCATTCCATCTTTCACGAATATCTAGGTACAAGTTTTTCTTTTAACAACACTCATTTTGAAATGTGACACTTTAATTTTACTCATTAATCACAACAATAATATGACAAATTGTTTGGAATTTCTAACCAAATAAATCTTTAACAGAATCGTGAAACGGATTTCTATGTCGGTATTCGTTGTTATTGTCAATGCCTTTACTTTCCGAAATAAATATGCCTACATTGGTATAATGTGCACCTCAGTCGTGTAAATTTATTCATTGAAATTCAACACGACAACCACAAATTAGTATGACTTATTTTGTCTTACCTTTTTGTATGGAAAACAAGGAAATACTTAGCTGTGACAGCACACCAATATGAATCGTTTAAAAGTTGGTAAGCAGTTTTTTAATTCCAACGTTATTAAGCAGCTAGTATTTTGCTTAATTAACTTTGCAATACCAATAGATTCCAAATTGAAATTGTCACAGCTAAGTCACTATTGAACGCTGCAGTAGGCGCTTAAAATTGGCCATGACTATCATGAGAGCAACGTGGAATAAATGTTGACAGGATTTTTTTGTTTAGGTAAGCAATCTGGGCAAAAGTACGGTTTGTCTACTTACAGGTTTTTCTGAAGTTTTGTCCTCTCTATTCGCTGTCGTATACGTTTAGCGAAAGATGCAAAATTTTGACCTGTCTGTCTGTCGGTTGGTCGATTTTGTATATCACATCTAAAACTGGCAGTCGATACTTCTTTTTTAAGATCCAAACTAATGTCAATGAGGGTAACGTTGGACTGTTCCATGAAGGTTACAGACAGACAGACAGATAAATTTATATTATGCAATGGTAATTTTGCTGGCGAAACTATGCACATTGCACATGACGTACGAGTTTAGGGGCGAGACCCATATTTCATTAGGTTCATATAAAAAATTTAGTCGTCGTTTGGTTCTGCTTGTTTCATTTTCTATTCCGCTGGACTCGTAGTTATTCATAATATATTGTATTCTGCAGTCTGCAGTGTTATAAATCGAAAAGTTTCAGCCACTTATATATTCCCAAAGTTTTCATAAGTTATTTTATCATCTTTTCACCATTATCTTAACAATGTGTAATAACAGAAGTTGGAGCTATCGAAAAAGGGTCTGCTTGAAGCAAGGTTCATTTACTGTATAATGCAAATAAAAAAAGCCTTTAAAATATTTCTCGACATTTACCACGCGAAAATATTCATGACGAAAATGCAGATTTTTATATCTAAATAAAAAGCAACCGAGTTGGCAATTAAAATTCTAATTCACTTCCATAGTGTGCCCTCATCAGAAATCGGTTATCTATTAATGATCTAAAATCAATAATCAAAAGGTATATTATAGCAAATTTTTTAAATAATTATTGTAGAAAAAACATTTTTCCACATAAGTGCTGAATTTAAATACCTATCGAATAACAGACAGAGTGTATAATTTATATTTTTATTATAATTTTAGTATAAAATATTACCGAGGTTTTTGATTATAGGCAACGTAAAATTACGATATTTGAGTTAATTTTTTTTTTTTTTTTGGATTAAGTAACTAAAAATACAACTTTTGCGTCTCTTGAATTTTTTTCGTATCTTGATTAGTTTTTGAGAAAAAAAATCCACTTAATTGCATATCCCTGGAGTGGATTTTTTTTTTTTTTCTAGTGGATTTTTTTTCTCAAAAACTAATCAAGATACGAAAAAGTTGTATTTTTAGTTACTTAATCCAAAAAAAAAATAAAGAAATAAAAATTACAACAAAAATCTGTGGCGTAGGTACATTTTTTTTGTCTAAAATATTCGCTAAGGTGCCGCTCGGGACACCACTGGACTTAATAAATTCAATCAAGTTAGGACTAAATTAACCCCTTAACACTACGAATAACACTGCCAAATTACAACAAAATTGGGTAAAGGATATTTAAGATATTACGAAAAAGCAATTTTTTAAAATAAGTTTAACACCCTGTATCTTGAAATCGAAGCATTTTCAGACCCATGTTTATATAAACTTTCTGTCTTAAAATCACTCAAATAATCGTCTGCTAAATTTATTGTACATACTTAATTAACAACAAAAATCCCACAAAATTTGTAGAAAATAAGTAAAATCTGACGTCAACTTTTTAAATTTTCGTTACTTAATCTGAAAATTCTGTATCCACCTAAAATGGATCACTCTGTACATACAGGGTGTGTCACGAAGACCTATTAGCCGTTTCTAGAGAACTACCTATACTGGAATTCTGAAAATTTGTATACAGGAGTTACTCACAATGTTCTATCGATTAAAAATATTTGCACTTCCGGTTCCGGTTCTACCTCTTTTTAATCGATAGAATATAGCGTAGTTCTCTAGAAACGGCTAACAGAAGGTGTTCGGGACACACCCTGTATTTTATTTAACTGAAAAATATGCATTTGTGTCTCTTTGTATTTGTTATCTCTAAACAGATCAAATTTTTATAAAATTTAAAATTGCCATTTTTTAGCCGCGTTCAGCCCCCTATGACCACCACCGAAAATTTTAAATTACAAAAGAGAGTGCGGCGCCTCGTTCGAAAGAGATTTAAATTCTCTATTCAGTAAAATGTTGTTAATGTCTTGTAAACCAAGTTGAGGTATTTTTTGCCAAATTGGTTTATTAAGAATGAATTTTGAGTTTAATTTCTCACCCTGTACAATTTGTATCGTCAACAAAAATTTTGGGCTCGCGGAATTCGCGGTTCATATTTAAAATATATAAACTATGTTAAAGCCACATTTTGGTTTTTAAAATCGGCTAATAAGGCAATTAATTGAATGCCGATGCGCGAGTGCCGTTTTTCAAATGGAGGCTTAACGTTGAACTGGGCTTCTCTCGATTTTCAGTCTGTACATGGTACGTATCAAAGACTACACATTCTGACAAACAGCTCGGTGGCAGAGTGCCCCTTTGTCGGTAGTTCAAACAAACCGTGTTGCTGCCATCAAGCCCCCAGGTAACATTTTATGAGGTATCATACCAAATTTAAAATGCCTACGTAGACGGTGGATTTGTTTGTTTAAAAACTAAGGCAACAAGTGGTTTGTAGTGAATACCCGTCTGTGACAATGTTTAAAAGTATTTTTATTTGCATGATGTATACGAATATTTTTATTTATTTCAACTGTCGGGTATTTTAAGGGCTGCTTTCTAAAATTTTGTGAACCTTCCCTAAGGCGCAAGGGTCACTGTTTAACGGGGCCCTGTGTCCAGATGTTCGTTAAAAACGCTAATAAATGTTTCAAAGCAGCGTTTTCCCGTTTGTGCCTTTGGGATGAGAATTAAATATACAGGGTGTCCTCCTAGTGCGCAGAAGTCCAATATTTTTGTTAATAAAACAGATAAACAGTTTTTTTTTGCTGTGATGTGCCTAGTTTTTAAGCTCTACAAAGTCGATTATACAGGGTGTCCCATTTATTCCGGGCAGGTAGTAACATTTGTTTTTTTTTAATGGAAACCTATATTTTTTATAATTTTTTCGAAATATGCAAGAAAAACAAATCAAAATATTGATAGGTTTCTAAATATGTATTCAACTCGATATATATGTTTTTCCTCAATTTCAATGAATTCCCATACAAACGAATGTGGGCAATTGCGAATTAGCAATATAAATATAAGGCAATTTCCGTATCCTATTTACTTTCTTTTATGGCTGGGTGCGACTTTAAACAAGAGCTTAGAAGATTAGCATTATTTATTTTATTTATCATTTAAACGAGGCGTGAGTACAGACAATTTGACGATTACAAAGACAAACATACCGGGTGATTTCCCTTCCAATTTTTTTCTACGTTTTTAAATAAAAATTAGAAACTTAACACCCTGTATGTTTAAGATGGACCGGAGGTTTCAGTCGGTGCTGAAACGATATTCTAAAACTGAAAGCGGATTGGAAATCAATTAAATAATTCGGAACGCGGAGATTTTATATTCGGCTCATATTTCCAATTGTTGAACAATTTATTTCTTAATAAACATTAATTTTCATGTAAGATTTTTCTGTGCCTTGTTTATTACTTAAAATCCCTGCCATAGCAAAGAAATCTCATTTTAACGTTGTCATTCTTATAATTTATACATTTTATTAGATCCTTTAAGGCATTTTTATGACTTCGCGATGTAAATAGAGTAGGCATTAAATATTTATGTACAAAGCATTTGCAACTTTGTGTTCGGATGGATTTTTGCACTTTCCAACAACTTTTTTATCGTTAAAACTCTTACTAAGTTAAGTAATCCAGGTTCGATTCTTTGCCAGTTTCTGGTAAATAATAATCGTCCTCGTTTTACAAGTTTTCAAAAGCCCGATTGGTTGATCGCGTATATATTTAACACATCAAACGAATACATGTTTATTTTGTTGTACTAAGGGTTAAATATGTTTAATATCATCCTGATTAAATTGAACTTTGTACAAATACAAATTATAAATGTTTAATAATTAATTTATTGAAATGTTTACGTCATTTCAATATATAAAACGTATAAACAATGATAAATTTACGATCCGAGATAATTACATATTGAGCACACCGAGAAAACACATTTAAATTGTACCGGCAGCCATACAGGTTTATTCAAGGAAAAGGCATCAATCGGGATCGGTAAGGGAAGTGTTAACTAACTTTGTTTTAAATGGAACACCGGCTAGGCCTTAAAAATCGCCAAATAATGGGATAATTTATGTACAGGGCGAGTCAAATTCGATGCTCACCTTTGGGATCTCGGAAACGGCAAGAAACTTCTTAAATTTACCTATTGTGTATTTTAAGAAAAATGTCTCGAAAAAAGTATTCACACAGATCCATTATTAGCTACGCTACGCTGATGAGGAACGGTAACTCCGAAACACGAGTCCGTAGCGTAGCTCATGTTTCCTTTTTGGGGTAGGTCTGAGCCTAGTTAAATTTTCCGTATTAGTTACCTTTTCTCGCGAAATAAAATGTTTCAATTCCATTGTTGGGAATATTAAAATTGAAGTTGAAACCTTCAGCAGCAATTTGTTTGTCTGAATGTATTGTTTGAATTAAATTACATGCATTAAAAATTAAAATCCACACTGTGTCTCCTGTGGGGGACCTGTGCCCTGTGCGTACACAAAAATATATTTTCTCATTTAGTAACTCAATTAAGGTAAATATTTAATACTTTATGGGGGGAAATGCTGTGTATCGTTTTTTGCTGTTTAAAGACTGGACCTATAGGTATGTTTTGTGGATTGATTCGAATTAAAATTGTATAAGTACTAATTACACATACACTGGAAAATGAATAAATGTTTTATTGATTCTTCCTGCCATTTCGAGAGTCACAGAGTGCATATGTTGTAGAATTTCCAGTAAGAGCTTTTAACCTGCCCTTACTTTAATACGTTTTTGATAAGGTATTGTTTAATTAAAACCCCCGGGCAGGTATTTGCTTTTGTAAATTATATTACCGAAGGGTGAGCTTGTTTTTGTAGAATAAAATCCGACCTGCATTCATCGATAAAAGAAAAACTTACCCTTATTAAAGGCTTGTTTCTTTTTGCGGGATAAAACAAGTTTTAGACAAATTCCGAGGCAAATTCTAAATTTATCGGAGAAACAATGTGCTCTGCGAAAAAGTCGTTTTTTTAGTAGGTAGTCAAATATCCTGGCTTTGTAACAAATACAAAATGTTCAAAGGATTTTGCCCGACATCAAATGCGAATAAAAACCAATTTAGTATAATGTGTTTGATTAATATTTATTTTTACTCGGTTAGCTGTTGCGAAAGAGACCATAAATATTAAGTGGATAATATATTATTTTCGCTTATAAAATATACTAGGTATTTTCTTTTAGCGCAGTTGTAATAATAAAGAGTTAAATTTAGATTTTTTATTTGAGCGTCTTCCGAACTATTTGTCTTGTCTGATTATCACATATTTCTTTCATTCCCACTTGCTTTGAAAAGAAAGACGACTTTCGCCGCTTTTTAAGTTTTTAATTCGCCGGTGCAGTTTCCTGTTAAAATATTATTATTGGATGTTTGTATTTCAATATTATGAATGACCCCTGTTCGAATAATATTGGCAGTATCGTCTGTTATAATGGTAATTCGTCGTCAGAATTCAATATATTTGATCTTGGGCTGCGGGATAAAATCTGTTGCCTTTGTAACACATATCTCGGTCTTTGTATGAATTTCATAAGGGACTTTTTAAATACCTATTGACGCTTTTTACAGAGCCCTCATATTTCTCATGCGACCGCAAAATGCAGCTTTTATCCGATGATGATGATCCTCTTAAGTATTTGACTCCGTCAGATTTGTTTGGTATTGGTTTCACTTTAGAATATAATACTTTTCGAATCCTATTCGCTTAATCTACAAAAACGTTATAGCTGGAAATGGGAAATGTTATGGTTATGAGACTCGTAATCGTTACAGGCACGAACTTTGTTAAATTTCATCAACATAGACCTACTGGTTTTTGTTCATACAAAGTATCTGCTCGGTTTATTATTAGGGGGAGATTTATTTTGAGTTTCTGTCACGTTAAATTGTTTATACTAGCTTTATATTATGCTTATGGGTCACGATGCAAATTTATCAAGTTGATGGGGCAAAAATACTCATACACTTTTTTGGGGGTGATTTTCTCCAAAGGTCCCGTCCTAACCTAGTGATACTGGCGCATTCGCCAAATACTTAAATTTAAACAAATATATAAGTATTGTATGTACTTCGATAGCGCGAGTTCTTTGATAGCCAGAAATAAAAAAAAATTGGATGTAAAAATCTAACCAGAAATTATTTTCGAATATACAGGGCGAGCCAAGGCAATATTACAGGATCAAGTTCCTAAAATGATTTTTCAATTTAGAACTTTTTGAATTGAATTTTTTCATATGGATACGAAAGACGAAAATCTTCTGTATGTACATCCCTATGGCCATTTGTAACCATTTTGGATTTATTGAGCAAAATTCAAGAATAAACAAACTTATAAAATAGAGGTTTTATTTTGAGGAGTTACTAGAGCGCCTGTAAGAATTATAATTATTTCACCTTCGATGAATTGAAAATAACTTCATGATTCTCAAAGCCCACGAGCGTTAAACATCAGGATGATCCACTCACTTCAGCGGAGTTTATATTTGTTAAACCAGAAGAAGCACTTAGACAGATAGATAACAATTTTTATTATGAATCAAATGGCCTTTACTGGTTTTTATCATCGAGTTACATGCCTTGGTAACCACTAAACGTCATGTCATAAGTTTAACGATATTAAATTCATTTGCTATCAGCATACTCTTTGTCCATGCTAACCTATAAAATTGTTATATAGGTTTACCACTTTTGATTTACACATGTTTTCCTAGAACAACGCTTTTGTGGTCAATACGGTTGGTTTCATTAAACTTGTTATGCCGTACATTCCTCTCTAAATGACATCAGGCCGATTTCTCTCGTGATTTGTGATTGATCTTTTGTATAATTTAATAAGGTTCCATTGACAAATTGATTAATATACTATGCCTAGTATTTATTAATATGAAGCAATTATTAAACACAAAATGAAGCCCGTCGAGACGTAACGGAGAGAATGTTATTTTTATCTGCCATCTACAGGGTGTCTCACTGGTAACTGAATCGATATAGGGAAAGTATTTAACAAAAAGTTTTGAAAATTTTGGAAATTATTAAAGTCAGTGTGGCCAATAAAACACCTTGTATATTTTCGATTTTTCGAAATGAGCATAAAATTCTGAGTCGAAACATGTAGCATACCTTGTACGGGGTTATCCAACGAAAAGGCCCACCCTTATATTTTCTTTATTTTCGAGTTAGGAAAAAATGTTTCAAATAAAAGTTGTAGCGAATCAAATGAACTCATTTAAAACTCCTGCAAAGAATACACAGGTGCAGGCTGTTCCATAAAAGCGGGACAAACCTATATTACATTTTTTTAAATGGAACACCCTATATTTTTTTACATTTTTCAAATCTGTGTTTTTTGTGATTTCAAATATTTATATATATGTTGTATCTTATCTTTTACTGTTTTTTATTTATTGCAAATTTCGTGAACAATATTATTTATAACACCAGCATCTGCATGCGTATCAATCAGTTAGCCATGGATGAAAAACAATTAATTAATTTGACACTTATGTCTTACAGAATAATTGAATAAATTCAAAAAGCAAACTTTTCATCCATGGCTAACCTGATTGATACGCATGCAGATCTGCTGGTGGTATAAATAATATTGTCCACGAAATTTGCAATAAATAAAATACAGTAAAAGATAAGATACAACATATACAGGGCGCCTAGGTCGATAACTCCTTTAATATTTATTATACAGAAAAAAGTTTCAAATAAAAGTTGTAGGAGACCAAGAGTACCATATTATAAAATTATTTCTAATCATACATGGTGTTTGATATTAGAGTGGCATATCAAAAGTATGTTTTTTTAAATGGGACACCCTATATATTTTTGCAAATTTTTATTCCTTCTTTCATTACCTTTTCGAATATATCTGGTTTTTGAAATTCCGTTGCCGCGTTGTCGAATTATTCAACTTTTTTCAAAAAAATTGTCACTTGCAGACCTCACTAATGAATTCTGCATGAGCGGTATTTTCACAGATTAAGCAAACTTTTTTTGTTAAGTGTTAAGCAATGCCATGTCCTAGCCTCCAGATATTTTAAAGTTGAAATTATTTGTACAGGGTGTTTATTACGATGATACAAAAATGTCTAACTTTAATCTATCATAACTTCATTTTTTTAAACGGAACACCCCGTATATTTTTACATATTTGGACAGAGTTTTTGTCGCTCTACAATTTTTATTAACCTATGGTTATACCTAAAACCAACGGTTTCCAGCGAAACTGCATTTTAATAAAAACATCAGGTAATTTCTAGAAATTCGAAAATCATAGGAGGCATTGGCACGTGTTTTTTTTTTGTTTTTGCAAGAAGGAACTATGAGCATTATTGTTTCAATTAATGTAAGTTTCATCTCTTATAAATGAAAAGAAAGTTGTCTTATTATTCTACATTTAAATACTTGAACTGTGTGAATTTTCCAAATATCTAGATGGCATTTATAATTGACATTTGTTTGTAACAAATTTGAAACGCTTTTAATTTGTAGACTTTATTGTTACGTTAATTTCTACTTAAATTAGTATTTAAAATGAATTTTTCTAAGCAAGAAAGAATTAATATGATTTACGAGATGATTTACTGTATCGGGGAGAGACTAAAATTCGAATTATTTTTCGTGCAATCCTGTATAAATTGTTCAAAATAGTATAAATGTATCCAAAATGTGATCTTTATTTCAAAAATGTAAAAACATAGAGGGTGGTCCATTTAGAAAAGACTATTGGGGCCACATCCGGTGAAACCGGAAGTGACAAATATGGCGCATAGGTCTCAAAAAGTTGGAAATCTTACCTAATTTCACCATACAAAATTTTATCCCGATATCTTTAAAAACGAGAACGTTACAGGGGTGGCCCACTATTCGTTTACATCCGGTATAGGCATTGTACGAGTTGAAGTCACAACTTTTTGAAATATTCGCGATTTTCTTAAAGTTCAAGAATCGAGATTTCGAGGACTGATTTTTTCAGAAATTTTGCGAAAAACATTCTTAAATCTTAATCGGTTCTGTCTCCTTTACTTCTTAATCTAGAGGGCTCAAATTTTAGATGAGTAATACTAAAATGTGTTTAAATATCTGCAATATGCGAAATTTGTTGAAAGTTATACAGGGCGTCGGAAAAGGACCAGCCAATTGGGTCCAATTCAAAGTCCAAATTTTAAATAGAACACTTTTCGATGCACCATTTAATTATCTTTCGATAGGTATAGGCATTCCCTATACCGAAATCCCTCCGATATTGAGATAAGTATTTGAAAATTATTACAGAGACGAATATAATCCGGCACTTACCGGCAGGTTGGCTGTGGAAAATTTCGTCTGAACATTCTGAAGAGTAATTTTGGAACAACTCGTATAAAAGACTGACATTATCAGCATCAGTATTTCAATTAAATGTTCCTCCTGTAACTTTATTTTGTAATAACGTTAAGTTGGCGGTGTGCATATTTTCTCAATTAATTGAATTACCTACCTTAAAAGCCGACGGGCAACTTTAACAGACGCCCCTATTAAAAAACGTTTCGAGTGGAAAAGTTCATTTTTAATTTATATTACAAGAGAATGAATTAAAACAAAGCTATAAATCTTTACGTAGGAAGCACAACGAAACATTTTATAAAACAATTTGGTGTAGGGCTTTAACCAGAGTTCTTAAATCCAAATGCCGGATTTTCTTCTTTGTAACTCATCGGTGGTGGAGGTAGAATATATGTTGGAAATAATATGCATGCTTTTATATTACTCAACAATTACTAATCCATTACGATCAGTAATGGTGAAAATATGCGAAAGGAATGTTGCCTATTTAATGACTACTTAGCAAATCTTAACAACAAATATCTACAGTTATTCTAAATACCCGGGTTTAATCTCTCCATATAATATAATATCACTTTAGATTCGCAAATTCTTAATTTTCTAAGCTGCCTCATCAGGAAACATTTTGTTGGCACATATCCCCTTATGATTCCTTCCTATTGACGTCTTCAGTGAGTTCTTGATTGTATCTTGCAGAGCTGTAATCTTTTATTAATTCATCATCGGTAGCAGTTTTTGGTCGGCCTTATTTTGCTGCGGTCTTCACGCTTCTCGCGTCTGTATTTTTTTATTACTTTAGAGACAATGCTTGAGTAATCGGAGCACGATTGGGATAAATAAACTTCATTATACAACGCGCAGACTTCTTGCTGTCGGTCTGCAAATTCGATCATAATTAGGATATCATGCACTTCGTTCCTTTTCTGTCAGGCGAACCATATTCACTTTTAAACGCAGATATTACAAAGTCGGAAAATACAACAAAACATACTTTTTGTACCTAGTAAGTTACGATGAATTTTTGTGATAACAATTTTAATTCACCGTTCCTGGGCGTACTCGTAATGACGCAAATGATGTGATGGAAATTGAAACAAACTGGTATTAGGTATTACGTTAACTTTCAATGAAAAATAAATCTTTTCATTATCCAGGGGCTATTCTCTAATCTGAATTTGTAGTCATGGCGACAAATCAGGCTTAAAAAATATTAAATCACTCACTTATTCATTTTCACAAATGAAATGATAAAACGTTCCTGGGATTTAGTTTTTGCGTTTGATGAGATCCTTATCTATTTCACCACAGTTTTTTCGCGTAGCCCACGGGGCGGTATGGACGGGGTGGATACGTTTAACCGAGCAAGCAAAAATGGCAAAGGGGCACGAAAAGAAAATGCGTTCCAAAATAAGAATAAAAAATTATTTTTAAGAAAAAAATTTTTTCACTCTGGCCTTGACAACGTTCAATCCTACTGAAAATGTTCCGTTGGCGTAGTGGAAAATATCACCGTAATTAATTAACATTTTTCAAAAATAGATAGAAGTTTTTTACGCTGTCGCTGTCATTAACTTTAATAAGATGAAGTAGTACTAAAAATATGTTTGTCTTTGCTTCTATGACAGTGGGTGCATGTGAAATAGTCCATCCGGTCCTATTTAAAAATATATTTGTCAGGGCACGCCTCGAAGCAGATGCAATATCAAAAAGGAAATATTTCACCTGAAAATAATATTTAGAGTGGAAACAAAACGGGGTTATCTGCAATTCAGTTTCTGTAAATAATATACGCACATTTATTAAATTAAAACAGATATAAATACCTACCCAGTTAATGCCAATTTAAATTTTAATTTACAAGTATTAACTGCCAATAGCCCTTTAATATGTATATGATTTTATGAAACAATTAAAATTATTAAAAATGTATTTTAAAGTGGTATAGAAATATCGTAAAAACATTATTTCAGTATCACTGAATTTTGATGTATGAGCTTTCAATAATTTTATTCCATTATTACAAAGCTTACTAACTGAAAATCGATAATTAATTTTCTGTTATAATACCAGTACCAATTCAATGCAGCTATTCACTTTATTAAATAAAAAAAGGAGAAACACTGAATCATTTTTTCATTTTGTCTAAAATTGACTTTTTTTAGTTAATGAGATTTTTGTACCATTTTTGCTCTCAAGGTCTGAAGAAACAGGACTCAAGCCCGATTTTCAAATGAATTGGATACTACGCGGTCTGTCAAAAATAAAAATTCCAAAAAATTATCCGCCAATCTTAAGTTCAACCCCATATTTCCAACCGGTAAAGTTATTGATTCTACTAATACTACACAAACTGGCCCTAATTTTCATTTTAATCAGCACCAACCATAATGTCGGTTGAAAAAAAATGTGTAATACAAAAGTTGTAGAGACTGTTAAGAGCTACAAAATAAAATGATACAGGGTTGCGCATAAATTTGCCACATACCAACCTTACATTTATTTAATGGAACGCCCTGTATATTTTTACATTGTTGAAATCAGCACCAAATTCTCTTTCCAACGACGTATGGCTTTTTGATTCTTGATGCAGCGTTGCCGAGTTATTCGGAAAAATGTGGACGTTTTGTTCCGGACAAGATTTAACAAATTAATTCGTAGCGTAATTAATAAAACACATTCGGTATAGGGTGTTTTTTACAAGCACCAATTAGTGCATTTCAAAGAGCTTTTTCTCAATTTTTTTAAATGGAACCCCCTTCATATTACTTAAATGTGAAAATATATATACAGGGTGAGTCACCAAGGGCGCCTCGGTCGATAACTCCTTTAATATTTATTATACAGAAAAAAGTTTCAAATAAAAGTTGTAGGAGACCAAGAGTACCATATTTTAAAATTATTTCTAATCATACATGGTGTTTGATATTAGAGTGGCATATCAAAAGTATGTTTTTTTAAATGGGACACCCTATATATTTTTGCAAATTTGTATTCCTTCTTTCATTGCCTTTTCGAATATATCTGGTTTTTGAATTTCCGTTGCGGCGTTGTCGAATTATTCAACTTTTTTCAAAAAAAAATGTCACTTGCAGACCTCACTAATGAATTCTGCATGAGCGGTATTTTCACAGATTAAGCAAACTTTTTTTGTTAAGTGTTAAGCAATGCCATGTCCTAGCTTCCAGATATTTTAAAGTTGAAATTATTTGTACAGGGTGTTTATTACGATGATACAAAAATGGCTAACTTTAAACTATCATAACTTCATTTTTTTAAATGGAACACCCCGTATATTTTTACATATTTGGATAGAGTTTTTGTCGCTCTACAATTTTTATTAACCTATGGTTATACCTAAAACCAACGGTTTCCAGTGAAACTGCATTTTAATAAAAACATCAGGTAATTTCTAGAAATTCGAATATCATAGGAGGCATTGATCTCCTACAACTTTTATTTGAAACTTTTTTCTGTATAATAAATATTAAAGGAGATATCGACCGAAGCGCCCTTGGTGACTCACCCTGTATAAACCCTCGTATAAACCTCTGTTGCCGGTGGTATCAAAAAATATATTTTATTATTCCTTCTCATTTGGAGAAGCCTCAAACCATTAGTGGAAATATTGTTTTACATGGCAAAAAAATGCGTCTCCAAAATGACGACCTCTATTTATTACACATAGACGCAAATTCGCAGGATGGACTATACGTGTACGCTAGCTGCGAGTAAAATGTAAACATCTTTATTAAATGAATATCTTGGGCAAGGCAACATGGAAAAAGGAAAAAGTTACCCCACTTTTTATATTGGATTCGAGAGTTAAGCCCAAGTGTAGAAAGTGCACGGAGCGAAGAAGTCTTCGAGATATCGACCGAAGTTTAAGTTTAGTTTAAACTAATTTGTAATTTCAACCGCAGATTATGTGTTTCCCAAACAAGTTTCGAATTAGGGTTTTCGACTAAGTTCGGGCTATAACCAATTAAAAAGAACACTGTCGATAATTAAATTAACTGGCTGTATCCCTGCCGTTGTATCTGCATTTTTCTTCTCTCGCTGAGGGGAGCCTGAAAATTTTCAATTCCCTTAACAAAACTTATGCTCGCCTTTCACGTTCCCATAAAAATTAATCTACCAAGGCACTCGTTCTGGATATCTTATACAAGCGTTAAGGGTTGAACTAACGGAAAAGAAACTCGTTTTGTTGATTTTCTTTCGGCAACTCCTAGATTGAAACACCTTTACGTGAACGCTCACGGAGCACAAATATGTACAAACATGCACATTTGTCTCTGGGACACAGCGTTTAAAGTTGCCACGGTGCGGTTTTATTGGATTCCGGCTATTTTTTAGTAAACATTATCGATTTGGCTTTCATCAAATGCCACGTGTTTTCGACTCGGATTTTATGCCCATGTCGAAAAATCGAATATATACAGGGTGTTCCGTTTAAAATAGGCGAGGACACCCTGTATATCCAAGTAGCTAAACCTACTCACGAAAAAATTAAAAATATTTGATTGAAAATTAAAACTTAACTCTCCGTCGTCTCAAAGACTTATGAAAAAAGTTTTTGCTCAAGTTTCGCAGCGGCCGTTCTACACAAAATTTCGTAATTAAATGTCCCGATAACTGACTACAAATGTGCCTTTGATGAGGTAAACTATGACATTCTCAGGAATACTATTATGGAACCAGAGTTAGTGGCATTAACTCAAAAACAAATGACGATAGAGATTTTCGTCCTAATAATGTAGTTATCAAAATATCAAATATCCCCAGTCATCAAATTAGGCAGATAAGAAGAAAAAGTTTTCTAATTTGCACCCTTTCAGATTTTTGAAAATATCTCGAAACCGGAGTTCATAAAATTCTGTAAAACTTTCCCCATTTAACCGTTTCTCTATCTCTAACAATAACCGAGATACCAAAGCATGCCCGGTATACAGGGTGTTAAGAAAAAGTAGGTCAAGCTGTTAACCGCAGATTCTTTGGACGAAAATAATGCGCCTTTTATGGTGTGATTTTTTATTTTGGCGCGTAGTTTTCCTTATACAGAGTTTAAATTTTTAAAATTATTTTTATTAATAACTCAGTTATTTTTTAAGATTTATACCTGAAATTTTGCACAGACTTTTATCTTACGCAGATGCACTTTTTGTGTAATTTTGGTAAAAATAGTCAAAGCGCAAACGTGGAAAAGGGGGGTTGTGGTACCCATTAACCTCCCCAACTTTTTCATGCGTACGCCTATGGTCTTTAAATATGTATTTTTAAATTAAATAATTTTTTCCCTAACTTTTCTTACTCTTATAAAATATTAATTTAGGACGGCCTTTTTAAAAAAGTAGGTCTCGGTGCATCTCTAGTTTTGTAGTTCGCCCCGTTGAGAGAAATTCAAACTAAAAATACCCCCACCCCGATGACAACCACACTCTTTGCTCAACTCAACAGTTTCTGAATATTTTAATTAAAATACTTTTTATGGGTGCATTAGCGATGATTGACAACTTTGAATGAGCTCTTCTTCATTTAAAACCTAAATTACGACTAAAAAATTATTTATAGCAAAGAACTCACCAGAGGCGGCGCATAAAGCGTAAGCGCATATAATTATATTAAAAACAATTCAAGATGTTTGTTTAATTATTTGGCAGTGTTGAATTCTGGCCGAAACACCCAAGAATTATGTCACAATTGTGGGTTAACTTAAATTTGTAAAAGCCGATATGGGTGAAAAGTGTTTTTACAAACGTAAAATACCGACACAGGCGAAAATTGGATCAATGGAATACTAAAAATGTTTCATCTTTGTTATTTTAGGACAGGTGAATCAAAATCAATGTTTGTTTAAATTTTCTGCATGGCTTTTAACATGGCGGTTATAATTCGTGTAATGTACGTACAACTTAATTTCAATCGGTTTTAACCCACCTTCATATATTCTCGTAAATTGCGAATTTTAACTATTCTTCAATAAATGAAACGACTCGCATTCTAATTTAATAATATGAAATGAAGTTTTAAATCAATGGTTCAAATAGTTTCACCGCGTATTTCATAACGATCAGCTGCGCCTTTTCTTCCTTCAGTTTCGTTAAAAAAAAATTAAATGTTAATATTATATTATTATTAATAATATCGTGCAACCCACCATACATAATGATTTAAATATTTAAGGTCAGGGTGTGGTCCAGTGAAAATAGTGTCCTCTTTAGAGAATGTTTTCCGGTTCATCAGACATTTCACTTCGTTAGATTGATAATAACAAATCTGTTTTTACGTGGGACAATTTTACGATCTAGGCGTATTATAAATAAGTAAAAAAAGGGAAATTTATCGATTTTCCATTTGTCATTCGGTTGTTTTTTCTTAAGTACTCTATTTAAATCAAAGGTCCACTTGCGGGCTGCTCTTGTATGTTGTACACTATACATTTTGAAGTGCTAGAGTCGGGAAGATCAATCAAAGTCTGTGCCGTTTCACAAAACATCGTTACCCTCGCCCTACACCCCTCTATATCAAAAAGGTCCTATTCACCAAACGCCTCGCCTTGAGGTTTCACCCTGTTAATGGTTATTTATATAATTTATTTTTCAAAAGTTGTATCACTCAAACAAAGAACTGTAAAGTGGTTTTATTAATTTTGCCTTTGTTTTTATGGTAATATAATTCCGTTTTTGTGTTTCTTAAACATTTATGAATAGTAAATTAAAATTGCGCTCACAGCCAGTAATTTTATTATTATGTCGCCGACCAGTGACGTGCCCCGAATTTTCCTTAGGGGACGAAATTAAATAAAATCTGATCTAATTAATAGCAGCGAAGAGAATAGACAATCAATGAAAATTATAAGATAGAGCGATGGTTTCTTACTTTCGCCCGACCCTGTACAATCGATTTGCAATTGCGAATACCAGACAAAACTGCAGAGCGATGTAATCGAAGTGGCACTTGAATATATCTCAGTGTACTTTTAATAATAAAAAACCGTACGTCTATAAAATGGAACATAAACCTGATTGTTACCGGAAGTTTCAAATTCACATAAGTGCTAAACCCCTAAACTTTAAACCCAATAGAACCGTGCCTTAATACAGTAGTCCCGTTCTAAAAATAACTAACGCATGTATTATTTATTTTTCCAACCAAATATCGCCGATGAATATGCAGTACTTAATATTAATTGAAGTGCATCGAGTCATTAAAATGCGCTATGCTATAAGTAAGGCGACCTAAATACTTTCCGTGTTGTTTTAAAGTTTAACGAGAACCTCAGGTTCATTTATCTGCCCATGTGCCCACGAAGGAAGAATAAGGAAATGTGATTGAAAGTTAATGGTGTTTAACAATTAAGTGCGTTATTAATTTTAAATAAAAATTGAAATTCTAACAGTTGAGAGCCCACAGAAACAATTTAAATTTAAAAACTATTTAAAATGCTTGTCAAGGAGTTGCTTTTGTTGTGGCACAATGCTTTAAAATTGACAAGCCGAATTGTATGTACAGGGTGAGTCAACGATGCGACAAAGTCCAACACTTCCTTTATTATCGATAACGAAAACAAAAATTTTATATAGAAGTTGTAGGAGATGGCTACATTTTAAAACTAGTTCGAAATATACGGGGTGATTCATGAAAGCGGGGCGCTATAGGTGTCAATTTTTTTAAACGGAACACTATACGGGTGAGTCACCAAGGGCACCTCGGTCGATAGCTCGTTTAATGTTTATTATACAGAAAAAAGTTTCAAATAAAAGTTGTAGGAGACCAAGAGTACCATATTTTAAAATTATTTCTAATCATACATGGTGTTTGATATTAGAGTGGCATATCAAAAGTATGTTTTTTTAAATGGGACACCCTATATATTTTTGCAAATTTGTATTCCTTCTTTCATTACCTTTTCGAATATATCTGGTTTTTGAAATTCCGTTGCGGCGTTGTCGAATTATTCATTTTTTTTTCAGAAAAATTGTCACTTGCAGACCTCGCTAATGAATTTTGCATGAGCGGTATTTTTACAGATTAAGCAAACTTTTTTTGTTAAGTGTTAAGCAATGCCATGTCCTAGCCTCCAGATATTTTAAAGTTGAAATTATTTGTACAGGGTGTTTATTACGATGATACAAAAATGGCTAACTTTAATCTATCATAACTTCATTTTGTTAAATGGAACAGCCCGTATATTTTTACATATTTGGATAGAGTTTTTGTCGCTCTACAATTTTTAAATTTGCAAAAATATATAGGGTGTCCCATTTAAAAAAAACATACTTTTGATATGCCACTCTAATATCAAACACCATGTATGATTAGAAATAATTTTAAAATATGGTACTCTTGGTCTCCTACAACTTTTATTTGAAACTTTTTTCTGTATAATAAATATTAAAGGAGCTATCGACCGAGGCGCCCTTGGTGACTCGCCCTGTATATTTTTAAAAATTCTCGATATTTCTATATATAAAGATATCATCATTAAAAAGTATAAAGCCGTTCCAAATAGGTAATGTAAAAAATCTAAATTTCTGTCAATATCTCCTAAATCCTTTCGGAGAGGTATAGGACATATTTAACAAAAGTTGTAGGGAATGAATAGGCCTATAAGATAAAAATACATTGTGTTCCATTTGAAATAAGCGAGATAATAAGCTTCGAGGTTTTCTGAAAATGTCAACTTGTTCGGAACACCCTGTAACAAATAAATCAATTCTTGTCTAAACTGTTTTTTACTTAATTTAAGCTTTAGAACGAAAAATATTATTTCTAAATATTTTTTTGTCTCTCTCATGGCTTCTGAGTAAATGACGAGGACACTATAATTGAAGCACCTTGTACAAGGGTCTAGTCTTTTCAGAAAATTACAGATTTTTTAACTGTCAATAATAATAATAATAATAATTTTCTGCACAATGATACAATTTTTGGAACACTGTGGTTTAATCACAAGTCAAAAGTGGCTACACTAAAAAGAAGAGGCCCAAGGACTGAACCTTGAGGCATGCCTGAAACTAGAATTGCTGGAGAGTCCAAAATTTTAGTTTGCTTGTCAAATTAAGACATAACGAGCAGTATTAAAGACATATTTTGTCGATACCACCAAGAATATCGTCTATGATTGTCGTTACTAAAGTTGTACGAGGTTTCGAAAACCCACTTGATTATTTGACAAAATATTATTGTGGAGTGCATAAACAGATAATTGATGAAGTAGAGCAGTTTCCGCAAGCCCTAATGGAACTGAGAGAAGACTTATTGGTGTATACTTACCGTTTTACAGTAACAGTTTGTTTGATACTGTGATCTAATTAACTTTTAGATTTGACTATGTAGAGTGCTAGGGTACCGGCGTTATTAGAACAAAGGTGATTCAAAGAACCTCAGAGCAAAGCCACTTCACTTAAGATGTAACATACTACGTAAATGATAAACTTTGTATTTTTATTTTTCAGTGATGTGGATGTGGAACAAAGTTGAAGTGGTGCACGCCGTCACCAAGGCTAGGAGCATGCACTGGGCATCTTCATGGTGGTAAGAGCCGTTCATGTTGGAACGGTGGGCCGCACCGTGGCAGGCATTTGGCTGCTGCTACTGGCGGGGCTGTGGGGGCGCGCTTCTGCAGGTATCCTGCTGGCGCAGTACCCTGGCCCAGCCGACCCTCCTATGCGATTTTCGCACATGGCAGTTGACCAGAAAACGAAGAAGGTGTTCGTTGGAGGCACCAATCGTCTTCTGCAACTGGATCCAGACCTCCGTCTAGAACAACTGGTGACGACTGGGCCGCGGAATGACAGTCCTTTATGCCATGCCACTGGTTGTAGTGATCCAGACATACAAGTGTCGTTGATGGACAATTACAATAAGATATTGTTGATCGAGCCGGAGTCTAGGACTTTGATAGCCTGTGGTTCCCTTTCACAAGGCGCTTGCTACAAATACAAACTTAGCAATATTAGTGCGGAGGCTGATTTCATACCAAAGAGCATAGCGGCTAATGACGCTAACGCTTCTACTTATGCCTATATAGGGCCCAAGAAATACAACCTATGGGGCCGCTCTAATATTCTCTACGTAGGGACCACGTTTACCAACAACGGCGAATATCGTCATGATGTACCGGCCATAGCAAGTCGAGATTTGGATTCCCTAGAAATAGCTGAGTATTCCTTTAGCAAGCAATCCCTGTTAAGCATTGACGTTAAATATAGAGATCACTTTATTGTACAGTACGTATACGGTTTTAATGCTAGTGATTATGCATATTTTGTTATTGTTCAAAAACAGTCGCATCTGCCTGGTCAAGAAGAACAGGGCTACGTCTCCCGATTATCTAGAACTTGTATAAATGATGCCAACTACGATAGTTACACCGAGGTAACGTTACAGTGTGTTGATGCCGAAACGAAATATAACTTAGTTCAGGATGCTAAAATCGCTTTTGCTGGTGAGGAGTTGGCGACAGCCTTAGGTATTTCGATAGGATCCCCAGTGTTGGTAGCTGTGTTTAGACCTGCTAGAGGAATTACGAATGAGCCGCAAAATCATTCAGCATTATGCCTGTATCCGCTTAGAGACATTGAAGGGAAATTTATTGAAAACATACACATGTGCTTCAATGGTAGTGTAAAGTACCGTAATATGGGGTACGTTTCTGGTCCTATACTAGATGGAAAATGCCCCAGCAGCGGATCAGCTGGAAACATTCCTAACTTCTGTGAAGTTGGACTAAAAATCAGTGGAGTTACACCACTAGTGGCCACGGCTGCGCTTAATTTCCCCAATACTTCCTTATCTGCCGTTTCAACTGCGTCTACTGGCAGACACGTCCTAGCCTTTCTTGGTACTACAGACGGTAGAATCAAGAAGGTACTCCTTTCTGGACCCGACCCGCCTGAGTACGAAGAAGTTTTTGTAGACGAAGGCAACGCTATCTTACCTGACTCCATACTATCTCCTTCTGGTGATTACCTGTACGTTCTGTCAACGTCCAAGGTACCGAATAATAATTATATTTTATAACTGACGATAAAACTGTTTTGTTTTCAAGGTTTCCAAAATCAATGTAGAACATTGTAGTACATACAGCAACTGCTCTTCTTGTTTGGAATCCAAAGATCCCTATTGTGGTTGGTGCTCCCTGGAGAAAAAGTAAGTAATATATTTGTTCGAAAATAAGTTGCTAATAGCGTTTGCTTTTTGTGGCGTACAGGTGTACAGTTCGTAGTGCTTGTCAAAAAGCATCCCACAGTGCTCCTCGTTGGCTTTCTTTGGGAACAGGACAGCAGTGTATAGATTTTGAGCAGGTCCTGCCAGAACGAATTCCAATTAATCAAATGACAAACGTCCGTTTAACTATAAGAACCCTCCCAGAACTTCCATATGGTGCTAAATACAAGTGCGTTTTTGGTTCTGCCGAACCTATTGACGCCGAAGTAAAAGATTTTGGTCTGTCTTGTCCTACGCCAGAAATATCCAGGCGTCCCAGAATACCTCCCAAGATGGACCATGTCCTGGTCCCTCTCAGCGTGCGATCCTCTGAAACGAATAAAGACTTCGTGTCGAGGAATTTCGCTTATTACGATTGTGGCAAACACACCACTTGCGGGGAATGTGTGCGATCAAAGTGGGCCTGCAACTGGTGCGTGTATGAAAATAAATGCACCCACAATATCTCCACTTGCCAGCGGAGCATTATCAGTGGAGAAAATGTGAGTAAATATACAGGGTGTCCCACTTATCGCGTTCGCCATGGGTGTCTTAGAAACAGTAGAAACATTTGGTGTCATTTAACCTACTTAAATTTATGTGCAAAAATATTTTCTAAAATTGACTCGTTTTTGTTTCATAAGCAAAAAACTGATTTTTGTCATATTCATTTTTCCTTTATAACTCCTTGGTAAGCTCTACAGTTGGTGTCTTTTAACCTACCTTGTATCTCTAGCCGTTTCCAATGTACCCATGGTGAGCACGATAAGTGCGACACCCTGTATAAAAAGTATTATGTAATTTTTATTGTTCGTAAAGGGTGTTTGTGGTGGTTGTTCATGCTTGTTTCTGAGTTTTTATTGACATTAAAAAATTAAATTACTAAGTTAATGTATATTTATACGTGAATTTGAATTTTGTGCAGCAATAAGCGTGACTAATGTATTTTCTGTCGTCTGCCTAGAATCCAACCCGCTTGTCAAACCATGGCTTTGCGTACTGTCCACAATTTAAGAAAAGGGACGTAATACTATTACCGAACAATGTCCTGAAGGAAATAGTATTTGAAGTAAAAAATCTGCCACATCCGCAACCGGGTCATACAGGTTTTCAGTGTATAATCGTTATCGAGGGTGCGACGATGCTTGTGCCTGCTAGGGTGGATGGTAAAAACATCATTGTCTGTGATAAAACAACCGTAAGTTTAATAATGCGATAAATCAGCAGTAACATTAATAAATAATTTTTGTAGTATTCCTACGAGGCAAACGAAGGGGAGCACGAGGCGAGCGTCCGGGTTGTCTGGAATCGAATTCACCACGTGGATTCCATCAATGTTATTTTATATAAATGCGATATTTTGGGATCTCACAGGGAACATGCTGACTGTTCCTTATGCGTCACCAGAAATTCCAAATACCAGTGTACTTGGTGTGGTAACTCTTGTCAATACGCAGAGAGTTGTCAACACACGCCTCATATTGAATGCCCACGGCCCAGAATTGACATGGTACGTTAAATATTATTATTATTATAATGAAGTTTCTACTTGCTTTGTTGATTTTAGATAAAACCCTTAAGTGGTCCGATAGAAGGAGGCACCTTGGTGACAATTGAAGGCAGCAATTTAGGCCTTAAAAAGGAGGACGTTCAAGGGAAAATAAAAATAGGCCAAGTGCCGTGCATTCTTGTAAATTATGAAGTTTCTGTAAGGATCCAGTGTGTCACGGGGCCCTCTAGAGTGGAGATGACAGCTCCTATTAAAGTCGGTAATGAAGCAGGCTATACGGAATCCTCCGTAGAATTCAGCTACAAGGACATTAGACTTTCTGGAATATACCCCTCCGCTGGGCCGCAATCAGGGGGTACCCAGTTAGCAATAACAGGCCAGTACTTGAACATCGGATCTGAAATAACAGCGTATTTAGACGAGTATTTATGTCAGGTAAATCTCACTCAAGCGTCAAGCGGTAGGCTTACGTGTATAACCTCAAAAGCCCAAAGGCCCATTAATATAGATAAACTGACGCTGAGCATAGACGGAGCCAATCGCACTTTAGAAGGCAACCCATTTAATTACACGCAGGATCCCACCATCATGGAAATTAAACCCTTGAATAGTTTTGTATCTGGAGGAAAAATGATTTTTGTTCACGGCACGAATTTGGATAGTATACAAAAGCCCGAAATGGAAGTTTACTCGTTCAGCGAACCTAACATTCCTATAAACAGAACAATATGTACGGTGCTAAGTGCAACCCAAATGGAATGCCCCAGTCCCCCTGTTAACCGCCACTTTATCTCACACAGCAGTCGAAGTAAACGATCTCTTAGAAAGCCAGCTGCCATAAAGGTAAGTTGTGTTCACGTCACGTCAAGTTTAACCGTAATACCAAAATTTTTCCTTTATTCTAGATGAAAGAACCGAAGCTGAACCTTAAAATAGGCTTTCTAATGGATAACGTCCAGTCCGTCAGAGACTTGGAAAAACATTTCCCCAATCTAAGGTCCCAGTTGTTGTACGTTGAAGACCCGAAAATTTTTAAGTTCCCCAACCAAATAAAATTGTACAAAGGTGATACTCTCGTAATTGAAGGAGAAAACTTAAATTCCGCCAGCGACGAGGCGGATGTGGTCGTTACCATTGGCACTAAACCATGTAACGTGACCAGCCTGGCGATGAGCCAACTTGTTTGTTCCCCACCTGAGCAACAACCATCCGACACAGATGAAAATGGATTTAAGGTAAGCCGTTTTTGCTGCGTTGCCAGATGTGGAAAAACTAATTGAAATCGTCTTTGTTCTAGACTGATGCTAACCTTCCATTGGTTGTGGTGCGGGTGGGAAAGAGTTTAAGGTTTCCTATCGGTTATTTACGTTACGACATATTTAAGACGTTCGCTTTCCCCCCAGAAGCAATAATAATGATAGCTGTTGGTACCATAATGTTTGTTCTATTTTTTGTTGGTGTTCTTTTTGCTTATCGGAGAAAATCCACGCAGGCAGAAAGGGAATACAAGAGGATCCAAATACAAATGGACACTCTGGAGAGTAATGTCAGGTCCGAATGTAAATTAGGTACGGCGAACGGTTTTTTTTAATTCAGAGGCAAAAAAAATGTTTAATTTGTATATTTTAGCTTTTGCTGAACTTCAAACTGATATGACTGATCTCACTGCCGATCTGGAAAATTCTGGAATCCCCACCCTAGACCATACCAGTTATATTATGAAAGTTTTCTTTCCTGGTGTTAGTGATCATCCAATTCTAAATGCTCCAAAGGTAGTAGAACAATCCCAGCTTATGCCAACTCCGATATTAATTGTTTAACTCGTTTTAGGTACGAATTAATGGACCGAGGACAAATTACGACACGGCCATGTTGCAGTTTGAGCAACTAATAAATAATAAACATTTTGTATTAGCTTTTATCGAAATTTTAGAATCTCAAAAATCTTTTAATATTAGGAACAAGTAAGTACACGTCCGTTGTAGTTTTGAGTTGGTTACTTAAAGGAATGTTTTCAGAGTAAATGTAGCGTCCTTACTAATGGTAGTTCTGATGAGCAAGATGGAATACGCAACTGATATTCTAAAAAGTTTATTACTTCGTTTAATAGATAAGTCTGTAAATACGAAACACCCCCAGTTAATGTTAAGACGAACCGAAAGTGTAGTGGAAAAAATGTTAACAAATTGGATGGCGCTTTGCATGTATTATTATCTCAAGGAATACGCAGGATCGTCTCTATTTTTGTTGTTCAAAGCCATTAAACATCAGATAGAGAAAGGTTTAGTTGACGCCATCACCCATGATGCCAGATACTCTCTGTCCGAAGAACGCCTTCTGCGAGAAAACGTCGAGCACAGTGTTGTGGTACGCATACAATTTTTTAAAATCGTCCGTAAGCTAAACTTGCTTTTTTTCTAGACTTTACATATTGTACAAGACGACCTTGACGAGAAGATCCAATGCAAAGTGTTAGACTGTGATACTATCAGTCAAGTAAAATCAAAAATTTTAGATGCTCTGTTTAAAAATACTCCGTTTTCCTTACGTCCTTCCATATATGAGGTAGATCTAGAGTGGAGGCATGGGCGAGGTGGTCATCTAACGTTACAAGACGAGGACTTGACCACCAAGACCATAGGAGGTTGGAAAAAGCTAAATACCCTGTCCCATTATGGAGTTAAAGAGAGTGCGGTTATGTCTCTGATCTCACGCCAAAACGATAGCTTTAATAATTGTAAACAACCTTGCCATAACTGTGTTACTGGAATGTATTTGAATAACTCACAGTCCCCTATTATAACCACAAACGGTGATATAGAATCGGGTAATAATCCAAGGATATACCATTTAATAAAGCCTATCGACGATCATCAATTTCCAAACAATAAGTTGATGGAAAGAACTCACAAAGCAATACCAGAGATATTTTTAACTCGACTGTTATCCACTAAAGGCACCATACAGAAATTCGTAGATGACTTCTTTTTAACCATTCTTACTGTAAACGAGGCGCTACCGCCAGCTGTCAAGTGGTTGTTCGATCTCCTTGATGAGGCCGCTAGGAAGCATGGCATACAAGATCCCGAGGTTGTACACGCTTGGAAATCTAACAGTCTTCCTCTTAGGTTTTGGGTTAATTTTATTAAAAATCCCGACTTTATTTTTGATATAAATAAAACCTCAACTTTGGATTCTTGCTTGTCCGTCATAGCGCAGACATTCATGGATTCATGCTCCACTACCGAACACCGTCTCGGCAAGGATTCTCCCTCCAATAAATTACTCTTTGCAAAGGTAAGAGAATCGTTATTGTAAATAAATATCGTATTATGGCCGGTTTTTAATTGTTTTTAGGATATACCGAGATACAGAGAAATGGTGTCACAGTTTTACAGCGATGTCGCAATGTTGCCAGTTATAACTGACCAGGAGATGGGCTCTGCAATGCAACAACTGTCCGCGCAACAAGCGGAAGAATTTGATACCGTAGCCGCTTTAAAAGAACTTTATATTTATGTAACGAAATATAGAGAACCTGTAAGTATTTTTGCCGTTTAAGCTGGTTTATTACTTTATGGTAGCAGAATAAGTCAAATTTTTTTTTCTACGTTCAAGGAGAGAACTTGTGCGATTATAGGTACCTTTGGTTACAGATTCTAGAAGCACTGACTACAGATCCAAATTGCAGACGTTTGCATTTGGCCCAGAAACTGGAAAGTGTGGCATACACATTGGGAGGGGAAGAGACATCTGCTTGCTGACCTCATCAGTCACCTGATCCCCTGCTGCCCAGAACCTTGGCGCCCTGATTCCATGCGTATTGTACACATACATGCTTTTCACAGACAAACCACATAGCAAACTCCTGAGTTTCATAAAGTTGTCTCTGGTGACCTTATTTACTCGTCTATATTGATTATTTCATTTGCTCAAGTATCCCTTACTGAAGTGTTCCTATTGTTTACCAGTCTTTCATGTGAAAATCGTCTTAATGTGGTATCGTTGTGTTCCTAGAAGAAGTGGGATATTAAAAAATAACGACATTTGTATGGACAAAAGCATGTTTGTGTGTCTGAGCGTGTTATACTGTGATATGGCGCACGATCAGGTGACTGTGATTGGATGCGTACTTACCCTCCAGCGGCTGCTAGTTTCCTTTCCGAGTGCCTCGCTACGCTGATGGGACGTGACAAGGACAGTGTATACGCGCAGTGGCGCAATTTTATAGCGCACTTTCGTTCGGTCCGGTTAGCCTAGTTTTAAGTAGAATTAATAGACTTTGTTCTACATATATTCGACTGATATATAAATCTAAATTCGTCTTTGTATTCTGGTTGGGAAGCGTTTTAAAAATTAGTTATTTATGGATGCCTGGAAGGTTCTGTTGTGTTTTTCGTCTACAAACAACTTCTCTTTATTGCGTTTAGTCGTTGCACATTTTTTTATAAATATTAGTGTTTGGTGGCTTAAAGGAAATTTCATACAGGGTGTCCACGTAGTGCCTATGCCTCCTTAGCTATTGTAGATAGACAAAAATCTTGTTCATCGTTCAAAAATATTTCTAGCTGTATAGGGTGTTTCATTTAGGCTGGACAGTAATCAACTTTGTTAAGTTAAATGGAATACCCTATATGTTTATTCCAAATTTGAGTAGAGAGTATCAAGAGTTTTTCAACGAACTATCTTAGTATGTCTTGCTGAATAACAGTTCATTTAAAAATGTTTTGTCTATCCACACTAGCTAAGAAGTTATGAATGAAAAATACAATACGTGAACACCCTGTGTATTGGCTTTGCTATTGTTTGATTAACAGGACATTGGACAGGTGTAGTAATCGTTAAAATTTTTAACAAGGAGTTTATATGCACTTTTGCGCATTATATAATCGGGGACGAATTTAAGAGTAAGAGTACACTGGTAAAGTTTGGTCCAGTTGCTCAGTGAAAAAGCACACTAGTAAAGTTGTAAGAAAGTAAGGTAAGTAGTTATTATTTCAGCATTCGCACTAAGCCTTCAGGGCAAAAATGCATATAGACAATCTTGTTTGCCTTTGTTGCATAATTCGTTCCAGCGATAAATTTCTACATCTTGTAATAAAAAATCGCTATCTTTTGTGAGTTTTCTGGAAAAACGTTCGCCTTGTATTTAAATTCTTAAGGAGAAATTGGCTGTATATAAATACCAATGGGATCGCGTTTGGCCTTTGAGTTATAGGTTGTACGTACTGGGCTATTGGATTAGCTTTAAAATTTTATTTATTTATTTAATTTTTAATCTGTTGGAGCATCTGCGACTTTTTTTGGGATACGTACTATGAACTTTGTCAGTCGTGTATATGGAAAAATAGTGATCTGTGCCGGAACTTTATTTAATGTGGAATCGTCTTCACGTCCAGTGATTTGTACGTTACTATTTTAATTATGTTTAATATAAAATAATGCATACTTGTATCTTATCTATTTTTTTGTAAATATAATATGAATTGTGCATATAGATTATTATAACGGATTTATAAAAGTGTTTATATTTAAGCGTACATTCATCGATAATACATTATTAGATTGTGTTAGGTATAATTTTTTATTGTAAACAATTTTTACAAATCTTATATGTATGTAGTAATGACTCATTTAAAATGTGTCTACTCTAATAAAGTATTAAATAAAAATATCTATTCAAACATCTATTTTTATTGTAATCAGTCTATTTAAATCGAGATATTTTAATCAAAAACGTAGACACATCTTAAGTGAGCCTTTATAAATTTTTATAATTAAAATATCGATGTCTCAATTTTCAAATTTAATAATGAATACAAAATGTTAGATAAAAAATACAGTCTGTTACTGCCATTTTGTTTCTAAATTCTATTTTTACTTTTCGAACTAATTTTATGGCAACATTCGTTTAGCAGCTTGGATATTTCTTATATTTTTGGTAATGTGATCGTGAATTAAAAGCTTTTTATATAAAGTGTATTGTTTAGTGATATTTTTTTACTCTATTAAACATGTATTCCAAACTTTTATTTTTTCTATTTTTATATCCCCTTTTTATTATCATCTCATTAAATAAATTCTAAATAACTTTCTCCCAAAAAATTTTAGTCTTTTTTTTTAACGTTATGCCCCGTAGAGTTAACATTTGATTTGGAAACGATAAAGAAAAATCCAAATCGACCAACTGCTTAAGTATTAATATTTGCCTAGTTCCATTCAAGACGGGTGAAAAACAAAAATATAGTAATTTAGTTACCTTACTATTAGATGTACCATATATGGCTTTTGTTGCCGTCAAGTGAAAGAATTATGAAGAGGCGCAACACATTGCTTCCGCAGCACAATTTTTTACACATATTTTCATTTTTTTGTATTATTAATTTATAAGTTTTATTATTACTTTTATTTTTATAAAAACGAGTCACGGTATTTAATATTAAAATTATAACGGTGCAATATTGATGATTGAAATAATTGACCAAAAACGAACTAACTATTAAAATGTAAAAAAAATACTTTAAATACTTTATTTATAAAAATACAATTATTATATAATGGATGGATTATTAAAAAATACTTAAAGTGTAGATAAGATAACCAATCTTAATTGAACTAAACAATAGGGTCAAAAAGATGGCCAGTATAAATAAAATTGTTGGAGAGAATATCCAACCGCCTGCATATGCAAAGCAGAAATTCTTAATAGACATTAATATAATCGCGCAAATGTCAATTGTATCCTTTTCCGGTGACCTTTGGCAGGAATACACTTTTGCACATAACCATTTTAATTTTAAACTTTTCTATAATCATTTACTTAAAGAGCACTTGCACAAAAATTTTACCCAAAATAACCAAAACGATACTCTTTTGCACCCATCCTGTTTTCCACACTACGGCAGTTATTTTACAAAAATATTTTCCTTAACAAGTATAAAATATAACAATAATAACAATTTAATTATTCAAACCGAAAAGAAAATCAACAGTTGGTCCCTGCAATCCTCTAGAAAAGGATTTAAAGGTTTGACTTGATGAATGGTTTGAGGTATAAATGGAACGACTTATTTACTGGCTCGGCGTTTAGAGGACTCTTTTGTGCTTCGGCAAACAATCTTTCGTAAACGTTCCCGTCGTATGCACCCAGAGCAGATGACAATATTTCGTCTCGTATATCGAAACTGTCCACAATTCCAATTGCGTTTGGGCGTATTTTCGCCAGCAGCTCCTCGAGCCAGGCCTGCAGCACATCAATGTCCTTCCCCGTTATATTTGTAAACTACAAAAAAAGGTATAACCCGATTAAACTAAGTAAAATGGATATACTACTAAACCTACTCTCAAAAGGTCTCCAATTGACCTGAGGGCCGTGTGAACGGCATAGAGCTCCAAAAGTTGCTGAAGAATTATTCCCAATTTCTTTGACGTCTGTTTTTTTACATCTTGTATGGTTGAGTTATAGATATCGACGATAATAGTTCTTCCATGACAGTCGGCTGCCCCAACTAGCTCTATCGATGTGTTGTTCCAAGCATCCTCGTATGTCTGTCCACTTCTGACTCGTTCATTGATATGGCGGCTTGCCAGGTCAATTTTTCTACAAAATATCACTAAATTATTTGTCGTCTGAATATTTTAGCATTTATTACCCTGCAGCAGTTTGTTGTAAAGCGGCAACAATCCAATTTACCGATTTCTCAAACGGAATATTCTTATAAAGTGACGTCTCTAAATATTTCACTGTCGGTAAGTTTTGGATGTTTGTTTTGTTTTGCCATATTTTGATTAAAAACCTTGCCGTCTGCAACAGGAGAACGGTATTTTCTCCCTCGTAGGTACACATGGCAGTTACCAGGCCGTAGGTCCTTGGCAAGTTAGACGACGTCATGTAACCGTGGCCCCCACAAGCTAAACGTAATGTTTCCACACCTAGAGCTGCATCAGCGCTACTTACAGCCTTCAAAACACACGATGCTGCGTGAAGCTGAAAAATATCGGTTGTAACTATTTTTTACTACCGAGGCAATTGTTTAAAAAACGTTTACCTCTGGTAAATTGTCCAGATGGCCTGTTTCAAGCTCCCCTGTAACGTTGTTATAGATATCCCACAGCCAATTAGCTGCATAGCGAAAAGCGAAGAAGGTGGAAATATATGGAAATAATTTGTACTGCTGCGTGACAAAGTCCAAAATTTGTGGTTCAGGTTCACTATTAAAAAAATTAAATTAAATACTATTTGGCGTTAAATCCTAATATACTTACTCAGGTTTAATTTGGGACTGATGTCTGACTGCACTATATCTTGTTGCTATAGTAACAGCTTTCTTTAAATAGGTAGCAGCATCTTGCACCAAAACTACTCGAACAAAAATCATTGTACCATAAGTAAGCTTGCTGCTAGGCGACTGAACATAAGTACCATCCTAGAACAAAGTGGGTTTTGTATATATTGCAAATAAATCCAATTTCCATGCTTACGGGTAAAACTTGATTGTTCTTCATCAGCATATGTGTCCTTGGAATTCTGACATTTTCAAATCCTAAATAACCATTGTTCGTACCATTCATACCTAATTTGCAACCGATTTCACCTATTTTGATTCCTGGAATCGGTTCATGGGTTTCTTGATCCCTCAGTTGTACAATAAACGGGTGAATTCCATGGCATTTACCTTGAGTGTAGAGTTGGGCAACTACCACGGCGTAATTGGCAGAGTGGCCCACTAAAAATATGACATTTTTTATAAAGATGAGCTTATGTGCTAGAAATGGAAGACTTACGCCCCCCTGGCCACCACTTGTATGCGGTTAATGTAGGACTGTTTAACACAAATTCTTCAGTTTTTGGGTCATAAGTGGCAGTGGTTTCCAATCCTCTTATGAAAGTTCCGTGGCCCAATTCAGTCTACAATAATTTTCCAGTTATTTTCACGGCAAAAATGCATTGCTATTAAACTAAAGTATTGGACCACCCTGTATATAAAAAAGAACTATAACCTACTTGGGCATAAGTTCCAATGATATCGCAATTCCAAGCCTTTTGAATCCATTCTGCTTGCTGCTGAACATTTCCCTGGCCCATTAAAGTTGGTATAAACATTACATAATGTAAAGTTAGCGGGTTTCCATCATTTAGAATAGCCGACCCTAGCTGACCCCCAAGTATTTCTCTGAAATCATTTTCTTAAGATAATAATTTTTTAGATTCACGGCAAACTAGAAAATATACAGGGTGTTGTCATATTTTGTGTTATATCAGATTCTGGCCTTAGTGATCTATTATCCACATTTAAAAGTTCAGAAGTCTATTTTCATAGTAACTGAGTTATTCCATACAAAAACTTTTTTTCTATTAGCATTGTTTAAAATATTATATATTATACTTAATATAGCCATTAAAATTTCCCATAAAGCTAGTTAAATAATAATTATTTATTGAAGTAATTTTAGTAAGGAGAACCATTAATCAGCAAGGACAGCGACTAGTATATGTATAATCATTCTAAAATTGATGCCTGCTTGTTAAGCGGAGATATTATAATTACATATTTAGATTCTCCTTTTAAAGACCATGTGCCTTTTTGACGCGTAGTAAGTAAGAAATAGTAAATAATTCACATCCGACGGTTCAGAATTTAATGAAGAAAGTAATAGAAAGTTAAGAATGTAGTAATTGAGTATACATACGTAAAATTTCTACAAATACTTAGATAATCACAATTACCTATTGTATTCAATTGCCTCTCATTCTTATCTTTATTAAATTAAACTTCAGACTGAAAAAAATTTGCCATTGATGGTATCAAATTTAAAACAAATAGAATCTCGTTTTCAATTTATTAGATTATATTATTTAGCACGTTCCATAGGTCACAGAGTGGACAAAGTACAAATCTTAACCATATATTTTTGGTTACTTGACACACATTTCTTAATGATCACATAATGATGTACAACAATTAGGTACAAATATTAATTTTATTAAGTCCCTCACCTAAAATTATCCATGCCCCCTTTTCCTTCATTTTGTAACTGTTGAACTTTTTCAAATACTTTGCAAGCTTTGCGTACTGCTTCCTCATATTTCTCTTTATGACTTAAATATTCTAAAGGCACTTCTGACCGTAACTCAGGATCGTCAAGAAAGAAATTCTCTGAAAAGCAAATCTTTTAAATAAGAATAACTAGGTACCAATTACTTGATAATGCGAGAGTGCTAATAATAGATATAAATAAAGTGATTCAACTATGTACTTAACTAAATTATTTGCTGTTCAACAAGGTAATCAATTATCTAAACTTTGACTCGGTAGATACATTATTTTAACAAATTTTTAAGTATGTACCTCTGCTTTTTCTTTCTATGGTTTTCTCCTCTCCTCCATCCAACAAATGTGTTAACTCCAAAGTATTAAAATTACATTTGCTTCGTTCTTTAATTAAATCAGGGTTTACTTTGCTAGCAATCTCTTGTGCTGCCATTATCAAACGGAACTCGTTAAATAGCGGTTAATAAATAAAAGTTACCTATAACTCACGCACTAAAAAGTAAATATCACAGAACGTAGTTACACTACGAAAATACTGAGGAACTGAATTTAAATTTATATAAAACGTGTGTCACAATAATCTGATAAATGGTCTATTTTTTATCTATTCTGTGATCTAAAGTGCAAATTCGACTTGTCACTTGTCCTGTCATCTGTCTATTCCACAGTCTATTCTGTGACCACCACAGAACTAACAGAAATCTGTGACCTTGAAAATCCTTGAGCTGTCATGTCGTAAAGCTGCGTGCAGATCAACTGAACACCATCGAACAGTTTGTTGAAATTCAAATATTATCAAGGATCGCCCAAAGTTTTTTTTTATTTTGGGATTGATTAGTAATGATTGAAATTAAACTTGTATTTGTTCTTTCACATACTAAAGGTGTTTTATTTTTTTTGTTAATTAACACCTACAATCTAGTTTTGATGGACAAGATTCTTAGTACATTTTGTTGTTTATTTTACATCTTTGTACGTTTTATTTCTTATTTGTAAATTATCATTATACACTGCTGGGCACTCTACCAGTGCAAAAGCATTTATCATAGGATGAACACGAAGTTAATTATTTTATATTAGACAGAGAAGTAACATCTTCGCAGGTGCCACACCAACTCTTATTTATGACCCAAGTATTTTTTTATCCATATATCATTTTGACAACAATCCAAAGGCTAACTTTGTTTGTTGTGAACGATTTGCATTAACAATTGCTTTTCGTCCAATGTCCTTTAGCTCAGGTTCTCTGAAGTATAAAAATTATAATGTTTGTACATCGTTTGAACTTTCCTTTGGAATATGTTAGGTTGCAATAAAACAAGAATTTAACAAAATTTACAAAATACTTATTTAATAAAAATAATTATAAAATTCACAGTAACACATATAAAAATAATTTAGAACTGAGAGAAACAATCAACGTTCAACAAAATTTGATGAAATTTCAAATTATCTTCTTCCCGTTTAGGAATCTGAAATAACAATTTAAGGTCAAAAAGTATCACATGCATTGACAAACAACAACGTTTAGAAAAACGGAATATAAAATCAGTATTCTCTATGATACACAAGATTATAATTATAATAGGATTCTTGAGAATATTTTAAATATCGTTGGTATGGTGGGCTATAACTACAACTGGACAACTTGCCTGGAGGGTCAGATAGTGCCCTTTCATATATGGCCTCGAGTTGCGGTTGAACATAACCTAATAAAGGCCTTTCTGAAGTATCTGCCGCCCAGCATTGCATCATGAGTTTCCAACATGCCTCATCAAAATGTGGCAAGCGTTCAGGTCTTATTCCTTAAAAATAATAATAATTCAAGTTTTTTTACATGGTTCACCTTCGTAATTTTTAACCTCTTCTGACGTTAGTCCACAACTGCTCCTTGTTCTGGAATTGATCAAAATGTGTGGGCAGTTTAACTTGACCAGCACAGATGTACCAAAAAAGGATTCCAAAGGCATATACGTCCACACTTGAATCATAACGTCCACTTAGTAATTCGGGCGCCATATGTACCGGTGTTCCCACAATACTCCCTGACATCATAGCTTCAGGGATGCAGAATCCGAAATCCGTTAGCTTAGCCCTGTCCATGCTATCCAACTGGAAAAACGGATATAAACAAGCAGCAAAACTTATAGTGAAGAATAATTGTCAACAGAAAAAGCCTACTTTTGCAAACACTTTACATAGGGTTGACAGTTTACCATCTTACACAGTGGAATGCTGTTAAGAAGCAGAATATTGTATGCAAAGTTTTGATAAAGCTAGAACAACTTACAAGGACATTCTTCAATTTAATATCTCGGTGAACTAAGCCTTGGGAGTGCAGATATCTAATGCCCTCGATAACGTCTATGGCAATTTGAAGCCGAACTATCCACGATAAACCTCCACGTAGTCCACAATACAAATCCCTGGTCATCCTCTCCATAACGAGAAGTACCGCTGGAGAACTTCCACCCCCATAAGCGTAATCTATTACCGATCCTCTCAGCTTAACTATCCTTTGATGTTCTGGTATGGTCCTAAAAATAAAAAATATAACTACTAGGTACCACACTAGTTAACAGACAAAATGCGTACCGTGTGTAATAAAATTCCATGGCAAGATCATTCCAGTGCCTGTCGTCTGGAGGTACAACAGATTTAAAAGCGCAGGGGTTTATCTTCGCCCAAGGTTCGCATGATGAAACAACTCCATACTGTCCTCTTCCAATCTCCTTTATCTGTATCGGCATACCATACCTTACTAGGTCACAAAGAGACGCGCTCTCCAAAGCCAGTCTAGCAAAGCGGGGAGCGTGTCTCTTACGTATGGTAATTCGTTGTTCTTCGGTTTGTTCTAGCTGACCGGTTAATTGACTTTCCAAGGAACGCATTGCCGACTGAAACGACTCGTGGGAAGACTTGACGTGTTCTTGAAACTGTAATTGTATAGCATATAAAACAAACTTATAGTGTTAGCATTTCTCACCTGTATGGAGATGGTTTTCGCAAGTTTGGAGGCACTTAACTTATCTATCATATTGGTGACAACCTGCAGCTGCCACTGAAAATTGCATTGGAATTGATTTGAAGATGACCATGGCAGAGCAAACGTAGACAGCAAAGTCCTTAAACGATCCATTAGCGTATGTACAACTGAGAATGAGGTAGCAGACTGCAGATCAATACTGTATGCAGCACTAACTATTTGTTTCACCGCATCGGACGCAGACAGATTGCCTTCTAAATCGTGGCAATTTTTTTCTAAACTGTTGAGGCATCTCTGCAAAGTCCCTGTAAAGCTCTCTTGCAAACAACCTACGGATTGGACAATCTGCGTCGCCACCGAAGTACTAAGTCGTTTCAATACCAGTTGCTGAATCTCCATCGTTGCGATTTTAGCCGTCAGTGGGTGATTAGTATCTGTTGAAACAAAACGAGCGTTAGTTTATCACATAAGTATTCAAAGAACAAACTATCTTACTTTGATTGTAGCCTTCAAGAACTTCTGCGACATTTGACCTCATATCTTGAAGAGTCCGTTGTATAATAGCTGTTATTTCTTCATGTTGATCACTTGCTATTTTAATTAATGTTTTGTAAAGCTTTAACTCAATATCTTGGGCATATAATATACGTTTTGGAGTAATCTGTATTTCACGAGCCATATCAAATGCGCATAATATAAATTTTCTTAAACATTTATTGTGAATCTGCAGAATAATTATTACTGAAATAACTGTATATATTAAACATAATTTTTAAATATTTACCTTACTTAATTTTCCAGCCAATTTTAGAATTGTGGACTTTAAAACCTCTCGTATATACACAACAAATTCTTCGTTCATTTTCTTATCACAAATTAATGAATCCAGCGAACACTCTAAACATAAAGATTTCCTTTTTGTGAATTCATCAGTCTTAAAACTTTCATTTATAAATCCTAGAATAAACTGTTAAATTACCAAATCCAGCACTAAATGTATCGGCCGTTGTGAAGGTAGACAACTTACCCAGTCTTACTAATTGATCTTGCAAATTTTGTAGTTTTGTATATTTTTGGCCTGTATCGAACTCTACAGAATGTTGCTCGGATTCAGTTAACGATTCCGAATTTAAAGTCGAAGGCTCCGTATTTGAAACGCTTACAAATAAAAATGGCATTTTATAAATATCTTTAAGTTTGCGGATTTCCTGAATATTCTAAAACACACAATATTTATTCAAACTCGTTACGTTAACACAAAATTTACTTACAGAATCGTCTAAAACGTCTTCATAGACGGCATATATTACTATAGGCAAAATACTCTCCGTATTCTTACTTAAAATTTCGGCCAAATCGTTTACCTCGCAGTCAGCAGGCACAATAACCTCAACATTTTCTTTCAACATTGAATGACACAATTCTACTTCTAAAGATGGGCAATGGTTCAGTAAAGACTCATCATCAGCTCTCCTTAAATCTTCCTCGGGTATCGTTTTCCAAGCTCTTTCGTGGGCTTTTAATTTTTCCAGGATTTCAATTTCATGTCCAAGAGTTAGACGGATATGCTTTGAATGTCCATATATAAAAGTAACCTTTAGTAACAAAGAATTAACAATAAGAAGTAAATTTGAAAACCGTTAAAACTATTAGGGAATTAACCGTATTTCCTAGAGTTTCTAACCTTCAAATTATAAATTTACTCACATATCTCCATCTAGTACCTATTTGAGGTAAAATTGTTTGTCCTAACAAAGTATTAACAAATAAGGCTTTAGCTTGACACGTTTGTCCAAAAACAAGGATAGTAGGAAGTCTATCGAGCTTCGTTTTGAAACTTTCAATTATATCTAGGTTTAATAGTTCCTCTTTAATATCACCTAAAAAATGAAGTCACAGGAATTAGATAAGACAGTTAAACCTCTTCTCAAAGCCATACGTACGAACTAATTGTAGAACATTATTAATATCTTCAAGAGAATTGCGAGTATCTTGTATAATTTTCCTTAGGCTTTGACAATGTTTTAAATATCTCTTAAATTCCTTTGGTACATCGGACAACATATTGATATTGATTCTTGTTAATGCACTGACAGACGATAAATAAATTGCATTAATGCATTTCCATTATTTCCAAAATACTGATAGGTTATTTAGTCATCTCTATATTAGACTTATGTCATTTATTTATGTAAGCTGCTTCAAAAAGCAATGTAAAACCGAAAACCGGTAATGCAGATTTTCGATGTTAAAAATAAGGCTATTTTTGATAACTCCCATAAATATCAAATATTTATGTCACCTTAATATTTCATTTATTTACTGTTCAGCATTCAGTTGGTAATATTAATTTAGGTCTGTGGTAGTGACCCACCGGTCGGGTCGGTATTCATTTTTCAATATTCTGTCCTATATATTTTAGTAAATTATTTGGTTAGTCACCATTTTTAGCGTAAACCACTGGACACTGGACGTATTAATTAATATCAGGAAATCACACACTACCAAGAAATCTTATGATAATGTAGTTATAACATCATAATTAAAAATAAAATATTTTATGATTTCTTTTATCATAGGCGTATCATATATACAACATAAGAGGTCTGCTATCGCCTATCAGTCGTAATAAAAAATGTTAAAAGTGGAAATTGACAAGTAATTTACAATTTCGCAAATTTTTATTGCAAAAATTTACTAGAAATGGATTTCCACAAAGTAACTTCATCTTCAATCAACTATTTGTTATTTATATCATTTGGTTGTTTATAAAAATCTAAATATACTAACTGTTGGCGGGTTGCACATTTACACATTTGCATTACGCTTTACTAAATAAATATTCCTGTGGAGTGCAAAACTCTTGAACTAACATACCTATCAAACATTAGTATGAATTCAAATTCATCAGTCATAAATTTGAATTAACACATTTATTTCTAACAGTTTAATTTTTGCGCCGAGAATAACATAAGGACTAAAGCAACGGCCCTAACCATAGACAAAATATATTGCCCTAATGAAGTCCTAGGCCCTAGGCATATATATTTAATAAAGTACGCCATTGGCTTTGTTTACTGAGAAAGACAGGAATATGTTACATATAAACATATTATTGCGGCGCGAAAATTTCTAGTTTTTAATTTTGTGACGCCAGTTTTTTATTTTGTTCGCGATTTTTTCTTTTTTTCGGTACAAAATTCTTTCAGTTTGACTTAACGTCCTAGGTGATTGCTTCTTCTGTCTGTAGCTAGGGCAATCCCAGTCCGAAATACCATTACAACTTCTTCATAATCATTGATTATCAATTTCAAACATTTAACCAGTTTTAATTGGTAATAATGGTTATTGGTAGTAAGTCGCCAAAACTGAACTAAGCTTATAGTGCAATAAGTTACGCTGTGAGTGTAGCCACAATGTTACGATTAGGTGTGTTCTTTTGTGTTAATTATATCTGCTTAGAGCTGATAAAAAGAGATGCCACTAATATATCTCTTGTAAGTAGAAAAGAGATAATTTTGCTCGTAGCTATTGGAAATACACGAACGAACAAACCCAATGGAACAGAAAGATGTCGATTCTGCGGTGAAAGAAATGTATCAAGGAAAAGTTAACCACAATATAGATAAATTGCGGTTTTGTTAACTTAATATTGGTTTGAATAAATGACAAAGTATTTGCCGATATGGCTGAGAAAATAAAGGTAAGGATATTAATCATCTAATAACCTTGATTAAAGTGAAAATTTTTGTATAAACAGAACATCCCAGAACAAAAACTTAAAGCATTTTCTATCGGCACAATGGGAAAAAGGAGTTTATCTAAAAGAGAACTGGAAGAACAACGAAAAAGGGAAGAGGAGAAAGCTGCAGCACATGTACGTAAAATATTTTCATCATTAAGTATGGCTTGGTTAACCTCTCGTTGCATTTTAGGTGTTTCAAGAATTTGTAGAAACTTTTCAAGAAGCACCGATCAATGGAAGTAGCAAAGTATGGGTTAAAGCAGGTACTTACGATGCAGGAGCTCGCAGTAAGTTTATTTAGATTCTCAAGTAAGGGTAATAGTAAAGAGCTTTGTATTTTTGTAGAAGAGGACACGAAAGACAAAGGGAAGCTATACAAACCTACCTCTAGAATTGCAGCTTCGCAAGAGTTGTTGACGTCTGCTGAAAGAGCCCAGGCTTATGCTAAGTTACTTTCTTCCGACAAGAAACCAGAAAGGTTGGGCAAGAAGAAGCAAACAACTAAAAGTAATTTAGAAGCATTTATGGAGGAACTCAGACAGTATGTTTTTAAAAGTAAATGTATTTTTTTTTCTTCACTATATTTTCTTAATAGGATACAGGAAGAGAGGGAAGAAAGACATAAATACAAGGGAGCAGTTCGAACGCCCATAGAATCTGAATTAGATTTGTTTATGAAATGTGGCGATTTGGGATCTTTTGATAATGGAGATCCTACAACAACAAATTTATATTTAGGAAACTTAAATCCAAAAGTAAGTATTTCAATGCAGACATAAGAAAAATTGTTTATTATTAATTTAAATTTATTGGTCAAGATTACAGAGCAGCAACTTATGGAAGTGTTTGGTAGATTTGGTCCTCTAGCAAGCATAAAAATAATGTGGCCTCGTTCGGACGAGGAAAAAGCTAGAGGTCGTAATTGTGGTTTTGTAGCTTATATGGCAAGGAAAGATGGAGAGCGAGCTTTACGGAGCTTAAATGGAAAAGATGTGTTAGGTTATGAAATGAAACTCGGTTGGGGCAAATCCGTTATTATTCCACCTCACCCTATCTATATACCACCAGTTTTACTTGAAATAGCCCAACCACCTCCGCCTTCAGGGTTACCATTTAACGCACAACCTGCCCCAAAAGACCGAGACGTGCTACCTAAATCTCAAGAGGAATTAAATCGTATACTTTCTAGAGCGGTTGTTAAGGTAGTAATACCAACAGATAGAAATTTACTAATGCTTATACATAGGATGGTGGAGTTTGTTGTCAGAGAAGGTCCTATGTTTGAAGCTATGATAATGAATAGGGAATTAAATAATGTTCAATTCAGGTAAATTATCTTGTACTGGCTGTTTCAAATGTTAAGTATGCTATATAACGGTTTTGTAGGTTCTTATTTGAAAATCAGAGTCCAGCCCATACTTATTACCGTTGGAAAGTATATTCCATCCTACATGGAGATTCCCAAAAAGAATGGAAGACCAAAGAGTTCAGAATGTTTAAACGTATGCTATTTATTTCCAAGTTTTCAAATTTACGTTAATCTAATATTAATTTCAGATGGCTCAATTTGGAAGCCACCCATTATGAACTCCTATACGGCAGGAATGCCTGATGAACTAGTACAAGAAGACGAAGCTAAAGAAAATTCCAAAGGATCGCTGTCTAATTCGTAAGTTTTGATATGCAATTTTTTGGCAGCATATAATATTTATCGTTATTACAGGCAGCGTGACAGACTAGAAGATCTAATACGTGGGTTAGCTCCTGAGAAAAATAAAATTGGTGAAGTAATGGTATTTTGTATAGAACACAGTGATGCTGCGGAAGAAATAGCGGAGTGTATAACGGAGGCAATGTCGAACGACGCGACAGCAATAACCAAGAAAATTGCTAGACTCTACTTAGTCTCAGATATTCTTCACAATTGCGGGGTGAAAGTCAATAAAGCATCTTTCTACAGAAAAGCGTTAGTAATAAATATATATTTCATTTAACTTTTTTGATGACTCGGAATATTATATTTCAATTTTCAAAACATACAGAATGTTTTACTATATCGTATTTTTTTACAGATTTGAAAATAAGTTGTGTGAAATTATGATTAAGATTAAGAAAACTTATGACAAATTAGAAGGTAGACTACAAGCAGAGGGTTTTAAAGTTAGAGTATTACGCACCTTGAAGGCTTGGGAAGATACGATATATCCTAAAGATTTTATGAACAAGCTGCATAATATATTTCTAGGATTGGAGGAAGAAGTGAGTTATAATTCTTGATCTTTTTGGCATTAAAGTTGGCAATGATCACTGACTGAAATTAAAATTTTTAGGAACCCAAAGAGTTGACTCCAGTTAGAGAAATAGGAGAAGATATCGATGGCAATCCTTTGGAGCACCAGGAATCTGATGACGATGTTCCTATGGACGGTGCAGCGCTTCTAAAAAGTGCAATGATGCAGTATGATAGTGGATCAGCTGAAGAGGATGATATAGATGGTATGTAACATTTATTTCCAGACTTGTTAGGCACATTCATATACTATTGTGTTAACTAAATTTAAGATTTTTTTTTGCTAAAAGTCTTTAAGGCGATTAATCTGTAAAATGTGTTATAGGTCAAGAAATAAAGGATGAGTCTGGGGATAGGAAAGATGGAAGTTTAAGCGGTTTTATAACCTCAAAATGGGAGACGGTGGATCCAGATCAAATTGAAGCACAGGCAATGACAACGAGCAAGTGGGATTTACTGGAGAATAGCCAAGATGCCAGCCATGACAGCAGTCAGAACGATAACCAAGACTCGAATGACTATTCTGATACTCGGTATGTAAATTTAAGTAAAACGATTATCTGGTATCACTTACCTTTGTTTTTTAGGAATATGACCGAAGAGAAGAGACAAAAGCTAAGGGAAATAGAAGTAAAGGCTGTTCAGTATCAAGATGAATTAGAATCTGGGCAGCGACAGTTGAAAAGTGGATGGACTCTGCCGCAACAAGTTGAACACTACAGAAGAAAACTGCTTCGAAAATCAGAAAAGGAAAAGAAGGACAAAGGGGAGAAGACACCAAAGGGGGAGAAACATAAGAGAGACTATGATAAGAGCGAAAGAAGGGGTGGAGGAGAGAGTTCGGATGACGAGGCGTACTACAAAGAACTGTAAGTAAACTTTATGCCAAGGTACTATTTTTTATCGGTACTTAAAGCATCAGAAATCCAATGCAATACGAGAATTTTCTGTGATAAAAATTATTAAATAGTTCATATCCTGGCACTATAGTGGCAGCTAATATTTACAGACTAGCTTATTTAAAAACCATTTTTCCAAATTGTAAAACGCGCAATTGGTTTCGGGAGAAAGGCCAAACTGAGGGACACATACCTCTAGCAAATACGGATATTAAGTCATGAATTTTAGGAAACGTATGCAGAAATACAAAGAAATGACCGCCTCATTGGTTGTATATACTGCTTTAAGGCGTACTAGCCCGTTATTGGTTCTTGACCTGTAGGTCGTCCTAAAATGTGTCCAGTTCTCTCTGTGATAACTGTATGCTAATATTTCGCCTTAAGGTCAATTTATAATACGGTATTTGTGGGTTATTTAAGGTCAATGTTTTAGAGGTTATTACCGGGAATAATGTGTCAGTCTTCTGGCCCATATTTCAGTACAATTTAAAACATTAGCTGATTGGTGGGTTATGCGATGTCCTAGATTAATTCTTTGTGAACGCGTTTGTGTTGGTAGCTGCCGCTGTTTTGATATTTGGATTTAACCAGTAGTGCCAAAGTTGGCTGTTTTCTGATGTATTTGTGGTACTCAAATTGTATGTAACATATAGTGTTATTTTATGTGTTAAGCAATCTTTAAGCTCACCTATTACTGATTTTCTAGTACTTCTAGAAAAAGTAAAAAACATGCACGAAGTTCCTCAAGTGGTTCAACATCACGTCACAGGTAACAATCATAATATAACTTAATTAAAATTTTCCGATTTTTAATTAAAATCTAAAATACTTGCATTACTTCATTGTGATTTTTTTTAATATTCTACTACTATAGGCAACTGATCTCTTGGTGTCTTGTGTTAATATAAGTGTTAACTTAAATTTTAGGTCGAAAAGTCGTTCACCATCGTCTCGCAAGAGAAGTTCTAGGGTTTTGAGTCCGCCAAGTCCACCACGAATCAGGCGGCATTCCCCTGTATCATCTTCTTCACGTTCCTCCCGTAAAAATAAAGATTCCCTTTCCCCAACCAGTTCCAATGGTAAATATGCCTCGCCTCGAAGGCATAGATATTCTCCCTCTCCCCCCAGAACAAAACACAGTCGAAAGTCATCATCTCCTAGAAGTAGGCAACCGAGTCCAACCTCCTCATCTCGATCCCGATATCATTCCCCTGAATCTTCCTCCAGGAAACACAGACATAAACACAAATATTAACTTGACAAGCATTCTTCACCGACATTTTTTCCAGTTAAATTTTCATGTAAATATGGTATCCTCTAAGTTTTTCATAGGAGTGTAAGTAGATTATATTTACTCATATTATGGACAACAATTATATTTTTTCTTTTTATTATTTAAAAACTCATTTATCGACAGAAATTATACGTTTTATTTTTTAAAGAACTACCCATCACTTTATTTTTGGAAAATATGTAAATATAGTTATTTAATTGTTTTATTTACTATCGTGATTGTCATGTTTTATTATGGAATAAATAATTGATGATTTGTGTATTCTGGTTTTTTTACTTGAATATACTGGGTACTTCATGCGGAGTGATCTGTTAGACGTTTCCAAGAATTACAAATAATTTGAAGCTTAAAATTTGCATGCGGTGGTCTAATGGATATCATATATTTTTAAATAGGTGGTCCACCGCTTTTACTACATTTATTGTTATAAAAATTGATTATCGCTGGTAAAAATCAGTATCTAAATTTTACCCATGTATTTTCAAATGTTAGGTTTTTATAATCTTAATCAGCACAGGTGCCTTCTTTATTAAATTATTATAGAGGATGGAGTTGCCAAAGCTCTTGTGACTAAAAAATTTCTGATAATGAAATTCATCGTAGCGAAAATTATTCGTTTTTAAATATTATTAATAGAAATTGTCCACGAGAGGTAGGAGTGGTACTACAAATTACACATTATTATAGTGAATCGGTTTTGAATATAAAAAAAAATGTATTAAACAATTTTAAATAAGGAAGTTGATGTCGCCGAAAACCCTTGTGCAAATTTTTAACTGTAAATTATTTGCATTTCTCTGAAACAATAATCCAGCGTGAAACGCCCTATATAACAATAACAGCAAATAAAACTTAACATTAGCGTTGTGAGTGATGAAAGAAAATAGTGATTTTTATTACATTCTAAGACTTTTTGCATATTGTATTGTACAATATACCACTGTGAGGTCACATGCATAGGAAGCACCGTCTTTTACCAAGTGAGCTTTTAAAATTTTTTGCATAAATTCTAAGAATTCCTATTTGAAAATATTTCTTTTATGTCCTTATTTGCGTTTGGTCTTGCAGTAGTCTTAAGATATTTAGGTTTTATTGCATGAAATAAAACAAAATTTACGCATAAATTTGGAAAAGAAAATTATGTCTTGGTCGTATGTTTTCAATAAACAAAGTTTTTTATAAAACGTATTTTCTTTAACGCGACTTTTTCCAAAATCCGAATTATCCATTTGTCCCTATTTAATAACACTTTGATTTTATCGCTATATAAAAATTAGTAACCATTTCTCTATAAGTAATCCGCACTTTTCGTTACATCCATTTTTTATTATTACAAGAAAACGATTACATAAAACTATAGCAAAAATAAAAACGTTAAAATTTATATCTTCAAATAGACTACGGAGATTTCTCAATTTCCCATATTCTGTATGTAATAAGTTTGCTAAAGCGCAAGGCTTTTAGGCAAAATTCAAATTCAAAATATACTTTATTGTCTAAAGAAGCAAGTTCCCATTGACAAAGTAGAAGTAAACAACTAGGTATATCAACGAACACAATATAAAGTGTAATATATAAAATACAAAGTAAATTCAGACAGTAAGTACAGAAATAGATCATAATTACATTAAAATGAGTCATTATAAAATTCATCTAAATTATAATAGGGTTTAATAATTAAGAGGCCTTTTACCGACTTTCTAAAAATATTATTTGAATAAATATCTTTGATATTGTTAGGTAGATGATTAAACATCTTGTAACCATTGTAAATAATAGAGTCCCTGACTAGAGTGGATCTTGGAATAGGTAAAGCCATGTTGGTACTTTGCCGAATGACATGATATGGCACAGTGGTGACAACATTGCTACGGTGCTTATGTATTAAGCATACCGTTTCCAGGATGAAAATAGAAATCACTGTAAGAATCCCATGCGCCAAGAAAAGTGGTTTGCATTTTTTTACCAAGGAATTAACATTTAATTCGAAAATGTTTCTATTAATAATAAACTATACTAAATAAAACACATTTATCAATGATTTTTTTTTATTAAACAGAAAACTCGGCGTAAACAATTAGTATACTAGGCAACCTAATGTAGAAATAAATAGAACAAGTTTTATAATCTTGTTATCACACTTTAGAGCAATACATTCTCGATACAACAGAATTTTAAAAAAATTTGGCATAATAAATAAGCTTCAACAACACGTCAAGAGTTATTTTTTTGTCTTGGTACTAGGTTTTTTTGGTGCCCCACTGCTTTTGCGGGGTGGAGGAGTTGGAGTGGCAGCAGAGGCCTCGGAACTTGTTGGTGGAGGTGTATCTGGGGCGCTAGTGTCAACAACCAAAGCTTGCTGTTTCGATTGTTTCGGTTGAGGGGATACAGGAGTGGTGGGGGGTGTTGCTTCTGTTACCTCGGCTTTTGGAGCCTGAGGTGCTTCTTTAGATGATTTTTTTACGGTTTTCTTTTCAGAACCGGAGGCTGGGGATTTTGGAGCGACTGGACAAACTAGAGGTGCAGATTCTGGCTTTGGACTTCCTGGTACAGGTTTAGGACTGTCGGGTGTAGGAGTTGCCTTTTGGGTTTCTGATTTTGAAGTCTTAACAGGTTTCGTGCTCACAGGGACTGTTACAGGAACTGCAGCGGCAGGCGTAAGAACAGCAGGTATTGCCTCTGCAGGCTTTGGACTTTCGGGAGCAGGTTTTGGGCTTTCTGGGACTGGTTCAGGGGTAGGCTTTGGGCTTTCTGGGACTGGCGTTGGAGCAGGTTTTGAGCTCTCTGGGGCTGGTGTTGGAGCAGGTTTTGGACTTTCTGGGACTGGCGTTGGAGCAGGTTTTGGGCTCTCTGGGGCTGGTGTTGGAGCAGGTTTTGGGCTCTCTGGGGCTGGTGTTGGAGCAGGCTTTGGACTTTCTGGAGCCGGTTTCGGACTTTTGGGGGCTGCTTGTGGACTTTCCGGAGCCGGTTTTGGACTTTCGGGAATTGGTAGAGGACTTTCTGGAGCCGGTATTGGACTTTCAGGGGCAGGCTTGGAGCTTTCACTAACTACCTCAGGAGTGGGCTTTTGGGTATCGGGAACCACTTCAGAAGTTGCTTCTGACAATTTAGGACTCGCGGGGATGGCTGGTTCCGGGACTGATGCTGGAGTAGGTATTGGGGATTCAAGGACTGGCTCAGGAGCGGTGGGTGCTGCTTCTGGAGCTGGTGCGGGGGCTGCTTCAGTAGGCTGAGGTGTTTCCTCCTGTTTAGGTGAGGAAACTTCCTTTAGAGGTGGAATTTCTGATTCTACAGGTTCTTCTGGTTTTGGACTTTCAGGGACAGGTTGTGGAATAATAGGTTCCGGGGCTGGTGTAGGACTTTCTTTAGTTTCGGGGATGATGGATTCTGGAGCTGGTGTAGGACTTTCCTTTGTTTCTGGGGTGGATTCTGGAGCTTCAGAGGAAATTTTAGGTTGAGAAGTTTCACTTTCCAGTTTCTCCAGTACTACTGGTTCTTCCTTAGCTGGTTCAAGTTTTGCTTCTGGTTCTTGGGGCTTGGGCTCCGGAGAAGATTTTTTTTCTGGGGTAACTGTAACATTTTTTTATTTGTCCCATTTAATCAACATTTTCGTTAGTGTGTTATTTGCACTTTTAAAGCGTTGGATATAAGCGTCCAAAACAATTAATAGGAAATTGCGTCTACTTAGCTCAAACTTTATTCTTGTTTATGTTGGTTTTTCCCATTTTGTATAAGTTAATAAGCATTTATTCATTAAAAAATGTATATTAGTTTGCACTTACAAAAGGCAGATTCTTAAGGGGTATTGGATAGTTAATGCATAAAAAACGTTTAAAATTTTTTTATTAATATAATAACAAATTTGTTATGGGAAATTATATATAGTTTAGTATTGCGACACACAACATAAGCCCAATGGACCCATCCCATAACATATACATAGGTAATTTAAACTTTGAAGCTTGACGTAACAATTTTTCTTTTAGAAAAAAACGTAAGGATGGAATAGGTCCACGCTATTATCTTCATTATTGGCGTTTTTTCTGTTTCTCACACTTTTGCAACTGACCTTCTTCCGGGGGTTGTACTGGAGGTTTAACTTCACTCGTAAGTGGAGGAGATGGGGCTATATTCCCAAATATGAACAAATAATTTATTATTCAATGATTATATTTAAAGAGTAAAAAAAAAAACAAATTATAAAGCTCAAATAAATCATAACACAGGATATATAATAGCAGTGCAACTAAATAGAGATAAGTAATGATATGAAATGCATGATAAATAAGTAAGATGATAGAAAATAAATTATTACATCTAAGCAAATGCAAACGAAATGTCATTACATGCAAAGCTGATTTTAAAAATACAGCCAACTAAACAGAATTCTTAGGAGAGAGCTTACAGCCTAATATCTAACTTTGAACAAAAATCAAAAACAAACAAATCAGTTTTGTATCACACCTTTAGGCTGTGGTGCAGGCGGCTCAGGTCCAGATGATAACGTTTCACATATTTTGCTCCAAATATTTTCAAACGAATCTCGCCCCAAGTAATCAATATTTCCTACTTCCCATCCTTGTCTCCTCAAATGGTCGTCTAAAGCAGCTTGCTCAGGCGTCCTAGGAGTACCTAATGTCAATTGGGCAAAGGCACCAGCCAAACCGGACTGAAAAAAAATCATAAAAAATTATTAAAACCGGGTGTAAATAAAAAAATAGACGAAAGGCAGCGAACCATGTTGGAGTATCGACGAGAATTTCCTTTAAGTAAGAATTGATACAAAAAACAAACTACTTAACAAAATAAAGTATACTATCGATAATGTGGCATTGTTAAAAAAAATTACTAGTAACATGTCCATGCCCTATATACCGGGTGGCCACGAGTCAATGTACGCCTCCAATTGTTTTAGCTGTTTTTGATTTTAAAAATTTCGTTTTTGGTATACGTGAGTAAGACAAAAGTGGGCTATTTTACTAACTAACAGGAAGAAAATATCATTTCTGGTTGAACCGGAAGTGACATCAACTTTTTTTTCCTAAATAGAATGACCGTGTTTTTTTGTGGTGTTTTATAAAGCATGAAATTCTAAGTACAACAGTTTTTCTAATTTCAAAAATCCAAAAAAATGGCCGCGTCAGATGAATGCGATGTAAGAAAATTACTAAGTAGGCTATGGAAATTATTAGCAAGGTAGTTTGTCTGTAAAGAATAAAATAGTTATTTAAATTAATTCGTCTAAACACTGAAACCTTATTATTATCGTTTAATTAAATTCATAATATAATTTTTAGCTCAGTTACACGAAATAAAATGATTTTTGCCCGCTATAGTCTTAGGAAATACTTACATTATTGTCATTGCTATCTTCATTAGTACTTTCGTACAGTGTAATTTCGTTGGACACCGTAGTGGTTGCCACACACTCATCTGGCAGTCTAGGGTGGGAATTTTGGGGAGGAGATGAGTTTTGTGAGAAGTTTTGTGGAGGATGGGAAGTGTTTTGTGGAGGATGGAAAGCGGTTTGTGGGGGATGGGACGTGTTTTGTGGAGGATGGAAAGCGGTTTGTGGGGGATGGGACGTGTTTTGTGGAGGATGGTAGGAGTTTTGTGGAGGATTGGAGGAGTTCTGTGGAGGATGGGAGAAATTTTGTGGAGGAGGTGGTTCAGTCATCGCGGATTTTTCGGGAGGGTCATAATGGGCAACATTATGAGGAGTTGAGTCGCTTACAGGCAGACCTTGCGGTTGACTATATGTAGGAGTGGGGGGATGAAAGTAATGACTATCAACCACGACCGAATCATGTTGATCGCCATGACTGTCATGATGACGAGCATCAAAGTATGCATTTGTATTGTGAGATTCAACACGCTGATTTTGTTGGTTACTTTCAAAAGAATGACTGTGTTCAGTTACGTGACTGTGGGTTTCGGGTAAGTTAAATGGTTGACTGTGGTCTTCTGAATGTGCATGTATTTCAAAGGTTTTACCGTGTTCTTCAAAGGACTGACCGTGGCCAGGATTTGTATTTACGTTAACTTGTTCTTGACTGGGAGGAGAATGAAAGATGTGACTAGTGTTTGAAGTGCTAGATTGAGTCTGTGACTGTCTGATGTCATATTCCTCCCACGGATCCCACACGTTTTGGTAGTCTTCCGCGGGAGTGGGAATGTCAGGTGCAGGAGCAGGTGCGTGGTGATAATCATAGTGGAATGTATAGGGGGCGGGTTGGGGAACATTGGACGGACTACCATGCACAGTGTCCTGGCTTGAGGTCTGAGTTAACACAAGCATGCAAAAGAAAGAAAAAACAGTTCAGTATGTGCTCAGTATTTATTACCTAAACATTATTTTTTTTGTATAGATAATGCACATTACTGTAAAATAAAGGGTAGAGAAAGCAAACAAAATGCCAATTAAAACTCAAAATACAAAGGCAGAGCTGTGCTGCATCATGCAACATTGTGTGTTTTTTGTTAACAGTTGGTGCAAATAGATGAGAATGCAAACACAAAATGTTTATTTACAGTATAGTGACAGTCGGCACATTCAAAATCAGTAAAAGGTGGTTTAAACTCCAGTACTCGGCCATAGTGTACTAAATTTTTTATTCCGGAGATCTCATATAAAAGTGTCCTAATTCGCTGGAGGTGAGGCAATATAAAAGTAATCAGCCGAATTTTGTGTTTAGGATTGAATTCGCTTAAATCCAATCCAGAACATATCAAAATTAGGCGATTCAGTTTCTTTTGTGTTTACGAAAACTAGAGTGACAGTTTTTGTGGCCGATAGGTGCGTATTTATACAAAAAAGATTTAAAAACCAAAAATTGCAGTGAAAATTCTAAAAAAAATAGTCAAACTGAGCCGAGCCATTTACGTATTTTTTTAATATTGGGTAAACACTACACGTTTTGTCACACGCTCAGTATGAATGTTGATTAGTGTACAGGGTGTTTCAAAAATAAATGTAAAAAAAAACAATTCTTACCGTTTATTTTAGTATTATAATTACTTAGTCGTAGATCGGTCTCATAGTATTTTAGAAACACCCTGTATACAAGCTGTCGATTATATCAGGGCCAGGATAATTCACTGATACAAAACATATTTTTTCATAAGCTACAACGTTTTAAGAACACTTAAAATCCACGATCAGTTTTGAGGGCTATGAAGAGATATGAAGTTTTTCTAAGATGAATCCTATTTGAAGGGATTTTTTATCTGAAAATTGGTGACAAAATATAGATATTTAATAGTATCCTAAAGTTACAAAATAAAACTTGTACACCCTGTATAATATATCTTTAAATAATGAAGATATTTGCCTTAGGAATAGTTATACGTCCATTCTTTCAACTTATAAAGCAGGCCATTTAGATCACCTTCTCGCTACAAACAAATAATAAATTTAATTTACAAAAATATACATATATATTTGTTTGTATATCTTCGTGTCCCTGACAAAATAGACAGCTCGGTCTGGCCTGTATACATTAAATATGGTAAAAAAATTATCAAGCAACACAAAACGGTAAGTTACACAACTTATCGAGTATTTTAATAAAATAGATGTAAGTAAAAAATTTAGTCTTTTTAGTAGCAACAAACTCACCTTCGATTCACTTTGTGAATCCTCAATAGGCTTGTAAATATTTTAAATGATTCACTATTAAAAAATCAGAAATGTATTTGTATATCGTATCGTAAATATAATTTTATTTGTATGTTAGAATATTGCGAAAGCTTACCATGTCGGGAGTCAAGTTGGGATGAATGAGAGAACAGAAGATGATCCACCAGCGCTGGAGCACATCTTGTATGTGTTGGGCACCTTCGGAGGGGTGTACCGTTTTACTCTCCGTATCAAAGTATTGCAGCCATGGCTTTGTTGCTCCAATGAAATGGATGATTTTTGCGTTGCCCCCAAATCTTAAACAAAATACTAGTTACTAGCTTGTAACGCGGTATGTTTGCAAAAGTCCTGCATTTGTTTGTTATTCATTGACGTGCTCTTACAAAAAATGTATACTTACTGTTTGTATGCAGGTAAATATGAGTAGCAGGCCGTCGAACACATGTTGTAAATAAACGGTAAATGTCTACTGATGTCTTTGTGAGCCCAGTCAGAGAAGTATAAATTGAGGAGACCCTGATCGCCACCTAAAAATTTAAAATGATCAGGAATCTGTTGCCACTCCACGGTACGACAACATTCCACATGCCAAGTCAATAATAATAATAATTTATTTATTTTCCCATTTGGATCAATTACATTGATATTGGATGGATGGAATAAAAACAAGGAGTTGCTTAACCAGATACCGACCTATACCTAGTTCACAAAACTGTGTTTTTATTTTCGATAATAAAGGAAGTGTTGGACTTTATCGCAGTGTTGACTCACCCTGTACAATAACACGGTCATTATGGGAGTTGGAAGAAAATGTTTACTTTAAAAGTTGTAGGAACTGAAAATTATATCTGTTTATACAGAGTTGCGCATAAGTTTGCCACATACCCAACTTGCTTTTTTTTGGTCGGGACAAGATTTTACAAATTAAATCGCTATGTGAGTATTATTACCAATTAATAAAATACATTTTGTAGTTATATAGCAAAGGGGTGTGCTTAAACGACACGATTACCGATATTGATTAAATTGCATAGGGTGTTCTTTTACACGAGCACCAATTTAACGCTGCATCAAAAATCAAAAAGCCATACGTCGGAAAGAGAAAGAGGAAAGATGCTGATTTCAAAAACGTAAAAAACGAGTTAAAAATATAACTTACAGGGTGTTCGATAAAAAAAGTTTGATATACCGGGTGTAAACGAATAGTGGGCCACCCCTGTAACTTCCTCGTTTTTAAAGATATCAGGATAAAATTTTGTACGGTGAAATTAGGTAAGATTTCCAACTTTTTGAGACCTATCCGCCATATTTGTCACTTCCGGTTTCACCGGAAATGACCCCAATAGTCTTTTCTAAATGGACCACCCTGTATGTTTTTACATTTTTGAAATAAAGATCATATATAAACAGAAATAATTTTATTTTGTAGCTCTTAACAGTCCCTGCAACTTTTTTATTAAACAAACATTTTTTCCCAACCCCCACAATGACCGAGTTATTGTACAGGGTGATGCACGTAACATTTTACACTAACTTTTTTGCTTTTTTACCTAAAAAAAAAATGACAAAGACCAAAGTTGTAGGAAATTTTCCAGCGATTCCGACGAACTATTCAAAAAACAAATGAACAAACAAATTTCGGAGATACCTATTTATTTACGGAGATACGTCACTAATCCCATTATTTCGCGACTTTAAGCTAAAACTGTTACCTACCCCTGCAATTAATTATTGGAATTCTACAAGGTGTAAATTTTTAACCAAAATTAATACTAAATAACAACGCATCGGCACTTGGCTGTCCCAAAATAGATGTAAAACTCTTGTCCTGTAACATGCAGAGTATGCTAAGCCTGAAGTCTAAGCTCTATTTGCTAAGATTAAACAGAAATAAAATGCAAAGCAAATAAACCCTGCTTTGAAGTTCCTGTGAAGTTGTTGACCTTTTGAAAATCGTCAAGAACTTAAAGAGCTGCCTATGCATGTGGAGACTATACTTCAAAATCGAGTTAAGCATATCTCTTAAAAGATAGGTTTAACCTTAACATTGAAAATATTATTAACTGAATAAACTAATTAAATACAGCTGATTAAAGTGTCGGTTACATCTTAGAGGTATCGTGATTAAATAAGTATTTACTTAATAACTTAATAAATATTTCAGAAAAATAAATACCTACAGAGTGCGTTTAGAATAAGGCAACATTTGTATTGCGCAAATATGCAGACGGTTGTCGTATTTTTATATTCGCATTAGTTGCTACTTCAAAGACCCAAAGATATTGTAATTTATAAATAGATTTACCCCTTGTCAGAGCCGACGCCGGAATAAGTACGAGTCTATAAGAGAATCCAAGCAGCGTTGTTTTTTTTTTCATTAACTAGAAACTGCCTTTCTGCAATTTTCATACTCAATATCCGGCTCTAGCGATAATAATTGGATTGGTACCTGGTTAAATAATTCCTGATTTTTTAAAAGTAATAATTACCGTCAAAGCTGCCCTTTTCCAAAGCGAATTGGATCAACTTTTCGTACGTTTCGTTGGATGGACGGTAAACAAATACTCCAGAATTAAAACAGTCTGGCCAACCTACATCTGGAGCTGCTGAGAGCTCTTCTCTCTCGAACAGTTCATCACAGTTTTCTAATACCTGAAATAACAAAATTGCACAGAGTCACTTCACAGTTCCACTGATCCTCTTTTAATATTTTTCCAAAAGAAACGGTGGAATAATCCGCCAAATCTCCCGATCCAACACCTCTGGACTTTTTCTGTGGGACTAAAAAGTGAAGTCGAAAGTGGCCTTGTAAACGCAGTTCTAAAACCGGCTCTATTCAAAAGTCATCAAGAAATGTTCAAATAGTTCCCTTCAGTTTTATTTTTAACAATTTTAACAAACGTAATAGCAGTATTTTGGGCAGCCTTATAAGTATCCCGCATGATTGGTGATATACTAGAGCCGCACTTCCCATTAAATAACGTAAAAAAAGAGATTTACATACCAGCGTGTCTGCATCCAAAAATACACATTTGTCGAACTGTGTAAGGCGCCAACAATGTAATTTTGTGAATGTGATTCCCAGTTCAGGCCTTTTTAACAGGCGAAGGTTAGCCTCATCTTTCGAGTCTAAAATATTCACTTCTTGCACTAAATCGAAGACTTGCGCCAGCTTGGCCCTAGAACAACAAAAATAAATTTAATTTTTTTTTTATTTAAGAATGGGAGGCGGAATTAAAAAAATACGCATTTACATACGAATATATTTTTGTGTGATTTTAAATTCTTTTTTTTTGACCGTAGTAATAATTTCCATAATTAATGCCTGAAATAAATATTTACTAGTGTCAAGGCTAATCACCAGGGACAGTTATTATTATACAATGCAAAATAAATATTTATAGTTGGATATATACCTAAAATACGATTTTATGAATTAAATGGGCCTCAATTATCAAATGTCGAATCGAAAAACGAGTAACACATTCTTAAAGCGCATTTTTTGGGTATAATCCATTGCTCAGTTGCATCAGTTTTCGAAAAATAGATGTAACTCGTGTTTTTTAAATGGAACACCCTGTAAATTATTCTATAATTCGATCAATTAGCTTAGAAAAAATGGTTATTATCGAAAAAATAAATTTATTTATGAGGCCATGATATGGCTGACCTATACACTTGCCGCACACTGTATATGACCGGAAGCAAATTTATGAGAACCGCGCCAGTTTAATTTGACTCAAAAAAATACACCTAATGCACTTCGAACTTCCGAGGCAATCACAACAAATAATCAAACACCGAATAGCTGCGAACAATAAAAACAAACAATATAGGATATGATATCAGCGCCACGAAAAATGTATTGTCGAAGGTTTTGTAAACAATCAACGATTAACAGTATTGTTTGGGTTTTGGATCATAATTTGTCGTGCATTTTTATGGACGCCGTCTCCAAGAGACTTGACGAGAAAGAGAGAGATTCAATGCCACTATTTTTTATCATATTTTTCTTAATCGATATACAGGGTGTATACTCCTTTAGTTCTTAAATTTTAGATGAGCAATACTAAAATGCATTTAAGTATCTGCAGTATGCGAAATTTGTTGAAAGTTATACAGGGCGTCGAAAAAAGACCGGCCAATTGGGTCAATTCAAACTCCAATAACTCGGTTATTTTAAGGAGAACACCCTGTGTTTTATCATAAAAGTCGATGCAACTTTTAATTCTCTTTCGATTGGTATTAGCATTCCCTGTACCTAAATCTCTCCGATTTTGAGATATATGAATATTATTACGAATATAATCCGACACTTAGCTGTGGAAAAGACAGTAAATGTCGTCTAATCGGAGGGATTTAGATATAGGGGATGCCACTACCAATCGAAAGAGAAAAAGGTGCATCGAATAGCGAGTCATATTGGGCCCAATTGGCCGGTCTTTTAATTAAAATCTTAAAATAAAACAAATAATTTTGAGAAATTTTTTAAAGTGCCAAATAATTAATCAACTGAGCAAAATTTTAAAAAAAATTTCAAGTCGACAATTAATCGTGAGCAAAATAGTTATAAAAAAATGTTTCAAGGGCTAATGCTAATAGTCGACAATCTGAGCAAAATAGTCGACAATTATTCAACTGAATAACATTTTAAAAAAACGTTTGAAAAATTTTTAAATTGCTAGAATTTGTCATTTAAACAAAATTTAAAACATTTTTATAGTCGACAATTAATGAACTGAGCAGTTTTAAAAACATTTTGAAAAAATGTGAAAGAAACATGCCCAAGCTATTATAAAAATATTTGTGATGGATGTAAAATATCTCGTGAAGCACAAATATTTCCCTTAGAAAAGTTTCCGAACATCACCAGTGGTGTCACACTGGGGAGGGGGGAGGGGGTGACCATTTTCCAGTATTCTATCGTTCATTTGAATAATGAAATGCACATCAGCAATTTTGAATAAAATTGTTCGTTATATTTATCTGAAAAAACCTTAAGCATCCCTATTAGAGAGCGGCATTCGTAAAGCTAAATTAGATAATTTTAATGTACCTAATTTATTTATATAGCAGCTGATAACTCGTATTTTCTTCTTAAAGTGAAATAATAATAAATATATGTAATATTAAATATCTTAATTTACTACGTGAACTCATACTAATCGAGAAATAATCCTTTAATTTTGTTATGTAACAACGTTATCATCGTTGTATATTATTAGCTAATCTCTTATTGACAATGGGCGCCAAACAAGTAAGCCATTAAACAAGAATATTTTATTGAAAATAAAAAAATAAATTCATGAATGAAAAACATACAAACTAAAACGATATGTTTATAAATAGCCGCTCAGATTGATTAGGGTATAAAATTGAAATTATGCCAAATCGTCGTCGTTTAATTTATAAGCAGAAATAACTGCTCGCTCTAGTAGGTGGGCACAATATTGAAAAATCATCTAAACGCCGCGATAAAAAGATTAAAAGTTCAATAATGTAAACTCGAGCAAGGACACAAAACGTAGGAGTGTGAGTTATTTTTAATTAGCATATTGTAAACACAAATTCTCCGAAAATGAGTTCGCCTTAGTCAACAATGCCAGAACTAAGTTTACTGTCAACTTATTTGAAAGCACACCAAGCAATGTTTGTTTGGTCATTTCAAACCTAACTATCGAAAATCATTAAAATCGGGATATTCTGGTGGTTCGGACTAACTATATCATTGGATTGGTCATCGATGACTAGGAAGCTCTTGGTCTCACACTTGATTTACCATAGCAAAATTTTGCCTTCCCACCACGTCATTCCGATTGGTACTTGGAGGCGTGACCAAATGCAATGCCACCATCGTTCGCATAGTCTTGCAATGTTACCAAGAATTTAAATCAATGTTGCTTTTACGTTAGTGTTATAAAAGGTCCTCATTTACTTTAACTCTTTAGAATGAGAACGAAACTCGTTCAACAATTATCCACCCCAGTCCAGTGGATCAATAAATGTAAAGCAGCGGTTCTTAACCTTTCATATTTATCGAACTTCTATTGAAATAAGTTTGGAAGCGGCAAACCCCCAGTCTTTTCTAAGACCCCAAACTGGAATTAATCTTTAAATAGGCTCCAGGTTAAGAACCGCTGGTGTAGATTAAGCAAAAAAAAACTTACCGCATAGCATTTGTTACTCCGGGCGTTACTAATACAGCGAGCTGTTGTTGAGTTCCTACTTGCTTCAGAGAGTGGGCCAACACTAGAGCTCCTAATGAATACGAATCATTTGTTGCTAGTGTCACCCAGGCGTAACCTGGAATAATAAGAAATGTTAAATGAAACCAAAATGTTTCTGGTATAGTCGCTTTTTATGAGGGAACTCATCATCCTAGCACCCGGCGAAAAAATTGCACTGCACTGGTTCTGGATGACGTTTCGGAAGCAAGACCAGTACAAGAATAATAAACCACGAACGGTTAAAAGTACGGGGTGTCAAGTCTAATTTTGGCCCCTTTCTATTTCCTTACTCGTGAAAAATTTGAACACGCCACCTTAACGGTTATTTTTGTAATATAATGTCCAAAATTACCTAACGACAATATACAGGGTGTCCCACTTATCGTGCTCACCATGCTTGGAAACGGTAAGAGACACTAGGTTAAATGACACCAAATGTAGCGTTATCAAGACTTAAAAAAAATATTTTACTAATATCAACTCGTTTTTCTTTCATACCAAAAAATTGATTTTTGTCATTTTCATTTTTCCTTTATAACCCCTTTATTTATGAAAATATTTTAATGAGGTTTTTTGTTTCTTAGAGCACTTTTCGATGCAGATTTTGAGATTATAATATTTTTACCAACACAATATTAAAAATCAGTTTTTTGCATATGAAACAAAAACGAGTTGATTTTACGAAAATATTTTTGCACATAATAAGTCTTCATTTAACCTACCTTGTTTCTAAGATAGTGAGCACGATAAGTGGGGCACCCTGTATACGGGGTGGTGAGAGAAAGTTACTTTTTAAAATGGAACACCCTGTGCATGTTTTTGACAGGTTTCTACTTTTTAAAACATTTTCACAAATAGGGAAATAGGGGAGAGGGCAAAATTATTTGCTGAAAAACAGTGGTAGCGTTGAAAACGCATCCCTTTTGATGATAATCGACAATATTGTGGCCTGATACTAGAATGATGAATTCCCATCACGAGCACTGCTTTTGTTTGTTCAACAATTTAGCATAATAGGTAAATAAAATAAGTAAATAGGCATAATAATGATTGATTGAGGCTAAATAACCAAAATGCGGGCGTTTCTATGTAGTTGTACTACGTAATTATCCATGTTCTTGGCCCGCATGATGTAAATACATTTAACCTTATTCTAAAAATCAAATAAGTGTGGAACGTGGGCATATCTATTTTTTTTTTAAATGATGACCTGATTGGCTCTCGTTTTTTTTTATTTTTGGATACTGCGGTGTTTACGATCCTATTAACGCACTGCAGCTCCATATTTACTTATAAGCTTGTAGTTCTTATGCAGCTAAGCACATTTGATAAGTTTCACTAAACAACGATTTGCCGGTAGTTAAAATAGCTGACTAGTCCCTGTTAATAGAGCAGTGGAAACAATCAACAATTTATTTATCATGTTAGTATTATACTAGACGTTATTGAAAGTTATCTCTGTATGACGTTTAAAAATAAACTGTGAAGATAGTTAACATTTTAATCGGTTTATTAATGATATCTAAGTTTATTCTATTTGACAAGAGCCAAAAGGTTATTTATTAGATGTCAATTTCTGAGTTCTCATTAATAAGGATTTTTAAATTGTCTTGACAAGATGGAAAAGCCCTTCAGTTTAGAATATAAATCGCCCTGCCCTGTGAATTTCTCCCGGTCCGCCACTGGCTTGATCAATATGTTGTTCTAGTTTCAAGCTGGGATCTGTCCAAAAATAAGACTAACAGATATTTATTTAAGTATTTTTTTATCACGTATTTGTCATTATCAATATTTATACCATAACTCACTGATAACTTGCGATTCTAACTAATCTGGTTGCGTTCTGAATGGGCAAGCGGTTTTATTTATGTAATTCTTAATGCTGCACTTTAGTCACAATACGAAAAATATATTTTTGTTTGCCTCATGCCAAACTTGATATTATTTTCTCCCGCGAAAAGACATCTTGTTTTTCAAACAAGTGGATTTCCAAAAGCCTTACTTTTCGTGCCAGGTTCTATTCATTGCTGAGGCACGTCAGGAATTTATTCGTTTCACAACTATGAATGGAGTGGCGAAAGCCTGTAGGAATAGCAGGCATCGAATATCGTTTCAACATTGGCCATTGGCGTATGGTCGTTTGCACCACTTCAAACTTGCAAGGAAATGTTGGTTAGGGCTCATTTATCGACCAGCGCGTTCACCTGATCTCTACCCGTTCGATTTTTGTTTTGGCGATTTCTCGAGGGCCAACTCAAAAATGTTTGTTTATTGGACACCCTGTATATCTCTTTGTTTCGAGTGTAACAACCTCTTAATTTTGATACTTTACTGAACTTAACCAGGAAACATTAGCTGCAATGAACTCTGTTCTGTCGATTAAAATATACGCTTAAAAATTAATGAGTCTCCGCACCGTTTGCTGGCTTCGACAAAGTCGTGCGTACATTTCTTTGCTATCTTTTCTCGTTTTATTATGATTATGATGCGAATTTTGAGCCAGAATTTTTTATACTATGTAGGAGGCATTCTAAAATTCAAAATAGTTTCGATATAATAGCCAACATTAAACTAAAAATAAGACTCAGGAAACACGCAGTAGCCAAAAATAAAATTTATACGTTTTAAACGCAATATACCTAACATACTTTTCAATCGTTCTTGATCATCATTCACTGATCGACTAAAATAGATCAGACAGTTTTATTGATGCATCTAGTTGCTGACGAATAACAGCCAAAGAATTTAAATTTTGACCAACGCGAAGATCGAAACATTTTCCTGATGATATCGACAAGGAATTTTGGTTGTAGTCGTTTTGGGCACTTCCGCCCCTTGTAGAAACATTAATTCTATCTATGATATTAATTATTTTTCTTTCTTTGCTGGAAACTTTTACCATAGGTGTATATTAGGTATTTAGTTTATATAAAAAAGTTGTCGACTAAACAAAATTAATCTAGTAAGTTTGAGTAGACTGGCTCAATGCAGTGGCGTAGAATTACGTTAATTATTAAAAAAAGGAAAAAGTGCGCCACTGCTTTTTTGTTTTAAATGAATTTATGGACTTTTTTCACTTCGAGTACACAACACAACTGTATACGAAACCAACCGTTGTACAGGGTGATCATTTTAAGTGCCTCACTTGATTTTCCTGCTTTATTCTTCACCTAGGAAAAAAATTCAAAACCATACTTGTGTACTTTTTTCCGAGGAAGATAAAAACAATTAAATGTCAAAGAAAAAAGTTATGGCCGAAAAACTGAAAAAGAAAAATATACACCCTGTATATTAATGCGGAAATGGATATGTGAAATTTCACTGATTGTAAATGCGTGTCAGATACATATTTTTCACTTCCGGTTTGACCGGAAATTGCTTTAATTTTTTTATTTTAGGTGATACACCCTGTATATTGAGCTCAGTTTAAAGAAAAATATGTATCTGATAAACATTTACAATCAGTGAAATGTCACATATTGATTTCCGCATTAACATACAGGGTGTATATTTTTTTCTTTTTCAGTTTTTCGGCCATAACTTTTTTCTTTGACATTCAATTGTTTTTAACTTTTCGGAATCGGATTCCTCGGAAAAAAGTACACAAGTATGGTTTTTGAATTTTTTTCCTAGGTGAAGAATAAAGCAGGAAAATCGAGTGAGGCACTTAAAATGATCACCCTGTACTTTGTAGCAAATTTCATAAGATTCTGGACTTTTCCCGAGCTAAATAATTTTAAATGTAAATTTAAATAAGCAACGCCTACTCAAATTGACAATTAAATATTTACTAGACAACTTTTTAGGTCAAGACAGTTAAAGACGCGCAATAGTCAATCAGGAAAAATCCAAAAATAGGAATTTTTTAAAAATAAAAAAAGATTTTATAAATTTACTTGGTAAAAAATCGAGTACTTAGGTCGACATTTTGTTTTTTAAATTTAATATATGCAGGGTGTCCCATGTATCGTGCTCAGGCAAACAAACTGTTTTTGTCATTTTCATTTTTCCTTTATAACTCTTTCAAGTCAGCTGGCTATGGTTTAGTTAAAACCCAACTTTTATTGTCTTTAAAATGATATATTACAAATTACAACAATGGTTTATTTTCAAAAATAATGGAGTCGTCGCCTCTATTTGATTTTTTTTATTTTCCTCCCTAATTTTTATGAAATAAAATAAAAAACGCTCAAAACATATTTTGATTTATCGATTAAAAATTTATTAGGTGCCTACGTATTAATATTTCAAAATTTAAAAGAGTTAGCAAAAATATTACAGTTTTTTGCCTATGAAACAAAAACGAGTTGATTTTACTAAAATATTTTTGCACATATAGTAGGCCTTACCGTTTCTAAGATACCCATGAGCATGATAAGTGAGACACCCTGTATAATCTACTTTTCAAAGAGCTTCAATATGAAAAATTCGTTCTAGATTGGGCGTAAAAAATCTTTTGATAGGGACGGACCCAGCAAATTGGGATACGCTAAATATGAATTAAATTAAAAATTTTGCAAGCATATAAAATTAAAAACAGTTGCAATTTTGCGTTCTGCATTTTATATTTTTTGTATTGGTAATAAGTAAGCGTAATAAGTAAAATCAGATAAGGATTCGGTGACTTCCGAATGTAAATCTAAAACCTTAGTTTTCATTTTGCGCACTCAGGTACAAATATAAATGGATTGTTGATAACGGAACAATTTGTTTACATTTTAGCGTTAACCTAGGTTATGGTGGCGTTTTTTAATCTCGTGCGTTAATTAGGACTGATTGAAATACATTTTGAAAATTCTAAATATAGAACAAAATAAATACCACGCATGTGTGGCCTTTTAAAAATAAAAAAAAAAACGTATGAAAACGAAATGCTTGCCAAAATCTTACGAAATATTTATAATTTTATAATAAATAAGTTTGGGTACAATATTTTTAATAAGTCAAAAATAATCTAATTTTAGTGTGAAAGATCCATAAACATATATTGACCTATAATGTGCTAATTATATTTTTATCAAGAAATATACAGTGATATAAGAAATTCGTACAAAATTTATATTCAATTTTTTACATGATTAAACTATGTAATTTTATCGCTGGATTTTCAAATTGTGTTTTAAACTCGGACGCTTACGTTGTAAAATAGGTACGTCATAAAACTTTAAATACTTTGATAACACAGCTTACATTTAACGTTAATAGTAATTCTACAATAATTATTTTTGCGTATTATCAGAGATAAACCAATAAAAGCATGATCCACAAAATACACAATAATTCTGAATCTGTGACCACATTTTTTGCGCGTTGCCTATAAAAAGACTTTAAATAAAAATAATAAAATAAAAATTAAAGAGCCAAACTAAATTAACATACCTACCGAACGTAATCATAGTGTCAATTTTAATTTACTCGTTTAAATATGTTAACAGATCCAGCGGCTTTTGAGGTTATAATGCAAGCTTGATAAAAAAAAAACAGTAATATATAGGCATATATTGAGTTAAAGACAAGGTCGATAGGTTACTGTGTTAATAAAGTTCGTTACGAAATTCAAAATGCTTACCTCCCATGGTGATAGAGATTTTCGAAAAATTACTCACTGAACACTAAAGACAACTCTGGTCGCCTAACGGGTGAAACTGAATCGAATACCGAAAAATCAAAACAACTGGATGCCTCGGCAGCAGGAACGAGTCCGCGCGATGATATTTCAGTAGTGTGCAGCAAAGGAGCTGTGGGAGCACTTGCAGGTTACGGACGCGAGGGCCCAGGAGCGGCTATCGGTGGAGTTCGGTACTATACCTTACTTAGCAGGAGGGGCAACTCGGTGCCCGCTGATTTTTTTCTTCAATTCTTTGCCTTGGCCATCAAGTTCAAATTAAAATACTAAATGATTTTTTTGAAATTTCGCCTCGGCAGAGTTGTAAATTTTGGATTTTTTTCCCCAGGGCCAAGAAGGCCTGAGTCCGGGACCTAAACAAGGGCCTTTCCCTGAATTAATTAAAACAAAGTATTTTTCTTCTAGCTAACCCTCCAAATGAAGGAGATTCTCCAATTGGCTGGTTCGGTTAGTTTGTCTGTCCGTCTGTCCGTCTCTCCTCGTTTAACTTAGAAATGATCAAGAAGAAACTTTTTCATTGTCTTCCTTAGTTCAATAAGCTAGCTCAACAACAAATCTAGCAATGCAATTTTTATTATAAAAAATAATAAATAGAAAAATATCTTAAAAACATAAAATAACATATTCCAAAAACCAGAGAACGTATTCAATGTTTGCATTGAAATACTAATTTAGAGCCTTCTTTAATGCACAATATCTTTTTTATTAAATAAACACCCCACACAAAAATTTAAAAAAAGTCGCAACACGTACAATTATTATAACACTTTGCTAATTTTTGTATTATCTTTTTGAGATCGCTTATTATATTTTTTTTATAAATAACATACATACAGGGTGATTCACGAGGAAAGGGACAAAATGTTATGGTAGATAGAGTTCACTTAGGTGAATTAGAAATGACTATTGAAAAAAAGCCTGAGTCTTTTTTTATTGATCTACAGGGTGATTTATGAGTTTTGCCCAATACTTCTTGGTAATATCTTTTAAAGTTAATCACTAGAATCAGCTCGTATTGTGGGTATATAATATACATACTATTAATTGTCAATTTACATGCATAATCAAAGACAGAAAATTCCAGGGCCGGCTCAACTAATTTTTATTTTTAGGGCTCCTATGAAAAAATTCACCCTGTGTACGTGATTTTTAAATTCTAATACTGAATTATGAAACTACATACAAAAATGATCGAAAACATGTATTTTGTTGTTTTGCCACACTTTGGGCGAATTTTAAATAAACGATCAATTTTAGCCAAAATAAATTTATAAAATTACGTTTTCCTCTCTTATTCAAACTAAAATATTTGTTATACAAACTTTTGTGATTTCATGGTTGATTAATATGAAATAAATAATTTCAACATCAGATTAACTAATTTGTATTCCTGAGGTTTCTGTGAAAAAAATTAGTCTGTACGTGTACAGGGTGAGTCACCAAGGGCGCCTCGGTCGATATTTCCTTTAATATTTATTATACAGAAAAAAGTTTCAAATAAAAGTTGTAGGAGACCAAGAGTACCATATTTTAAAATTATTTCTAATCATACATGGTGTTTGATATTAGAATAGCATATCAAAAGTATGTTTTTTTAAATGGGACACCCTATATATTTTTGCAAATTTTTATTCTTTCTTTAATTGCCTTTTCGAATATATCTGGTTTTTGAAATTCCGTTGCGGCGTTGTCGAATTATTGAACTTTTTTCAAAAAAATTGTCACTTGCAGACCTCACTAATGAATTCTGCATGAGCGGTATTTTCACAGATTAAGCGAACTTTTTTTGTTAAGTGTTAAGCAATGCCATGTCCTAGCCTCCAGATATTTTAAAGTTGAAATTATTTGTACAGGGTGTTTATTACGATGATACAAAAATGGCTAACTTTAATCTATCATAACTTCATTTTTTTAAATGGAACACCCCGTATATTTTTACATATTTGGATAGAGCTTTTGTCGCTCTATCGTGTTTTTTTTGTCTTTGCGCAAGAAGGAACTATGAGCATTATTGTTTCAATTAATGTAAGTTTCATCTCTTATAAATGAAAAGAAAGTTGTCTTATTATTCTACATTTAAATACTTGAACTGTGTGAATTTTCCAAATATCTAGATGGCATTTATCACTGACATTTGTTTGTAACAAATTTGAAACGCTTTTAATTTGTAGACTTTATTGTTACGTTAATTTCTACTTAAATTAGTATTTAAAATGAATTTTTCTAAGCAAGAAAGAATTAATATGATTTACTGTATCGGGGAGAGTTATGGTAATTTTTTGTTGGCCTCTAGATTGTATGGTCAAAAATTTCTACGATTTTCTACGAGGTTTAGCACAACAGAAAATGTGTTTTCTTCATTTACGACTGGTTTAATTCGCTTCGGCTTCTTAAACATTTTTCCGCTTTCATCGAATTTAGTTTTTAATTTAGTAAAAGCGCGACAATTCGGATGTCTTTGGTCTGGATATTTTTGACCATACAATCTAGATGCCAACAAACAATTACCATAACTCTCCCCGATACAGTAAATCATATTAATTCTTTCTTGCTTAGAAAAATTCATTTTAAATACTAATTTAAGTAGAAATTAACGTAACAATAAAGTCTACAAATTAAAAGCGTTTCAAATTTATTACAAACAAATGTCAGTGATAAATGCCATCTAGATATTTGGAAAATTCACACATCAGACGGTACTTAAGCCCTCAAAGAAAATTCTCAGTCCGTTTCTTTTCTTATTTTATTCATCATCGCACTGCAGATGATGTCTCAGACCGGTTATAGCTGTATTCGCACACTGCATAGAAACATTAAAAGCACAAGTTCAATACGGACAATACGTGAGGTTTCTCATTGCACATGTACTTTTCAATATACGGATTAGAAACAAACTGACTTAAATATTTGCCCACTTGAATTAGCCTACCATGCAAATGCCAACATATATATATTTTTGGGGTCAGCAAATATGCAAAAATATACAGGGTGTTCCATTTAAAAAAGCACAAGTTGTCTCTATTTCTTAATTAAATTTTGAATATGTCAATAAATGTCAAAAAGTTTTTAAGCAACGTATAATCAGATACTTCCATGATGCTTCGTGCGAATTAATAGAGAGTAAAAATAGTAAAGGTCTAAGTACCGATCCTTGCGGACCTCCAAAAACAGTATTTAAATTTTCGGATTTAACTCAATTTACTTCTACTACTTGAGTTTTGTTTGTAAGGCAGGATATTACCCAGTCGTAGATTTTGCCTCTTAAACCATATTTATTTGATTTTTCAATATGTGTGATTTGCTAAATCGAAAGTTTTGCTTAGGTCCACAAAGAGACCTACCTACGCATTTCTTGTTTTGATTATTGCGGTTGTTAAAGTATCTTTTTGGTTGAAAATCTCGATGATAGATCGAGTTAATATGCTGTGGAGTTAGTTAAGCATATTATATTTTATTCTTTGTTGAACTAAGGTAGGTACCTATTATTTTCCTTTGGATAATCAGATATGCTCCTCTAGGTCTCTAGAGGATCTTAAGAGCATCTGACCTTTTGGCACCTACTTAGTCTTCGCTGTCTCTGATGGTATCGACGGTACTTGAGACATTTCTTCTGGTGTTAATGTTAAGTATCAAAAGCCTTTTCGATAGGGGTTGATGATTGAGTATTCCAGTCTTTGGGGCATTTCTAACGCCTCCTCATTCTTTTTTATAAATTCTCTTGCGTGCAAAGATGACGGCCTAGCCCGCTTCTGACTAACCTTACCAAAAGTTTTATAAAACGTGTATGATAGTTAGCTATTGTTATTAACAGACTTTCGGAAGTCCCGTAACCATTTGCATAACAGACCGCTATCTAGCAGAATTTGATCGCAGGCATGTACTTAGATACATGTGTTACATAAATCAAGCATCTCTTCTCTGGCATCCCATTGGTCTTTTGCAATTTTGCATGATGTCCTCTTCCTGTCGCGTTGCATTTCCATTTCCACTGTATGCCAACCCATTCCTCGGTAATATCGACTTTGATTCTCACTTCTCGCACAAACGGACGGAGAAATATTTTCCCCAGTGGCTGGCGCACGCTCCGTGTACTGCACCTAGTACGATGTCGCCGACGATGCGATGTAAAGAATCGAACTTTACGGCTTCTCGCGCTTTAAAACAGCCAGCGTAGTGCCCTCTTTGCAGGCAGTTTGTTTTTAGGAGCTGAGGCGAGTTCCGTTCCCCGATGCAGATGTCAGTGTCCGAAATATGCCATGAGTTCTTTAAATGACACCTAGTGTTCGGCTAACTCATGGTGTTTACAGAATTTACGACCGTTTTAGTGCCCCAACCATGGCCGATTCCAGTTTGGAAACGCAAATCGATTGTTTTTTGGAACAATTTAAACGCAGTGCCTCGAAGGCAATGGAAGAAAGAACCAGCATCTCGAGGTCCAGGAGCTCTTATCTAGATGCTGAGTCGCCGGGTAAGTTATCCAAACACCAAGTCTTCTCTTATATAATTTTTGACTGCCAACTGGATGCAGGCAAATGGCCCTTGAGATGCCCCCTTCCTAAATGATAATTCAAGTCACGTGTCCTTTGGGCACCCCATATTGTGTTTCGTAGGTCGGAGACAATGAATTTTTATAACGCTACTCGCAAGTCACAGACATAGTTCAATGCACTTATATGTATACCTACACCTATGCCACTGATCTATCTTTTTCTCCCAGTTTGGCCAGTTTGGACATTAATGTAATCATAATTATTACTTCTTCTATTAACTTGCAAGTAACTGTGCGATAATAATATGATTGTGTTTATTAAGTTATGTTATTATCTAAAAATATCAAACAAGGTGACCCGTTTCTGTCGAAACTGATGCTGTATACATTGTAAAAGTCATTTTTTTCGATATGGATATGATAATCGTTTGACCCTGATAATGACCACAGTTTCTTATGGAACGCCGTTTTACTATTTAATCAAAAAATTAATAAATTATCACATTATTCAAGGAACATTTTATTGGAACAATTTAATATGTTTGTTTATATATATTTTTTAATTTAATTGTTTCATTGAATTTTTTACATTAAAAAGTAAAACGGCGTTCCAAAATGTCACTAGTTTTGATTTATTTTATTTAACAAAAATTTTATTCAAAGAAAAAATAAAAATAAACCTAAAATACAACAATAATAAAAGTGTTTATATCATGTTCTAGATTTTAATCATTTGATTAAAAATTATACAAATATCATTAACTCTTAAAAGAATATAACAAACATTTGATTTTTTATTATACATTCGATTCTTTGAAAATAATTAATAATTCAAATGTTATATTAATAATTTACTTACTTTTAAAATGATGGTTAAAAAAATGTTTGTTTCCTTCAATTGTATATCTCAAGAAAAACAATCTTACTAATTTTAAATTATTTTGTTTGTTATTAGTGCTTAAATTAACATTATTATTATAGGTTTGTGAAATAAAATGTTTCATTTCAAAACGACAAACAATCATTTTAATTTAAACAGTTAATAAGTATGGTATTTTTACGTTTGTTTAAAATGTTTTAAAATAAAAAATATTAATATAGTAATGTTCTTTAATAATTATTATTGTCAAGATATGCTTATGTTCCATAAAATTCAATCAAAATTTCTAATGTAAATTTCCAATAAACGTTAATTGTTATTTCTAAATTTATTTTATTCAGTAAGATCATTTTGATGATAAAGTATCAACAAACAATTTTATGGGTATTTGTTACATTACTATAATTGTTGGATAATGACTTAATGTCTTTTAAATTTGGTTATAAACAGTTGTTGTATGTTATTGTCGTTGTAGATTAAAAACAAAAATATACTATCCTGAAACATTAAAATGTTCGTTAAACTCCTATATTTGTTGATATAAAATGTGTGATTAAAAATTTTCAACAAACAATCTTTGTTGAATTTTTATGTTTATTGATTTAAAATGTTGAATTGAAAAATGTTGAATTGAAAATGTTCTACAAACAATGAAATATTTGTTGAATTTTGATGTTTATTGGTATAAAATGTTTGTTTGAAAATTTTCAACAAACAATAAAATCTTTGTTGAATTTTTATATTTGTTGATATATCATCAGTCCTATTAAAATGATTGTTGAATTAAATTGTTTGTTGAATAAAAATGGTTGTTGCATAAAAATGTTTGTTGAATAAAAATGATTGTTGAATTAAAATGTTTGTTGAAAAATTATCAACAAACATATAAATTGGGCGCTGCTGCGTACTACGGTCATATGCGGTACTACGAAAATTTGCTGTGTAAATTGGGTTTAAGAGGTTTGATCCCAGAACAAAGTTCTTCTGGGATTTAACGGTCAAACGACAGAATATGAAGGAAGAGTGAGGCAGATCATCGAAACCCGATATACACAGTACAATTATATATACCTAGTGCCCCAGACAGCCGCTATATGCAGCAGCGCCCAATTTAAATGTTTGTTGATAATTTTAAAACAAACATGTTTAAGCAACAATCATTTTTATTCAACAATCATTTTAATTTACCAAATATTTTAATTCAAGAGACATTCTAATTCAACAAACAATTTTATTCAACATTAATTTTTATTCAACAAACATTTTTATTCAACAATCATTTTTATTTAACAAACAATTTTATTCAACAAACATTTTAATTCAACAATCATTTCAACGCCGGATGAATTTAAACAAACATGTAAAAATTCAACAAACAATAATATAATATAATATTATGTCAATAATTTTAAATGAAACTATTCTATTAAACAAAATAATTCAAGGAACATTTAATTTTTGTTAATAATTTTCAATCAAACTTAAAAATTCAGCTTTAGATAACAAACATTCTAATGCTTCGTTAATATAATTCAAGATGAATTTATTTTTTCAATTAACTGTAACAACATATAATGCAACAAAACATTTACCTACTTTTAAACTTAATATGGTTTTTAAATTTAAAGTACAAATCTTGGTTAAACGTTTTTTAATGATCATAATAAATATATGTTACTAAAATTAAAATATGTTTATTAATGAGAGGGAGAGGGTATATTTGTTTAACCAATTTAAAACAAACAAAAATATGTATAACAATCATTGAAATTTAAATTATAAATTTTAATTAAATCTAAATAATTTCAACAATTATTATAAAAGAACATTTTAATTCAACAATATTTATTGTATAAACGCAGTTTAAAACAAACGTAAAAATGTAATAAAATTTCTCTTAAAAAATTTTAAATTTAACAAATTTAAATGATAAAGATTTAAATCAAATAAAATTTTCGGAAACCTTATAGAAAATGCGAGAAATTGTTCGTATATAAATTTGCTAATAATTTTAAATCAAACATTTTATTCCAAACGTTTCAAATCAAACATAAAAATGAAATATACATTTTTATTCATATAAAATGTGTAAACAAACATATTAAATTGTTCCAATAAAATGTTCCATGAATAATGTGATACTTTATTAATTTTTTGATTAAAAAGTAAAACGGCGTTCCATAGTTTCTAGTACCTATTTATAAATAGATACTTGTGCTTATCATTGGATTTAACATATATTTTTACCACTCGAAACAATATTTATCTCATCCAGGGCAGTATTCAGCCATGGGCAGTGAAGCCTGAAGTAGATAGCGCCAAAATAACCAACCTTGTTAATCCGGCCGAATTCCTAGCTGTGTCCAGTATGTTTTGGGGTTAGTTGTTCGTCTAAATTCAATTAACTGTTGTGCAAAAATGAATCTATTGTGTAAATCAAACCACTATAATTTCTAAAATATCCTGTATCAGTGTTTCTATTATACCGGGTGTAAACGAATAGTGGGCCACCCCTGTAACTTCCTCGTCTTCAGGATAAAATTTTGTTTGGCGAAATTATGTAAGATTTCCAACTTTTTGAGACCTATCCGCCATATTTGTCACTTCCGGTTTCACCGTAAATGGCCCCAATAGTCTTTTCTAAATTTACCACCCCGTATGTTTTTACATTTTTGAAATAAAGATCACATTTTGGATACATTTATACAATTTTGAACAATTTATACAGGGTTGCACGAAAAATAATTCGAATTTTAGTTGTCAATCTAGATGGCTGCGAATATGTTAAAATTATTTTTGTTCCAATGTAATTCAATAAAAGATACGAAAACGTCAATATGTCCAATAATACATTATACAGGGTGCTTTAAACTCATTAATATCACATTTTTCAACATAACTCTTTTTTTTAAATATTATGATATGGGCCACCTGGATATTCAGAAAGCTCTATTTAGTAGGGGTTAAACGGTACCAAAAAGTTCCATAATGTGTAATCGTTACCGGCAGGAATTACAATTTTTCTTAAGAAATTTATGATTTATATCCAACTTTAATTAAATTTTGATCAACCCTGTATATTTGTGTTAATATTTTATGATATACACCAAGAATGAGCCAGAGGCCCATTCTGATTAACACAAATATACAGGGTTGATCAAAATTTAATTGAACTTTCTCTCTCTATCCAAATATGTAAAAATATACGGGGTGTTCCATTTAAAAAAATGAAGTTATGATAGATTAAAGTTAGCCATTTTTGTATCATCGTAATAAACACCCTGTACAAATAATTTCAACTTTAAAATATCTGGAGGCTAGGACATGGCATTGCTTAACACTTAACAAAAAAAGTTTGCTTAATCTGTGAAAATACCGCTCATGCAGAATTCATTAGTGAGGTCTGCAAGTGACAATTTTTTTGAAAAAAGTTGAATAATTCTACAACGCCGCAACGGAATTTCAAAAACCAGATATATTCGAAAAGGCAACTAAATAAAGAATAAAAATTTGCGAAAATATATAGGGTGTCCCATTTAAAAAAACATACTTTTAATATGCCATTCTAATATCAAACACCATATATGATTAGAAATAATTTTAAAATATGGTACTCTTGGTCTCCTACAACTTTTATTTGAAACTTTATTCTGTGTTATAAATATTAAAGGAGATATTGACCGAGGCGCCCTTGGTGACTTGCCCGACTATATTACATTGGAACAAAAATAATTTTAACATATTCGCAGCCATCTAGATTGACAACTAAAATCCGAATTATTTTTCGTGCAACCCTGTAGAAATTGTTCAAAATAGTATAAATGTATCCAATCCAATATGTGATCTTTATTTAAAAAATGTAAAAACATACAGGGTGGTCCATTTAGAAAAGACTATTGGGGCAATTTCCGGTGAAACTGGAAGAGACAAATGGCGGATAGGTCTCAAAAAGTTGGAAATCTTACCTAATTTCACCATACAAAATTTTATCCCGGTATAATGATATTAAAAAAAACGATTTAACCCCTGGCAAAATAGGTGGGCCTAGGAACATCAAGATTCGTTTCGTGAAAGTTTCATCAAAACTGGTCGTGTAGTTCCCGAGATAGCTACTAGAGGGTATCACACGAGAATTGTTCCCTTTCTTTTTTTAAAGTAAAACGCATTATTCAGATATTCAGATTATTTTTAAACTAGTATTCCTAATAAAATGGAATATATTCTTGTTATAGGTAATGTGAAAGCTCCTTTAAACCGGAAAATGATTATTTATTTCCATTTATTTGAAAAAATCCAAACAAAATTAAATAATTTTTAAAATATTTAGAGAATAATAAAGGAACTGTTGGACTTTATTGCACCCAGTATACCAGAGGTGGCCACGAAAGTATTGTCTAGGGAACAACTCGGTAATTATGAAAGATACACTTCTGAAATTTGGAACATGGATAATAGATCTCTTAAGTCAGAAACTGACAGAATTGTGGAAGATTTTCTGGTTACTTCGGCGAATTTGGTGGCGGTTAAGCGACGTGTAACTGTTAGCGGCCTAACATTTGTAAGTCGATAACTCCCGTATCAGCAGGCTGGGCGGCGTTTGTTTGGGTTATGAAAACCTTGTAGGCGCCTACCCAGGAAGAAGGTAGAAGTTTAGCGGTGCGGGGGAATCAATCGGCAACGACGGTTCTGAAGGAACCTTATTCATGATCATTCATATAATATACGCTAACGAGTATTGTTCATTTTATTGAATATATAGTTCTTTTTTATAATTTGAAATCTTATTGCCCACATCTCTAACATCTCAGAAGTGCGATAAAGAACAAAAAAAATAAAAGCATGAATGAACTAAGTGCCCAGTGTTCCACGCCGAGTTCATCACGGGCTATAGTGACTACCCCTGTTACTGTCGCTGAGCTGACGGAGAGGTCTCACACCCCGCCAATGACAGTCGCACACATGCAACAACAACTCGACCAGTTGAAGGAGGTTGTAAGTACAGGCTCATTTTTTGCTGATAAATTTATTAATCAAAAACCAAACTGGAATCAGTGGAATCTTTATAAAGATGACAGATTGTTATCCGATTTTGATCCATCCAATGATAATCAAAATATTAATGATTGGCTAACCAAAGTAAATGAGTGTGCACGTATGTACCATTGGGACGAATTAACCACGATCTATTTAGCCTTGGGTAAATTACAGGGGATTGCCAGAGTGTGGTATGACGGTTTGAAAACTACGCAGTATTCGTGGGCTCAATGGGAACATTTGTTAAAAACCACATTTCCTAGTAAGTTAAATTTTGGTCAATTATTTCATGCCGCCGCGTCTTACAAAGCTCAAATTGGACAAGATTTACATGAATATTGTTTTACAAAATTAACTAAATTAAATAAGTTACGACTAACATTGACAGATGAACAAATTATTGATGTTATTGTAGACGGAGTTCATGATAACCAGACTCGGTTGACGTTACGAGCAGCTAACTGTACAGCATTTGTTGATTTTGCAGCATATCTTAAAAATTTTCCAAGTACTAGTAGGCAAGAAACGGGTAATAAGGCACGTATTGAAAATCGACAACGAGGTTTCGATGACAAGAGAAAAAGGAATTATAAAGAGTCAGATCATTTAACAATTAAATGTTATTTATGTAACGAAATTGGTCATAAGCGAAATGTTTGTCCAAAAAGACGAAAAGTTTCAATGGAATGTTCCTTTTGTCATAAATTAGGTCATGAAGAGAATATTTGTCGTAAAAAGCGGTACAAAGAACAAAGTAACTCTAATAAAAAGGTGAATTTTATTGGAACTACTAATGATAATATATATTTCAAACGTGCAAAAATAAATAACAACACTATTAAATGTTTCGTGGACCTTGGCAGTGAATGTACGCTGATAAAGCAGTCCGTTGCTCTTAAATTTGATTTAGCTCTCACTAGAGTAAGCAAAAATGTTGTATTACATGGCTTTAGCGGTGCATCATTTGTGCCTCAGTTTCAATGTCAGGGTCTTATAACTATTGATGAAGTAAGCCTTGTTGTAGAAATGTATACAATTGAGGACACGCACATGTTTGTTGATTTATTAGTCGGGCATAATTTTACAGAGGATATATCGGTGTTGATTATTAAAACTCAAAAACAATTAATGATAACAAAACTACCTACACACGCTAGTTTTGCTACTAGTTCGAATAGATTTACAATTAATCAAATAGTTGAAAACACAAATAAACTCAGTTTAGAAAACATTAATTGCGGTGCCATTAATGAAAAACAACGAATAAAATTGTGGAAATTACTGCAGAATTTTAGGTCTCGGTTTTGTTTCAATTTAAAGGAAATTGGTCACACAAAGCTAGGCGAAATGAAAATTGAATTAAACTCTGATAAACCTGTTGTATATGCGCCTTACCGATTATCAATTACGGAGCGTGAAAAAGTAAAAGGTATGATAACAGAGCTTTTAGATGCCAAAATAATTCGTGAGTCACAATCGGAATATGCGAGTCCAATACTATTAGTCCGCAAAAAGGATGGTGGAACTCGTATGTGCGTCGATTTTAGAGCACTAAATAAAATTACGAAAAAAATAAAGTACCCTCTTCCCCGAATCGACGACCAACTTGATCGATTAGGCGGTTATACTTATTTCATAACTTTAGATTTGTCTTCGGGATTCTACCAAATTCCATTATGCGAGGATTCTATTGATAAGACGGGATTTGTTACCCCGGACGGCCATTTTGAATTTCTTCGATTACCTTTTGGATTATCTAATGCTCCAGCGATGTTTCAAAGGGTTATGAATCGGGCCCTATCAGATTTAGCAATAATTTACATAGATGATATTATAATTCCGGCTAAGACATTTAGGCAGGGAATAGAGCGTTTAGAACTAGTTTTGAAAAGACTTCAGGAGAACAGTTTGACATTAAAATTAGCAAAGTGCAGTTTTTTCCAAACAAAAATTACTATCTCGGTTTCGAAATTTCTCAAAATGGCATCCGACCAGGTTCGGAGAAAATAACTGCGGTTAGCAAAATGCCCAGTCCCAGGAATATAAAACAAGTTAGACAATTTCTAGGCCTTGCTGGGTTTTTTAGGAAATATATAAAAGCATTTGCAATTATAGTAAAACCTCTTACTAAATTACTAAAAAAAAATATGAACTGGGAATGGACACAGGAACAAGAAGATGCGGTTCAAAATATTAAACGCCATCTGACCACTCGTCCGATTTTAAAAATTTTTGATCCAAATTTAAGCACCGAAGTTCACACAGACGCTTGTAAAGATGGAGTCTCGGGAATGTTACTGCAATTTGAAGGTAATACAAAACACGTTGTGGCGTACTTTAGTCGGCAGACTACGTCTTTAGAAAGTAGGTATCATTCCTATGAATTGGAAACGTTGGCTGCCGTCGAATCGTGTAGGCGTTTTCGCGTATATCTAATAGGAATACGATTTAAATTGGTTACTGATTGCAATGCAATTCGTAGTACTGCCACGAAAAAGGATATAATACCCCGTGTCGCGAGATGGTGGCTGCATTTGCAAGATTATGACTTTGCAATTGAATACCGAGCTGGGACTAAAATGACACATATTGATTGTTTGAGTCGAATTCCTCAGAAAGTCTTGACTATTAATATTACAGAAATCGAGTGGCTGGTAGCCGCTCAAATGCAAGATGAGGAAATATGTCGAATTCGCGATATTCTTCTCACTCAAGACCGAGATCCTAGTAATAAGGTTTACCATGATAATTATGAATTAAAAGGAAATGTAGTTTATAGAAAAATTGGAAAAACAAGTAAGTGGCTAGTACCAAGATTAAACAGAATGCAAATTTGTAGACTATGTCACGACGACCAAGGTCATTTTGGTCTAGAAAAACTCTGAATAAAATTCAGGAAAACTATTGGTTCCCGAAACTGCGTCAGTTCGTTACAAAATATGTTAAATCCTGTCTCAATTGCCTTTATTATAAAACTCATTCGGGCAAAATGCCTGGTCAATTGTATCCAATAGAAAAGGTTACAGTTCCATATCATACGTTGCACATGGATCATTTAGGTCCTTTTATTAAATCCCGAAAAAGGAATACACAATTGTTAGTTATGGTAGACGGATTTACAAAGTTCACAATTCTTGAGCCTGTACGAAACACCAAAACCAAGCATGTAGTGAAGAGCCTTAAGGCAGTTATCGACATTTTTGGTGTCCCCACGCGCATAATCACTGATAGAGGCACATCATTTACATCGCATACATTTCGACAGTATTGTCTGGATCTGGGTATTAAACACGTCCAAAATGCTGTTGCTACACCCAGAGCAAATGGTCAATGTGAAAGGGTAAATCGCACTGTTTTGAGTGCATTGGCAGCCCTTACTGGTAATGTGGAAGATGACCTATGGGACACGCAAGTTAAGACAGTTCAAAGGGGGTTAAATACTACAGTACATAAGGCCCTAGGAACAACACCATCCGAAGTATTGTTTGGTAGCAAACCAAGAGGAGTTACCGATGCGATCCTGCTGTCTGAAATTAAACAACAGGTGGACCGAACCGATCTGGCTTCAATTCGTAAGCAGATTAAAGATCGAATAGATCAAGATCAAGAGAATCAAAAGAGAAGATACGATAAGAAACGAGCAATGGCACGCAAATATAGCGTTGGTGATCTCGTGATGGTCCGGAGAACAGATGCACCCGCAACAGGCCAAAGCCGCAAGTTACTCCCTAAATACAAGGGTCCGTTTCAGGTAACGGCAGTGTTGCCAAATGATAGATATGCCGTTATTAAGGTTAATACTAAAACCAGCTTGACGATTACAGCTGTAGGTAAATTGAAACCCTGGATAACATTGAAAGAGCAGGTAAATTCTTGTGTTATAAACAATGTTTGGATGTGTGAGAATGTAGACGTTTGCCTACATTTATTTATAGATGTTTGCCTATAAATTTTATAAACTTGTATAGATGTTTGCCTACACTTATTCATAGATGTTTGCCTATGAATTGTACGAACTCATGTAGATGTTTGCTTACATTTATTTATAGATGTTTGCCTATAAATTTTATAAACTCATGTAGATGTTTGCCTACATTTATTTATAGATGTTTGCCTATAAATTTTATAAACTTGTGTAGATGTTTGCCTACACTTATTCATAGATGTTTGCCTATGAATTGTACGAACACATGTAGATGTTTGCCTACATTTATTTATAGATGTTTGCCTATAAATTTTATAAACTTGTGTAGATGTTTGCCTACACTTATTCATAGATGTTTGCCTATGAATTGTACGAACTCATGTAGATGTTTGCCTACATTTATTTATAGATGTTTGCCTATAAATTTTATAAACTTGTGTAGATGTTTGCCTACACTTATTCATAGATGTTTGCCTATGAATTGTACGAACTCATGTAGATGTTTGCCTACATTTATTTATAGATGTTTGCCTATAAATTTTATAAACTTGTGTAGATGTTTGCCTACACTTATTCATAGATGTTTGCCTATGAATTGTACGAACTCATGTAGATGTTTGCCTACATTTATTTATAGATGTTTGCCTATAAATTTTATAAACTTGTGTAGATGTTTGCCTACACTTATTCATAGATGTTTGCCTATGAATTGTACGAACTCATGTAGATGTTTGCCTACATTTATTTATAGATGTTTGCCTATAAATTTTATAAACTTGTGTAGATGTTTGCCTACACTTATTCTTCCATTGAAGTAATTGTTATTAATATCTGTAGGGTTCTGAATCTACTTCCGACCTGATTGAGGACAATCAGAATTGCCAGGATGGCCGACTGTTAGCGGCCTAACATTTGTAAGTCGATAACTCCCGTATCAGCAGGCTGGGCGGCGTTTGTTTGGGTTATGAAAACCTTGTAGGCGCCTACCCAGGAAGAAGGTAGAAGTTTAGCGGTGCGGGGGAATCAATCGGCAACGACGGTTCTGAAGGAACCTTATTCATGATCATTCATATAATATACGCTAACGAGTATTGTTCATTTTATTGAATATATAGTTCTTTTTTATAATTTGAAATCTTATTGCCCACATCTCTAACATAACTCTAATGATGGTCGAATTTAGGACGCCCTGTACGCATACAAATCCATCTAATTAAATTCGGTGATTCTAAAAGTAGTCTGAACACCTTGAACTCTATACATACCTGGGCCATCTGTTAGGATTCCGTAAATTTTTGAAGTTACGTAAACCGTTTATCAGGATCCTCGTTTTGGTATTGTTTATGTAAAATTCTTAAAATAATAAACAGAAATAAAGAAACCTATTCTCATGCGTCCTTCTAACAGTAGTGTGGTGCTCAGAGCTTTGGCGTTTCACCTGTTTTTTAATGATACAATACTAATATTATTATTACTAATGAAAGGTCTTATCAATTTTTTTTATTCTATGTAACTGCAAGAGAAATCATTAAATCAATATAACTAAGCAGATAACATAGAAATTGCAAATTGTTTGTCAGTTACCTATAGCTTCCATTGAAGTGGTGCCTTGTTTTGTTATACATGCCAATTCCAATATCTGCCAAGGCAAGGGTAAGAGTTTTGTTTATTTACTGCGAGCTTATCAATAATGGGGTGGAAGTTGCTTTGTGTGAAGATACTAAAACGGATGATATACATATGTATTTATTAGAAGCACAGTAGAAGGGTGTTCAATAATTATCATTGTTTTAAGTGACATTTGGTAGCTATTTGTTTCGGGGAGATAAGGGTACAGACATATTTATATTATTATTATAATTATTACTAGAGTGAAGACTTGTATGCATGACTACCCTATGGAGCAAATATTCGAAGGTTTTAGAATATTTAGACCCCAACGATATCAATCTTTTGGTACCTGTGAATCTTTTGTTCCAAAATTAACAAAGTCTAGTTTGTGTTTGATTTGTTCAGTGATTCATTGGAGGAGTATCTTAATTTATCTGAATCGTTATAGATAATTTTTGTTGTTTCCCGTGATTCAACAACTAACTAGTTTAAATAACGAAGGTGTAATACATTTCCCCCAGTTTTATATACAGGGTGTTTCATGACGAACTGTCATGCAAATTATAATTTTTTATCTTTCATTTCCCCATTTCTCCAAATTCAATCGCTAGTAAAAAAATCAATAAAGGTGCGACAAAAAATTTGTTCACATATGCTTTTGTTTACTGACGTATGGACTTTTATAATTTCCCATATAATAAAAAAATATACAGGATGATTTTCTCTACAGAGACAAAAAAACTTGAATTAAAAAAGTCCGGTCCGGGAATTTTTAAATATTAAAAACGGCATTATATCAACTGTGATAAGTACACAAATTGTATAAAATTTGAACAAATTGTGATAAATAATAAGGAAGTTCTGGCTGCAAAAGAAATATTGGCCATAAGTAGTTTATCACCCTGTATATCGGTAATTAAGCGCAACAGGCAAATTTCTACACCCATTCGTGAATAGTCAAGGAATTCTCTATCATCCTTAGAAATATGTACATTTCGTCTTGAAACACCCAGCATACAGGGTGTCCACGTAGTGCGTATATAATTTGATAGACGATTAAATTAAATGCATCTCTTTCGCTACCTTGAACAATGCATCTACTAGTGTTGCAACTACTACGTACCTATCTACTGTGTGTATGAGAAATCACGACAATAGAATTTGCATAATAATAAATGCCAGCCTATTTGTTCGTTATAATAAAATATCTCGCATAATAATTATTACCTACATTTAAGAGAAAGTGTATTATTGTGAAAAAAGAATACTTACAAATCGATAAAGGAATATGTATAGAACAATTGCTGAAAAATAACAATTATACTTATGGGAAAACGTAATTCGTTTGTATATTTTTTTTTACCGGTGGTTCTCATCAAGCCCATCAAGTATTAATATTTGACCCCCAGTTATTAAGCAAAAAAATTAATATTTTTCGAAATAGAATCTGCAGGTAAAATATTACCCATTCCTTATGAATCACCCTGTATAGGTACTGTACATACTTCTAAGGATGATACAGGATCCCTTGACTATTCACGAATGGGTATAGAAATTTGTCTGTTGCACTTAATTACTGATATACAGGGTGATAAATTACTTATGGCCAATATTTCTTTTGGCCAGAACTTCCTTACTATTTATCACAATTTGTTCAAATTTTATACAATTTGTGTACAGTTGATATAATGCCGTTTTTTAATATATAAAAATTCCAGGACCGGACTTTTTTTTATTTCTGTAGAGAAAATCATCCTGTATATATTCTTTTCAAATTATATGGGAAATTATAAAAGTCTACACATCAGTAAATAAAAGCATGTGAACAGGTTTTTTTGTAAGAAGATTAATTTTAACTAGGTACTATATATAGAGCTTAGACAAGAATTGATTTATTATATATTCTTTTACAGAATCTTATAGACATATTTATTCCCTACAACTTTTGTTAAATAAATTTGGTAGCACGCAAAATGCCATGTTTGCCCTTGGCAACGCTCAGTATCGGTACTTTACCTTGCTTTATTGTAAACCAACTTTAACGCCATGGCATTCAAAATAAAAAGTCGTCTTTATTTACGTAATATAAATAGATAGGTAGGTATGTATATAGCGTATGAAAATAAACATGAGTGTATAGCGTATACCTATATAGCATATTTAATGAGGCAAGGTTAGGTCCTAGTTGTAAATAATGTGTTTATTAAATTGCACTCACTAGTCTGAACAAAAATAACCACAGGTAAGTCACCCTATTAATAACGTATTTTATGAAATTTGCTAATTTGGGTTTGTTTCGATAGAGGTGGCGTTTTTTGGCGTAGCCTGATAGAAATGTTATTAAAAAAAAATTACGTTATGCAATTTGTCACAAATCGAAACAAAATATATTTAAATATATTCATCTAAGATGGGTGGGATATGCCGAATTGTGACACAAAAACTAAAAACTGGTATTTCGGTCAAACATGTTTTCAATATAAATTATAATTAAAAATAGTTGTAGTTCATTTACGCCGGCTTAGTATCAGCTTGATTGTTGTACAGTGGTACACCAATTTAATTCCAGTTCTCATCATGAACCTTGAAAAATTGTAGGCTACATAATTAATGGTTGAATATTTACTTAATACAACGTGGACCGTTAGCGATAATATTATGTAAAGTTTATCGGGGATTGTTACTAAATAACGTGCAAAAAGCCACGACAACAGTTAATTCCATCTAGTGGGTAAATTTTTGCTAAAATGAGGATACGTATCGTAGCTTCGCCTAAATTGACGGGGTAAGTGTCTTGTTCATTTTTTTGCGACTGATTTTTGGACATATAGCAACCAAACTAGTTACTAAACTAAATAATATAAACCAAGAATCGGTAGGCATTGCCACTGGGTTTAAAACTTGAGAAACCAGTTCTTGGCAAAAAACTTGACCGGAATAACGAAAGGAAACAAAATTCTAAAAGTAACAAATCTCTGCAGCCAACATGATCCGAGCAATAAAAAAAATTAGAAAGGCAATAATTACCACTCAGATTTGTGGTACTAGTTGTACCACGATCATGCCGGATTGATGGTTACCTATTGTTTATTTTACTTTTCTCGAAGTGGGCAAAAATAGTTTAAACGTGTAATATTTGTTATGGTACGTATATTTTTCTCGGGCGCTGCCGTCCTCCAATATGTGCAAATACCAAATAAGATAAGATCTCGCGAAATTTTGTTTGTAAATTATCGTCTCACTATAATAATAACCCGCCAAATATTAATTACTACATATTTTGCTAAAACCATGTATTGGTAAAATATTTTTGTTTGTGTATTGTAAGGCTTGTGGTTATCGGTTTTTAAAAATTTTTAAATTTGAAACATTTTCGCTATCTACCTTCAAAGCTTAATTCCGCTGCCCATATTGGCCATTTATAATATTAAACTTGACAAATTTATAGATTTACCAAATTTCGTCAAAACGTCTCTACGTTATCGAGTTATCAAGACAAACAGGCAGACAGACCGACAGATAGGTATTTTTTAAAAACATGATTTTTAGATTCAATAAATTATATATGTAATTCCATTGATTTATACAGGGTGTTTCATGATAACACATTTATTTCTTATTTAGATAATTTAGTTAAGCAAATTATAATTCTTTCTTTCTTTCTCCATTTCGTCCAATTCAAACGCTTGTAGAAAAATCAATAAAGGTGCGACAAAAAATCTGTTCACATGCTTTTATTTACTGATGTATGGACTTTTATAATTTCCCATATAATTTGAAAAAAAAAATATACAGGGTGACTTTCTCTACAGAAATAAAAAAACTTGAATTAAAAAAGTCCGGCCCTGGAATTTGTAATTATTAGATTTATTTTAGATAATAAATACATAGATACTAATGTTATACACATTTATTTCATATTTAGATAATTTAGTTAAGCAAATTATAATTTTTTATCATTCATTTCCCCATTTCGCCAAATTCAATCGCTTGTAAAAAAATCAATAATATTGCGACAAAAAAACTGTTCACATGCTTTTGTTTACTGATGTGTGGACTTTTATAATTTCCCATATAATTTGAAAAATATATTATACAGGGTGATTTTCTCTACAGAAATAAAACAACTTGAATTAAAAAAGTCCGGTCCTGGAATTCTTAAATATTAAAAACGGCATTATATCAACTGTGATAAGTACACAAATTGTATAAAATTTGAACACATTGTGATAAATAATAAGGAAATTCTGGCCAAATGAAATATTGGCCGTAAGTAATTTATCACCTTATATAAGCGCAGCATACAAATTACTATACCCATTCGTGAATATTCAAGGGATCCTCTATCATCCTTAGAAATATGTACAGTCCGTCATGAAACACCCTGTATACAGTGTGTACATAAAGTATGGAATAAATTCATTATGCATTTCTGAATACTAAAATATTTTGGAAAAATACTCGAACAGGTCCGTTTTTATTTTGATTTACGCATCTTCTACTTTGATTTTTTTAACTATGACGGCATCTATTTTATTTTTAAATGCATCGTATATTTTTTCATTTTTGGAATGTCATTATATAGTAGAAAGCTGATTTCAAAGATCTATACATATAGTTTTCGAGGGAGACTTTAACTAAACTTTTGTAGTAGAGCCCTCTGTTTAATTCATCACTAAATAAAAAATGTTTAGTGATCAATTTAATTGAATGTTACAGTTCCTTTTGGAGTCTTGTGATCGATTTCAATTTCTAGTAGAAATATCGAGCCCACGCATAATTTATTAAACCAAAGAGACGTATACTTAGATATACTTTTGAACCTTATTCCCTTCGTTAGAAAATTATAAACGAAAGACTGATCACTGAAAGGAATGACACAGGGGGTTAGAGGTTTATTTCTGAAAATTAGGTAGGTACCTATACCTATTATATATTATTTTAGTTTCCAACAAAACTCTTGTGCCACGTGTGCCACGCTTTGTAAATATCAAAATAAACAATAATCATCTCTTTTCATATTTTTTACTTGCACAAGCTGCAATATTAAAACAATAATAAAGTGATGAGTGAAAACATTTAACTACATATATAGGTCTTTGACGCATATGGTTGGTCCTGTGTATATAATATATAAAAGGTAAGTAACCGACATGTTGTATACAAAACAATATTTAATTCAATTGTATTTATTGTTACTAGGAGCAGGTAAGTAAATTAATTAGCAAATAAATAAAATTAAATTGCCCGTGTGATATCTCTTACCCTCGGCGCGATTTAAATTTCGAATGGAACACCGGCATTCTAGTAAGTTGAGCGCAACCTCAGACCGTGTGGGCTGCGCATTAGGGACGAAATTGTCAAAGGTGAAGTTCAACGAAGCCCAGACATGGCGTGCGCTATGTACAAATAGTGGTATATTTCCTGCGATTTTTATTTCGAATATATGAGCTGAATGGCGGTGATCCATGTGTTGGAAAATGTGATTTAATTAGACATTTAATAAACGTGAGGCTATACGCTGAAATAATAAGGCTATTAGAGAATATTTGCAGAAAAAGGTATGACAACTCTGCATGTAATGGTTGCCAATATGGGCCACTTTTGTCTGTCCAGAACGTTAGCGAGCGAATTTGATCTCTTATGTATTCCATTAAAGACTGTTTTCGCTCAAAACATGCTAATACAATGTTTTTATTGCTATTGCACGTATTTATAAACAATAACACTGTTGTACTCATTTTGTAGAGTCTTGCATATTTTAATCAATCAAATTAAAAACTTCTTACTGCCAATTTACTATTTTTATAAGAATCACAATTTAATAATAACAGTTGTTTGTAATTGTATTATATTACCATTGTTTAAATATATATTACTAATACCATTTTCGTAAAAGAATATTTCGTTTCTAAAAAGCAGATATCAACGTTTGTGTTATCTCGTTTCTCTAAAGTAAATATTAACGTTTGTGTTATAGTTTTCTTTGCACCTATGGAATTAATGGATCGTGATATGTCGTATGAATTTTAAAACGCTCAAAAGAAATTATGATGTGCTAGTTTTATTTAATTTTAGATGGCTGGCGTAGACTCGGCAGAGAAGGAAGCAAGCGAAGTGCTGCATACTTTGTTATCGGTTGAAAGAATAGAGAAGCAAGAAGAAAATGGGGAAAACCAATCCCCATCGTCGCACTCTTTCCAATCGAACCCCACGGCAAGTAGCGATGGGCAGGAAGGGGAATCCCAAATACAATGGCACACTCCAGTCTCAATATCGCACTCACTGTTCTCGGCAATAGATCCCAACAACCATTTTTCACAAACTATGGACGACCAGCAGGTAGTTGTAAATATTTAAGAAATTCAGACCATTTAATTGAGCTGGTACGTCAAAACGTCTTAATTAGCACGAAAGTAATAAAAAATCAGGGCTTAAAAAACTTTTAAACAAACAGCTATTTAATTTATTTTTATTATTTTTTAGGTTATATGGGAAGGACATGCGATTGTAGATCCGGATACGAATATAAACACAATATACACTGGCCATCCAGTTGTGGAATCCGAAACTGGAGAGGAGTCCCCAAAAAGACAGAACCCTCCAAATGGGAAATCAAAAACTCCCGCAAAAGGCACTAAGAAGAAAGTTCCCGTTAAGAAAAAGAAAAAACCGAACGAATCGAACCCGTCAAATGACCCAACGAAATTAGAAGAAAGTGCGGCTCAAGTAAAGGATCGATTTAAGCGAGGTTGTGAGTGTCAAGACGAGAGTTGTTTTAGAGGTTTAAACCCAGAGAACGTATACCGACATAGACTTAATATAGCGGAACTTACAAAAGGTGAACACGACATGTACTTAATGGGTGTTACGATGGCTTGCCTTGCTAATCCTGATACAACTGTGCGGCATAAGGAGAGGAGACGGCTTAGGGCGCAGTACGTCTATCAGGGGAGGAGAGTGTGTCTCGACGCATTTCTCTACTTGGAAAATTGTACCCATTATCAGCTTAAAAGGATACGAAAGCACGTTATGACGCATGGCGTTGCTCCTAGGGTGCATGGAAATCATGGAAAAAAACCACATAATACGTTTTCGTTGGACATATACCGACATGCAACTGAATTTCTGAAGCAATACCTTGAACAACATACAGGGGAAAGGGACATCGTAAACACCAAGAAACCAATTCAGTTGCCTTGGGATGTAACAAGGAAGAACTTGCATGACGCTTACAAGGAATATGGGCAGATCCGCGAACCCGGTATAAAACTGATGGGATATTCAACCTTTAGGCACTTTATGAAAGAGCAGTTCCCTCACGTGCAATTTTGTAAGATTGAGCCCAAGTCTTGCACTCAGCAACATCAACAAAGCCAACAGCAGCAGCAAATACAACAGCAGAACCAACAGATACAAACAGTCGAAAGAGTGCGAGAGCAAGTCCCACAACAAGTACAAAAGTGTGTTATAAATAACGAAGTTCAGCAAGTGATACCGTTAGTGGTAGCGCCACCAAATGACAACACCACTACCCAGCACCACCAACAGACGTTCCTTGTGACGCCAGTGCCGCAATTACTGCCCAATGGGAATATCGTTACTCCACAAAACACCACGAATCATGCTGGCACTAACACTTTCTCGTATCAGCTAGCAAACACGGGTTATGTTATTAACGAGCAGGGCAATATAGTTACGACTATGGCTAACGCCCAGCACCATACGCCCTATACGTTTGGTAGGATGTAAATATTGTACAATTATTCATCATATTTTAGGTTGTGATAAACTCATTTTTTCATCGGTTATTTTTACATTAGTTTTATCACTTATTTATTATGTGGTTGGTATTATTATTAACTTCACTTACGTAAATAGTTTGATGCGCAGATTACTACAATGGGTCGTGTCACATGCTTGATGGTTTTTAAATGTGAATTAAATGATTTATTCGGTTAATAAAAAAACTGACCTCAAATTTTACTTAAGGATTTAAATATAATTAGATTTAACTATCTTTAAAACTTTACTAGGGAACGAAGTTCGCTGCATTGTAGTTAGGTTTATTAATTATAATTTTTCTTAAGCAAAGTTAGTTACGATATCTAGTAGATTCGAAAATGCGACAGCACTGGGTAAGTAAAGTAAGAAAGCTATTGTTGTAGTTACGATGGCTATTATATTTCTAGTCAATACCTTAGTTGCTGTTTTTGGTTACTTTGACGTTTTCGTGACTTGACAGAAATGAGAATGTAATTCTCGGTTATATATTTTGTATTTGCTCTGCCATTAAGCTTATGTTTCCCTAGAACATTTTTTATCGAAGTTATTAAATCATGTTTAACAAAAATGAGTGTTAATACTTATTTATTTCTCAATTCTAAGTATGTATGAAAAAAAAATATTGGTGGAAGCAGTAAAATAGTAGTAGGATTATAAGGGTACTTATGAGCAGTAATTTGAAAGATAGATCGTATACATTAGCGAGGGTATATTGTATTTTGTTACGTTTAATTGTTCCCTGATTAATATATTTTATAGAATTAGGCAACGAAATTCGTTCCCTATGTTTTCCCACAATTAAATATGCGCAAACATATTAAACGGACCCAGTGCCAAATAAACGGAATATTTTTTTTATATTATTTTTCAAATAACTTTTCCTTACTATGTGATTAAAAAAACAACAATTATAAAACACGTGTCTGTAGCCTCTTCATGTTTCTTTTTGGGGTATAGGACGCAATTCCTGTTATTGTGGGGTATATTTTATCCATCTCCCTATATTGTGAGTTTGAAATAAGTATAGGATAGCTAGTGTCCTCTATTTATTAAATAATCATTGTACATACAGGTCCACTATGCGATGTTTATTTCAATTTCATTACAACTGTCAGATGGTACTTTTTTGTTGAACAATTTATATTTCGATCTCATTTTAGATATAAAACGCCGTCTCTCTTGTAATCATTTGCCTAAGCATTTTTGAGTATTAGTTTTTTTTGTTATATTACCTACCGATAGTCAAAAGTATATTTTGAAATTGTATAAAAATCACGAGAAAGTGTACCTATAAGTCTAAGTCTATTAATTTAGGAAAATAGAATGTATTTTTTATTTCTTTTTATATGTTGTGTAATAAAAGATAAAACGGTAAAAAAGTTACATTTCTTAAACAGGAAAGGCACATGAAATTCATGCAGCTGAGTTTTATATACCTTCTCATATATTTTGTTTTAGAAGTGTTGAAAAATACAATATTCTTTATATTTAAAGATGTGATAGAATACTTTTTTAATAAATTCATTCTCATGTTGAAATTTATTTATTTAAAAACACCTATTTCCAGTTTATTATTATTTCGATGTAATTAATACTTGCTACATCAGCAGAATAACTTATTAACTTACTATAAATATTTTTAACCTAGATTAAATTGGTTTACGAGAAGAAAACCATCATGGACTCGCTAATAGATATTTTTAAAAGTAAGTTTTAATTTTTTTCTATGCATCGCGGGTAGTGGCCGTTAGTGAAATATTAAAACTCATCAATTATGAATCGTGGAAATATATAGGTATTAGTAAGACTACTGCAGTTTTATAATGTTTAATCTGTCGCTACTTGTGATTTAAGAGATGTTTTCTTTGCAGAGGAATCTCTCAATGCGTGTGAGGAGTTCGAAATGCAAAATTCAGTCAACTTAGAACCTTTGGGGGTCAACGATGTTGCAGAATTATTACAACACCAATATGCCATTATCTCGGGTGGAAAATCAAAAGAAGGCTGTCCAATTATAACATTCCCAGACAACAATAATTTTCAGATGATATCTGATATAGAGTATCAACGCTTAATGATGTATTTAACATCGGTGCCTTCGTAAGAACCCTTTTCGTTCAATAAAATCTAAATATTAACTTGCTTCTATTTTTTAGCCTTCAAGACGCAGATTTGGGCTTCCATTTAATCATAGATAGGAGAACAGACAGATGGAAGTCTGTTAAAACGGTTCTTCTAAAAATATCGGTAAGTTTCTAAATTGACAGCATGGAGCATGGCATGTGTCATCTAGTAATACCAGTTCTATGCCACAGAATATTGTTATTAATTCTGTGTCTGTGTTATACACAGCACAGAACGATACACAGCACAGAGATCTACGAGATCTCTAATTTCATATTTGTGGTTGAGACTGTTTCAAGCAAGTTTTTACGAGAGTCTGGTTGCATCGGTCGGTAACTTTATGTTTTTGTTCCAGGTATATTTTCCCGGCCTTATACATGTTGTTTACGTTTTGCGACCAGGCAGTTTTTTACAAAAGGCCTTGTCAGAGGTCAGTAATAAGCTATTTAAGGATGAGTTCAAATTTCGAACTGTAGAGTTAAGTACAGTGGAAGAGTTGCATAAATATATTGGTGTAAGACAGTTAACGCCGGACCTAGGAGGTACTTTACAATATAATCATGAGGAATGGATTGAACAAAGAATTGAACTTGAAAAATTTTCTGCAATTACACAACAGGTCTCCATTGCTTTGGATGAATTTACAAAGACTATTGAGGAAACTGAGTTGCCAAATAATGTAGATTCTACCCAACAGTTGCTAAATAAACAGACTGAAAATTATTCAGATTTAAAAGAAGAAATATTATCAGCGGCCAAACATGGAGAGAATTTATTGTGCAGTATTAAAGAGAAAAGTATGGCATCGTCTACTGACAAATTTGTACAAAGTTCTGATACAATTAGCAATGTTTTTGCCGTTGAACGTTTGCTTGTGCAATTGGAAGAAACTGAAAAGACTTTCGATGAGTTTTGGCAACATCATTCCACCAAATTACGACATTGCTTAGAACTACGTCGTTTTGAGCAAGACTTTCGAGAACTACAAGTTAATTTCGACTCTTATCTAAAAACAGTTTCAGAAATGACAGAGGTGGGTGAAACAGTTAACCGAGTTGATACTTTAATAAAGGAGACTAGCACATTTGAAAAATTATGTAATGTTGACATAGAAAGAGCCGAAGAAGTTATTTCATCAGGGCAGCATTTAATTAATATTAAAAATTCGTGTCCATTGGAGTGTGTCGAACCTAAGTGCAGTGAATTACTTAGGATGAGAGACTTGTTATTGGATCGGCTTACCCGACGAATGGAAACGTTGGTTAAATGTAGAGAATTGATGGAGAGAGTCGAAAAAGTAAGTCCTGACTGTCATTCTTCTTTATTCTAATTAGGTACCTTTACATGAATAAAAATATTTGTGTAAGCTATTTTTCTTTCATCGCGTATTAGCTCAATCAAGTCACTAGTGTAAAATTAGTTACATATTTCATTTCACACCTCTGTAGAATTTGTCGTTACGACAGACGTATAATATGGTATTACTTGGGATTTTTTAATAGCGTCGTGAAAAATCGCCTAATGCCAAAGTTGGCAATTTCTTCTGAGAGAGAGGGAACATTATTGTACCGGAAGTTTCTTAATTAGACAGAAATAGCGATAGTGTAAATAAACTTTGTTTATGAACAACGAACAACGTCTGGCTTTTGATTTTTGACAGTTTATTTGTAACCAAATGCCAAGGATGATAATATTTAGTGATAGGAAATTAATTAATAATTATGAGTTAACGTCTATATGCGTCTCGTTAACTTATTAATAAAATACAAGTGCAAATTTTAGCTAATAATCAAGTGATATCAGTGTTAAGTAATCATTATTTTATAGGCTAATAAATGGTGTGCAAACGGAATAGATCTTTTGGCTTCACAAAGAATTGAACAATGCTCAACCTCTCCGGAACTAGCAGAGAAATATTTAAAGGAGATACAAGAATTTATAAAATCTACGAAAGAGTTTACATTAAATGGTCCTAAAGACTTTAAGGAAACTCTTCAAGATACCATCACCCTAGAGACAAAAGCACTTGTATCCCAGGTATTAAAATCCTTTATGTCTAATTAAATCCAATATATTAACCCTGCTTTATGTTTTAGGTGCTTCAAAGAATCGAGGATGTTACCCTTATGTGTAATAAACATATTACTAGTCTAAATAAATTAGCTGCCAAACCAAAACGACCTGTACAAACTGTAATTCCTGAACCAGCCGTACCAAGACAACCTCAAATTGGAGCCCCACAACCCACTAGAACAGTTTTAAAGAAGGCAAACACCATACCAAAAGTAAGTGCAAACATTTCTATATATAAAAATGTGATTTGGGGAATCTATCTCGATAGTTCGGAGACTGAGTTAGGTACCCTTAAATTTTTTCGGTATTAGGTGTATTTGATAAACGGGTTCAAATCACTTCCAACGTAATAAATCGCTGTCCAGAACTTTTGGGTGAGAGGCAGGTACGCTACCTTCTAGCTAGACCATCAGTCATATATAATATATAATTCTTAATTTCAATGTACGTTGAATTCTGCAAATTTTGTTCTTTTTTATACTTTTTCAAACAGTCAAAATACCTTGATTTCCACTATTGTTTATTAATTTTACGTTTTAGATTTGTTACGCAACGCACTATCTTCGTTTAAATTCCTTTACAGAATGTTGTCTAATCCCAATATTTTCCTAAAAGTTGTATTCCAATGAATTACCTAAGTGATAACTAAATGTGTGAATAATTTTATCTAAAATGGTAAAATTGGCAATATAATTTAATTGGTAAGTGACTTCATCTATTATTATCTTCAGAAGGACTCCATTTATTGTCTGACTTGATAATTGTAGTGATGTACATTGTACATAGTAGGTTTTATAGTACTTGCACAGATAGAAAGTTGTTAAAATTGTGCGGTATATCTGTAAGTACATTTAGTTTTAGAACTTTATATAGAAGTTGTTTATTGGACATTACATTTAAATAATATGCAATAGGGAATATAAACTAAGATCGTTTGTCTTTAAATATTTCCCCTCCTGTACAAGGCTCTTCTAGAGCCTTCCGGGATAAAGGTGGAACAATTTGCCATAGCAGTAGTTGTATGATTCGTAAACACAATTGCATTTTATCAGTGGTTGTCGTAACACTGAAATGGAAACGAATCTCGGTGACAAATAAAACTGAAAGTTGATAAAAACTTATCATTCTGTCAAAATTCAAGGCTGAATTAATCTGATATATGTCAATTACATTGTTATAAATTTAGTTTGAAGAAGTGGTATTTTCAGTTATTTCCAAACGTTTTCAAATTGGACTAGTTTTAGTGAATGAAATTGACGCAGAATAGTGAGATAACTACTGTTTCATATATTACACTTTACGGAGTAACTAAGAATGTCAAAATCGTTCTATTTCTTCACTACGTACAGGGTAGTTCTAAATTTAGTGCCTGCTACCCAAGATATGTAGATTTTTTACAAGTGAAATAGTTTTATAGGAATTGATATGCTCATTTAGTTGAAATTTGACTAGGGATAATAACGCGGTTCCTTGTTTTTGATTGTCGTTTATTTTCAGTTATATTTTTGCATTGCACGAATCTTAAGCAAAATACAATGCATAAAAATCATTGAAACCACTTTAAGATGCAATTATTATCGAATCTGTTTAAAACAACTGCTTTTCATAACTATACCGGGTGTAAACGAATAGTGGGCCGCCCCTGTAACTTCCTCGATTTTAAAGATATCGGGATAAAATTTTGTATCGTGAAATTAGGTAAGATTTACAACTTTTTGAGACCTATCCGCCATATTTGCCACTTCCGGTTTCACCGGAAATGGCTCCAATAGTCGTTTCTAAATGGACCACCCTGATTGTTTTTACATTTTTGAAATAAAGATCACATTTTGGATACATTTATACTATTTTAAACAATTTATACAGGGTTGCACGAAAAATAATTCGAATTTTAGTTATCAATCTAGATGGCTGCGAATATGTTAAATTTATTTTTATTCCAATGTAATTCATATAAAAAATACGAAAACGTCAAAATGTCCAATAATACAGATACAGGGTGCTCTAAACTCTATAATATCACATTTTTCAAAATAACTCGTTTTTTAAAAACATTATGATATGGGCCACCCAGATATTCAGAATGCTCTATTTAGTAGGGGTTAAACGGTACCAATAGTTCCGTAATATGTAATCGTTACCGGCAGGAATGACAATTTTTCTTAAGAAATTTATGATTCGATCTATTGTGGCTCACTCCAAATTATATTTCACCCAACAGGTTCAGTCTTTTAATAAAGCTGATAACCTTGTTGGGTGATGTTTTGTCCAGATCCTCCGGCAGAAGTTCCCCTTTGCCGAACATTGAGAACCGAATTCTAGCTGCAGCGGGGCATGCACATAAAATGTGCTCTGCCTTTTCATCATCCTCCAAACACAGACGGCATTCGGCGTTTTCCGCCAGTCCAATTCTGTGTAGGTGGTGATTTAGTCTGCAGTGCCCTGTGTACAGGCCAATTAGAGGTTTAACCTGTTAAGCTCTAATAGTTTCTTACTTCTTGATTTCGAAGGGTACGGTATGAACGCCTTTGAATGGATCAATCCTGGTAAGTCTTGCCAGTGCTGGAGTGTTTTACTCTCAGCCCAGGCCGAGATTGCTGTCTTGGCAGTACTTGACGATATCCCGAGTACAGGTTCTGGTCCAATGAATTGTGATCCTGCACCTTTCCTGGCTAAGGAGTCAGCAATTTCATTGCCCTCCATTCCAGAATGTCCAGGTATCCAGACCAGAGTTATTTTGTTGCTTTTTCCCAGTTGGGTTAAGGCTTTCTGACAGTTCCATACCGTTTTAGTATTACACCGATATGATTCAAGAGCCTTGAGAGCTGCTTGACTGTCTGAAAATATTTTTATTGATCTGCGCTTGGGAGGCGATTGTTCAAGCCTCCGCAAGCACAGCTCAATGGCGTGAACTTCAGCCTGAAATATAGTTGCATAGATCCCCAGGCTTGTGGATATTCTAACCTCTGTGTTGCAACTATACACTCCGGCTCCAGTTCCTTCAGGTGTTTTGGAGCTATCAGTAAACCAACAGCTGTGTGCCCTTAATAGGTCGATTTTATTTTCTTCCCATTCGTCTTCCAGGAAATAGGACGTTGAAGGGCAGTTCAGTGTTGGTCCTGGTAGGCATAACATCTGAGACCATTCCTAAGATGCTGTGACTTTTGACTTTCCACGTCATCCAGCAGCTCATTGTGTTCCATGATGTTATCCTGCGGCATATTAATAGCCGCTTGTTAAAGTCTGTATGTTGCCCACCTAGCTTCTCTCTCCAGATGAATGTGAAGAGGAAATAAATCCAGGAGGATTTCCATAGCAGCTGACGGGGTGGTGCTGATTGCACCAGTTACCGCCAGGCACGCTTGTCTCTGTAGCCCAGAGAGTTTGGTTTTGGCCGTCCATTGTAGCCCCTTCGTCCACCAAACTATGGAGCCATAAGCTATCATAGGTCTTATGACTGTGTGTAAATCCAGTATATTTGTTGTGGGCCAATGCCCCAGGATTTTCCGCAAATTCTACGGCATGTCCACAAGAATAGTCTTGCCTTGTTGATCACCTTCTCCAGATGGGAGTTCCAGTTTAGTGTTTTGTCTAGTGTGATTCCTAGATATTTCACTTCCTCCGCAAATGGAATGATTTCACCTAATAGGGAAGGTGGTTCTAAGTTATCCATCTTCCGTTTTCTGGTGAATGGTATTATAGTTGTTTTGTGAGGATACACAGACATCTATTCCCTCTCACACCAGCTATGTACCGTATCTAGTATATTCTGAAGGGTGTTGGAGATCATCCCTTCAGAATTTCCTCCTACCAGAATCACTAGGTCGTCTGCATATGCTTGACCCTCAACATCCCACCGGAGTGAGAATAGCCAGTAGGTCATCCACGAGTAGGGACCACAGCAGGGGGGAGAGAACCCCACCTTGTGGACACCCTCTCGCGGCCCTAAACCTGACCGTTTCACCCTGAAGAGATGTTGTTATGGTTCTATTCTCTAGCATAGCCCGAATCCAGTCTGATATGGTCCGTTCGATTCCCCTTTCAGTTGTCGCTGTATACAGGGTGAGTCACCAAGGGCGCCTCGGTCGATAACTCCTTTAATATTTATTATGCAGAAAAAAGTTTCAAATAAAAGTTGTAGGAGACCAAGAGTACCATATTTTAAAATTATTTCTAATCATACATGGTGTTTGATATTAGAGTGGCATATCAAAAGTCTGTTTTTTTAAATGGGACACCCTATATATTTTTGCAAATTTTTATTCCTTCTTTCATTACCTTTTCGAATATATCTGGTTTTTGAAATTCCGTTGAGGCGTTGTCGAATCATTCAACTTTTTTCAAAAAAATTGTCACTTGCAGACCTCACTAATGAATTCTGCATGGGCGGTATTTTCACAGATTAAGCAAACTCTTTTTGTTAAGTGTTAAGCAATGCCATGTCCTAGCCTCCAGATATTTTAAAGTTGAAATTATTTGTACAGGGTGTTTATTACGATGATACAAAAATGGCTAACTTTAATCTATCATAACATAATTTAAGTAGAAATTAACGTAACAATAAAGTCTACAAATTAATAGCGTTTCAAATTTGTTACAAACAAATGTGAGTGATAAATGCCATCTAGATATTTGGAAAATTCACACAGTTCAAGTATTTAAATGTAAAATAATAAGACAACTTTCTTTTCATTTATAAGAGATGAAACTTACATTAATTGAAACAATAATGCTCATAGCTTCTTCTTGCAAAAACAAAAAAAAAAAACACGTGCCAATGTCTCCTATGATATTCGAATTTCTAGAAATTGCCTGATGTTTTTATTAGAATGCAGTTTCACTGGAAACCGTTGGTTTTAGGTATAACCATAGGTTAATAAAAATTGTAGAGCGACAAAAACTCTATCCAAATATGTAAAAATATACGGGGTGTTCCATTTAAAAAAATGAAGTTATGATAGATTAAAGTTAGCCATTTTTGTATCATCGTAATAAACACCCTGTACAAATAATTTCAACTCTAGAATATCTGGAGGCTAGGACATGGCATTGCTTAACACTTACCAAAAAAAGTTTGCTTAATCTGTGAAAATACCGCTCATGCAGAATTCATTAGTGAGGTCTGCAAGTGACAATTTTTTTGAAAAAAGTTAAATAATTCGACAACGCTGCAACGGAATTTCAAAAACCAGATATATTCGAAAAGGTAATGAAATAAGGAATACAAATTTGCAAAAATATATAGGGTGTCCCATTTAAAAAAACATACTTTTGATATGCCACTCTAATATCAAACACCACGTATGATTAGAAATAATTTTAAAATATGGTACTCTTGGTCTCCTACAACTTTTATTTGAAACTTTTTTCTGTATAATAAATATTAAAGGAAATATCGACCGAGGCGCCTTTGGTGACTCACCCTGTAGATGCCGGTTTGTCCAGTTAAGGTGGTGCCAGACCAACGAATAAATAAGGTGGAAATCGGCCTCCGCACGCACTACACGAGATTCCTAAATGTTCGCCGAACACACACGTTATCTGAGACTAACTTTATCGCCAGTCGCTCGTGTAGCCACACGTGTTTCGCGTCCAAAATAAAAAATTCGGCCGTGTCGCCACGGCCACGTATTTTTAATTTAGGAGAGTTTTGGCACAAGGTGTCAATCGGGCATTAGCTCCCGAAACGCGGATAAAAAAAGTCTGTAATAAACTTGATTCCCAATTGGCAATGAACTGTAAATCCCCATGCCATGCTTATTGGATCATAAATAAGCAGAAGCTGCAGTCTGTGTATAGGGCGATGCACTAATTTGTCATATGGAACTGCTTGGGGGGACACAACCGGCACGAGATAAAACTTCTCTGTAACCAAAGATAAAAACAACAAAAATAACATGTATAGTTTAACAGTTCCTATGTAGATTATTGTTTTCGTGGTTCATTTCACACTTGAGTCTCTGGACGCGCTGATGGTAATTACTTAACTAAAACTGGAGAGCAGTTTAGTTACGCCATCCGCGGGGGTGTTGCTGCGCAGAGTATATTTTCTGCAGATTTCATTTCATATAAATCGTTGTAATTGGAATATTGGTAATTAATAATTTTGTATGTAAGTGCACCGCAGTGGCGTCTTTTGACCAAATATTTGTGCGTAAATATAAACCGGATTTCCATACAGTGTGTCCCAAATTGGGGGCGTATCTGCTATGGTTCGAAATGAAAATATCAACCCATCTCGGCGAAAATGTTTTTAATCGGTAGAACATTGTGAGTAACCCCTGTATACAAATTTTCAGAATTCCAGTAGGTGTAATTCTCTAGTAACGGCTAATAGAAGGTCTTCGTGACACACCCTGTATATAAAATTATTTATGCAGTTATTTAAAGCACAATATGAGAATTGTAGGGTGTGCGGCGCACACGGAAAAGAATTCTATAAATCATTGTTTGCAGATACTTATTGACCACTCCTTATAATATCTCGTACATGCCGGCGAGCCGCTTGTCAGTTTCAAGATAAATTATTGCATAAATTACAGTTTTAACTGCTTTTAACAAATTCCATAAACTGTTAAGTATTTCCTAAACAACTTTAAAAGCGTGGGGTCCAGTTACGCTAATATGATACGTTCCAGTTCCAAAAACCCGTTTTAATGTGAACTGAAACAACTTTTCGGATTCGGTTGATTAATTCATTCTAAATGATGCATTTTGTACCAATTTTAGTTGTCTTATATGTGCACAGTTTTCGTTATGGGAGAGTACGGCCAGTACGTCGGTTGCGAACTTAACAAAGAAAAATTCGTTTCGGCGTTTATTTCGGACTTCTATTATGGATTTTGTGATGGATTTTTTTACTCGTTTGTACGTGTTTCCAATATTACCTACTTAATTTACGTGAAAACACAAAAATATTTAACTGGGCAGAATGTTGCCTATTTTAAAATTTTATATAGTTAAAGTAATATTTTTTTTTAAGATGACTTCACCACAAGACAACGACCAAGATTCAACCTTTGTTCCCCAAAATGAGAAAAACGTGTCGCCGGAGAGCGATGAAGTCAATAGGATTAAAACTGGACATGTTTTGGCTGAACTATTTGAGACAGAGCGCGTTTATGTAACGGAACTGTTGTCTATTATTAACGTAAGTCTCCAATATTTTTGTTACGCGAACATCCAGAAAAAATGTCTTCAACGTGTTGTAGAAATATTTCCTAATTTTAGGGATACAAGTTAGAGGTTCAAAATGAAGATATGCAACATCTTATACCACCTGGAACGGATGAAAAATTCGAAGTTATTTTCGGCAATTTAGAAGAAATTTACGAATTTCATTCAGAATTATTCCTTAAGGACTTGGAGAACTGCATTTCCAGTACAGAACTTGTCGCTTTATGTTTTGTACAAAAGGTAAGTACGAAACTAATTAGCCGAAACAGCGAAACCGTTTAAATTAAATATATTTCTAGAGGGACAAATTCTTCCGGCTCTACAGCTTCTACTGCCAAAACATTTCAAAATCGGAACAACTCAGGGAGCAATCAGACGACCTGCACCAATTTTTCCAAGCCTGCCAACACAAGCTAGGCCACAAATTACCCCTAGCCGCTTATTTACTAAAACCCGTGCAACGCATCACAAAATACCAGCTGCTTCTCAGAGACTTGCTCCGGTATTCCGACGAAGGTAAATGTTGCAAGGAGCTTCAGCAAGCGTTGGAATGCATGCTGGTCGTGTTGAAGTGCGTGAACGACAGCATGCACCAAATCTCAATAACGGGATTCCCAGTGGACTTGTCCCAGCAAGGTGAACTACTGCTGCAAGGTTCCTTCTCAGTCTGGGCTGAAAATAAGAAAGATCTGCGCCTTCGAATCAAACCGACGCGCAGGCATCTGTTCCTGTACCAGAAAGCTTTGTTGTTTTGTAAACCTGTGTCCAAGGCAACGCATAATAAAGCCATGTACCAGTTCAAACACTATCTGAAAATGTCTCAAATTGGTCTCACAGAATCGGTTAAAGGCGACGCCAGAAAATTTGAGGTTTGGTTGCAAGGCAGGCAGGAGGTACACACAATACAAGCTGCCAATTTGGAGCAAAAGAATGCATGGGTAAACGAAATAAAGAGGGTCCTGTTTAACCAGCTGGAGGAAATCAAAGGCGAGAAGATCAAGCAGTACGCCTTAGCTCACAAGTATGTAATACGTAACCGTAGTCGGGCGCCAAGTATTTACTTATTTTATTTGTTCAGGCCCCTTCGTCAAACGACATCGTGGGAGAAACAAAGGAATTCTGCGCCAATAGTGCCAATAATTGATAATCATCGAGCTTTAAGCTGTGACTCGGAACCTCCGCATCATGGTGTTGAGGAGGAGGGCATTGAATGTATAGAAACCGGTAACTGGTCATCGGATTGTAGTAATAGTGAGGAAGAGGATAACGTCATCACAATAGTACCCGTATGTAAATTATAACTTTTTTAGCACGTATTCTCATATTTATTTTTTGTAGCACCTCGTTTGATTTTTTCTCCTAATTTCTAATTTGAATTGCTTGGTTGCATTTTAAGTTAGACCTTTGTTTATATTTATTCTGTTTCTACGCTGCTCAACTAAACGTTACTTCTAGTTTTTATACCTGTATTAGTTTATACAGTAGTTGAGTAGCGTATACAGTGTGGTCCAGAAAGCGTGAAACAAATGGAAAACTTTATCATTATTGGTTTTCAGAATATTCTATTGTTGGGAAAAGTTTGTTGAAAAACAAGATTTTGTTTTTTGACATTTGGAAACGAGAATTTAATTTCACATAACTTGGTCTAAAAATATACAGGGTGTTCCTTTTAAAAGAAGCCAGTTAGTATCTATTTCCAGTATAACCGGACGTACCAAATATTTGTACTTATTTTTGTTGAACTTTCTCTATATCGATTGATTCAGTTCCCGGTCAGACACCTTATATACACACTCAATGGTATAAAAGAAACAAACCATATACCTGGCTACCTTTCTTTGGTCGCGTGGTTTATGGCCATTTATAAAGGTTTTGTACTTTGTCAATATGCTATAATAATCGAAAATGGAGACGGTGGTCTATTAACTAACACAAATTCGTGTAACCCGTATTTAATTAAATACCACGCACAATTTTTCCTAAAAACAAAATATCTGAGAAATACTTAGCAGAAAAGTTTTCCAGTTGTTTCAACTTGGTCCCCAGCATATACATTCTAAATGTAAAGAAACCGTCAAGTTATAAAGTCAAGATTACAGAATTCCGCTTCATGTTTTAGGCGTACTTTGATGTCTGGTGGCAGAAAATCACAATATTGAAAGTTCAGTGAGAAATGAAGTTTTGTAGTATAATATCGCATTTTAGTGTCATGTGACATTTAGGATTATAAACCAATGAATACCACAAAACTTGATGTATCTCACTTTACATCGTATTGCATATGGCTTCATTAGAAAAGAAAACGACCCTTAAAGTGTATTGTCAGGTGTAGCATTGCCTTTCGTATTCTGTAGTCTTTAACCTGATTTTATGCCTGACGGACAGTGAATATCTCTTAGTAGTTATATACCATTGATTGCAGTGGAAAGGTGTGGTGAAGGGTCAAAGCACAGTTGTTGATCGTGTCGTTCAGTATTTTATTGGCAGTACTGCAAATACCACAACATTTTATGTTAAGCATTACTAATTCTCCGCTGTTCCATTCTTTATTTAATTCTAGTAAGTTAAATTTATTTTTGTTTTATATTATCAGTCCCTTCCCCCATTATTTTAAATATGTTTTTACTCAGTTTTATTTATTGCATTTTATATATATTTTTTTAAGTTATGGCATTCGTAATAAAAAAAATTTAAATTGCTTGAGCTACTGTATATGCTTTTTGCTATCTACACGGTTACTTTATTTGTTATGTGGGTCTCAAATTTTTCCCCACCAGTCAGTTTTAAAATCACTTGCCTACTTTGTGTTTGTACTTTTGTATAAAGAAAATAGTCTTCCTTATGTGCTTCTTTTTCGGTGTCAAAGGTACTTTTTCGTACGTCCCTAGTTTACTTAAATTGATTAAATGTAGTTTTTGCCTATCTGTATAAAACTTATAGTATTTGTTCCATTTGCAGAGAGGACATTACGTTGCCTTAGCTGATTATTGTGCGGTTGGCAACAGTGAAGTGAACATGAGGGAGGGGGATATTGTTGAATTACTTAAAGTCGGCTGTGCAGGGTGGTGGTTTGTCAAAGTGATAGGTGAGTAACTTTATATAAAATTTGATTAGTACAGACTGCAACGATATTCGACATTGTAATTATTTGTTCCTAAACTAAAGCACAAATAAAAACAGATCGAGTCGTTCGACTACTTGCATCGATAATAATTTCTACTCGTAGTAATTACATTTAGTAGGTCCATGTTAGAAATTAACTGAACATCAGAAAAAATTTGTAGTTGTTTCCCCTATCGATTTGTTGTGTAAAGATTCTTCGCAAATATTTTGGGTTTTTTTAGCAAAAAATTGAAAATCTCTTAACCGGCATCGGTTAGAAATTAACTGAACGTCAGAAAAAATTTGTAGTTGTATCCCTTATCGATTTATTGTGTCAATTACACAATGGGAATTGTGTCAATTACACAATGGGAAAGAGTTCAACATGGTTGATTTTTAACCCTTCCGCCACAAATATTAATATTAAAAAATTCAAATTGAGATTCACGACAACAATAAACTAAATAATTTTTTTCTCGAAAAGTACAGAGTTTGTCACCCTGTAATTTTTATTCTATACTAAACAAAAGGCGTTCTTTCCATCCCTGCGTTCAGTGTTTCTGAGAAACCCATAGGAGTGCCGTAATATGCAAAAAATGCAAATTGAGACTCGCGACATTTTTTTTCCTTATGAGTTGCGGTTCTTTGGCCCGCTGTACTGAAGCTAGAGCTTATTGTACCCCCATAGTCTCCCTATTCCATGAGACCCGTTCCTCCCATGAAGGCGAGTATACGGTCGATGGGAGCATTGGCTATCTCTTCTTCCGGTGTCACTGATGGTTCACCGAAATGTGCAATCCTTCTCGCCGCTAGGGCCGGGCATTCACATATGATGTGAGGTGTTTCTATCAACGTTTAATAACTAAACTAATTTGCTAAGGCTGTGTCAACGTTAGTTAACCATTCGTTATAACCAGTGATAGTGGGAGGGAACGACCGATATTCGATTAAGTCAACCAACCGCTGTCACCACATCTGATTTAACTCTTGGCCGTTGAATTCAACGCAGGTCGTGGCAAACCCTTAATATATCGAAGTCTCGAAATCGATAGATTAACGGCAACTGTCGACAATGAATGCTTCCTCGTATACAGGCTTCGCAACGTCCTGAACTAAAGATACAACACTAGCTAAACACTTTGCACAATACACAATTCACTTCTGACACCTGCCCAGACAGGTCTTGCTCGTTCACTCTTCTTTGGCTTCAGCCGAATGGTCAAACCGACGCAATTGCGAGGGTCGTTAGCTATGGGGTCAACACAGATACTAGACTATTACTAGAACGCAATAAGAAGACATGGATAATAAATAAAGGTATATATTAAACAATCATCACAGTGCATATAGAGCCTCACCTAGCAAGGTCTGCCACCATAACCACGATACCCCCACAAGGGGTCAGCGACCGCGACGGCCGCGCTTAAAGACGAGTGATCGATTGCCGAAAGAGAATTATTACATGGACGTGACTGGCAATTTAGTGAGTGGGTTTTATAGATTTACTGTTAGAATTAGACTAAAAATTTAAGGTAATATTCTCCAAAAGGGGTATATGCCGTTAGACGTCTGTGGATATTTCAGAAAGGGGAAATCTCTTCGAATGCTATCTCACAAGGCGGTCACCTGGTAATAATGGGGAAGTGCCCCGGTACCCGTGCGTACCGCCCTGAGGCTTATCCTGGCTTGATTTAATCAAAAATGGCGGATTTCCATTTTGCGAGATCATTGGGAGGTCTCCCACTATATATATGGAAATGACCCGAGACCACTTCATGTCGCCACGTGGCGTCGCAAATTCCGCTATTTCCAAATTTTATTCAGTTCCTAAAATTTCAAAATGGTGCTATCAGACACGATCCCGGTAGAGACGATGACCAATGGGTAGGCGAGGCCAGCTCAACCATCCTTGGAAGCCGTAGGTCACGGACTCACTAGGAATTCCAGAACGCGAGGGTAGAGTGAACCTATGGGTCCGTAGATCAGTGCGACCACGAAGGTGGATCAGTCTATGGTAGATCAGATCAAGAGCTACCGATCTACGGTAGATTCACTCTCGCGCCTTTGTGGAGTATTCCTGTGATCTGTTAGACCGGCTTATGAAGATGATTACCTGCGCTGTAATCATCATAATTAAAACCCCAGTCCGTCCATAGAGGATTCGGCACTGGCAGAGGATAATGCATATCCTTGGTCGTCTCTACATGCTGCATCGTGCCTGGATGCGTTCGTTCAAACATGAGATATGGGCCGAAAAAGATAAAGGGAATTTTGGAAACTGTACTGAAAATCGTCTTATAAATTTTATAACAAATCCTGATATGCATGGATTCATGCATATCAGGCAAAAAGAAGGAATTTTGGGTTTAGGAACTGACTTGATATTCGACATATTTTTGATAAAAAAAATGGTGTACATGGAACAGATGTTCCACATACACCATTCAAGCCTTAGCTTGTGTGCTTATGTCTAATTGGGATCTTTTACTTAAAACTACTTTCACAGCATCTCCTGGGTTCTATAACATTTCCTCCTCTTCACCACACATCCTACAATCTGGATCATCCTTCACCTTTATGTTGGTGAGATGTTTGTTTAGCGTGCAGCGTCCTGTTAGAATACCCACTGCACATCTTAGCTGACTTCTGCTCAACTTCAGCAATTCGTTAGTCTTTGATTTGGATGGGTCACTTAAGAATATGCGTGATTGTCTCATTCCTGGTGCCGCTCTCCAATGCAAGTTGTGTTTCTGTCTTAATAGTTCCTTCACTGCGCCTTTTGCGGTGCTGTATGCGATTCCGCATGTCGGCTCGGGTCCTATCAAGGCTTTTTTTGCTCCTTCTTTGGCCAGCCTGTCAGCTTTCTCATTACCTGAATTTCCCTGGTGTCCTCGCGTCCATTCCAATTGCACATTGTTGTGTTCTGCCAGTTTCGCCAGGGGTTTCAGGCAGTTTCTTACTGTTTTGGAACGTATTTCTACTGCCTCCAGAGCTCTAAGAGCTGCCTGGCTGTCAGTGATGATACGAATTCTTCCGTTAGTGTATGACATCCATACCATTTCTTGTGCACAAGCCTCTATGGCTGTTATTTCTGCTTGGAACATGGTTGCATTGCTGCCCAGGTTCAAGCTGAAGTCTGTCCCTGGTTGGTCTCCCGCAATTCCTGCTCCGGTACTGCTTGACGTTTTTGATCCGTCCGTATACCATATGGTATCATTTGGGTGACTTCGCATCTGCCTTTTGCCCTCATCTTCCCTATCAGGTATAATCACCCTGAAGGTTTTTGTGAAGTTATAAGTTGTGCTGATTCTGTCAGACTGCATTTCAAGTAGTCGGTTTTTTCCCAGTTGTTGGGCTATTTCTGTATGATATCCTTTTCTTGGAAAGGTCTCATACCCGTTGTTTCTTAGCCTGTAAGTCGCTATCAATGCCTCATTCTCCACTACTAGATATAGTGGAGGTAGGCAGAGCAGCGCTTCCATAGCTGCGGTAGGCGTTGTTGTCATGGCCCCCGTTATCCCTAGGCACGCAAGTCTTTGTAACTTGTTTAGTTTCCTCAACGACTCTCCTTTTCCAGCTTTGTGCCACCAGATCAGGGAGGCGTAGGTTATTATTGGTACCACAACCCTTTGGTACAGCCAATGTACCATTCGTGGTTGTAGTCCCCATTTCTTGCCCACCATTCGTCTGCAGGCCCATAGAGCCCGCGTGGCTTTGGTGGTCACTTTCTCTATATGAGCTTTGAAGTTCATTTTGGTGTCTAGAGTTAGTCCCAAATACTTTGCTTCACCGCTCATTTGCATTTCTTTTCCTCGAAGAAATAGTTTCTTCAGGTTCTGAGTTTTTCTTTTCCTTGTAAAAGCTACCACTGTGGTCTTTCCTGGGTTGACGGATGGACCTTCCTGGGTGCACCATTTATCTACCGATTTGAGGGCTCTTTGCATCATTTCCGATGTGACGCCCTCAAATTTTCCTGTTGCCAGGATGGTGATGTCATCTGCATAACCCTGCGCATATATTCCTTGCTGTTCTAATTGTTCTAGGAGTTCATCAACAACCAGACACCACAACAGGGGTGATAGGACACCCCCCTGTGGACAGCCCCTGGTTACCGACACCTCCTCTGGCGTGGAGCCCAGCATTGTTTGTATTTTCCTGGTTTTGAGTGCTGAGTCAATCCATCTTGTTATCGACTGCTTGACCCCGCGTCTCTTCACTGCTCTACTTATAGAGTCGAATGAGGTGTTATCGAAAGCCCCCTCAATGTCCTATAGCCATTTCCTGGCTGTCCAGTGCCCTTTCTATTTTGTGAGTAAGCTCGTGTATGACTAGCTCACATGATTTTCCTGTCTGGTAGGCATATTGGTTTCGATGTAAAGGTTTTGAGTTCATAACATCATCCCTGATATGCCTATCCACCAGCTTCTCCATAGTTTTCAGGAGAAAGGATGTCAGGCTGATAGGTCGGAATGATTTGGCCTGGGCGTAGGTCTCACGCCCTGGTTTTGGTATGAATACCACCTTTACCATCCGCCAGCTGGTTGGCACATATCCTAGGGCCAGACTGGCCCTGAATAATGTGCACAGGGGTGTTGCAAGTTTGCAATGTTTTAGTAGTGCCGGGAATATTCCATCTACCCCCGGTGACTTGTATGGTTCAAACGAATTGATCGCCCACTCAAGTTTTGTTATATTAATTACGCTATTGGCATGTTTCCAGTCCTCTTTAGACGCCCTCTTAATAGGTATGTCTTCAATTGGACCGTTATGGTTTCGTGGGATAGCTACACTGCCCGGGAAGTGTGTCTCTAGGAGTAAGTCCAAAGTCTCCTTCTCGGTATTTGTGTAGTCACCCTGTTGTCTTTGCAGTGATCCAATTTTACCTTGATTGTCTCTGTAGAATTTTCTGGAGTCTAGCAGCTTCCGGAGTGTTTTCTATCTCCTCACAGTGCTTCCTCCATGATTCCTTTTTTGCATCTCTTATGGCATATGCGTAGTCGAGACGGGCAGTTCTATATTCTTCCCATCTGCCAGACTTTCTCGCCTGGTTGAAAAGCTTGCGAACCGCTGCCCTCCTAGAGGAGAGCTCGTGATTCCACCATGGGGTCTCACGTTTCCGCGACAACTTTAAACTAAATCATTTTTTTCTCGAAAAGTACAGAGTGTGGCACCCTGTAATTTTTATTCTATACTAAACAAAAGGCGTTCTTTCCAGCCCTGCTATCAGTGTTTCCGAAAAGTGGTGTCGTGATATGCAAAACATATAATCATAAGCAAATCCTGTAATCAGGGTGGCTCACTATACTTTTCGAGAAAAAAAACATTATATTTAAGTTGTCGCTATCGGTTTGAAGTTTTTGTATATGATGAGGGTTTTATGAGTATTCATAAAAATCTGATAGCAGAACTGAAATAACATGGTTTATGTAATATAAGTACCAAGTTGATAAAAGTAAAAAATACAACAAAATATTATACTAATAGCTAATACAATAATTAATAATAATATCTAATTGAAAAAAAAAAATAATAGTAATAAAATTTAGAACCATGTCTTTAATCATATTTTCAATGTGACGCATACCTACTCTTATGTATCAGAAAAAAAATTTGACTGAATTGTATTTTTTTTACAGGGAATTCAGTGGAAGGTTGGGCTCCAGCTGCATATTTAGAGAATTTGCACCGTAAAAGTTCCCGTAGTAGTAGTAGAAGTCAAGATAGGTTAAATGACTAGTGCTCAGCCAATAAAAGTAGTTTTCCTACAATGTTTGGTATTTAAAAAATAGGCACAAGTTAAAGAAGTAGACATTATGTACTTTAATTTTTACCTTATGTATATTTGGAAATAGCCACTTATTTATTATTATTTATGTAAGAAAATAATTTATTGTGAGTATGTAGAGCAGAGGTGGCTTGGCCAGATTGACCCTCAGGAAAAAATAGGAATCTTAAATACTGTCAAATATTAATTCTATACGGTATCTTGACAGTTCAAACGAAAGTGATTTCTATGCCCTTGTATTTGACAGTGTTTATTAATAGGAGGTGACAGTCCAAGCTACCTTTGTGCAGAGTATATTTAATTGAAATGCTATTCTTACTAATCTATGTTTCATTTGCCTGGAACTTGGATAAGTGGCGTGTCATACAGCTCAGTAATATACATGGGTCGGCAAAAGTAAGAAATAGTCGCTGTAACTTCTTCAGTAGATTTTTTTTTAGTACTTCAAAAGGCGTATTGGTTTTTATACTCGTACGCATGTGAGTGACATTTATATTTCTTTTTCGCCCGAACAACTGTTTGAAATAATATATGGTTATAGACTTGTTAACTCGTTTACTTGTATTTTTAAATTCTAATTTAGAAACAGTTGATAAAATTGAAATTGTGGATGTCTTCCACAGATTAATTTTAATTGTAAGTTGCAGACTATTTGGAATAGTTGACAAACAAAGTATAGGTAGCTATTTAAAAAAATTAAAATCCACTGGCAGTTTGAGCGATTATTCGTTGCTTTTGCCCAACCCTATAAATAAATAAACTTCTAGTGTTCATAAGGCTCTAGTGTTTTTATTTCTAGTTTTGATCAGCACGACTGTATTGTCTGTATTACTTCCACATTATGGTAGATGTAACATAGATTAAAAATGATTAATTTAAGTCTGTTTATGTGATTTATTATTTTATTCCTAAATTATTTACCAAATTAACCTTGTTGAATGACATATCTACTTTATTTTCTAATATAGAAAATATATATTGACCAAAGTTATAATTAAGAAAAATGGAAATTGCAATAGAATCATGAAGATTGGACAACTGTGCAATTTTTTATTGCGCGTTTACTAGGCAATAGATCTGTTATTTGTTTGTAGCTTGTTAATAGTGTCCTAAGTGAAACGTTATTGTGCCTTAGTAAACGCTGTATTAGTACAAATTTTAATTTTTCTATGCTTGTTATATTATGTATATTTATTTTTAGGTTGATTCTAGACTGGATTATTTTATATAATATATTATTGTGTACAATAAGTATTTATAAGCAAGTATTATAATGGTGTATGACAGTCAAGTGTCAATTTATGCAATATTTATTGCTGTGCTCTATAGTATGAAAATAATAATAATAGTCAAAGCGAAACCTCTTAATAATACAATTCTTAAATTGCTGACTATTATTTTTATTTGACGTGTCATATTTGCTCTCTAGAAATGCCAAAGCGTTTAAATTTTTGGACAGGCTGCTACTTTGCCATGAAGTTAAAATTAATCCTAGTAAAAGAACCCGCTAAAAGACTGATGCCTTAACTGTATAATAAAACTTTTCATAATTGCTTTAAATGTTAATAGGCATCAAATATCTCTAAACTAAAATAAATAAATAAATAATAAATAAACTTCAGTTTAATTATTAATTTATTTTAGATCCATCTGAAGTGATTAGGGAACAGCAATAAATATTGAATCTTTCAATCAGATAATCTCTGTAAAGTGATGTTACAATTATATTATTTATTATATATACCTGGTTGTGCTTTATTTCTACCTACCCTAACTAGACGATTTGTGTGGCTTGTAATGCATCGTTTTTTATTTTCAGAGTAGATGATTTCTATTTATCGTTAATCAACCAGGAGCCTAACTGAAATCAAATTAAAATTATGATTTTATTTACACCCCGTTCTAGTTCATTGCAATATGGAAAACTATGGTCTGATTTTAGGAATTTTACATTTTAATTCGGGCTTATAAAGGTACTGTTTCTTTCAAATTAAAATTCATGGGCTTTATAAAATTGTTTCCCATAGGGTTCGAAATTTTTTTAAATCCTAAGTCACATATAACTAACTTTTCTAATTTCTTCAATAGATGGCGGTCTTTGCATGTCATCCATAAGTATATGCTGGAAAGTCATGACATCCGGGAGATGATTGGGATTCAAAATCAAAGATCATTATTAGAAACTCTTGTGCTATGAGAGGCCAAGTGTTGATTGAAGATTGACGATTAAACAATTCAATATTCAATCAATCATATTCTGTAAACTACAAAATACGTTTCTTAACTAATTAATATTGGTGGTGTTATATTTGATAAATTGTATGAAAGTCTATAACGTTTATATCAAGTGATAACAGGTATAGATAGGCAAACCATGGTTCAGTTGAGGTAAAAACCTCAACTGAAATTAAAAAATTTCTCCAATAGATGGCGCTCTTTGCATGTCGTCCATGTATATATGTTTGGAAGTCATGACATTTTAGGAATGGGCAGCTTTGGTCAGCAAATCTTCCACTTAGGAGGAACACCTGGGACACACGAGCGTTGATTTGAAACACGTCGCACGTCTACACGCGCGTGGCAGCATTAAATGGATTGAAATGTAAAAGAGTAAATGGTCGTCCTGGTCCTGGCCTGGGACACGAGCATTAAGATAACGTCCAAAAGTGGGTATATTTTTCCTTCTATATTCCTTGGGTTTTAGCTTATTAATTAATTATACTATCGGATGACACGACTGACTGAAGTTGATGGGCAACTCGTAATTGTAAATAGAGTTGTCTTTCGACTTCGGACAAAGGTGCTCCTCTGAACATCTAGCTCCAAGACAGAATTCCATCAGCGAGCTGAAACAAAAATTTCTTAATTCTTAATGAAAGACGGGTCAACTAAATTGGATTTTTAATTTCTCCAATAGATGGCGCTTTTTGCATCTCACCCATGTATCTTTGCCCGAAAGTCATGACATCTAAGGATGGAAAGCATTGTTTAGTATACCTGCAGAGAAGGGGTATATTTCTCTTTCTATTATAAAATGTGATACGTTTATACTTCATAAACTATATTATGAAAATAAATAAATATCAAATTTCTTAAATCAAGAGTTTAGTTGAAGTTTTTCGTTTCACTAATAGATGGCGCTCTTTGCGTGTCACCCATGTTTATTTGCTCGAAAGTCATGACATCTAAGGAATGGAAAGCATTGTTTAGTAAATCTGCTGAGAAGGAGCATATTTCTGTTTCTACATATAAAAATATGTGATACTTATTAAACTATATTGTGAAAATAAAGTTGTATCAAATTTCTTAATTCAAAAGCTTAGTTGAAGTTTTTCGTTTCCCTAATAGATGGCGCTCTTTGCATGTCGCCCATGTGTATTTGCTCGAAAGTCATGACATCTAAGGAATGGGTAGCCATCAGTGCTGCCGTTCTAGTACAATTGTACTATTTACAGTACATTTTTGCTTGAAAAGTACCATAGTACATTTTCATTAAAAAAATATCATTTCTAGTACATTTCATAAAATTGCCCTAAGATACTATTTTTATGGTACATTACAGAAGTCTTTTAAAATATGAGCTTTAGAAGTATCAATTTATTTATCGATCGAGACTCGAGAATGCACGGAAAGATGGCGCCACACAGAGTGTAAATTGGTCACTTTATTATCTAATTAAATCACGAGCGCGAGGGATTTAATTTTTGATAATCAAGTGACCAATTTACACGAGTAATATTACTGTTGGCAATATCGCTCGAGAAAAAATTTATAGGTAAAATTTTCAAACACGAATGGTATTTGCGGAGAATATTTCACGAATAAATTATTTAAATACAAAAACATATCTTTAACGACGAAATGTCAAATGGGGTTTTCGGAAACATACCAGCGATCTGCAAATATACTTCTCTTTTTCTAAAACTATAAGCAACAGACAATTGTTTCGACAGTGATAGCTAAATATCGAATATATCTTTTTAGATATATACTTTTGCCAAATTTGTTTGGCTGGGGCAATGTAATCCTCAAGAAATAACCTATATAAAACTATAAGAATAACAAAGACAGAGATAGTGATCTGGGTACAGAGAGTAAGTTTCCGTAAATCCCTAAAGTAACGTATTAAGTGACAGTTGACATAAAGAATGATTTTATCGCGATAAAACTGTTTCAGGGATTTTATCGATATAATACTGCTGTCATTGGTCCAAATTTAAAAATTGTAGTAGTTTCATTGGTTAATAATTTCTGAGTAAAATATTCTGTTAAAATCGAATATTGCTTTGATTTTAGCCTAACGACCCACACATGGCAACTGGCAATGTTTATTACGACATCGTAGTGGTGGACGCTCGGAAGCCTCTTTTCTTCGGCGAAGGTACAATTCTGCGCCAAGTCGACACAAATACAGGCCAACTTCGCGTAGGAATCCACACTGGGCCTTTTCAAAAAGAACACGTCTACTCGGGAGGTTCATGCGATGTATTTATCAAATTTATAGGTGCCAAAGGTAAAGAATAAGATGTGCTCTATGTCGGAGATCACATTTTCGGCGAGTCAAAATAATCAAAATTGCATTGGGCGCATTCGATTCGAATGAATAATGATCGTTCATTCGATTATTCGAATGAAGAGTCTAAATTACCGAACATTGAGTATTCGAGTGTTTTAAAATTATGAATGAATGTAAATGTAAAATAATTAATTAAAAACAATAAAATTAATGAACATAAAAGCAACGCCAAGACGACTGAATGCTCTGCGCCCCCCCCGACCACAGGTTAGAAAGAATCTGACCTGTGTATAATACTAAATACATTCTGCAACGAAGAACGCAAGACGCCAGTCCAGATAATAATTGCTCTCGTGCAAGGAAATCATTTGAGTTATTGAGCATTCGAATTTCGAATGACCATTCGATTACTAGAATCAGTCGAATACCGACTATTCGATTATCAAAATTTTATTGTTTGCCTAAAACTTGATTTTTGAGTTTTTGACTTAAGAGTCTTAAGACCATACAGATGTAGACTATAATAATACTCATTCACTATTCAAAATATACCTACAAGGCGTCCAGTAGCAAAAAAATCTGCTTATTTTAATTAATTGAAAAAAATTAAAATGATTTATTCTTTGCAATTATATTGTAAATACAGGAATCGATTCTCTCAATTCAAATTGCCACCATCTTTCTGTCTAATTTTCAATCGATTATTTAATATTCGAACACTCATACAATAACCGGATTGTGCCGATCATTTCAATAATTCGGTATTTTTCAATCGAATGCGCCTATGTCTATTTATATATTCTGTGATGCAAGTTTTCTCAGGTGGTTATGACACATTCTATTCTATTATATGATTCTGTGTTTGTGCATGACAGTTAGTTGATGTCAGTACGTCAGTTGTCAGTTGCAGTTGATTCAAGTATTTTAATTTTAGCCATATGTATATATAAAATTTGATTTTTCTGTGGTAAAACAAACCTTTTCGTAATGAATAAAAGGGGTATTACTCGCTGAACGTCCCCCCATGTGAGTGCACCATGAAAATTGAATGAAATTGAGTTGTTTTTAGATTGGTACCGAAGGGCGAAATTTCAGGATTTTTTTTGCAAAAACTGTGCGTTTGCATGGAAAACTTCTTTTAGTTTGGAATTCTCCGACTCCAAAACAGGAACTTGTGAAAATATCAGGCCAAAATATGTAGTTCAAAATAAGGTACATAAAATTGAAGGATGTGGAATGTGGACTATTTATTTTAGCTTCGTGGCCGCAATCATGGCTTATGACGAGGTAATTTATTAACCTGTTCTACATGTACATAGTCGTAGTTGTTGCAGCTCTTGTTAAGCAGATTGTAATAAAGGTTGTCGTCTTACACTTACAGATAGGAGAGACAATGAAAACTATGGACGAGAAAGCGAATTTAATTCATGCCGATCTGTCAGAGTATAATATCCTCTGGCACAACAAACACTGCTATTTTATTGATGTTAGTTGAGCCGTGCCCTGAAAATGACTTTCATTTTAGAGACTGCACCAATGTTATTAACGTAAGTGCAAATTTGTTTCTGATACAATCAGATGTGAAAATTTCATCAACGGAATTTTGTTTAACTTCTGTAATTTGCTTTTCAGTTTTTACAAGAAAGGGACTTCCAAAAATAACCACGCCTGACGAACATGTCCTTGGCAGAGTTACAGAAATCATTTAAAATGAAACCCCATCTTGTGGATAGACCTGGCGTGGACTTGGTATAAAATTTTTACACTGCTTGGGAGAAAGCCAAATCATGACAAATACCAGCAGAAATGGAGAATGTTATACCGGATGCTGATGTGGATTTGGTTTGGTTGAACCATTTAAGGCTTAAAGGACCGGACAAATAATAACAGAAATTCATTCAATTTAACAAACATACTGTTACTGTACCAGGTCAGTTATTTTCAAATATTAATAAATCATAATAGCAAACGTTTGTTTATTAATTTTCTTTACACAGCAAGTTTGCTTTTCAATAGACCACTTTGTGTGTGTAGGGTGAGTCGGTTTTTCAGCACTTCGTCACTTCATAGACCTTCTGTTAAGAAGAAAAGTCCCAATAAACCTGTCATAGAGACGCCTCATTTTTGAAATGCAGGGCATTGACATACATTTTTTTCTTTTAATTTTGCTTTACTATAAAAATACCTGTTTAAAACAAAATCATGATATTGCATCAAAAACTTCTTGGGTGCAAATAGTTTAACATTAAAATCTATCGTTTAATATTCCTAGTTACATAGATAGAGCTGCAAGATACCGCTTCACCCTTTATAAAGAGATAGCACAGCACAGGAAAGACAGATGTGTGATATACGCTGTGGAAGAACGACCAGTCTTCGCCGAATTTGTTTGTAGCACCAGACTTAAAAGCGTGTTAGTATTTTCCACGCCAATTAATCTATTTGGAAAGTAAATTTGCTATATTAATATTAAATAAACATACGTAAATCGATTAGAGCATTCATAGTCGCCATAACAGAAGCCGTATGCTGTAAGAAATGATTGATTTTTATTTCTTATGTTATCGCTACGTAATCGATGGCAAACGTACGTGATCAGATAATTTCATAAATAGATTTCATCGCAGATATTCGTCTAGAATGGAACGTCTGCGTTATTTTAGTTTTATGTTGTTTGCAATTGGATGGTACACTTTTATTTTTAAAAATAATCAAAATTCAAACTTGAAATGCAACAAAACAATAGAGAACAGTAAGGTTAGGTTCACAGATCGTTAGAATTTAAGATTTCTAACAGCTCTCTGCGCACGTGGCAACTCTTAACGTCACGAAGACTATAAATGCATTTTCTTAAAATTGTCGTACGTCTTATCGATATAGCATACGGCTTATGTTATATTCACTATGAATCCAGGTTAAACCTTCATAATAATAATATGCTAATGAAACCGTAGAGCTCGCACTGTTGTTATTTAAAATTGCCACTATCACAGCTAAATGCCAGATTGTTTTGAGTTTCGTAATATTTTTAAGAGCACAAAAGTTTGTACTTTCATGATTAGCGAAAGGTTCATGAACCATCGCAATATTTCATTCATCTTTGAGTGTTCCGAAATGTTTGGTTATATTTGCCAGATTTGTGGTTATGTAGTAAATTAGTTCATTTGATCTTTGTCTTTATGGATGATTGCACACCAACTTTACATATCGACTTTAACTAGTAGCTAGTAGATGGCGTTCAAGATGGTCATAATCGAATGATTTCAATAATCGGATACTTGGCATCCGAATAACTGAGTAATCATTTGAAGTTTACTTGAATTATTTGGTTGTCCTCGATTTCGCTTAATCGTATTTATTCTCTTTGACTTAGGTCACAGCTTAGGTTAATCACTGGGCACCGTTTCTTTCCTCAGATCAAGATAGATCGAGATTCTCAGATTTTCATTTGATTAGTTATCAATCGAGCACTCGACACAATAACCGGATTCTGCCGATTACTTCATAATCAGTGATCCGATTATTTTTCATTCGAATGCGGCCTTGTCCATCGGCTCCTATTGTGAGGTTATGACGCGTGACAACTGATCCGAGTATTTTAGCCCATTGTGTATAAAATTTGATTTTTTTGTGGAAAAGCAAACTTTTTCGTAATGGGTAAAAGGGGTATTACTACTATTTCATGTTATATTATTTGCGATATGCGATTTTATATCGAAAAATAATGTTCGTTCATGCACAAACGCGAAAACTAATAATAAAAAAAATCAAAAGCTCAATAATGGATTGAAAAGCCACCATGGCATTAATGTGAGGGGAAGGTAATATTGCCACAGAATTAAGTTATTAATTCTGTGATAGCTTTGAAGACAGGAAATATAGTGCGTAAACTGCTGAAAAGTCTCTATTTGTATTGTCTATGGTGTGGTACGGTTGTTGTTTGTCGGATTTGTCGTTATGGTTATGTAGAGTAGATTAAATTACGTTATCTTTAGCTGCTTTCGTTCGTGTAAATGATTACTGAACAAATAAATCATGATTCAGTTCAGTGCTTGAAACAGTTCCTTAATTACTTCCTTCCTTTAAAGGAATATACGAAATGGAATCATGATTACTTGTTCTGCACGAACCACAAACGAAAGCAGCTTTTATGGATGATTGCATTGATTGCACAATGCACACACACACACCAACTTTACACAAGAACGGTAAACTTTACCGTTCTTGAACTTTACATATCCACTTTAGCTAGTAGACAGTAGATGGCGCTCAAGACGGGCATAATCGAATTATTTCAATAATCGGATATTGGACACTTTGTATTCGAATGATGTTAATAATCGAATGATCACTGGAGCTGATCCGAGTATTTTAGGTTATGATAAAATTTGATATTTCTTTCTGTGGAAAAGCAAACTCTTTCGACTTCTTTACACGAGTTTGTGTTAAAGACTAAACATTTGAGAGCTAATTTTGCGTAACGGGAACATTAATTTGGGTAAATATCAGACGCAGTCAATTCCAATTTATTTCCTCGAGAAAAAATGTTCAATTTTAAAACTGTAGTAAGGCATTCATCTAATAACATTTAAATTTTAGTTGAACATAGATATAGAGAAGACGGATATAACGATTTAAACTCTTAGGTAACAATATAGAAGTTGAAATGTTGATATTTAAAAATTTGTATATTTGATATATTTAATACTATTCTCCTAATTGGCTATGATAAATTTTGCATTACTAATCAACGTTTTTAAATTGTTTAAAATTGCGTATTAACAGGTGTGTAACAAGCGGGAAAACGAAGTATTGTTACATCTATTTCTGTTCGCAAGCAACACTCAATATTCAGGTATGTTTTACTGGTTGTCTATATAGAAGTGCGTGTATTTAAACTTATTTCAATCGACAACAAATTCCCAAATATTGGGCGCCTTAAATTAAATATAAAATTGAGTTGATCTAGGGTTTGTTTCATGGAAATGAGTGTCTACAATAAAAGGCTACAGGGTGAACACTAATCGACAACATTGGGAAATCGTGACGAATCATGTTAGTTTTTAAATTATAGTAAATTTGAGCTGATTTGTTAAATTTTTTTCCACGTCATTTCCATGAAACCATCCTTTCTGTAATGACTTGTAAGTGTTTCTCAGGTAACATCGATGGTACGCCTCATTTAACGATAATAATTAATTATTAATCACAATTTAAAAGAAATAAAATGTTGAATATTCATCCTACTGTTTAATATTACGAATGTTTAATTTTCGGTAGGGTAGAAAAGTCACGTTTGAAATACTTACTACCCCTAATCCCTACGAAATACTTTTTCTTCTAATCTGATAGTAATAAATTTGGTCCGTTATGTTTTAAGTGAAGCGTACCACACAAAAAATAAAAAATATATAGTAATCCATTTGCTTATCACATGTACACACATTGACAACTTAAACAGCTAAAAAACAAAACGTCTATAATATCACTAAAGTACTACCCCCTGCGATTGTACATTGACTAGAGTTTGCCTCAACAAATTCGTTCTTGGCTTCCGTAAATCATCGGATTTACTATATTTCTTATGAGTATTCCACGCAAGAAGTAGTTGGTCTTCTGTTGCTCCACTATCACCGTCCACTAACAAGGTTTTCGAGGAGTCGCTAGATCTGTTGCTCAGCGAGCCGTTGTCTTCGTTGTGTTGTAGCAGGATTTTTGGCCATCGCTGTCACTGTCTTCTCCTTAAGGGTTATGCAGATTAATTCGGACCATTGCTACCACTAATTGTTTATTTGCAATAGCAACGTGTGTTATTCTATCAGGAGGAAAATCCTTCTTGCTCTTGGTAAATATAGGTAGTTCCAGTTCCAACATCATTTTGATATAGCCTAGAGAGCTCTAAAATTAAGAAAATAAGTGGTGAATCATAATCTCAAATAGGACAATTAGACAAGTAATTTCGGCTCTTTATGTAAACCTCGGCAAGGCGCCTTATAATAAGTTTGAGGTTTGTGTTCATGTAGGCAGTTTTTTTCACCTGTACATATTTAAAAAAATTATGAGATGTTATGCTATATGGGTAGGTATCTATTCCCTTCAAATGAAAATCTATTGTTTATAGGTTATGTTGATTTTTAAATTTTCGTGTATCAAAACTTATTTCCGCCGGTGCTGGCAACGTTGCTAACTTCACACCAGTTTTCGAGCGCCATCTAGTGCCTACTAGTTAAAGTCGATATGTAAAGTTGAGACCTTTTCGGAAACTTACTCGGTTGTTTGATGTCACGTGTCAGTTATTTGTTTTAATCTAGTTAACTCGAGTAAGTTTCCGAAAATGCCTGTAGTTAACTCGAGTAGTAAATCGGGTTGAGAATTTTCATGTTTACGATTTTTACGAACACGGGTAGATTTGGTAATTTGACTGGGTTAGTAAACGAACGTCATTTGATATGATCTAGTACGAGTAAGTTTTCGAAAATGCCTGTAGCTTTTGAGCTAGCGGCTAACTTCTCGTTGGTTGGTTTTTAGTTTCATTTTCATTCCATTCCTTTGCGTTTGCTATTCATAAAAGAAGTATGGATGAACCTGGTAATGAATTTGATGACAGTGATGATCCTGTCTGTATTGAGAAAGGTAATTTATTGTTATAAAACAGCCAAATATGTTGATTTTGTAGGTTAAGTGAACATGCTTTTTGTTCAACTTTTAAATTGCTTTTAATTTATTTTTAGATACCTATAATATAGGTGTTTAAAACATTGGGAAATTTATTACACTTGTTCCAATGTCCACTAAAACGAAAACGCTCTACGAACGAACATAAAATGCCTTTACACGCCAGGAAATCAGGAAGTAAAGCTAGACTGGCTATAAGTATAGCGTCCCCAAATTTCGACACAGAAATAATTGGTCACGAGGTGGATGAGGACATAAATTCTTCCAGAAAAGATCAACATTCTTTTTCTAAAGCGAATTAGTGGACAAGGTACTTCACCAGTCTATCAGAGCAGAGCAGTTGAGGAAGCTAATAAATACGCAGTGGATACTTATAATGTCAGCGAAATACATTCAATGGCTTTAAAAGGTTAAATAATAGTTGTTATATCTCAATAGCATCGTCTCACAATGACTGTTGTAGGAATTTTTCAATTTCGTCCTAATTTTTCTTGTATGTTGTATGGAAAAAGGATTAAAGCAACAAGTCTCTGTTCGGTTCAAACAAAGCAACGATAGGTAAAAGAAATCTACAGAGACTAAACATTATAGGCTAGAAGAGCAGATGAACCGTAGACTGAGTGCACGTGTATGAACATAATACTACCCTTAGTAACGTAAGTAATACATGGTAAAGGAACTATACGAGTTATTATATCGGTAGGAATTCGAAGTCATTGTTCTTAAAACTTAAACGCATTCATAATCATTTCGAGTCGATTGATCTCTCGGTTGCAATAATCGAATAATCGATTATTCGGCAGTAATCGTAATATTTCGATTATATCAATAGCTTTGTTTGCCATCAGCCGCTAGTGTACACATTTTACACTTTTTGCCAATAAGTTTGGTATACCAGTACAGTGTACACGTTTTTGCACTTTTGCCACTGACCCTGGAGGAGTTGTAACGAGTGTCGATAGTGCAATGCAGGCGCCTTATAATAAGTTTGTGTTCATGTAGGCAAAATGTAGGGTTGACGTCGTTTTATTTCGAAGTTATTGCCATGTTCACCTACAATATTCAGTTTTTCCCCACCTGTACATTTAAAAAAAAACTAAGGCTGTATCGGTAGGTATCTAACAGAGATGGATGTCTCTGGTATCTATTTATTCACTTCAAATGAAGATGTATTTATTATAGGTTATGTTGATTTTTAAATTTCCGTGTATCAAAACTTATTTCCTGCCGTTGCTGGCACTGCGTTGCTAACTTCACACCAGCTCTTGAGCGCCATCTACTGTCTAGTACTTAAAGTCGATGTGCAACTAATCATAGAGACGAGCTAATTTAGCACGTAACCACATCGATATGTTCATTTACCCATATTATCTTTTATTTAAGGTTATGTTCTATTCTGTGAAGTTATATTACTTTGTAAGGGAGAAAAATGTTTAAATAATCAAATAATCTCATTTTAAGGTATTTACTTTTATTGACAATGTTATCTGACATCAAGAAGTAGATTTGCATATTCGTAGTGCGATATAGTGCTGTTAAAATTTATAATACTCGGTTATTATGCCCATCTTTATTTCTGTTTCAGATTCTTGCAACCTTGACTGATAATGTTGGATTAATTCAAAGAATTTCGGTAACTCTGATCGATATTTGAGCATCGAGAGATGGAGGATACCAACAAGAATCGTTCCTTTCAGAATTAATCATGACTAGTGGAAAGTTGGGATGTGGAATATAAAATTCAGGTATGTGTATAAAATGTAACACGTCTTGTATTAAATGTTGAGGGAATATGATTGACTGCTGTTTATTCGGTTTTAACTTTATCTTTGTTTCGATTATGATTTTATACTTGCAAAACTGCCCTTTTATGACGAAGATTGTTAGGAAATTATGTTTCAACTTGTGGGAAACTGCCACTGCCCTGCAGACTTACCTGAGGTTCGTGAGCACACAGTAGATTTCGAATAGATTATAAGTAATTACGTTCTGGGTTATGGCACTTGTATTTTAAAAAAAAAGTAACGCAATTAATTTGAAACACTTGGATGTTGTTATTAAATATAGTTGAAGTTGTATTTTAAACAAAATGATATTAAATCAGCATTAATCCTAGACTGAGTTGTACTGGACGATGATCTTCTTATCTCCTATGCAGATCATGTACTAGGCACTTCAGTTGTGTAACTTTTATATGTTATTATTGAGTTGAACATCGATTAATACATTTTGATGGAAGGGTCCGTTGTTTACATGAACACTTTTCAGCAATATGCACGGAACTTTAGTCGCTACCAATACCAGTAATAAGGAAATTAATTATTGTAATGTGCATTTCAGATGGAAAAAAATCCATAGTAGGTGATGGCATCTATAAAGAAGATTCAGAAGTTGCAGGGAGGATTCAACATCATCTCAATCAAATTGTTCAAAAAAATCCTAACATCTGGCTTTAATTCTTCTTGTAAGTACAATTGTAAAAAAATATTTATGAAGTTTATTTTTCTTCATTGGATGATCCAAGCAACATCTTGTGTTCTAATCACATTTTTGCAATGTCAGCCTTTATAAATTAGAAATCAGTGCAACTTTTGCTACAATTGCTACAGAGTGCGTCATTTTATAAAGTACCAACTGTGAATTTTATAAGATGTTTATTAAAAAATAGCTATATATGTATCGGAGTAGTGCAAAAAGCTAGTGTTTATGGCACGTAGCATGAAAATTAAAGCGCAGCCGAGTTGGGTAATATTCTAAGTGCCATAAACACATTTTTTGCACATGTTATTTCATTGTTATCAAAGCAAAGTCCCATAAAATTTAAAATGGTATAAATAGTCACTTCTGGCACTGCAAATAGTGTAAGTAAAGTACTAACTTTTTTCACGATCGTAGGAAAAAATAATTCCATGTAATCTACCTATATTTTCCTCAGGAGGACTTATCTCAAGATGTCCCCTGTTTTTGAATTATCTCCAGATGTTGGTGAAATGTAAATTGAGTAAAATATGCTAGTATTAGTGGAATCTGTCACATCAGAGGTGTACCAAGGGCGTAAGGTAACCGTTTACAGCCCGCAGCATGAAGATATTATTACAGGTTAATGGTCATGAACGTTTATTACGCCCGTGGTACATATAAAATTGTATGCACGAACAATTTATAGGGTTAGTTACTAACTTAGATTCGTTTTGATTGACAAGCATATTAACTGTTGCTTGAATGTTGTCATTCAAGCAATTCGAAGTCATTACTTAGCAACGGTCAAACAAAGTCAATCTCGTGCTCGTTTATTTCAATAGCGGGCTATATAGTAATTTTCCTCACAAGTCCGGAAGGTGACTTGTTACAGTCGAGTAGATATTATGGACCAGGCGACGTCAGGAGCCGAGTCTAGAATATATAAACGAGGCTGGAACAACACCTTACGGACGTGTGTCGAATGATATTTTATTTCATCCCATCATTTCTTGTATATTAGTATATTTGTATAATTTGACACTTGGTTATTTTCTTACGTCATTTGACATTTGACACTTTTTTAATTTACGGTCGATTTTTATATGTCAAACAACTGTCGAAAGGTATAATAACAGTTTGTGATTGGTTCGTAATAAGTTTCCGGTACTTTACCGGCTCTGATACCGTAATGTCTCATTTTCCGGAAGCATATAAATACTGTACTGTTGTACTTTCCGGACGGGATGAAATAAAAGTTACTTTATTTCATCCCGGCCGGAAAGTACAACATTACAGTACTCGTATGCGGCCGGAAAGTGAGGTATTACGGTACTAGATACTGTAATGTACTGGAAGCCTCCGGAAATTCATTACGAACCAATCACAAACTGTTATTATACCTTATTTGACATATTAAAAATTTTCCTTAAATTAAAGAATAGTGTCAAAACTGTCAAATGTCAAATGATCCAAGAAAGTAAACAAGTTTCAAATTATACAAATGGACAATTAATGGCGGGATGAAATAAAATATTATTCGATACACGTCCGTTAGGTGTTGTTCCAGTCATATCTACTCGACTGTAACAATTCGCCTTCCGGATTTGTAAAGAAAATTACTATTATCACACGAGCGTGCTAATAGGGCCTGTGGGCCATAAAGTTGCACCTAACGCCCGCATAACTGGGCGCTAAAGCACACTTTATCGCCCGGTTATGTATAAAATCCTATATTCTTTGTTCTAGGGCCAGCATTAGGATGGACAAGGAAGATGGCGTTTGGCGATACGTTATGTGGAAGACTCCCACAGAGTGTTATCCAGTGTACTTAACTATGATGTATTTTTTATTATATATTTAACTCTGTAGTTCATTCAGAAATAAATATTTGTATATGCATTTAATTTTGTTATTTCTGGAATCCCGTACCTACTAAAATCATAGAAATTATAGACTTTATTGAATGGATTGAAAAATTAGTCTAATGTACCAGTTGATATTTTTCTGCAAAATTGAACAATTGATGTAAAGTTGTATCAGGATTTATAGTTTCTCTTTCCTATGTTTGGATTGAGTAAAATTAGTTTAATGTTGTAGTGAATATTTCGCTTAAAATTCCAACGTTTCGGTGTAAATTTGTAGTTTAATAATGTTACAAAAGATGGCGCCACATATATTCCGGTCCTGTGGCTTTATACCCACGAGGGTATATTTTCCCAAATTAGAAAAGTACAAGTGCAATTAGAGTCGAAAGGTGATTCTGAACTAAGTTAAAACAATACGAAATTAATTAGGAACTGAAGTGCAAAATTATCAAACTGAAGCTAAAAAATAACGACGAATTTTCGTACCAGTTTCAGCGACAGAGTGTGAGTTTTCAATACAGTTACCAAAGATTTTTCGATTCAGTTACCAAAATATTTTCCCAAATTAGAAAAGTACAAGTGCAATTAGGAACTGAAGTGCAAAATTATCAAACTGAAGCTAAAAAATAACGACGAATTTTCGTACCAGTTTCAGCGACAGAGTGTGAGTTTTCAATACAGTTACCAAAGATTTTTCGATTCAGTTACCAAAATATTTTCCCAAATTAGAAAAGTACAAGTGCAATTAGGAACTGAAGTGCAAAATTATCAAACTGAAGCTAAAAAATAACGACGAATTTTCGTACCAGTTTCAGCGACAGAGTGTGAGTTTTCAATACAGTTACCAAAGATTTTTCGATTCAGTTCCCAAATTATTTTCCCAACCGACCTCACTCCCTGGAGTGTCTTTCCTGCTTTAGAATTTAGTATTATAAGAAGATAGATAGTAGTATATATATTATTCTTAATTTATTTAAGACAGTCCATACTGGAGACAGGTACCAGTTCCTTTTCCCGCCTTTGGTTTACCCACCCCCAGTCGATATCGTACCCTTATTCCTGCAAGACCGAATGGTGCCAGCGAGCTAGACATATCGCCCTCTCGTGACAGACACTTACACTACAAAAATACATAGTTTTATATACAAATGCAGGGCAAATTTTCTAAATTCAATACAATTTAGTGCTGGAGTTGATACGAGTCCTCCTTTATAACATCGAGACAGAATTCTATCTGGGAACTGGACATGTCGTCATCTCTTGAAAGAAAGATACATGTTGTAAACACTATGACATAACAGAAAATTTTCTATATTCAAGAAATACAGTTTTGCTGGAATCAGTGGGAGTGTTGAAAAGAGAAACATAATAGCCCAAAATCAAAAGACACCTTTTCTAAAAAACAGGTTGCCTATCGACTTTAGTCAATCGTGTATTCTGCTTCAATCCATATCACGAGTGGCGCTGGTACTGCAAAACATAGAAACAAGTGCAATCATTATTACATTATAATATGTACAGCTATCAGTTTTTCCGAAAAACCCGTAGGAGTGCCGTAATATGCAAAAAATGCAAATTTAGACTCGCGACAACATTAAACTAAATAATTTTTTTTTCGAAAAGTACAGAGTGTGCCACCCTGTAATTTTTATTCTATACTAAACAAAAGGCGTTCTTTCCAGCCCTGCTATCAATGTTTCCGAAAAACCCGTAGGAGTGCCGTAATATGCAAAAAATTAAAATTTAGACTCGCGACAACATTAAACTAAATATTTTTTTTCTCGAAAAGTACAGAGTGTGCCACCCTGTAATTTTTTTTCTAAACTAATCAAAAGGCGTTCTTTCCAGCCCTGCTATCAGTGTTTCCGAAAAACCCGTAGGAGTGCCGTAATATGCAAAAAATGCAAATTTAGACTCGCGACAACATTAAACTAAATAATTTTTTTCTCGAAAAGTACAGAGTGTGCCACCCTGTAATTTTTATTCTATACTAAACAAAAGGCGTTCTTTCCAGCCCTGCTATCAGTTTTTCCGAAAAATCCGTAGAAGTGCCGTAATATGCAAAAAATTAACTACCCAACCAACAACTTCGATGTCTTGTATTGTTGGTTGCCGATGACGGAGGTGTATTGTTGGTTGCCGATGACGGAGGTGCAAAAAATGCAAATTGAGGCTCGCGACAACATTAAACTAAATAATTTTTTTTTTAGAAAAGTACAAAGTGTGCCACCCTGTAATTTTTATTCTATACTAAACAAAAGGCGTTCTTTCCAGCCCTGCTATCAGTGTTTCCGAAAAAACCGTAGGAGTGCCGTAATATGCAAAAAATGCAAATTTAGACTCGCGACAACATTAAACTAAATAATTTTTTTCTCGAAAAGTACAGAGTGTGCCACCCTGTAATTTTTATTCTATACTAAACAAATGGCGTTCTTTCCAGCCCTGCTATCAGTTTTTCCGAAAAATCCGTAGAAGTGCCGTAATATGCAAAAAATTAACTACCCAACCAACAACTTCGATGTCTTGTATTGTTGGTTGCCGATGACGGAGGTGTATTGTTGGTTGCCGATGATGGAGGTGTATTTGATAGTTGCCGATGACGGAGGTGTATTGTTGGTTGCGATGACGGAGGTGCAAAAAATGCAAATTGAGGCTGGCGACAACATTAAACTAAAAAATTTTTTTTCTAGAAAAGTACAAAGTGTGCCACCCTGTAATTTTTATTCTATACTAAACAAAAGGCGTTCTTTCCAGCCCTGCTATCAGTGTTTCCGAAAAACCCGTAGAAGTGCCGTAATATGCAAAAAATTAGCTACCCAACCAACAACTTCGATGTCTTGTATTGTTGGTTGCCGATGACGGAGGTGTATTGTTGGTTGCTGATGACGGAGGTGTATTGTTGGTTGCCGATGACGGAGGTGTATTGTTGGTTGCCGATGACGGAGGTGTATTGTTGGTTGCCGATGACGGAGGTGTATTGTTGGTTGCCGATGACGGAGGTGCAAAAAACGCAAATTGAGGCTCGCGACAACATTAAACTAAATAATTTTTTTACTAGAAAAGTACAAAGTGTGCCACCCTGTAATTTTTATTCTATACTAAACAAAAGGCGTTCTTTCCAGCCCTGCTATCAGTGTTTCCGAAAAACCCGTAGGAGTGCCGTAATATGCAAAAAATGAAAATTTAGACTCGCGACAACATTAAACTAAATAATTTTTTTCTAGAAAAGTACAGAGTGTGCCACCCTGTAATTTTTTTTCTAAACTAATCAAAAGGCGTTCTTTCCAGCCCTGCTATCAGTGTTTCCGAAAAACCCGTAGGAGTGCCGTAATATGCAAAAAATGCAAATTTAGACTCGCGACAACATTAAACTAAATAAAGTGCCGTAATATGCAAAAAATGCAAATTTAGACTCGCGACAACATTAAACTAAATAATTTTTTTCTCGAAAAGTACAGAGTGTGCCAAACTGTAATTTTTTTTCTAAACTAATCAAAAGGCGTTCTTTCCAGCCCTGCTATCAGTTTTTCCGAAAAATCCGTAGAAGTGCCGTAATATGCAAAAAATTAGCTACCCAATCAACAACTTCGATGTCTTGTATTGTTGGTTGCCGATGACGGAGGTGTATTGTTGGTTGCTGATGACGGAGGTGTATTGTTGGTTGCCGATGACCGAGGTGTATTGTTGGTTGCCGATGACGGAGGTGTATTGTTGGTTGCCGATGACGGAGGTGCAAAAAATGCAAATTGAGGCTGGCGACAACATTAAACTAAATAATTTTTTTTCTAGAAAAGTACAAAGTGTGCCACCCTGTAATTTTTATTCTATACTAAACAAAAGGCGTTCTTTCCAGCCCTGCTATCAGTGTTTCCGAAAAACCCGTAGGAGTGCCGTAATATGAAAAAAATGAAAATTTAGACTCGCGACAACATTAAACTAAATAATTTTTTTCTAGAAAAGTACAGAGTGTGCCACCCTGTAATTTTTATTCTATACTAAACAAATGGCGTTCTTTCCAGCCCTGCTATCAGTTTTTCCGAAAAATCCGTAGAAGTGCCGTAATATGCAAAAAATTAACTACCCAACCAACAACTTCGATGTCTTGTATTGTTGGTTGCCGATGACGGAGGTGTATTGTTGGTTGCCGATGATGGAGGTGTATTGATAGTTGCCGATGACGGAGGTGTTTTGTTGGTTGCCGATGATGGAGGTGTATTGATAGTTGCCGATGACGGAGGTGTTTTGTTGGTTGCCGATGATGGAGGTGTATTGATAGTTGCCGATGACGGAGGTGTTTTGTTGGTTGCCGATGATGCAGGTGTATTGTTGGTTGCCGATGACGGAGGTGTATTGTTGGTTGCGATGACGGAGGTGCAAAAAATGCAAATTGAGGCTCGCGACAACATTAAACTAAATAATTTTTTTTCTAGAAAAGTACAAAGTGTGCCACCCTGTAATTTTTATTCTATACCAAACAAAAGGCGTTCTTTCAAGCCCTGCTATCAGTGTTTCCGAAAAACCTGTAGGAGTGCCGTAATATGCAAAAAATGAAAATTTAGACCCGCGACAACATTAAACTAAATAATTTTTTTCTCGAAAAGTACAGAATGTGCCACCCTGTAATTTTTTTTCTATACTAATCAAACGGCGTTCTTTCCAGCCCTGCTATCAGTGTTTCCGAAAAACCCGTAGGAGTGCCGTAATATGCAAAAAATGAAAATTTAGACTCGCGACAACATTAAACTAAATAATTTTTTTCTAGAAAAGTACAGAGTGTGCCACCCTGTAATTTTTTTTCTAAACTAATCAAAAGGCGTTCTTTCCAGCCCTGCTATCAGTGTTTCCGAAAAACCCGTAGGAGTGCCGTAATATGCAAAAAATGCAAATTTAGACTCGCGACAACATTAAACTAAATAATTTTTTTCTCGAAAAGTACAGAGTGTGCCACCCTGTAATTTTTATTCTATACTAAACAAAAGGCGTTCTTTCCAGCCCTGCTATCAGTTTTTCCGAAAAATCCGTACAAGTGCCGTAATATGCAAAAAATTAGCTACCCAACCAACAACTTCGATGTCTTGTATTGTTGGTTGCCGATGACGGAGGTGTATTGTTGGTTGCCGATGACGCAGGTGTAATGTTAGTTGCCGATGACGGAGGTGTTTTGTTGGTTGCCGATGATGCAGGTGTATTGTTGGTTGCCGATGACGGAGGTGTATTGTTGGTTGCCGATGACGGAGGTGCAAAAAATGCAAATTGAGGCTCGCGACAACATTAAACTAAATAATTTTTTTTTTAGAAAAGTACAAAGTGTGCCACCCTGTAATTTTTATTCTATACTAAACAAAAGGCGTTCTTTCCAGCCCTGCTATCAGTGTTTCCGAAAAAACCGTAGGAGTGCCGTAATATGCAAAAAATGCAAATTTAGACTCGCGACAACATTAAACTAAATAATTTTTTTCTCGAAAAGTACAGAGTGTGCCACCCTGTAATTTTTATTCTATACTAAACAAATGGCGTTCTTTCCAGCCCTGCTATCAGTTTTTCCGAAAAATCCGTAGAAGTGCCGTAATATGCAAAAAATTAACTACCCAACCAACAACTTCGATGTCTTGTATTGTTGGTTGCCGATGACAGAGGTGTATTGTTGGTTGCCGATGATGGAGGTGTATTGATAGTTGCCGATGACGGAGGTGTTTTGTTGGTTGCCGATGATGCAGGTGTATTGTTGGTTGCCGATGACGGAGGTGTATTGTTGGTTGCGATGACGGAGGTGCAAAAAATGCAAATTGAGGCTCGCGACAACATTAAACTAAATAATTTTTTTTCTAGAAAAGTACAAAGTGTGCCACCCTGTAATTTTTATTCTATAGGCGTTCTTTCCAGCCCTGCTATCAGTGTTTCCGAAAAACCCGTAGAAGTGCCGTAATATGCAAAAAATTAGCTACCCAACCAACAACTTCGATGTCTTGTATTGTTGGTTGCCGATGACGGAGGTGTATTGTTGGTTGCTGATGACGGAGGTGTATTGTTGGTTGCCGATGACGGAGGTGTATTGTTGGTTGCCGATGACGGAGGTGTATTGTTGGTTGCCGATGACGGAGGTGTATTGTTGGTTGCCGATGACGGAGGTGTATTGTTGGTTGCCGATGACGGAGGTGTATTGTTGGTTGCCGATGACGGAGGTGCAAAAAATGCAAATTGAGGCTCGCGACAACATTAAACTAAATAATTTTTTTTCTAGAAAAGTACAAAGTGTGCCACCCTGTAATTTTTATTCTATACTAAACAAAAGGCGTTCTTTCCAGCCCTGCTATCAGTGTTTCCGAAAAACCCGTAGGAGTGCCGTAATATGCAAAAAATGAAAATTTAGACCCGCGACAACATTAAACTAAATAATTTTTTTCTAGAAAAGTACAAAGTGTACCACCCTATAATTTTTATTCTATACCAAACAAAAGGCGTTCTTTCCAGCCCTGCTATCAGTGTTTCCGAAAAACCCGTAGGAGTGCCGTAATATGCAAAAAATGAAAATTTAGACTCGCGACAACATTAAACTAAATAATTTTTTTCTAGAAAAGTACAAAGTGTGCCACCCTATAATTTTTATTCTATACTAAACAAAAGGCGTTCTTTCCAGCCCTGCTATCAGTTTTTCCGAAAAATCCGTAGAAGTGCCGTAATATGCAAAAAATTAGCTACCCAACCAACAACTTCGATGTCTTGTATTGTTGGTTGCCGATGACGGAGGTGTATTGTTGGTTGCCGATGATGGAGGTGTATTGTTGGTTACCGATGACCGAGGTGTATTGTTGGTTGCCGACTTCATATATAGTAGCATTTCTACTGGAGAATTTGTTATTCGCCTCCGAGTCAGTGACAAGTGTCGCCGGTTGCAGTTATTTACGTTATAATGGCACCTTATAAAATTGTTATGGTCCGACATGGCGAATCAGAATGGAACGAAAAGAATCTCTTTTGTGGATGGTTTGATGCCAACTTAAGCCAAAAAGGTAAAAATATAAAGTTTAATTTTGACCTTGCTTGACCTTCCGAACATAACCTAATATTATTTGACTTTGATGTGGTAAAATTTTTTTAATGTTTACAAAAATAATTCTTTAAAAATTATTTATAATTACGTTTCAATTTAGGAAAGGAAGAAGCTGTAAGTGCAGGAAAGGCCCTTAAAAACGCTGGTTACAAATTCGACATTGCTTATACATCAGTTCTAACGAGAGCACAAAACACTCTTCAAGCTATCCTACAGGAAATTGGCCAAACAGATTTGGAAATTGTAAAAACATGGCGACTGAATGAGAGGCATTACGGCGGCCTGACAGGCCTTAATAAAGCAGAAACTGCCGCTAAGTATGGGGATGCTCAGGTGGCAATATGGCGTCGTAGTTTTGATGTACCACCACCTCCCATGGAACCAGATCACGCCTACCACGATACTATCGTAAAGGACCCCCGTTACGCTGATGGACCAGCACCAGATGAATTCCCAAAATTTGAATCTCTCAAACTGACTATTGAACGTACTCTACCGTTTTGGAACGAGGTCATTGTTCCACAAATCAAGGCTGGCAAGCAGATTCTAATTGCAGCGCATGGCAATAGTCTTCGTGGCATTGTGAAACATCTGGACCGTAAGTACCCCTCTTACCCATCATTTTCTCTGTTATTTTGTTTTTTTTTTTTCAGAAATGACCGATGATCAGATTATGCAACTTAACTTGCCTACGGGTATTCCATTTGTGTACACGTTAGATGAGAATCTGAAACCTATCGAGAGTCTACAGTTTTTGGGAGACCCAGAAACAGTCAAGAAGGCCATGGAGGCCGTTGCAGCCCAGGGCAAAGCCAAGTGAAACTATTCGACGTGTTAATTGTGTATTTCCATTTTTAATTTATACTCTAATTAATAAGCGTATTAATAAATTTAATGAAACATGTTTAGGACTGAATGTGATTAGCTCGAGTAAAACTGCTGAAGTGAAACTGTCGTTTGATTTCTAGGTTTTAGTAAGAAAAAATTTGGATTGTCGAATAAGTAGCCTAAAAGAAAAAGCTCGTAATGCGAGGAAATATTTCCAAAATCACTGTTTTGGGATTTTTTGCATTTTTTTGTCAAAATACAAGACGTTATAGAATATCATGCCTATATAGATTAGGCATATCCTATAACGTGGCAATGAGGGGGCTTTCGATAACACCTAATACGACTCTAAGCAGAGCAGTGAAGAGACGCGGGGTCAAGCAGTCGATAACAAGATGGATTGACTCCACTCAAAACCAGGAAAATACAAACAATGCTGGGCTCCACGACAGAGGAGGTGTCGGCAACCAGGGGCTGTCCACAGGGGGGTGTCCTATCACCCCTGTTGTCTGGTTGTTGATGAACTCCTAGAACAATTAGAACAGCAAGGAATATATGCGCAGGGATATGCAGATGACATCACCATCCCGGCAACAGGAAAATTTGAAGGCGTCACATCAGAAATGATGCAAAGAGCCCTCAAAACGGTAGATAAATGGTGCACCCAGGAAGGTCTATCCGTCAACCCAGGAAAGACCACAGTGGTAGCTTTTACAAGGAAAAGAAAAATTCAGAACCTGAAGAAACTATTTCTTCGAGGAAAAGAATTACAAATGAGCGGTGAAGCCAAGTATTTGGGACTAACTCTAGACACCAAAATGAACTTCAAAGCTCATATAGAGAAAGTGACCACCAAAGCCACGCGGGCTCTATGGGCCTGCAGACGAATGGTGGGCAAGAAATGGGGACTACAACCACGAATGGTACATTGGCTGTACCAAAGTGTTGTGATACCAATAATAACCTACGCCTCCCTGATCTGGTGGCACAAAGCTGGAAAAGGAGAGTCGTTGAGGAGGCACGCAAGGTACAAAGACTTGCGTGCCTAGGGATAACGGGGGCCATGACAACAACGCCTACCGCAGCTATGGAAGCGCTGCTATGCCTACCTCCATTAAATCTAGTAGTGGAGAATGAGGCATTGATAGCGACTTACAGGCTAAGAAACAACGGGTATGAGTCCTTTCCAAGAAAAGGATATCATACAGAAATAGCCCAACAACTGGGAAATAACAGACTACTTGAAATGCAGTCTGACAGAATCAGCACTACTTATAACTTCACAAAAACCTTCAGGGTGATTATACCTGATAGGGAAGATGAGGGCAAATGGCAGATGCGAAGTCACCCAAATGATACCATATGGTATACGGACGGATCAAAAACGTCAAGCAGTACCAGAGCAGGAATTGCGGGAGACCAACCAGGGACATACTTCAGTCTGAACCTGGGCAGCACTGCAACCGTGTTCCAAGCAGAAATAACAGCCATAGAGGCTTGTGCACAAGAAATGGTACGGATGTCATACACTAACAGAAGAATCCGAATCATCACTGACAGCCAGGCAGCTCTTAGAGCTCTGGAGGCAGTAAAAATACGTTCCAAAACAGTAAGAAATTACCTGAAGCCCCACCAGGGAAATTCAGGTAATGAGAAAGCTGACAGCCAAAGAAGGAGCAAAAAAAGCCTTGATAGGACCCGAGCCGACATGCGGGATCGCATACAGCACCGCAAAAGGCACAGTAAAGGAACTATTAAGACAGAAACACAACTTGCATTGGAGAGAGGCACCAGGAATGAGACAATCACGCATATTCTTAAGTGACCCATCCAAATCAAAGACTAACGAATTGCTGAAGCTGAGCAGAAGTCAGCTAAGATGTGCAGTGGGTATCCTAACAGGACGCTGCACGCTAAACAAACATCTCACCAACATAAAGGTGAAGGATGATCCAGATTGTAGGATGTGTGGTGAAGAGGAGGAAACACCTCACCACATCATATGTGAATGCCCGGCCTTAGCGGCGAGGATTGCACATTTCGGTGAACCATCAGTGACACCGGAAGAGATAGCCAATGCTCCCATCGACCGTATACTCGCCTTCGTGGGAGGAACAGGTCTCATGGAATAGGGAGACCATGGGGGTACAATAAGCTTTAGCTTCAGTACAGCGGGCCAAAAGACCGCAACCCATAAGGAAAAAAATAAATAAATAAATAACATGGCAAGGCCGATGCAATATTTAAAATTTCCTACCATGTGTGTTACACTACAACGATTAAATTAGACCCGATCAGTTGCATATATTCTGTCGGGTATTTTCTACAAAAAAACATCCGTAAATCAGTTTTAATTATGACGCCAAAAAATGTTTTACCTCAACTGTACCGACAGTCTTTAACGATGAAGGTTAAATCTGTAAGAATTAAAAACTCTGTTTAACTTCCATTTATTAGATTTCTTATTGAATATACAAGGAACAGAACAATTATACATCCATTGTTTGTTTATTAGTTATTTTTTGTATACTGCAATTTAGTTATGCATTGGATAAAAAAAAAATGACTATGTTGCTTTATTTAGGCGTATTGTTTACAATTATGAGTACATTTTTACAAAAGCTTTTGTTAATATCAATAAATAATATAAAAATTTGTGTAATTGCCCTTAAAATTAACTATCTGCTAATAAAGGTAGAAAATTCGGATTGTAGTGTTAGAATAATATCTTATCCCCCTGTAAGGATGTTCACAAGAAATATACATGTATAAAAGCAGGTTCAAACAAAACAATTTATTAAAGTTAATTAAATAACAACTCTTTATAAATTGACATTTGTTTCACGCGAGAACACAGCCTATAACTTTCATATTTACAGTTGAAAAATCACAATATAAACACTGGTTAACGAGATTTCAACGAATATTTAGAAAACAAAAATAAAGTGCCTATATACCAGTCAAAGGGATATTTCTACTAACACAACCTTAACTGGCCGCTTTTCGTGTGAACATCTTATTAGAATGGAATTGGTTTGATTAATAAACCATCACCCCATAAAGTTAAAAAATAAAATAATATATACATTTAAATACACCTTGAGCATAACCTTAATGAAATACACATTAATTATTTTTTAACAATTAGATATACCTATCTAGGAACTGTACAACGAAACTGTTCATATTATAATACATTTAACTAGGCCAGAGCTGTTTGCCGAGGAACAAATTAATACGTTAGGCCAACCGAAACATCCTTCAATACCACTCACTGCCTGTTGGCAAAGAACTCTTATCACTCTTTAGTAACAAACGATCCCACCCAAAACTGCTGTTTTCATAAGTTGTGTGATATTTAAGGCCCTAAAAGCATGAAATAAAGATAAATACAGTCGAACTTGGATATAACGAACACGGGATATAACGAACACTCGGTTATACCGAACGAATCGAAAAGTCCCGTCCGAAGTCCCTATTAAGCGCATGTATAAACTATAACGAACTCGGATATAACGAACACTCGGTTATAACATACCGCATTTTTGGCCCGGCGGACCTCTAAACTCGGTTATAACGAACTAGCGAGTGGTTTGTTGATTCAATGTCGAACGAACGGCGCGCTACGAATTTGCAAACAAGTCTCAGCAATTTACCTACAATTAATATTTTGTTTGAGTGGGTGCTAAATTGCGTGTTGAATATGCATTTGAACAATGGCTAATGCTGAAAGCAAATAGAAAATCTATTTCTTTGTCGGATAAGTTAAATATAATTCGCAAGCTGGAAAATGGCTGTGCAAATGCACAAATTTGCCGTCATCACGAGCTCTCTAAGTTGAAGCTGTTTTTTTGTCGATCTTTTATAACGAACGTTCGCATATAACGAACAGTTTTACGGGTCCCTTGGAGGTTTGCTATAGCCGAGTTCGACTGTATATGAATTTCCAAAATTTTTCAAAAACAAATTTTTACGAATACTTATTTTCTTTGAGTGGGTGATATGATGCTTACTGATTACTGTTCAATCACAATGTATTACTTCGTTGAACTCAACGTTGCAGTCAGGAGAACTACGTCGATGCAATCCATATCTACCCGCATAATCAAGACTGCCTGGCAAAAAAGTGGGTACAATAGAAATTAACTAGGGTACCGTTCCGTAACGTTCCGAGTTTCAGACATCACTAAAAGAAACAAAATGTTTCCTTTAAGCGGTTTCTCTGGGTAGTAAGAGAGAAGAAAAAGTTTGAGCATATAAAAACACTCTTGCAAAAGTTCTATACCTACAAAAAACGCCCCAAAAACAGCCGTTTCAGATGTTCACAATTTCCCATTTTTAGTTTACGTTTGAAAAACGTTGCCAAATATTTTCTAAATGTCATGAATAGCCCCAAACAACAGTTATGAATATATTTTACAGTCATCCGAATTAGCCATTACTATTAACAAAGAGATTTTTGGCAGATTTGACATGGATAGTATTATTGCTTACATAAATTACACTGAAACGCATTCAGAAAATATTGTTAAATCGCTCCACTGTTTATATACCTGCCTATATTATACTTATTGTCTGGCTTTCAGTTCTTTATTTTTACATTTCGAATATCATTTCAGAGCTCAGTTAAGTACTTTATAAATAATATTAAGAGATCTGCACGTATTTAAAATGCACAATAGCCTAATAGGCCAAACACTTGAACACAACTATTTAAATTTGTACCACCAAAAATTAACTTAAATATATTAACTGTAGAAGTTATCACGTTGTTGGTAAAGCGGCAACGGTGTCAATGGCGAAGAATCCTCTTCTTCTGTCATTTGATGGAGCTGAAGCGGCAACTTCGCTAGAGCTTTTACTATTAACAGAGGAAATAATTAACTCTTTATCGATTATTATTTATTTTAGTAGGAAAACCGCAATATTAAGCAAACGTTTTGTAGTTTGTTAAGTTGGGCGCACGCCAAAAACTGACCGATGCTTTTGCAAATCTAGTAGAACACAATTCAAAAATAGTTATTGGATTAATTAATTAATTAAGATAAAGGCAATTTACACACAAAATTTTATCAAAATATCGTACCGAGCTCACTGTCAGTAATTTCGGATTATTTCTTTGACAGGCTATCTATAAAAGTTAAATCATCTCAGGTGATAAAAGGCAATAATAACTTGATTCTTATACTAGGTGTTCACTATTCATGGTTGCAAACAGAAATTAAAACCCAGGATGCAAAATTAGGAACACATTTTGCAGAAATAAAATCATATTAAAATAATACTTTCGTATCAAATATTTGCAACCATAAATGTTTTGGGACAGAGCAGGGGAATGGACGTCAACCCTGGGCGCCAAAATAAGGCTAGTTTTTCCTATTTGGTACTTACTCGTATAAACGCAATTTTTTTCTCAAAAATTAATATAAAAAAAAAATGCAATTGCAAATAATATTTTTCTTCCTACAAATAGACCTCGAGCGAAGGTTTTTAATGAAATCTGTAGTGTTTAGGTACTTGTGAATGCTTTTGTAGGATACAGAATTAAATTATCTGCGATTGCAAGTAAAAAAAAAATTAGTAAACACACCTTAGCTAGCAGCAAAAACCACAACAGTCACACTAGCATTTCTCATCAGAATTGTTGGTACCTAAGGAAATGAAAACGAGCAAAAATAAAAAAAAAAAATAAATAAAAAGACTACAAGTCTAACGAAATAATAAAAAAAGGGGTATGCTATTTAAGAAACAAAATTACATCGCATTAATCATTCAAAACAAAAAACATATTCGCCTAAAATTTAAAAAAAATAAAAAAAGAAGAATTACCAAAGTTTAAATAATTAGTAAAATCATAAAACAGGAGGAGCATGTTATTTAAGGGTCTTAAAATTACAGGGCATTAATCATCCAATAACAATAAAATTCACCTGCAACAATCTTGCTCATTTCCATAACTTGTTTGGCGAGAATCTGATTCAGATGCAACAAATGCTCCCTCTGCTTTTTCTCTTCAATCATCTTAGAGGTCGCTTTATTTACTATACCGTTTGACGTACTATCAGACTGCTTATCTTCTACAACAAAAATAATAGCATTATTTAATTGAAAACAACAGTTTTAGATTCAAAATTAATAAGGGCCATGACAATAAATTTTATGTGGGGTAAAACGAACCAAAAACTCCAACTTCCCCCTTCCAAAAATTCAACTGTACTTCACAAAATATTATCTAGATATACCACATTTAGATTCATCCCCGTATAGTGTTATAAAAAAGATTACCTGGGTTAGCCGAACTGCTGCTGATAAGGGTGGTGTCCGAGAGCATTTTCTTAATCGACTCGACCTTCCGTAGCCTGTACTCCTGCTCTTCCGCCGACAACTGTGGTAACTGCTCAGGTATGTAACGCTCAGGTATGCTTATTTTATTTGGAGTGCCTAAAATATTATCTATGGTGCTCTCGTTATATTTCAGCTCCTTGCTGCTCAGAGTGGATCGGACGACGTCCGGTGCGTCTATCCTTTGCCGTAGCGCCCTCTCCATGTCCAAATCGTCCCTTGCTCTCCGTGTATTTAAAATCATTTTATTAAATGCGTTGTTGTCAGTGGGGAGTTGGTGTAAACTTTTCATTATTAAATTATTATGTGGGGCGGTGTAGTGCCTGCGTTTCTCCTTCGGAATCGCCCTCCGGTTGTTCTGCTTGGGGGTGTCATGAATAGACATCTCCGTTATGATTTGCCGAGCTGCTTCGCTTTTAAATATAGGTGACAACTCTGGAGACTTATCTGTACTAACGTCTGTGCTGGAAGTCGCTCTTATCTCAGAACACTGAGGCAAATTAGGGCTGGACACCGAGTTTTGCCTGCTTAAAACGTCAGCTTTGGATTCTTCGTAGGTCGGTGAGGCTAAATTTGTGGCACTCGGAATTTTCTGGACGGGTGTAGGCCTAAATAATATACTAGAATTCTGCGAGGAATCATCTTCCTCCATGACGGCATCCCATTTGCCTGTGGTTGTCTTCTCTCTGTCCCTCTGTCGCCTCTCAGACTCCCGTTTAACTATCCTCACTGTTTTAATCTCCTGCTTCTCCTGAGGCAGGTTCGAATTGAGGGAAGTGTTGTCGCTGGTGGAATCGCTAGACCTCATACTACGGCTGTAAAAGTCGGAATCCCCCAACTGCTTGATATCTGTGTTTATGTAAAGAGGTGTTGATGTGTTGGTGCTTGCAGGGTTGTCCCAAGAATCGCCGTGATCAATGATGTTCATCGTGTCTAGATCAGTTTCTCGCCATAGCGAGGTTATTTTCTTCTTGTTACCTAAACAATGAAACTAATAACTCTACTAATCTGCAAATGTTATCTACTATGTCTTTATTTCGGTGGAAGCTGAACAATATACCCAAAAAAAGCCAGCACTTCCTATTCTCTTACTTACATTGACTGTTTTGTATTGAACTAGAAGGGGAGGGTTTTTGTTGAGGAATAGTGTTGGACCGATCTGTAAGTTGTCTCACTTGAATACTCAGTTCTTGACGTTGCTTCTGGAGATCGCCAATCTTTTTCTGCACTCGTTGCAGATCAGATTCTAACATAGCGCTGTTGCCTACAGCGCATGTTAAGCTGTCACCTAAAATTACAACCAATTAGTTTTTTTGTACAAACCGTTACCACCAATAAAATTTATTACGTACCAGCGTTAGAGAATTGTTGGGAGCTTCTTTGCTGCCTCGACGTTTGAAGCTTTTGTTTTAAAACTAATAATTCCTGCTCCAGTCTTGCGTTGCCGGCTACTGTTTCCTCGAGTTTTTTAGAATTTTGCGCCAACATGAGATGCACCCTGCTTAGTTCATTTTCTAACATAATTTGTTGCTTTCTGGCCTGTTCGATTTCCGCGGGATCGTTAAAGCCCTTAGTCAGGCGATGCCTCAGCCCTCCCAGTGCCCTTTCTATGTCCTCCTTGTCTTGCTGAAGATTCTGCAACGTGCCCGACTCCTCGTGAATTAACCTGTCCAACTGGTACAGCTGCTGTACTTTTTCTTGTAAGTGGAAATGGTTCGGGTTCAGTCTGTTCCATTCTCGCTTTTCCTCTGCTAGGAGCCTACGCTCTTGAATTTGCTGGTTGAATTCTAACCGGTCACGTATGTATGGGGTTAAGTTGGTACGATCAGTCGGAACTCGGTACAGTGAACCTAGTTTCACCATATTATCAACTAAGTTTACTAGTGGTTTTCCCTTTTCATACTAAAAATGTTACGATAATATATTTTTTGTGCCTACGTAACTGCATACTTACTTGTTTCTCTAGCTCTAGTAAGTGTTGCTTGATTTGTTCAAGCTTTTGTAAGTTTTCCATTCGCCTCGCTTGATCCATCATGTGTAGCTGCGCCTAAATAAAACGATTAATAAATATCGGGAAAATTATTTATGCTAAAGTTAACCAAGTAACCACATTAGTAAGTATAGCCCAGCAAAAGCATCTCTATTAAGTAATTCGAATATCTAGAGCGTAAAATTAATGAGACTAATCTACCGGCTGTTTATTTTAATGCCTTCAAAATACAAGTCCCAAGCACCTTAACGTACATATTTGTTATTAGTAGGCTCAAAATAGCTCGAAATATTAAGTACGGTAAATCATTTAAATAACCAGCAATCAAGTTGACAAAATTATGCCGAAAGAAACATGGCTAGTTTATTTTTTCAAACGTAGCGAGTAAAATGCATCCACGCAAATTTTATTTTTTGGGGAAAACACTTGATTTTGTTTTTTTTTTTCAAAGAATTTTGCCCTGAATTGAAATGTATAATATACAGGGTGTGCCACGAAGACCTTCTATTACCCGTTTCTAGAGAACTAAGCATACTGAAATTCTGAACATTTGTATACAGGGTATAATTTGTATATACCTAGGGGTATACCCCTGTATACAAATTTTCCAAATTCCAGTGTGCGTCGTTCTCTAGAAACGGTTATAGAAAGTCTTCGCGACACACTCTGTAGAATCCATAGTTTTAAAAATTAATTCCAATAAGTTGAAAAATATTGGAAACATTGGAATCAGCCACAACGTTATAGTATATCTGTGGCCTGTTGCGAATCATTTTTGAAGCATGGATTTTAGCCCGTTTTGTTAGTTATGTACATTTAATTGTAGATTTTGTAGTTTGCCAATCTGATAACTGTTAGTTAAAAATGAGTCCGTTTTAAGCACTTAATGTTATCAAACCTGTATTGTATCAATTTCATTGTAACAATTCTCGATTGCTTGCAAAGTTTGCGCACTTTGCCTACGCAACTGAATTAATAACAATACTAATTCCTCGTGAGTTCTACCAAGTAATTCACCAGCAGAGACATTCATTTTATCATTAATGGGCCAATTTTCCTGACGAAAACAAAAATATAAATGAAAATGAATCGTTCAAGTGGACCAACGAAAAACAAGACGGATTTTAAGTGTGCATGTCGCCAACTTTAATATACAAAAAATAGCCATGTTTTTCATTGTCCCTTGCTATAATTAAAAAAAAAACAGGAACACGCGCCAACTCACTTTTCTGTTGTTCATTTGATGCGCAGCTTCTGGGGGCAACTCATGCTGACTTGGTGCCTGGTTCACATAGTAACCTTGGGTGTTCGGCACTCTAGAATCAAATTAAATGACCAACTGTAAAGTTTTATAGTTTCTCTAAACAGGCACTTACCCAAATTGTTCCATCTCGTGAGTCCTGCTCAGATTTGTGACGGAACGCGTCTCCAAAGGTTGTGGGCTTGGTGACCATATTTTCTTAGCAGCAATTGCTCTCGGGAAAGTGTCCCTTGCATCTCTTGGATTCAATTGTGGGATATCCCTTGTATTTATGGATATAGATCCTGACGCTATAATAATATCAAGTTATATTATATTGGGTTGCTCGTTGGTACATCAAAGGCTCATATGTTTTAATAAAAAGGATTTGGAAATCGTCTTTTATAGAAGCGGTATTTTAAAAATATTTTTGAAATATAGTTTTCCAAATCGTTTTAATATGGCTGATGTTGGACTTTAACACACAAACGAGACACCTGGATACAGTGCGCCACAACAGTAGGACATCATATGGAAAACTTTTATTGCCAATTTATCAGAAAAATCGCCACTTGATAAAAGCTGGCATACTGTTGTGGCCACACTATATCAGTGATTTATTGAAAACTTGCACACATTGAGGCTTTAAATTTTGCAGAACTTCCACAAGATCAACTAAACCTTTTTTGAAATTCGGTTGATAGGGGTACGAATAAAATTTAGTCATACATATAAAATTATACACAGCGAAATAATTATACATATTTACATTATCTTACAAAAACCTATGATAAAAGTGATATATACCTGCTTCTTGTGTGTTGGTACTTTCAGTTGGATCACAGTTCCCCTCACCTAGTTCTACCACTAAGTTACTACCTTCTTGTACCTGTGTAGCCGTTACGGTAGATAACTGGTCGTCTGATGGTGCACTTGACAGTAAATCCCATTGCCTTAACTTTTCCCTATCGATTATAAAACTTCCTTCTTTCTTAATTTCGTTCTTGCTACTTTTAGTTTCTTTATTCTCCTGTTCCTTTTGATGTTTGTCTGGTTTTAGGAAGTTATCATTTACGTAAGTTACATCGCGACTTATGCCCCGGAGCGACTTTTTCTGTTTCTTCTTCTGATCTCCGATACTATCCAAGTCTTCCATGGATTTAGTGTGTCGTTGGCTCGCGGATCTCAATCGTTCCCTCCAAATAGAATCCTCTTCCCACAAATAACTACCTTCTGAAGTCGTCTGATTCCCTTCTACATTATCCGACTCGTTTTCTGTGGTTGTTACGTTAGTGTCGATACTTTCACTTAGCACGTTTTCTAACAATCCCTCTAGAGAATGTGATCTTCGCACAGTTGCATCGTCCCCTGTAGTAAACTTATCAGTTTTTCGTTTTGGATAAAGATTCCTCGTCTCCGGATCAGCCGATTCAGAAACCTTTTGTCTCTTCAAAGTGTCGGATTCGTATATGTTCTTCTTGTCGATACTGCCCGACTTATCGGTTAAGTTTAGGAAATCGACCGATACCGATCTAGCTTCTGCAGCCAATTTGAACGTATTTTCTTCGATATCGCTCCTTTGTAAAGTGTTCGAAGAGTTTCTTATATGGCTGTTGCACTTTATAGGATTGATAATATGAGTAATATCTCTTTTGCTGCCGTTCATGGCACCTCTTTGATTATTCAGAGTCAACATCGACGAAGTGCATTCAGTATTCGAGGTATTTACCGATAAGTCCGAGTAGTAATATGGCGCAGCTGATTGGCTAAAGGAAGAGTTTGACGACTTGTCTCGCCTATCTGACATATACAACGACACTGATAGGGCGTCTTGATCCACAACAGGCGTTGAGCAATTTGAATTATGTACAAGGCTACTAATTTCGGCAGATGTAGACGTACTGCTTTCTGGTCGCACAACAAATTCTTCGTTGGGCTTATCGCTCTCTTCTTGCGTTGCACTTTGACTAGTGCTAGGGCTTACCATTGCAGCTCGGGGGGGTTTTATTTCGGAATTGTCCATCGTTTTTGGGTAGCTTGCCACGAACAAATTTTCATAATCGTGGAAATGCATTTGCGCAATTGGTTCATCGTTGCTTACTAGGCTTGTATTACTAATCTGCATATTGTTTATAAATCTCTCCAAGTCGACATCATGGACGCTATAAAACATGCCGTCTAAAGATTCTAACTCGTTGCAGAATTCTTCGGATACCGGCCTTCTTTTTAGCATGTTTTCGTAGTTTATCGCCCTTGTCAGGCGAAGCTCCACATCCGAGTCACTATTATGAGATAATCTACTACCATATCTTCTTTCGGTATCTGTGGTGATGCTACAAACGGAGGAAACGTCGCCACTTTTATTATTTTTGGAAAAAAAATTCTCCTTTTTTGTATCTAGAGACTGGGTGCTACCTTTAACGCATTTATTGGCAGTTTTAGAACTTTTGTTTGCGCTATTAAAAAACTGGTCAGAGTTACGGTTTACCTGAAGCCGAGCTAATAAATTGTATCGGTACGATTCATCCTTTTTAGACTTATCGTACGGACCAAAATTAAACTCTTCTGTATTATCAAGGTCGTCTAAGGGAGGTGGGGAGGAAGGAATAGGCGGAGGCGAAACTAATTCACTATCGCTACTGTCTTGAAATTCTGGAACGGTCTGGCTCGCTCCCAGGTAATAGGACGCTGGCCTAAATGTATCTGACAAGCTGAACCTAGGTTGGCTGGGAGTATCCAAGGAATCCAAGTCCTTGGAAGCTTCGTCGTCTGCATCCGAGCTGTCGGATTTGTTACCGCCCATTTTCTTTCTATTGGGAGACATTAAAATGTCCGGCAAGTCTTGGGTATTCTTATTTGCTTTTTGTTCCGGACCCTTCAGTTCCATGTACACTGGTTCTAGTCTGCCTTCGTTAAAGCAAACTATTTCATACGGTTGCTGTTCGTTTAAGTCATTTGAACTTGAAACTAGGAGTGAGGCGTTTGCGTTTTGCGTCATTTCAACGTAATGGTTCTCGTCGGTTTCTAAATCGTTGAATATAACAGTTGCGTCACTATTCGTACTGCTTCTCGGACCTAAAATGTTTTTCTTGGGACTCATCGTCATATAATTTTCCTCTATCAGAGAGTCTATATCGATATCGTTCGTCGGTTTAGTTTCTTCGGTGTCTTTTTCGGGCGTTTCAGATCTCTTCTCGAATTCGGCTAGGATGGATTTGACAAGTGCACCGTTACTTTTGATTTCAGTTACCATGGGACTTTGTTCAAATTTATCGAGATACTCAGATCGCAAACTAGAAACGTGTGCAAGGTTGGATGATTCTTTGTTAAATTGCTTAAGCGGTTTGGTGAGCTCGTCTTCAGGCAGTTTCTTAAAAATATTTGTGTACTGTGCATCATGCATAAGGTCAGAGTGTGTTAATGGCTTATCAGGTTCCTTGAAGGTATTAAATACAGTGGTAGAAGTGGTATGTGCAGGTGTAGGTGACTCAGAACTATTCGGAAATGTGTCCAAGGTCCGTCCTGCCTGTGAGTGCACATTTTCCTTGCTTCTCTCCTCATTTTCTGAACCAACCATAAAAAATTTTACAAATTTTACATGATGAAAGTCCTTTTTCCAAATAAGTACATTAATCTGTTAGTAGAAGTAATGAAAGTTAACACAGTTACCACCGAAATGTTAGTTACAGAAGTTCGAGACCCAAGTTTTTCCAGGCAGGAAGGACCAATGTAGACTACCCCAACACCTGTCACCAATATACAACTACTATTTCCAATTAAGTGGCTGAGAATAATACTACTCGTACTCTGAATTAACAAACAACACAAGAACTTTTTACTCTCAGTTACCTAATTTTCACACTAATAATACTTAGTGAAAGAGAATTCCTACCTTCATCGTCAGAGGAGTAACTATTGTACTGAGGCATGGCGGCAACAGGCCTTCTATCGTCTAGGCGAAGCTCGCCATGTTTTGGAAGACTGTATCCATTTTCTGCATTGACATGGTAATTTTCGCACCTTCCTTGATATGCGCGGTTTCCTTGAGTTTTTCTGTTCAAAGGCGATTGCAACATTCTTTGCTTCCATTCCAGCAATCGCCTCATCGACTCTTCCCTCTAAAGATGAAGGAGAAGCAAGCGTAAGCAATAATTTAAACAAAACAGAAAAACTCCCTTGAATGTATCCAACGTATGAAAAAGGCAACGAAACGAGCCGCGATTCCTCGCCATGGGTATCTTGGAAACGGTAAGAGATACAAGGTAACAAACCCGTTTTTGAAAAATGAAAATGACAAAAATCAGTTTTTTGTCTATAAAACAAAAACGAGTTGATTTTACTAAAATATTTATGATAGGCTCTACATTAAGTGTCATTTAACCTACATTGTATCTCTTACCGTTTCGAAAATACCCATGGTGAGCACGAGAAGTGGAACACCTTGTATACACGATGACGTGGCTTAGTGACTCGTCTTCATGTTTCTTTATTATAAATTGAAATTAAAGCAGCGTTTAAATTACCACTAAAAATGTATTTTTGGACATACCAAGTAACGTTATAGCACGTTCGGTGTCACTCAGTATTTCTTTTAAAATTCATCACACGATAATGCAGTGACGAAATTAGGTTAATTTTAATGCTACGTGGTGCTAAGAATCTTCTTCTTAAAGTTATAGCAGGAAGCGGGTATTGCAACCCGCCGTTGCCGAGACCTTCCTGAGGAATCGTACAATTACCGTACCCTACAATCATAGAGTTAACGAACTAAGTAACTATTGCATACCTTTCTTTCACCCTCCCTTGTCATGTGCCTCTTATCTTGCGGTCTCTCGTTCTGCGGGGTATTCTGTGCCAACCTAGCGCTGGCTGACCTTGTGAATTGATCGTACTCCCGACTCTTTACGTTGTTGTTATAATTATATACATCTCTGACTGAGTATCCTGGGCTAACAGAGTCTCTTTCTGTGATATTTCTAGAACTGCCGCAGAAATCCATGTCGATTTCCTTTGACAGCGATCCTTCGCTTAAAACGCTCCTGCTTCTAACTGGTTGGGAATCTGGAGGCGCTTCGTTAATGTGTAACGTGTTGAAATTTATAGGCTGAGTGTTGGACCTCATGAGCGGAAACGTATTGTCGTGTTCTGGGTACCTATTAATAGGTATACTTTTCGGTTCTGTGCCCTCGCTAGTATTCGTGAACCTTGAGGGCATTTTATGAAGGTACTGCGCAGACTTTCTCATTTTCTCGGCATATCTCTCCTCAGAGTAAAAGTAATTATCGCTATCGTTGGGGTTTCGGTTAATGTCCAAACTAGATTTAGGTCTCGGTTGTTGCCTGGACAACGCAGAGGAGTTGGGTTGACGATGGCTTATTTCGTACTCTAGAAAATCTGCGCTGTGTGGCCTGACTATACAACTAGGAGATTTTCGCATCTGAGGAGGAACATATTGTACGATATCGGTAGGCCCCAACATATTAACTGGAGTATAAGCTCTGTAGGCGGGGTTCAAGGGCGGATTGTTCTTTTTTACCACGTGAGTGTAAGCTATAGGACTTAGAGGCCGTTTGTACATTGTTTCGTCATTATAGATGTCTTCGTAGTCCGTGGGATGTCGAAATTTCGTTGGGTGTAACTTAGACCTACCGTAAGTATCTGGGGTTCTTCGCTCGGTTGTCTGAACTGGAGTATGTAGCTCACTTGTGGGAGTGAACATATACTCACGAGAGTTTTCTTTTGGCCGGTTATGTTGGTAATACTCTGGTTGCGGCATCTGGGGGTTGACTATGGTTTGACCGTACAGACTGACAGGTGATTTGGCAATGCTTCTGCCTCCATGGATTGGTTCTATATACTGCGTATTAGGATATCTATCCAAAACATCCGGACTTGGAGACGAGAAGCCATCATTTAACCGCCTGGGCTTTGGAGGTGCGTTCGCATATAACGGTTGGTTGTACTGGCTGCGCTCTTGCTGACTAGGATTGCTTAAGTCAGTTG